>JAAONU010000003.1:4069947-5269947 GCA_012932295.1 Cyclina sinensis
GCAAAGTCACATATACTAGTTTTAAGTTTTCTGTATTTTTCCTTTCAAAATATTGACTTTTGAAATACGACAAAGACAACAAACGCCGTACATCAACGAATAAAACGCATTGTGCATGGACTGTTTGTTAAATTTTTGTTGAAATTTGTTGCATATTGTCATTCAGCAGTCTATAAATTTTGACGATAAAGACATTTGAGAGAAAAATAAATGGATCAAAACAGTAAAAATGTTTCTTTATGTACACAAAATTGCCACATTTACAAACAATTATTTTCGTAAGGATTCAAATATATAAGCGAAAAATTGAGTTATGATATGGCACAAAATGTTACCAGCTGATTGTCTTATATATATTATATTTTTTTAGCATTATATCAAAGACTTTAGTTCTGTAATCTTTCTTTCTGAATTTTATTTTTTTTCTGTCAAGAACTCATTCAAAATCCTAGAATCTCAAACTTTATGCTTAAGAGAATGAAGACACTTCTCTGAAATCCGTTTATTCATTGACCTTATGTATAAAGCGCAAAGTCATCTGGTACTGTTCGTATTCCAGTTTTCACATTTCTTCTAAGCCACATTTATTAAGAGTCGATAAATAGTTTTTTTTCAAATTTTACAAAACAAAAACATTTCACTAACATAACAATATGTGTTTCCATTACAACGGGTACATATTTTAGGTTTGAAATTGTCATATTGTGTCACTGAATTGCTTCGCTATTCCTTAATACGTTGCGAAATTAAATAATTTTTTATTCAAAAATACACATATGTCTGAATGTGCAACATACACAGTAGGTAATGAATATTTTAACTATAAATGATTCCATTATAATTGTATGTTCAATATATATATCTAGTTAAACTGGTATGTCAGTGAGGTACAGGAAAAATAAAATTTGAATGGATATGACAAACATTCACTATCATCTCAAATATTATTTTCTTCCCTTAACGAATACAGTATCACAAGCTAATAGTTTTGTCTGTTTTTAAATACATTTTAAGGTTCACATAATCTGTATTGCAGAAGAAGTTTTATTTCCGTTCTATCAACAGACCGCTATTTTTCCAATGAAAAGAAAATAATATATGTGAACATAAATGAAAGTAGATCCCTTTGCACTAATTTTAAATAAGAGTATGTAAAATAATCCAAAGTCCCTCCATCTCTTAAAAACAAATGGTTGGACGATTTAATGGTCATCTCTTATTTTTTTCTTTTAATCTGGCATTATTATATATCATTTTATTTGATAAAAAATAATCAAAATATTCATTTCAAAAAGTGCTGTTTAATCAATTATTTATATTTTATTCATTTGCTGATAATTTTCATATGTACAGAAGCACAAGAAAAGTGTTGATAGTATATGCTGAGACAATAGTACAGAAAAAATTTATTTTCTGAAGCAACTGTCACGGAAAACTTAGGCGTAAAATATCAACGAAGAAAAATTAAAACATAGAAAAAAATGAACGAATAATAAATTATCACCTGCTTTCATTATCCGTCTGTCGACATGAAATACATTAATTTTGTAACGCACAGTATATCCGTCATTTGGCTTAACCAATGTATGACTTGCTCTTAAATATCCCAGTAATACACTAGTGTTTCTATGTAAAATCCAATAGCTCCATTCCGCAAATGCTTGATAGCTGCGTTCATTAGGTTTTCCGTATTAAAACACGTTTGAAATGAGAGCAATCGAGGACAATATATTCATTTTAGAATGCGGTTTTCGCAAAGATTTGTTGACGGTGCATTTCCGGAGAAGTCTGATTTGCGCCTATTGATTTAAAATTGTCCGTATTCAAATATCAGGACGTCTTCCTGAAAATTAGCTTTATTGTCAGAACCATCCAGTTGGAACGAAGATGATGTAAACAGACATAAAGGAATGAAGGATTTATCATGACTTTTGTAAAGCTTTTGTCATGGACGTGATTCTCAGTTTGTCACTATACAGATTTCAATGCATACGATACAATTTGTTTGCAACAAAATTCGCAAAAGATAGTCACAAAACAAAATTAAAAGCACTCATATTACTACAGATCTTTGCAATTTCCTCACTTAATAAATTATCAAGCCCGACTTAAGGCAACAGAAATTTTGGCGCTGTATGCTATACAAAACCGCTTTTTGATAAGTGGGAAATATCTTTCACTTAGAAATTTCTTTCGTCTTTGTGAAATGT
This sequence comes from Cyclina sinensis, assembly GCA_012932295.1. Classification (NCBI taxonomy): domain Eukaryota; kingdom Metazoa; phylum Mollusca; class Bivalvia; order Venerida; family Veneridae; genus Cyclina; species Cyclina sinensis. Next base: position 4,072,158 of record JAAONU010000003.1, read on the forward strand.
TAGGAACTACATATATTAGAGGGTCTTGGTGTATTGTGCGGTTTATTGTCTGCCGCGAAAAAAATGAAACCTTCAATTAACGTCTCTCATTACATTCAAGCTAACCACACTCATTCATATCATCCCTTCCTATACGATACGTCAATTAACTGATAATATCTTGCTTTTGCTGGTCCTTTACGGAATCCGTCAATCCTATTCATGGGTCACCATTTTTCCTTTCTATGCAAAAAATATTAGGACACTATTCAGGCGAGTGCACACTTTGTACAAAACAACAATTTTGTACTGGAGTTGATCCGTGTTTGCAATTGGAGTAATAGCAAATACAGTTCGTATAAAAACGAGGTAAAAACGTTTTGGTGTCGACTCATTTTATGTAAAACTGATTTCAAAAGATGAAAATATGGGGAAAAATCTATCGAAATCGTTTATTAAAATCTGAATTTGAAAGATAATGTCATATGTTAAAATATTGTTTGAAAGCAATTATAAGGAACGAAGGGATGATTTCTCTAAATTCTGCATTGCAAAGTTTTGCTGGCAGCAGATTTTTTGTTGTTGCTATAAAATTGATGAATTTTTTAATTGGAATGCATTGAACCCTTCAATTTATATGTGAAAACACAATGTTTAACTGTGGCAGCAATTTCAGTAAAAGATAACAAATCTCTTTAGTCCTGACTTTTCACAAATCAAATACTGCATCATTACAATATCTGAAAGAACTCGTTTCATGCCGAAAATAATTTTACCATTGATCATGTCTTGAAAGTGTCTGTGTACCTGAGGCAATTTAAACAAGATAGAGAGGAGAGAAAAAGTTGCCCAGTGTCAGTTAAATACTAGTAATCCTTAGGGGCTGTAGAAGATTACAGAAAATATAAATCATTAAATACTGGCTCTTCTATCATTACATATACGTTTACTATTTAGTTTAAACATATTTATTTCTCATAATATGTACACATATAGTTACAACGTAATCACAATACAAGATAATAATATTCTTTTGAAAAGGATTAGAATGAAAGACAATGTCTTATTAAATTCTTCTCCTAACATAGTGATTAACACATATTCGGTGCTAAGCTGTAAATATCCATTTGAGAAACAAAACATGAGCAGTTTTATCAAAATTGAAAATGGTAAATAAGCTGAAAAATATTGGTAATCCAAAGGAAAACGTTTACTATTTAAAAGTAGTAGAACATATATTATCATGAAAATCAAATACTTTAAAAGTAGTAGAACATATATTATCATGAAAATCAAATACTTTAAAAGTAGTAGAACATATATTATCATGAAAATCAAATACTTTAAAAGTCAATGCTATTTTCACCACTTATATTGTTTAAGGAACATCTATGTACTGAATATTTCCTATGTTTTTTTTTAATTGTTAAAACTGTAAGGTTTGGCGACCACGACTGTCCACAAGCTACCGAGGTTGGCGACCATAATTTTATGATCCACGTGTAACATCAAAGTATATAACAAGTAACAAGAATGGTTTACGGACAAGTTTTGTGACAGTCGTATTTTATCATATCACAACACATGTGCTACAACACATGTGCTAATAATTTCACGTGACCTTAAATATTTTTATCACAGAATATTTACAATATTCCGACGCAAAACTATGTCGTTTTGACCAACGACGACACGGAGAAAACGGGCACACGGGTATTGTGTTCGAAAAGGTATTTCAAATGATTGGTATCTCGGGATTTGTATTTGATATTTCAGCTACATCATACAGCAGAAATAAAGTACTCTCACATGATGATGAAGAACGCAACACTTGTAATATATTTTGACATTCTATTTTAATATAACTCCTGTTTGCAGTAAATTAATATGGTGGAATCTCTAACTACATTCATGTTTGCAGTGAATTAATATTATGGTAGATTCCATTTAAATTTTAACTACTCTCCAGTAAAATTTAAAGCGTTTTAATATATCCCACCTTTTAACAATCATTCAACGTTGCAATTTATTTAGGTACCATCTTTTTTTTTTAATTAATATCCAGTCACTAGTTGACATTGTTACGGCCGTAAGGGAATTTTTAAAACATTATTTTTATGGACAAATTCAGGCTTTCAATATTTTACTTTAATTCTGCAATTATAAATGATGAGAAAGTTGCCATTTTTGCTGATTTTAAGTCAGCGTATTTAGAAAGTTTAACAAATGTCCAAAGGCTTTCTTCACCCGTCGTCTGTCATTGATTTGATTCTCTATTAATAAGAATGAAACATGGCCATTATTGCAACAATCTAAAGTTAAAACAAAAATACAAAAGGCATGTTTCAAATCCGTTTCAGAAAGATCATGCTATGCATCAGAAATTGACGATCCTTAAGCAAAGCACGATTAGAACAAATGCCCATTGGGTCATGAGTAATATGAAAAACAAACGCTCAATACCATTAAGCCATAAATCCGATTCCATGACGCAGTTGTTCGAGGCTGGACTTATACAAATCAAAGCAGACGGCTGGCGACCGTAACAATGATAAAGTGTTTCTAACTTGACATAGAGACGTTTCAAGAGCTATTAAAATGCATCCGCGATATCGGTGAGATCTAATTTGAGGTGTCACTTGTCACATTAAAACGTAAACATTGAAAATAAACTTGAATAACCACGGCATTTACAATATATCATTTGGATGTGATACAAAACAAAATTTTATGACAATTTTATGCTGAATCGACATCGTTCTTGCATATAAATGGTGATCTTGATGATATAAATATTTTTATGATGGTTCTCAATTGAAGCCATTTTGAAACTTTGTTAACCTATTTATTCATGTTCATTGTTATTGTCAACGAATCAAAACTGTTATTCAACGCATTTTAAAATTTATCATCATTATCAACTCACCTAGCTATTTGGACTTCGAATGCATACACCACTGCGGTAATTATTTAGATTAAATCTTACAACACCCAGGACAGTTGAAAGTGTTTTCTCGGCTGAATAAGCATAAAGTAAACGTAAATGATATGAAGGAAAAATCAAATTTGATGTTTAAAATAAAAACAGTGTAAAACATTGAAATTCTGTAAATTTTTCAGGGTTTGTTCCATGTTTGAATGATACCTTTCACAAATATATCACAAGAACACACACATACACACACACAGAGTAATAAATGAATAAATAACAGACAATAGAATTAAAGCAAGAAATCATCTTTCAGAGTCGATCATGAATAACAATCAAATTGGACAATATTATATATCTACAGCCTTTTGGACTTTAACTCTACATTTTGACAAACATGTAATTTGTAACACTTTTACCACAAAATTTTTCAAAATTATTATTATTATCCAAGCTGCAATGCAAGTAAGTAGGCGTCCGTTTGGCTTAAGGTTTAATAGTTTAACCTAAGGTGTTAAACAAACTACGCTCTCTGGTACTTGTCTACGCTTAAGTTGTCTTAAAGATTAAAATGTGGTTTTTTTTCTACGTTTCATCCCGAAAATTTATACTCAAACTTTTTACACCCAAACTTTCCGTGAATATGCTGATATAAGGTGCAAAACTCCGAAATGTCTCGATGACACACAGAAAAAACCTTTCAGTTCTTATAATTACAGCTAAATTTTTTAGTTTTATTAATTTCTTGTTTAGCTGAAGTTGCTCGCTGACACATCTTTGTAAGCTGGGCCATTTTTTATAGCATATTAATCTAATTGTCATAACAACCTCGACTAAAAGAAATGGCGGACGTCAGTCAGCTTGGAAGACAGTTCTCCAAGTTTTCTGCTCGGCCAATTATTCCAAGAGGAAACTGAACTGCTCTTTTAAGTCATGGTACTATTTTTATATATTATTAAATGTATAAAATGTAACTGGATGGGCTGGGGGCAGGGCAATAATGTAATTCCAGAATATCTAGTGTAAACAGTATGACCAAATTTTATAGGAAAAATATGTTATAAGTATTAAGTTTATGTAGTATGTGTATGTATACGGGACCGCTTCATCTAAATTTGACTATCTGCATATAGCTGACAATCAAAATGAAAGAATTTGTTTGAAAACAAGCAAACTGTTGTTTTATACATTGTGCCTAGAATCCTTTTTATAGCCTCTCACTTTTTGGAAATAAAATTGAGCTTTAGATATAATTCAGAAAAAAAGTTATCATTTATTACGTATGAGTTATTAATACTGCATAATGTCTAATTAAGCTTTTTGTTTATACAATGTCTTGTTTCCAACTTATTTAAAAGGTTATATATTTTTAGTAATGCATTTTATCTTTTGTACCACTAACCGTTAAAGAGGCCATTTAAAAGCTTCCTTTACGTTTTCATCACGTCTACATTTGCAATCGAAATTAGAAAGAAGGCAAGACTTCAGTATGGCTTATATTAAGTTCTTTTGGGTTAGAAAATATTATGAAACAACTAGAGTATACTAAAAATGGTGTAATATTCTTGTTTGCTCTAAAACCACATTCCACAAATGCCAAAACAAATTAGACTGTGAAAACTGACAGACTAGTCATAAAACGGCCATAGTAAAAGCTTGTCATTATGTATACTCCGACTTATCCGTCACGCTATCCAATATAGGTTTTACAGGTTCTATTTGTTAAGATGGGTATTATCGTAAAACTTCAAATGATGAATACAATATACCATTTTTGAAGGCATATGTCAATGCATGGCATAATAATGCATAAGACGGGTAACAAGCTAAATTCTTCATTATAATTCTTCATTTGACGAACACTTTCTATCATTACGTTTCCTTTTCGAAGAAATTACTTAAAACAACAATTAAGTTCGAGAATGACATTTCTAATTTAAATCTTTAATTTCAGAAAACATATTGTTTTCTACCTTAACGGCACCAAAGATGCGTGTCTGAAGTACATTTAAGTTAAAATAACTGTCACGGGATTACCTGGAAATTGAAATGCTGAATATAGAATGTTCTATTTGCTTCGAGCACTTACTGGCAGCAATAAAAGTTAACGGCGTAATCTGATCTGTATCTCTACCTGTCATATAATAAGACAGGTAAGGACAATGGATGGAACAGCCCATCCCGTTCACTCGTAAAACTGGTTTTAATAAGTAACTTCACGTACATAGCGAGTATTTATACACCATCTTACTTAATTACTATCACAAAAAGCATCACTTGCTGTTTAGGACGAGATGTTGTTTGATTTTTTTTTCTATTTCTAGCTTTTGCATCCCATGTCTGCAAAGGAGCGGGGCAGTTTGAGCAATTTAGAAAAGGGCAAATTTAGGAACATTTCTGTCAAGTTTGGTAAAACATGGCTCTGTGGTTTTGGAGGAAATGTCATTTGAAGAAAATTGTTGACGACGCACGACGGACGCAGAACACAGGGAGGTCACAACAGCTCACCCTGAACATTTGCTCAGGGGAGCTAATGTTGACATTATTTTGCCTTTAGTCAAATGTTGTGCAATAAAAAAGCTGACCAATAACTGAGTGTATATAAATGTAAAAAAGACACATATTTTTATACACTGTTGCCCTGTAAACATTACTTAAATAAGAGGCTTTCATAAATTCCATAAGTCGCAACCTATTCTCAAGCATGGTATAAGAAATTTTACAACTAGATCTAGAATAAGAGTTTAAAAAGAAAATACAAAACGTGACTTCTTTGTCTGTATCATAACGAAACGCAACATGTGCCTGCGGCAAAATATGCCGTTAAATTGTGATTGCTTCTTGGGCAAAACAGTTCGTGTAGGCACTTTAACTATTCTCAACCGTTGCATCTGAGCACTACAATCTTATTTTCCGATGTATGCACTTTGTAGCCAATAATGAAACATGATTATTTCTATTGGTAAGATATCCCCCGAAAAATCCGCAGTTATTGAACACTTTATTATTGTTGCGGCATTAAGACCTTCAAGATGCAATTAGAATCAACGTAAGCCCCGACTTCTTCTCAAAAGTAATGTTATTGACATACATGACCAAAAGGGAATTGAACAGTCTACGTATTTTTTAACTCGGTAGGCTATAGCTATATTTAGTAATAATCAATTCGGGTGTCTTCATATTCCTCGCCGTCTTTAGCTTAAGATTTACAACAGTAAGATAGGACATAACATTCAAGTACAGGCAAGTCATTCGTTAATAGGCATGAGACTCACATAAGACCACCAAACAAGAACCAAGGGCCGACAGAAAGCGTCACTGTCAGCTTAATTTTATTTTTAAAAAATCAGTTTTTTACAAGCTTGTAGGAAACCTTACAGACTATTGAGACGGTAATAAATTGTTGTAAGTAAAACAACGGCAGTATGATTTTCCGAACTATGATTAGCATGGTATCACTTACATGATTATTTTATAAACAATCAAATAGATAAAAACAAGTGTATCACAAAACTGGGCATATGTTCTACGACTGTATTTGATTTCCTGTAAATTGACTATAATTTGTCCCTTAATATGTTCCATCATGAACAACTTTGCAATGTTGGCAAAATTCGATTTAAGGTAAAATGAACAAGGCTTTCAATGTAATATGTTTGCCCCTTTTACCTCAAATTTAATAGCTATTTGTTTAAACAGAAGAAAGTCTTTTATGACGAAGAAGACGAAAAAAATGTTTCAGTAGGTATTGGCCGCAACGCTATCGATAAAAAGGCGTTGTAACCGGAAAGAAGAGAGACTGCAACTCTTCATAAGGAGTGATACTTCCAGCAAATTTTGTTGAAATCCGCGCATACATTTTGCAGATATGTCCATATAAAGAAATTTCATGTATATCATGCCTATTCTAAAAGGGAAAATAAATTTGGTGCTTTCAGCAAATATTTTCTTCTTCTCAAAATGGGAAAGCATCACTAAATACCTGGAATCGTTAATGACACTTTTTAATGGACATCCCTCATTTATTTTAAAGTACGCTCCCTCAGCAGCTAAATGAATACACTACCGTTACTTCACACCGCTGCTTTAAAACCAGTAGATTTATGATATCGACCTTTACAATGAACTTTTAAACAACCAATGAAAGTGCACAAATATCCACAAAACCGAAAAATCTTTAAACCATTTTTCATTGGTTTAAACGATCATGTGATTCCAAAAATTATAAATAGACGGGTGTTTTCTGACAATTTTGTAAACACATTTCAACTACGCCTTTATGTAAACATCTTAATACAGCAATTAAACGTCTAAAAACAACCATACCATCATGATTGTAACCTTTTTGATAGTTTGATTGGTTAATTAACGTATACATATTAAAAAACACTTTCAAAGTTAAATACGTAAGTAACTTGCAGACATGCATTGTTTGTTTACATTTTGGGTTGTCAATTGTATGTATGGACATTTCGTTGTAAGCTAGTCACTGATTGGCTTAAAAGTAACCGTGGTTTTCCCTGTCTAAAAATAAATATCGTTCTGAAAATTTAATATTAGCAGAGGTAAGAAATATCAATATTCAACCGATGCGCAGGAGAGTAATTTTAAAGATACTGACATGGTCATGAATAATAACTATTTTAAACAGACAATAGCGCCGAACGATATTTAATTTTAAAACATGATACTCAAATAAAAATATAATGCCGCATCTCTTTTAAATTAATACACTTTTCAATCGCATAGGTCATTCTACAGATTTAGGTTCAGAATAAGTTTTGTAGCTGTATTACAGACGAGGACTGGAACAAACGCACGAAGTAATGACCATATTTTTTATTCAACATTATGTTCTTTCGAGCATACTGTCTTCAACTCCGGTAACATGTTTCATTTCTTTTTGATTATTTAATACCTATATTAATTTTATCTACTCATTAACTGTGATTCAGTTTCCTTTGTCTCAGAGAAAGCCGAAAGCAATATCAAAACTTCAATAATATACAGTTGTTGGTTGAAGTTATAGTCATGGGGGCTTTTGTTCGGATATCTTGATACACTTATTCTTACTTACAAAATCTATATCTAAACATTTAATGTGCCCCTTTGATCACTTCTTTTAAGAAAATGTGTATAGATACATTAAAATGCCATTGAGTGATATTTTTATCAAAAGAGTACTGATATATGGACAGTATTTCTGTGTATTCTTAAAATTTGAAGTCTTTTAAGATTGCGTTATAATATACTTCTAAATATTATAAGTGGTTTCAATGTCCCTTTGATAGAAAATGTGACTTTTGCCCGAAAAAGTTTAATGTCATAATACACGTTCACTATTTTGATTTTTTTTTCAAAGAAGTGTGTTCAAGTCTAGTTTCATGCAAATACGAATAGATCTTACTAAAGGATAAACAGTTTATTTGTATTGCTAATCTTCAGCAAAAGGTTTGCAGGCTAGAGTTGCTAATTTGAATTCAAGTCATTAAATGCTGAAAGCTTAAATAAGTATTACAGCTGAACCATACTTCTGTGGTTACCGATTTATTTATAGTCTCTTTTTATTGTTTCCAGTTTTAAAACGGCAGCTTTAAGAATAAACTATTATTTCTTCTATCTATATGATATCTTAGCTGCGCACTCAGAATTAATTATACCTTTTAAGAATACAATAAGTGTTTGTATACTTAACGGAAATTGTATGGCCAAATAAAGAAGTAACATCCGGCAACTGACAATGACAGAAATATAATATCTCTTGGGTCATCTGATCGAATCATGAAAGAAAAGTTGCAAAAAATTATTGACTGTGTTTCTGTTAGTGAGAAACTGTAAACAAAATGAAGATATCAGCTAAATAAAATTATGTTTAAGCAATTGAAATACCCCGTTACAAGTACAAAAATAAAATATGTTACAATTACGTGTGTTTTAAAAACATCTTCCGTTATGCGTTCAGATCTATAACAGATATTTTACAAAATTATGTATTGCTGTTATATTAAACTGGTGGCGTCACTAGTGCTTCCTTTAGAAACAAAGATAAAAGGTTTATATTTAGGTGTTTAACCAAAAATTACCATAAAAGACTGAACACCTTTAAATGTTCTTTTCTTATCGTTTGCACAAAAGAGATGTATAAAAATAAAAAACCGTCGCTGGACTTAAAGTCATTTCAAAGATATTTAATGTTAAAATAATTCAATGGTTATGTGATTTAGAAGCATATTCAAACTTAAACATGAACTCCTAAGCACACCGGAATACAAAACAAATATTCAAGATTCGAGCAAGTAATCAGAAGGAGGCAAGTAAGATAACTATAAAGAGGCATGTCACGCTTCGATAGTTTTGATAATATGTATATAATGTATGATAAAGGTTTTAAGGGAGATAAATAATGTATGCTTCATCTGTAAGGCTATGGTAAAAAAACTGTAAACCATAACATCACTATATATTAGCACATAAAAGGTTTGTACAAAAGAACTGATTCCACTTCAATATTCTTCACTTCCTTGTTAACATACCAAACAGAATTAAAAATACACAGCTCTTTAAAAACACAAAAGAAAGATAATTCTTCCCTGTCAGATGTCTGCCAATATATTATAAATGCATTCATTATCGAATTACATATCATAATTATATCGACAGCCAGCCTAAAACAAAGATTCCCATTGCTGACTTGAACTACTGGCATGATCTTTTCAGAATCTGTTTATAAGATTCCGTCTGGTTTAAAACATTTCGACAAAACCAATGTCAAAGGCTTCTGTGATGACATAACGAAGTTCTGTCATGACTTAATAAATGCAGATAGTTTGTTTAGTATCAACACAGTTTTTTTTTATCGAAACAGTAAGGAAAAAATCCTTACAAATAAATACAAAACCACTTACAATGTAACCCATTTTCACCATCAATCTTAATTGAAGTGAGTTCTAACAAATCAGAACATATAATTAAACAGAACGTTTTATAGTTTAACAGTAACCGTAAGAATTTTAAAAAGAATGGTGGGAAGTCCTATACTTCTGCAGACATTTGTTTGTCTTAAAACTATTGCATATAAGTGTGAAATCCTACAAAACTGGTACTTCTAAAACGATCATCAAAATGCATCATGCGCACATTTTCCATGACAAATCTTATTTTGTTAATTTGTTTAGCTTCTTGTGCAGGAAAGGGCAAAGTCAGCAATTCAACTTATTTAAGTAATAGCATTTGAGCAATATATTCTATTTCCAACGTCTGCACTTTTTGTAGTCAATATTGAAACATGATGATTTCTATTGGTAGGATATCCCCCGACAAATGCTCAATTATTGTGCTCTTCATTAGTCTTGCAGCACTGAAACATTTCAATGCAATACTCATGAAAGTAATTACAGACGTCTTCTCAAATGTAATGTTATTTATTCTCCTAGAGACTGAAGCATGACCAAAGAAATTGAAATAGTCACTGGCATTCCATAATACAGTAAGCGCAAGTGAGAGGGCTAAATTTACTATTACCGCAGTGAGTCTTTTGACATTCCTAAGCTTCATAAAGAAAAAAATCTTTGCAAGAAAAAATAAAGAATTTCACATTGACTTACGGGTAAGGCATTCATAAATAAGTCTTGAAAATGCAATACTCGTGGCTAGACGTGTGATTTTCAGCTGGAGAAAAATAAATTATTTCATATGACCACCAAACAGAAACCAAGGGCAGACAGGAAGAGTAACTACAAACAGAATTTGATAAAGGAATATCTGTTGTTTGAAATCTGTTAGAAAAACAACGGCAGTATGATTGTGTAAACCACTGTGATTGTTATTTACCCTTATATATCGCTTACATAATAACCACTTAAAAAGTACCGTAAATATCATGCAGATATGTCTGAAAGGGATAACAAGTACACCACAAACTAGGACAATATCAATTATATAAAGTAATAAAATCATTTGCAAATTTTGTTGATACCTCGTTATACTATATATTTTTAGATGATATGCATAAATAAACTCCATACATATCGTTCATATTTCGAAATGAGGTATTAACTCTAGTGTCCCAAATCATTACTTCATTTCAGAAAGAGGCTACATCACTCCATAACTGCAAACGTTACTGATTTGTTTTGATAAAATTTTCTCGTTCATATAAATGATATTTGCATGGTACTTACTACAGGTATCTTGAATATAAAATAGCTCATTAAATGAAAAAAAATCCTCCGAAAATGAATTTTCAAATAAAATATGAGAGCACATGTCTTACTGATTACTATTTCTGTTAAGAGACTTTCACTAGTGTAACCAATTGACGTGGATTTGGTTAAAATTATAAATTGCAAAGGTAACTGTTCCCCTCTTTTCCCTTATTTTAGTAGAACATCGTACCCACAAAGCAAAGTTAAAAAATATGAATAATATAAAGTTGTTTATTGAATTTACAGCGGAAGATCTCATTTATGTAACTATTATCTTCTTGCATACTACAGTAGGGTATTCATTTTAAGCCTAAAGAGCAAAGCATATGGTCGCTGTACCATTCTACTTTGGTAATCTATTTATATTTTTTGGTTTTGTTTCGTAATGGCAATTTTAAAAATATAAAATTTCAGTTTTTCTATATGACATCGTAGTTGCACACTCAAGATTATTTATACCAACTAATAATACAGTTACAATAAATGTCGGGAGATTTAACGGAAATTGTATGGCGAAATAAAGAAGATACATCAAGCAACGGTTCAACGAAAAAACCGTCTCTTGGATCATACGATCGAAACATGAACAGAAACGCTTACTTTGTTTAAAGTTTAGAATTCCTTTTATGAGATTTGACCGACTTCTGGTCAATTACCACGCATTCGTGTCATTTGTTTGAATTAATTCGAGTTTATATCTTACAGCTCTTAAAAGACGCTGAAATAAGCATCAACATACAGGACACAAGAGCCCCCGACAATGACTCCAGTTTTTCTTATTTGCATTTATTTATTTATTTTTGCATTTTTAAGCTGCTTTCTTACCCTGAAACAAGCGTCCTTATTGGTCTACGAGCAAAATATGCACAAGGTCAGTATATTATGTGTATTTGTAAGCTACATAATTTTACCATGTAAAAGGGAAAACCTGGTCTAATAAAGCAAGTATGGCAAATGATGATATCAAAGAAAACATGGTATAAAAGATTCAAGATAGTAAAACATTTATTTCCTTGACAAAGACAAAAACCACTTTGTCTTTAGTATGTTTAATTGCTTAATAACAAACCAATCTTATGTGATTCTGAATTAACAAAATTATTTAACACCTAATGTTCTACAGTAAATATAGGTAATGGTAAGTTACACAGAACACACTTCTGACCTGTCGTCAGCAAATAAACATACAGCAAGTGAGCAGAGTGCAAGTGAGAAGTCGGTGAGTGAGTTGTCAACGAAGAGAGAACAGTCAGTAAGCAAGCTGTAAACATATGTGACCGTCGAACAAGAAATCGTTTGGTTTGAAAAATCGTACGTGAATAAGATTTAACATATCCCTAAATACTATCTGTCACAAATGCAACAGATTTCGCTTTCTACCACAGAATGAGTAATTTGTATCCTTTTACCTTCCCGCTAATGTATACCCAAAATAATGGATACTTGTCTTGCTTAGGCATGTTCTTTTCGGAATCTGTCAATCAAGTGTCTGGTATTAATGTCCCTTCTTAAAACCCTACGACAAGATTAATGTCAGATGGTTCGATGGCGACATAATATCTTACGCTGATGAAGTGTTTCAATGTAAGGGTTCGATTTCTTATAGCCTGATGTCACAATGTTTGCCACGCTGGTGAATTAGTTAAAATTTGTAATATGAACATATTTAAAATAAGCATATTGTAGAAGTAACTAATTAACACATAAAAACTGAAACGCTCGTAAGTTGGCAAAACTGAGCTTATTAATTGCATAATTGATCCGCGGGTTTGATTCTGGACTCAGTGTATCAAAATAAATATTGAATTTCATTACTTTAAGCGAAATTTGTTATAATTACAATGCTTATAAAAGAGCGATTTTTTACTTCTTTAGCCTCTGAATAAATATCCTCTCTTCTATTCACTTAGTTAAATATTTTTATATGAACTTTCTAATTTTCATATTGTGCAAGTGAACTTCTAATATTGTTTTTTTTTGTTGTTATTGTTTTTGTTTTTGTTTGTTTGTTTGTTTTTTTTTTTTTTTTTTGTTGTTTTTTTTGGAGGGAGGGGGGGGGGGGGGGGTCCTTATATCAGAAAATGACAATAACGTGTCTCGTTTCATTGAATCTAAAAAAGGAAAAAAACATTGTAGATATTCATACATGACTCAGATATCATACTACGGCAATAACAACGCATTTAACCATTCCTATGACCCAAGCACTGAGATTCGTCACTAAAAAGTTAAGTCTTATTGAGTCGAACGTACATACTGAGGTGCCCAGTCCTGACTCTAACATCGACTTTAAGCCGTCAAATCCGGTCCAATATTCAGACTTCTGTGTTTTATACTATGTTCCGAAAACTATTCTCTTAAATCGAGCCCTGATTCTGTTGTTTGTTCGTCCGGGTGCATTGGTGCCTGTGGCGAGAGGCACGAACATAGCTTACGCAATTGTCACGTCCTGAAATTACGGTCATGAAATGGAGTCGTCACTCGTGGTTTTCTAGATCTACAACGACAATTGACGGTGTGAAAGGTTTGAAAGCTATGTTGCAACCATTTTTGAAATAAATACTTCAAAAGTGGTTCTCATTTCAAAAATGGTTGTAATGTCCAACCACTTTTGAAATAACCATTTTTGAAATAAAATTTTCAAGTTGAAGTCAATTTTTACCTTTGCTCCAATAAACCTCCTGATGTCTCCAGCCGCTGACATAACCATGTGCAGAGCATAATGACACTGTTTTACATTAATATAACCTGTCTCCATCATACACCGTCCGTACTTATAAAAATAAAATGACAAGTAAATGTTTATTTCAAAAGTGGTTCTTATTTCAAAAATGGTTGTAATGTCCAACCACTTTTGAAATAACCATTTTTGAAATAAAATTGTCAAACTGAAGTCTGTTTTCACTTTTGCTCTCATAAACCTCCTGATGTCTCCAGCCTCTGACCTTACAACGTGCAGAGTATAATGACATCATTTTACCTTGAAATTAACTTTCTACTTCATACACAGTCCGTACTTATAAAAAAATGACAAGTTAATGTTTATTTCAAAAGTGGTTCTTATTTCAAAAATGGTTGTAATGTCCAACCACTTTTGAAATAACCATTTTTGAAATAAAATTTTCAAGCTAAAGTCAGTTTTTACTTTTGCTCTCATAAACCTCCTGATGTCTCCAGCCGCTGACATAACCATGTGCAGAGCATAATGACATCATTTAACATTAAAAAAAACCTGTCTTCTTCATACACCGTCCGTTCTTATAAAAAAATGACAAGTTAATGTTTATTTCAAAAATGGTTCTTATTTCAAAAATGGTTGTAATGTCCAACCACTTTTGAAATAACCATTTTTGAAATGAAATTGTCAAACTGAAGTCTGTTTTCACTTTTGCTCTCATAAACCTCCTGATGTCTCCAGCCTCTGACCTTACAACGTGCAGAGTATAATGACATCATTTTACATTTAAATTAACTTTCTTCTTCATACACAGTCCGTACTAATAAAACTACTGACAAGTAGATGTTTATTTCAAAAGTGGTTCTTTTTTCAAAAATGGTTGTAATGTCCAACCACTTTTGAAATAACCATTTTTGAAATAAAATTTTCAAGCTGAAGTCAGTTTTTACTTTTGCTCTCATAAACCTCCTGATGTCTCCAGCCGCTGACATAACCATATGCAGAGCATAATGACATCATTTTACATTTAAAAAAACCTGTCTTCTTCAGACACCGTCCGTTCTTATAAAAAAATGACAAGTTAATGTTTATTTCAAAAATGGTTCTTATTTCAAAAATGGTTGTAATGTCCAACCACTTTTGAAATAACCATTTTTGAAATAAAATTGTCAAACTGAAGTCTGTTTTCACTTTTGCTCTCATAAACTTCCTGATGTCTCCAGCCTCTGACCTTACAACGTGCAGAGTATAATGACATCATTTTACATTTAAATTAACTTTTTTCTTCATACACAGTCCGTACTTATAAAACTACTGACAAGTAGATGTTTATTTCAAAAGTGGTTCTTATTTCAAAAATGGTTGTTATGTCCAACCACTTTTGAAATAACCATTTTTGAAATAAAAATTTCAAGTTGATGTCTGCTTTTACTTTTGCTCTCATAAACCTCCTGATGTCTCCAGCCGCTGACATAACCATATGCAGAGCATAATGACATCATTTTACATTTAAAAAAACCTGTCTTCTTCAGACACCGTCCGTTCTTATAAAAAAATGACAAGTTAATGTTTATTTCAAAAATGGTTCTTATTTCAAAAATGGTTGTAATGTCCAACCACTTTTGAAATAACCATTTTTGAAATAAAATTGTCAAACTGAAGTCTGTTTTCACTTTTGCTCTCATAAACTTCCTGATGTCTCCAGCCTCTGACCTTACAACGTGCAGAGTATAATGACATCATTTTACATTGAAATTAACTTTTTTCTTCATACACAGTCCGTACTTATAAAAAAACTGACAAGTAAATGTTTATTTCAAAAGTGGTTCTTATTTCAAAAATGGTTGTTATGTCCAACCACTTTTGAAATAACCATTTTTGAAATAAAAATTTCAAGTTGATGTCTGCTTTTACTTTTGCTCTCATAAACCTTCTGATGTCTCCAGCATCTTACCTGACCACGTGCAGAGAATAATGACATCATTTTACCTCGAAATTACCTTTCTTCTTCATACACTGTCCGTACTGATAAAAAATGACTGGTAAATGTTTATTTCAAAAATGGTTCTAATTTCAAAAATGGTTGTAATGTCCAACCACTTTTGAAATAACCATTTTTGAAATAAAATTTTCAAGTTGATGTCACTTTTTACTTTTGCTTTCATAAACCTTCTGTTGTCTACAGCTGCTGACCGGACTACCTAGAGAGTAAAATGACATCATTTTACCTTGAAATTACCTTTCTTCTTCATACACCGTCAGTCCTTATTAAAAAAAATTGACAAGTAGAAGTTTATTTCAAAAGTGGTTCTTATTTCAAAAATGGTTGTAATGTCCAACCACTTTTGAAATAACCATTTTTGAAATAAAATTTTCAAGTTGATGTCAGTTTTTACTTTTGCTTCCATAAACCTTCTGATGTCTACAGCTGCTGACCGGACTACGTGAAGAGCATAATGACACCATTTTACATTAATATAACCTGTCTTCTTCATACAAGGTCCATACTTATAAAAAATGACAAGTAGATGTTTATTTCAAAAGTGGTTCTTATTTCAAAAATGGTTGTAATGTCCAACCACTTTTGAAATAACCATTTTTGAAATAAAATTTTCAAGTTGAAGTCAGTTTTTACTTTTGCTCCCATAAACTGTCTGATGTCTCCAGCCTCTGACCTTACCACGTGCAGAGTATAATGACATCATTTTACCTTGAAATTACCTTTCTTCTTCATACACAGTCCGTACTGATAAAGAAAAAATGACAAGTAGATGTTTATTTCAAAATTGGTTCTGATTTCAAAAATGGTTGTAATGTCCAACCAATTTTGAAATAACCATTTTTGAAATAAAATTTTCAAGTTGAAGTCAGTTTTTACTTCTACTCCCATAAACCGTCTGACGTCTACAGTTGCTGACCGGACTACCTAGAGAGTATAATGACATCATTTTACATTAAAAATAAACTGTCATCTTTACACACCGTCCGTCCGTATTTCAAAAGTGGTTCTTATTTCAAAAATGGTTGTAATGTCCAACCACTTTTGAAATAACCATTTTTGAAATAAAATTTTCAAGTTGAAGTCAGTTTTTACTTTTGCTCCCATAAACTGTCTGATGTCTCCAGCCTCTGACCTTACCACATGCAGAGTATAATGACATCATTTTACCTTGAAATTACCTTTCTTCTTCATACACAGTCCGTACTGATAAAGAAAAAATGACAAGTAGATGTTTCTTTCAAAATTGGTTCTTATTTCAAAAATGGTTGTAATGTCCAACCACTTTTGAAATAACCATTTTTGAAATAAAATTTTCAAGTTGATGTCACTTTTTACTTTTGCTTTCATAAACCTTCAGATGTCTACGGATGCTGACCTGACTACGTACAGAGTATGATGACATCATTTTACATTAAAATTACCTGTCTTCTTCATACACCGTCCGTACTTTTAAAAAAATTGACAAGTCTATATTTATTTCAAAAGTGGTTCTTATTTCAAAAATGGTTGTAATGTCCAACCACTTTTGAAATAACCATTTTTGAAATAAAATTTTCAAGCTGATGTTTGTTTTTACTTTTGCTCTCATTAACCTTCTGATGTCTCCGGCTTCTGACCTGACCACATGCAGAGTATAATGACATCATTTTACATTGAAATTACCTTTCTTCTTCAAACACCGTCCGTACTGATAAAAAATGACTAGTAAATGTTTATTTCAAAAGTGGTTCTTATTTCAAAAATGGTTGTAATGTCCAACCAATTTTGAAATAACCAGTTTTGAAATAAAATTTTCAAGTTGAAGTCATTTTTACTTTTGCTCCCATAACTTTTCTGATGTCTACATCCGCTGACGTGACCATATGCAGAGCATAATGACATCATTTTACATAAAATTACCTTTCTTCTTCATACACCGTCAGTACTTATAAAACAAATGACAAG
The DNA here is from genome assembly GCA_012932295.1 of Cyclina sinensis. Lineage (NCBI taxonomy): Eukaryota > Metazoa > Mollusca > Bivalvia > Venerida > Veneridae > Cyclina > Cyclina sinensis. Next base: position 4,089,893 of record JAAONU010000003.1, read on the forward strand.
TATATGTTTATTTCAAAACTGGTTCTTATTTCAAAAGTGGATGTTATGTCCAACCACTTTTGAAATAACCATTTTTGAAATAAATTTTCAAATTGATGTCACTTTTTACTTTTGCTGTCATAAACCTCCTGATGCCTCCAGCACCTGACCTGACCACGTTCTGAGTATAATAACATAGTCCGTACTAATAAAAAATGACAAGTAAATGTTTATTTCAAAAGTGGTTCTTATTTCAAAAATGGTTGTAATGTCCAACCACTTTTGAAATAACCATTTTTGAAATAAAATTTTCAAGTTGAAGTCAGTTTTTACTTTTGCTCTCATAAACGTTTTGATGTCTACAGCTACTGACCTGACCACGTGGAGAGTATAATGACGTCATTTTACCTTGAAAACGCTAGTCATGGAGTGAGTTCGATCACTGTCAGTGGCCATACGTTGTTTGCTTGAGCAAGAAACTTTTATCGTCATTTCTTAGTACTTGTTGGTCCCAGGAACAGATCTGACTGTGATTTTTTAAGCTAGAAGCTTCCGTGACAATCGAATTAAAATAAATTTGTATAGACTAGATTATAGAAGTATATTCGAAAAACTTCCGAAAAAGCTTTCTCAATAAGCGCAAGATCTTAAGTTTTGCACAAAGCATTGTATAGTGGATCTCTACGAAGTCTGCTAAAAACATTCATTCCTGGTCAAAATTGGCCACAATTTACATGATTATATCTTAAGAATTTCCAAGTTATTTCTGGTCACAGTTTTTAATATTTTAAGTTAGTTCTACATGTCCTTTGACCTCGGGTGACACTGCCGTTTACGTTTACACTAAATATATGAGAAATAACTTTAGAATTTGAAAAATACCACATTTTTTATCATTTTAAATTAATGTGGTTTTTGCTTTGAATAAAACTGAAAAATAAATAAATGTGCATAATTCAAACATCCTAAAAACAATACATATATGTATATATTGAAATGCATTGATAACTTTGTAAACTACCAAATTCGTGTCAAAATTACAAACAAAAAACAAACAAAAGTTATAGTGGGTTTATTGTCAAAAAGGCAAGACATTGCATGTATACACTTAATTTCCAGTTGTATATGTAGATCACATTATGAAAACAATTATAAAGAAGGCTAGAAATGCGTTGAATTAAGCATAATGCAAACTGCTGTTCCCATTAATAGTGTAATTGTCCGTACTGAAAAACAACCTAAACAAATATTTCACCCTTATCATTTATTGAAACAGGCAAAAAAGACAGACAGACAACAAGACAGACAAACAGACACGCACAGAGCGGCTTAGAGAAACAGACAGACAGGGACAAACATAAAAACAAAGATATAAAGACCGCAATACACAAAGACACCGACAGACAGAAATGCTCAGGCTGGCACAAAAAAAATCACAAAACATTCAATCAATAATCATTATATTTTCCAAATAAGACGTTCATGGGTATCATATGTTTGTACATATTTTGTACAAAAGCTAAAATTTGGTGTTCTAAAAACTAAAGAGTACATATTTTGTCGTTATCATTCAGACTACACACTGAAATAAATTGAAATAAAACAAAATTGAAACAATTAATTACATGTAGTGTGGTTTCTTTAGTTTTAACTGTACGTGCTTATATGAGTACGTATTTGTTATCAACTAAGCAAATAAGCAATTGATTAGCGCAGACAGGAAACATGTATTTTTGACGAGAAATGCACATTAGAAGTCATTTTAGTGTTAACTTATATTTCACTTTATTCGCGTTAGTTTGTGTTTAAATAGGAAATGAAACTTCATATCTATTTTAAGAGCCATGTTACACATGGTTAATGCCCCAACCAGGAAGTTACCTGAAGGTCTGTCAGTGTATGAAGTTTGAAGAAAATCGCTGAAGTACTTCTGGAGTTATGATCTGGACCAAACTTTTAAAGTGAATGTGATAAAGGGTAATAACTGTAAAAGTAAGGAAGATAAAGTTAAAGTGTATGAAGTTTGAAGAAAATTCCTTCAGTACTTTAGGAGTTATGCTTCGGACAAAGAATTTCAAGTAAATATGAAAAAGGGGAAAAATCTAAATGTCCGCAATGTACATTTATTCTTCTTGAACACTGCACTTCTTCCCAATGTGCTATGTCTGTGTTGAAGTTTTAAGAAAATCCTTCAAATACTTTTGAAGTTATGCTTCGGACAAAGTTTTTCAAGTAAATCTGATAAAGGGAATAACTCTAAAAGTAGGCAAGGTAGAGTTATTGTTCTTGCATACTGCACTTCCTCCCAATGTGCTATGTCATTGTCTTAAGTTTAAAGAAAATTCCTCAAGTACTTTTGGAGTTATGCTTCGGACAAAATTGGGACGGATGCACGGACACACACACGGACGGAGATCATTTCTTATATCCCTTTCGCTTTCGGCGGGGGGATAAATTAAACAACGTTAAAAAATACTTGCCAAGCATATAGTTGTCGGGTACTATATAAAGAAAATGAAGAAATGATGCAAAAACTCTTGAAATGGTCGGGAAACAAAAATAAAGCTCATTTTTCAGAAAAACTTAGTATGCGGGCTTGCTCCACACAACTTAAGACCATGTACTTCAAAACAAAGCGCTGCCGCCGTACTTTTTTCATCAATGCATTTTTTGTTACTGTTCACCTTCAGTCTCTCCAAAACACATCATCTCTTATCTCAAACCAACCAAGCCCTAGGTAGTGGAAATCTAGCCAGGCTCTATACCACTGCCGACCTGAAACCCAGCTCGGGGAAGATGGATTTTTCCGGGTTACATTTGGGGCCCAACGTAAATAACTCACAAGTTTAGCTTTTAAAAAAAGCTAGTAGCGGCTCGCTTAGATACTTATATTCAGTAACTTTGGGTGACTGTGTTGCATCTTTCTCTTCTACTACCACTCATACAAAGTGTTAATTTACTAACGGTATTTCGGTAACATATGAATGTTGCAATACCACACACTGTTGAAAGAAGCAGGAAGTCATTACAGGCTTCATAAAATGTAAGAACGGTACTAGAGAAAGCAAACCATGAGCTAGTCTTGTAATGCACTAGTCAGTTGCAACCCACCTCACCTCCTGGACCGGGGAATTACTGTGACATTGACCTTGTATAATTGAATGCTTTGTGTATATATAGAAATGATGACAAAAGTTTTAATAAAAAACAAGGTAGCTGTGAACATATATCCGTGGAACAGGTGCACTTGTGCACACCGCAGTCCGTTTGTAAGCTGCTGTTTTCTGTGAAAGCACTTATGGTTTGTTATGATACCATATATAAATTAAAAAAGGTAATTTCCACTTCCAACTTGAGATACATTCTTTATCTAATGTGCTCACTATTATTAAAACAACAGAAGTCCATTTCGTAGGTATTTGTGAAAGAAAATGCCCATTTTGTAGGGCGCGGTCACAATAAATGGTTATATCTGGAACATCTTTTACTTAAACATAATATAAAAGGAGACATAATATAGGTATATCTTTTATTTATTACATTTAACCTGGAAAATACAGATAATACCAGACATTTAAGCCATAATTAAGAAATCAAAAGTCCTTTCCGTAGACGTAAAGTCCATTTCGTAAAATAGACTCCATTTCGCACTCTAGCCTAACCCCCGAAAGACGCGAGAGAAACGAAAAGAGCTTGAGTGACGGTGACAACAGTTCGAGAAACAGGCGCGTAGCTGCCTATACGCGAGTACGCAGCTGAATCCACATTATTTTGACAGTAAAGCTATTCATCTCCATTTTTATGCTAAAATAAATGGATTTTCGTTGGTCAAGAAAGCTCTCCGGAGGCCCCAAAACGCACCAAATTGCACCATTTATTTCAAAATTTTCAGGGGGGGGGGGGGCATGCCCCCTGACCCCCCTAGATTATTTTGAATCCACATTCTTTATAGGCTAGCTACGCGCCTGAGAAACGAAGAAAAATAGTCGATGTACTCTTGCTCTATATTTTTTTCTGTTAATGATGGTAATTTTAAGTTAACAGTATATAAAAAAGTAGATCAAGGCACCTTGCTAGAAGGTTTCATGTGCCTTTGCGCTTTCAAATGTGCTTTGCGTCATCATGATAATGGCCTCCGAAAACGGGGGCATATGTCTGCTTTGAAAGCGAGCTTTCTGTTGGTTGATTTGCCTTAACATAGTATTTGGTCTCCAGCTTTTCTGAACTTCAACCTCTTGAAGCCAGGCGACTTTGAAGCTTCGGAAGTGTTGGGAGTTCTAATTTGGTTTTCGTTGGTTTTTTTAAGTAAAATCCTATCGCAATACCGGGTCGCCTCAGCGAGCCGGCACGAGTTTAGATTTGATGTCACCCTTAGAAAGTTCCACAAACATTTAGTGCTCCATGAATTCGAGGACCAATTCTAAGAAGGAGAATTGTATGTAGCAGAGGTATAACACTTCTACACCCTTGCCTATCAGCTAGCTTTTATGGCGACGTGGTATAGTGTCCGCTTAGTAATTGAAGTTACCTGAGTTCAAACCCAGCTCCGGGCTGGTGGATTTTTCCGGATTACATAAACAGTCAAAACACTCTGCAATACTGGGTTGTAGATGGTTAATTAATTAATTAATTAATTAATTGCTAGTGTTTGAAAACGGTATCCTTCGATAGAACAGCTGTACCACTCCATCACTCACCGGGTATTGTGATTTTAAAATTCACTCGTATGATTTATATTATAGGTCTCAACACTAACGCTGCTTCGTTGGCCCGAGGCCAGTGCATTTTCAGGAGGACAAGTAAGACTGCCGAGCTGACTGGTCCTTCGGGCCAGTAGATATTCCAGGAAAGTAAATTAAAATGTTATTGTCTATGAAGCCGAAATTGAAACAATAGTAATATTCTAAATGTTGCGTACGATACGCAATTCCAAAATATCTGCTGTGTATTTATATTTAAAATTTATTTCAACACGCTAAAATTATGCTTATTAAAGTTTAGAGAGTTCAAGAATTATTTGTTTTATAGTCCCTGTTGCAAAAATCAAGCAAAAATGATGATATGAGTTGGAAAGAAAAAAAATGTATTTAATAATTTTGGTCATTTATCTTTATTTTAAATATTACGTATCCATTAATTTCATATCTAAGATCACTTTAAAGGTTAAACATAACTATATGTCAATAACTTTTGGTAGTTGATATTTGATATAGTCAACACATACTGACTTCACATTTTTTTCAAAGAAATCATTAAAAAAAAGAAACCAGTTTTGAAATAAAGATGTACTTGGCAATTATTTTTTATCAGTACGGACTGTGTATCAAGAAGACAGGTAATTCCAAGGTAAAATGACGTCATTATCCTCTGCACATGTTCAGGTCAGCGGCTTAAGACATCAGAATATTAATGAGAACAAAAGTAAAAACTGACTTCAACTTGAAAATTTTATTTCAAAAATGGTTATTTCAGAAGTGGTTGGACATTACAACCATTTTTGAAGTTAGAACCACTTTTGAAATAAACATTTACTTGTCATTTGTTTTATAAGTATGGACGGTGTATGAGGAAGAAAGGTTATTTCAAGGTAAAATGATGTCATTATTCTCTGCACGTGATTAGATCAGAGGCTGCAGACATCAGAAGGTTAATGAGAGCAAAAGTAAAAGCAGACATCAACTTGAAAATTTTATTTCAAAAATGGTTATTTCAAAAGTGGTTTGACATTACAACCATTTTTGAAAAAAGAACCACTTTTGAAATATACATTTACTTGTGAATAGTTTTATTAGTACGGACTGTGTATGAAGAAGAAAGTTAATTTCAATGTAAAATGATGTCATTATACTCTGCACGTTGTAAGGTCAGAGGCTGGAGACATCAGGAGGTTTATGAGAGAATAAGTGAAAACAGACTTCAGTTTGAAAATTTTATTTCAAAAATGGTTATTTCAAAAGTGGTTGGACATTACAACCATTTTTGAAATAAGAACCATTTTTGAAATAAACATTTACTTGTCATTTTTTTATAAGAACGGACGGTGTATGAAGAAGACAGTTTTTTTTTTTAAAAAAATGTAAAATGATGTCATTATGCTCTGCACATGGTTATGTCAGCGGCTGGAGACATCAGGAGGTTTATGAGAGCAAAAGTAAAAACTGACTTCAGTTTGAAAATTTTATTTCAAAAATGGTTATTTCAAAAGTGGTTGGACATTACAAACATTTTTGAAATAAGAACCACTTTTGAAATAAACATTTACTTGTCATTTTATTTCTATAAGTACGGACGGTGTATGAAGTAGACAGGTTTTTTGTAATGTAAAATGGTGTCATTATGCTCTGCACATGGTTATGTCAGTGGCTGGAGACATCAGGAGGTTTATGGGAGCAAAGGTAAAAATTGACTTCAACTTGAAAATTTTATTTCAAAAATGGTTATTTCAAAAGTGGTTGGACATTACAACCATTTTTGAAATAAGAACCACTTTTGAAGTATTTATTTCAAAAATGGTTTTTATTTCAAAAATGGTTGCAACAAAGCTAGCATCCAGACATGAAACTGTAACACGCGCAACAACAAAATTGTTCAGCAACGTCGTAATGACGTGCACCAGCTTGTAGCATACAGATACCCAAAGTTGCCCATCTTTAGATAAACGTGCCAAAACTTTTTTAATAAAATTTTAATAAAACCGTGCAACAGATGAAAATTAAAGAACTAAGGTCATTTTTTAAAAGGAATATCAATTTTATTTTTACATTTTTCCAACCATTATTGAAATAGTATGGTACCGTTCTTCCTTAGGGTGAGTACATACGGAAATAATCACAAAAACTGAACTCGTGAATCTTTGCAGTTCTCAAGAATGGGTGACAGAACTCATTTTAAAATTGCAATTCCTTTCCGCCATCGATTATTCTTTTAAGAGATTTCGAATTCTGTCAAATAAAACAAAAATTCAACAATTTCTCAAACCCACACAACAATAAATCAAACGCGATATGACAATGATCAAGGGTAAATTGTGTTTTCTTAAAACTCATCTTATTTCCAATCGATTACTTCATAATGAAACCCATCTGCCAAACCGAACGATATTATTTGGAGTTGAGTTTATCCTCCGTCGAACAGCAACAAAAAGGCATATTAGAGTTCCGTGCAGGCAAACTAAAGTTCATAAAATGAAAAATCAACTCCTCTGTAACACGTGCACTTAACTTCGACTCAGGGACAGCTGGACTTGCGTTCAAATAAGCAATTATGAATTCTATTAAAACGTAAACAATTTGCTCTTTAATTATTAAAACGGACATTTCTTCTAAAATGCGATGATCTTTCATTTGACAGTTATTCCAATTTTTTTTTCGAAGTCAAAATACATCTTTTTTTATTTACATGGTTGTTGTTCTATTATTGAATGTGACATTGGTTGAAAAACGGGAAAAATAACAATTAAAATTGTTAAGGCTTTGAAGATTTGCACAAGAGAGGGAAATGCATGTATAGAAAAAAAGAAGTCCCTGGATCACAATACAAGTAGTTCTTATTTTACCAAGAGAGATAATGATCTTCATTTGTACCAAAATCATTCCTAACTGCTTTTAAAATCAATGAACATGTTTGAAATATTGTGCAGTTACGTTTTCAGTGATATGTTTGAAAATAATAATAAGAAGAAGAAAGGTTTTTCCCTAAAAACATGACTTGAATTTGAAAGAAAGATATATGTCAACATTGTTTTAAAGTGATATAAGAAGATGGTTCGGTCATTATCCTATCGGTAATTTTTTTTTCTATATCAGCAAATTTCATGAGATACTGAGAATTCAATACTTCCGTACAGGAATTTTTAAAGCTTTTAGAAATGTTTCTCTATGTAAAATCGACTGTATCAGAGGTATCATTTGTTACAATACACAATATAACATAAAGCATGCAACTGAGTTAGTATTTCTGTGGTAAGCGTAGATCGTAACTTCTCATTTTAGAGAATAAAACATGACAAAAGGCGAACCAAGTAAGTTTACGGCCTCCAAATGTTAATAAAGATCATGATGAAAAAGGTTTGAATTACAGGCTGCTTCTTACAACGTTACATATTTCACATTAACTTCTATCCTTTATTTTCTTTTTTTTTGAAATTACAAATAGAAAATAATGCAAAACTGGGTATAATTGGTATATTATAGTGTCATCATATTGGAAGAGATAAATTTCACAAAAGGTTATGTTTCTCAGACCGGCTGTCTATTACGAAAAATGGTGTGGCTTAATTAACAATATTTAGTATGGCATGTTGCATCTATTTGACACCATAACTTGGACCATGAGAGTGAAATACGAAACTAATCTTGCTTTTTATTATGTAATATAGAAATGTGAATGTGAAAATGATCCTTAGAAACTGAATACAAGATAAGTATGCAACCTGCCTTATGTGAAACATTTTACAATACAATTTGGTCAGGCAAGAAATAATGAGTAAATCATTAAGATCAAGTGTTTACTTTTTCAAATAACTGACAGGTATTTAGTTATTTAGTAAAAGGGATGTCAGTAAGAGAGGTGCGTTCTGACTTAATTTCTATCGCCTGAGCACTTTGACATATCTGACGATCAGGCTGAATATTGTTTTATTAATTACACAAGTAGGCTTTGAAAAGTCATATTTTCAGATAAAGTCACACTAAATTGGAGTGTTGCTCTAGCTAATGCTATTTTCTGTTGTTTAAAACATACCTAATGACATTATGAAAAATATATTTAGCTTTTAATTAAAAAAACTGATGTTGCATACAACCTTCTGTAAACATTTCGTCTACAAATTCTGCATATTCCTTCATAATGCCTTACTGTATTTAAAAAAACAACATTCTTTCGTTTGCCTTCAACATGTTCAATAGTGTAAACAAAGTATCATAATTCGCTTCACCAACATAAAAATTGCAATGGTCATATTATATTCATTTGTAGTTTTTGTAACTCTAAGTCTGGAATACCACCGCAGGTGTTTTATTTGACATAATCAAGAATTAGTCTTTTCTTCGTTATAAGAAAAGAAGGCTTCTGACTTTTTTTTACCGTAATTCACCATAATGCCTTAATTTGTAGGAATGTCTATTTCCTTACGAGTAGAGAAGTCTTCTAAATGCTTATTTAACGAAGCCAAATGTTTCAAAACCGTAAAAAGCAGACATATGAACCAAATGAAAAATCCGAGCAGAAGAAAACTGTGTAATTAACCATTTCCTCCGGACTGTAAGACTGTTCTACTTTTTAAAATAGGAAACAATAAGAGATGCCAACTGTTTATAATTATTTACATTGTTTTTAACAACTTCATACTTTCTATTTTAGTTAAATAAAGACAGAAATGGTGCAATCAATTTTGAAATAATTGTGATATTTTCATTAAAAACTAGAAATGGGTTTTTGATTGAACAAAAACATATGTCTCCCCCCAGCCAGTTGCTGCAGGTAGTATTGAGTCAGACGATTGTAAAGTTTGACATTTAACCTCCAAGTGTGACCTTGACCTTGAGACATCACACCCGCAAAGTGGGTTCTGCATGTCACCTTGATGAGGTGAACATCTGACCCAAGTTTCATAAAAATTCTTCAAGGGCCTTTGAAGATACAGAGTGGACACAATTTTGTGGCATTTGACATTTAACCTCCAAGTGTGACCTTGACCTTGAGACACCATACCCGCAAAGTGGGTTCTGCACGTCACCTTGATGAGGTGAACATCTGACCCAAGTTTCATAAAAATCCTTCAAGGGCCTTTGAAAATACAGAGTGGACACAATTTTGTGGCATTTGACATTTAACCTCCAAGTGTGACCTTGACCTTGAGACACCACACCCACAAAGTGGGTTCTGCACGTCGCCTTGATGAGCTGAACATCTGACCCAAGTTTCGTAAAAATCCTTCAAGGGCTTTGGAAGATACAGAGCGGACACGATTTTGTGGCATTTGACATTTAACCTCCAAGTGTGACCTTGACCTTGAGACATCACACCCGCAAAGTGGGTTCTGCACGTCGCCTTGATGAGGTGAACATCTGACCCAAGTTTCATAAAAATCCTTCAAGGGCTTTGGAAGATACAGAGCGGACACGATTTTGTGACGGACAGACGGACGGACGGACAACCGGAGGAAAAACAATATGTCTCCCCCATTTTTGGGGGGAAGACATAATGATAAAGAATAATAATTTTTTTACAGAATGCAAAACTAAAAGCAAGTGAATATGAAAATGAAACTAGTTTTAAGATGTAATTTTTTTCTTTGTAAAAGACATTTCTGTCATCATTTTTAGAAATTTCAGTGTGTGCCTGTAACAATAGATCAGAGAGGAAGAAATTATGCCTCGCTAAAAGATGGGTTAAGGCAAAATAGTGTGTAATATTCTGAAGGGCTGCTTATACTATTGATTTTATAACGGCCGTCCGTAAAAGTTTTTTTTTTTTTTCTTTTCAATTGAAACAATGTATGTGCGACACGATCTGACGTTTAACAAATAAAAATTGTATATTATATTTTAAATAAATCGATCAGGTTTTCTTGAATACTTTACACATTGGTTAAGTCAAACAATTAACGGGTGCTTGCTTTGGCTTGTTTTTTTTTAATTTTCTTTCAAATAATTCAATTAAGTGTATCTTCAATTATTCTTTATATCATATTCACTTTTGAGAAGCTATATAATCCTAAAGAATTAAAAACGGTCTTCCATTTTTTGTCTAAAAATATATCTTGCAAATTCTTAGAAAAACAGTATACAGTGAAAATTAAGTTTTATGAACTGAACATGAAGAATTATTTCATTCGCAAATCCTTGCTTAATGTTTTCTTCAGAGTTGATAGCAGTGATATAAAAATCTCAAATTTTGCTTTTGCTAATAATTTTCTATCAACACTTCCATAAACCTCTTGGTATAACGATATTTGTTTTTCTTCCAATGTCATGAATGTTTATACAGCCGTATCAATGTCTTCTTTTGCCTTGTTAATTAATCTATTTTTGCCCTTTTATCTTCCGAAAAGGCAGCCATTATCGTAATTTATTAGCATGGTGGCAACGAAATACTCGAGAACTTCGGTGCATCGAAGCCATTACAGAAGTCTTTGCAGAAGGAAACATAATTCAATCTGAAAAACTGTTTATCCCTTTTAGTTAAAGGATTGATTAACACAATAAACACTAACTGATTAAAAGGGCTTATTTGTTATCTTTTGCAGTTCCATCTAATTATATTCAAAGTGTAAAATTATTTTACGATATCCAATTCATCTCTCCTTCACACTCACCAATCTAATGCATACAATGGCGTTAGATTGTACTGTCTTCGAAATTTTGTCCTGATTTGATTAGTGTCTGTTTCAAATTTTGCCTACTTATTTAATACATAGAAAAACCAAATGGAAGCAGTATATCTTTCCTGACAAGGATTTAAAAAAAAGGTGATATCTTGTTTAAACCACGCAACCGAGTGTTAAAAACATAACCCACTGTTTAAATAGTCATGTTTTGATGTGCCTTGTACGAGTTTTACAGGTTAGTGTCAATGTGTTTTCTATTTCCACACAGTACCCAGTATCTCAGTGTGCTCAATGGTCATTATTATAAAACAAGGCCCTTTACTGGTACATCTTTATATCAAGCTGAAATAGAATTCAAGAGTTGTCCAAACATAGCATAACAATCCATTTTATTTCATGAAAATAGAAATAGGTCATATAAAAAACCAAGGTGCATGAGAACTTCTGTGGGCAGGTATTTTACCACAATGAATGGTGTTTTAAACACCGGAGTGTATATATATTACACTTTTAAAACAATTTCACGTTGATAATTTGTCAAAGAAATTATAAGCAAAAATAACTAAACTTAGATAATTATGACTATTGTTTACTGACTATCAGTTTATCAACTAATACATAACACTAAAACTACATCACAATTAACAATATTGTGTGAAACGTTGCGATTTCTTACTTTCCTAAAGAATATTTTTCCACTGTTTAAGATATATAAAAACCTTCAACTTTGAGTTATTCAAACCTGTCAACTAAAACTTTAAAGAAAAACCTTGGTGACAACTCATACCAAACAAAGGTTACAAAAAAGAGAAAAAATAATCTGCTGACATTTCGCAACTGCAAAAATTTATTACAACAGAAGGTTAAACAACAAAATCATACTTAAAATCATTTTCCTGTCAAGTGCGCTTACAACAGAAGCCTTTCATTTAAACGGAATGAATTTTGTTTTAGACGATTTGTTTTCTATGGCTACAACAAAGAGAAAACACATGAAATGTTAAGAAGTAATAGCATAGCTTGATTATCAAAAGTTTAAGCCAGTCGGTTATCTAAGATATATGGCGTAAAAACTGGTTAAAAACTGTAGACTACTGCCATATAGAATATGCTAGTTGCACCGCTGCTTGTTATGTTAGTCAAACAAATTGACAACACAAAATAAAAAATTCTTATGACAATCAAACATACGCAAGAATTACTTGTTAAAGATGACAGTTTCAAAGTAAATGTAAGATTTAACACAAAACAATGGACTGTCAGTAAGTAAGAAAATGTCAAAACAGATATTTACATGAGAGGAAAATGTATCAGAGCATTTTTTGTAATTTAGTGAATGTTTCATGTTTAGTACAACTATTTTAATGCAAGTGTATGAACATTATTCTAGCTTGTACAACTAACCAAATAAAATGTTTGTACATCTAAAAAATTGTTTATGTTTCGGCAATTTCTATACCGAGTACCTTCTAGACAATTTCTATACGGTATATGTTCTAGACAATTTCTATACTGAATTTGTTCTAAACAATTTCTATACCAAATATGTTCTTGACAATTTCTCTACCGAATATGTTCTAGACAATTGCTGTACCGAATATGTTCTAGACAATTTCTATACCGAATATGTTCTAGACAATTGCTGTACCGAATATGTTCTAGACAATTTCTATACCGAATATGTTCTAAACAATATCTGTACCGAATATGTTTTTGACAATATCTGTACCGAATAAGTTCTAAACAATTTCTGTACCGAATTTGTTCTAGACATTTTCTATACCGAATATATTCTAGACCATTTCTGTACCGAATATGTTCTAGACAATTTCTATACCGAATATATTCTAGACAATTTCTATACTGAATATGTTCTAGACAATTTCTATACCGAATATGTTCTAGACAATTTCTGAACCGAATAAGTACCCAATATGTTCTAGACAATTTCTATATCGAATATGTTCTAGACAAATTTCTATACCGAATATGTTTTAGACAATTTCTATACCGAGAATGTTCTAGAAATTTTCTTTACCGAATATGTTCTAGACAATTACTGTACCGAATAGGTTCTATTAACTGATAGTATTTTAAGCATCCTAGTTAAAAAACTTTAGCAAAAAAAAGGTGGGGAACCCCCCCCCCCCCACACACACACACACACACACCGATAAAATATAGCGGGGATTGTCTTCAGATTTTATTTGAGCAACACTGAAAACAGTTCCTGATAGATTTTTTTTTCTTTTTAAAAGTCAATTAAGTTTTTCTTAAAGAGGAAATGGTAAATTTAAAGATTATTCAGGAACATGACTTAAATTTAGCTTTTCTGCACTGAAAACACCAGGCAAATGCAAAAGGTTATCAGAACGAAAACACTCTAGTACGAAATGAAAACTGTCCCTTAAGCCTCTCTTCACATTAATTTACCCCCCCCCCCCCCCACCACACACAACGATTAAAAATAGTGGGGATTGTCTTCAGACGTTATTTGACTAAAAGCAGTTCTTTTAAGATTATTCTTATTTTTGATACTAAAGTAAATAAAGTTGATCTTGAAGAGGTAATGATAAATTTAAAGATAATTATATAGAAGCATGACTTAAACTTGACATTTTTCTGCACTGAAAACACCAGGCAAAAGCAAACGGTTTTACTCCTTTATCAAAATGAAGACTTTTTGGTACAAAATGAAAGCTGAGACTCAATTTGAATGTGCATAGAAGTGCTGCAATGTATCTCTTAAAAATATTTTGTTCTGATTTGAAAGTGTCGAAACATGCTGACTGTAACAACCATTGACCATTATCTTACGAGTGCGTATGAGCACTATGTCAAAGTGGACTGACAGATGATGTTTGCATGTTCGCTATATCTTATAAAGGACTTGTACTCAAATTGCAGCTGAACTGAATAGAAGACATACGAAAAGAAACTTCTCGTTTTCAAATACTTTTCCATTGCGTGCGGTTTGCAATATCTGGTACATGAATCTGTTTTCCTATACTGAAATATATCTCAAGGGCTTTAACCTGATGTTGATGTATAAATTCGGGTTGATGCCGTAGTGCATTGTATTATATATCAAGTGGTGTGCGCCTGAAATATCGGTCGAGTTTAATGAACTTTGCATGTCTATACCTCAGTACATATTAATATAAATCGAATGCTGTATGTCTGAAAACACCAGACGGGTTACATTTCTGTTCCGTTGTAGGCACTAGTTTTATTAACTTTTTTTATTTACCTACGAACGTTCTAGTGTCATCTACATTGTTTCCAGTTCAGTATCTATCAACACGACAACAATAAGCGAACGCTTTCTTAGTCTGGTAGTATTAAAATGGTCTCAATCTATCGTAACCTTTAGACAGCAGAAAAGCCCTTATACCATTGATAAAAGTATCTTAAGTGATAATTTAGTTCCTACACACGTTTATTACCACAAAAATATGTAGGGCCTTGATGCTATATGGACGTATCTCGGAACGTTATTTCGTACGTTTCAAGTGCCTACAAGTGTAATCTTGTGTATTTTGCTGCTTTTTGAAAGGGCGATTTCAAAAATTCCTTACATTTTCATTATTTACATATAGACTTCCTAGTTTCTGACAAAGTAAAATAATCAGGTCTGGTTTCGCAAATTTGATCTTTCACAACTTTAGGCAGTAATTAAAGTATAAAATGAATTATAATTATCTGGCGGTAACAAAATCTTTTTTACCTAGTCAGCAGTTAAGTCAACAGTGAAGTCACTGAAAAAGCGTGTTGCAGGCATGCTGGAAAAAAGACTTACGCCACGACAGGAGATACATTTTCTTTATGAATCATTATTAAATTTTCCTATCTTTAATTATCTAACTCAGAATGTGTATACCTTACACTCAAGCGAAGTGGTCAACGCTTTTAATGCACTTAAGATAATAATCATAATAACATTCATGTATATAATCTGTAAGTTTCCACTAAAAGTCCCTTCATCTTTCCTACTAAAGGAACAGGTTAGGAGCGTTTATTCCACATTGCTTTGAAATACTTTTTCACGTAGACATGAACAAATAGGAGTGATGCAATAGTTGAATGATTTCTTTATCAAACAATTATGCTGATTTACGAAAAAAAAAAGATTTCAATCTGCAATGTCCTAAAAGCTTTCTCACATGAGTCGCCGTTTTCATTTATTTTCTAAAGTTACATTTTTTGAGAAGTTTGATGTCTGCGTTCACACGTCTTCCTATAGTGTAAATGGCCTTTTCCCAAGCTTATTTGAAAATCAAATTATGGAAGTGTTTAAAGTCTTTTGAATTTAGATAAATGACTTCGGTGAAGTAAATATTAAGTGTATGTAGCAAATAATCAGATTGAAAACTTATTTTATGGATGAGAAGAGATTTTAAAGTTCATCAAACAGAGAAATATTATGTTAATCATTATAATGAAACACAAAAACCTCATGAAGTTGTAAATAGGTAGAGTTCTTCCTGAGATCTTTTTTTAGGCAAGTATACCTATTTGCAATTTGTAGAAGACTTCTGTTTCGAAAGACATTTCTAAAATATTAGTTTAATATAAAATATAAGATTACTGCATAATTTAATTATATTTAATACTGCTTATTTCTATTGTAAGTATTCCAATTAATCACTGCATACTTTTTAATGCAGACATTTTCCTTATATGTATTTGTGTCTGGACAATATAACAAAAAATGAACATACATTGTGCAAAGATTTGTCAAGGGATTCATAAGCTTAAAGGGACAGTGAACTGTTTAAAATGTCAGATGTACTAGCTCAATGTCTTCCCGCCAACAGCACACAACGATTAAAAAATCACGCCGTTCTTAAAAGATAACTTCATTGTTCAAGAACGTGTTAACAAGAGCTGTTCATGCCAAAGACATAACCCAAAAAGTTACAAGTACTTTCTTATAAATTCATATAGTTAAAAGTTTTTTCTTTTATATATTCCACCAGCTGACGATATTATTAAGACAGCACGTTTACGTGCAATATATTTAATAAAACCACTACTTTTAAGTAAAACATCCTTAACCCTGTTGTTATTCCATACAGGGATAAACTTAAGAAATCTAAAACAGACATCAATATCTTTTATTTGCGAAGCGTCCAATTTAAAGGCTAATATTAAGAAAATCTTTATGTGCGTTATATATAAACTTATATTAAAATTTAATCCTTACCTCCAAGCAAGAGCCACCAATAGATCCTTCCATGTTATACTGTTTCATTCGTCATCGTTCCTCTCTGAATCAAAAAACGTCATTGGCCTACCAGTGTCGTCTAAAGAAGAATGCAAATTCTGGTCTTCATAAAGTTCTATATGTAAACAAATTGAATCCAGGTGTAAGAAACAGTATATTACACATTCTACAAGGCCTATAACTGTACCACTTTATGCGAAGAAAAATTTACAAATACTACTTATCAATTAATTCTAATATCACAAATTTTAAAATGCGAAAAGGCAATGCATTTAAATGTAGGTTCGTAAAGTAAAGGAATTTGACAAGAATATCTTTATTATTATGATGACAAGTGACACTATTGTGCAACAGGAATTAAGTCTGATCTTACTTGAACAGTGAAAAAAAACAGTATCGGGAAAACTCAGTAAAAACACCTGTCAGCCTCCCTACCCAGCCAAAAAGCAGAGGAAAAGATAGCATACATTCATTTATAGATCAATTAAAACAAAACACCACAAACAAATAATAAACATGAGAACCCGAGAATTGAATGTCTTTGAACACTCAGTGGCAAAACATTTTCCACTAGCGGTTTTACCCAGGTTTTAGAGTGAACCGACCTCACGCTTGCTCCAACAGCTTTTCATAAAAACAAACAACAACAAATTGACCTTCCTAAAATAACTACAACCCACCCATCAACCCGACAATGTTGCAGTCAAAAGCACACAAAGATACAAGTTCTTCTATTATAGCCTTATTGTGAGTACAAAAAAGCAATTGTCCTAATTTTGCAGCCATGCCAGAATCTAAGTAATAGATAAGAGAAAGCACGAGAAATGAAAAAAAATCTGTTACATTTTATTGTGAAATGTTAATTGCCTGACTCCTAAAGAGGTATGCCTAGCCATTGAATTGATAAATGTATCGCTAGTGAGAAATTTGGTTCTCTTGTAATCAGCACCAGTATCTCAAAAATTTAAATCAGCGTTTACACAAGTTCAATGCATCTGCTATTCTCAACTTATTTTACTGTACAAAACGCATTTTGCTGTGATATTCAGACAATTGAAAATCTAATGTCGCGTTTTGATGGTTTTCATAGAGATAGAAACATTAGAAGTTCCATTAGTTCCTAAATTTTCATCATTTACTTCTAGATTTTTCTTATTCAGATTTGTTCTCGTACAGTTGTTTCATCTGATAAGGCAGTAATTTAGCCAGTCTTTTGTTAACAAGATGTTCTTGTCAGCAAGAAAGACAAAACAAACCCAAAGACGTGTAACTAACAATTCAGTTCTAGAGGAAGAAATACTGCAAACGGGAAATTAATTTGATATCACGGTCTAACTACTAACAAAAACAAGAATTTCACATGCAATTATGCAATTTCCATAGAACTGATGCCTGAAATGTCTAGTGTTGACTTCTTTAATTCACATAAACAGCACGAATGTTTCAAAATCTACTAAATGAGTAATGCAAATAGCAAAATTACACTATGGTTAGTCTAAAGGCAATGTATGGCTGAACTAAAGACCATTTAAATGTGACTTCTGAGTTAAATGATACGACTAAGATGATTTACATTGTTCTCGTTATGATAGGATATATGGATAAGAAATTGAGCTCATAAAGATTAAAATTTCAGAAAGCAATGGAATAACATAGTTTTATATTCAAAGTAAAGCTTGATTTGAAAGAGCTGGCGGATAATGACACTTCTCACTTCTTATAAAAGAAAATAGATCTTTTGCATTTCGAGTTTTCTTAGACTCGTCTGTGAACATATGTTTTTCTATGAATGCATTTTTTTTTCTCTTTCTACGTTTTAAAGATAGCATGGTTTTAGTATTCTAGTACAGAAAAACGTAAAACAGAAAGTGTTGTACATGTGTTTGATATGTAAGTCACGACATGTAACGTTATAAACGGAGATTTCAAAATATTTCTTTCAACAACTCAAATTAACAAGAGCTGTCGTAGGACAGCGCGCTCGACTATTCTCAGTACTTGACACTCTTGACACTAAGGGGTTAAAAAACCTTATAAACTCAAAATTCACACAAAATCCTTGACAAAGTTACCTCCTCTTGTGACAGTCTAAAGCCATGATGATAGAAAATATTTTAAGTTAATCTGCAAGGGAAAAGTGACTAGTGCTACCAAAAACTTTAACCAAATTTCTAAGTCGAAAAGGGGCCATAATTCACACATAATACTGGACACATCACCCTCTCTTATGAGCAGACTAAGGTCTTAATGGTTAACAAGTATTGTGAATTTTAGGTCTATATCTGCAAGGGAAAGGTGACTAGTGCTATCTTGCCGAAAGACTTTAACCAAATTTCTAAGTCCAAAAGGGGTCATCATTCACACAAAATGCTGGACACAGTAACCCTCTCATGTGAGCAGACTATGGTCTTGAGCGTAAACTAGTATTGTATACTTCAGGTCTATATCTGCAAGGGAAAGGTGACTAGTATTACCTTGCCGAAAAACTTTAACCAAATTTCTAAGTCGAAAAGTGGACATAATTCACAAAAAAATGCTTGATACAGTTATCTCTTCTTGTTAGCAGACTAAGCTTTTGATAATAAACAAGAGTTGTAAGTTTCAGGGCTATATCTGCAAGGGAAATGTGACCAGTGCTACCTTGCCGAAAAAACTTTAACCAAATTTCTAAGTCGAAAAGGGGCCACAATTCACACAAAAAGCTTGACACAGTTACCTCCTCTTGTTAGCAGAGTAAGCCCTTGATGGTAAACAAGTATTGTAAGTTTCAGGGCTATATCTGCAAGGGAAAGTAGAGTAGAGCTACCTTGCCGAAAAACTTTAACCAAATAATTAAGTCGAAAAGGGGCCACAATTCACACAAAAAGCTTGACACAGTTACCTCCTCTTGTTAGCAGAGTAAGCCCTTGATGGTAAACAAGTATTGTAAGTTTCAGGGCTATATCTGCAAGGGAAAGGTGAGTAGAGCTACCTTGCCGAAAAACTTTAACCAAATAATTAAGTCGAAAAGGGGCCATAATTCACACAAAATGCTTAACACTGTTACCTCCTCTTGTTAGCAGATTAAGCTCTTGATGGTAAACAAGTATTGTAAGTTTCGGGGCTATATCTGCAAGGGTTAGGTGCATAATGTTACCTTGCCGAAAAACTTTAACCTGAACCGACGCCGACACCGGGGCTAGAACTATAGCCCTCCTTATTCTTTGAATAGTCGAGCTAAAAATCGAACAATTCCTTGTTGCTACTTTCATGTAGTATAAAAATATAGAACTCGTGCACCGCAAACAGAATTTCATGATATCTTTTGTTCGAGCTACTTTCAAACACAGTGCTGTACACAAAATTTTCAAACAATAATTTTCCGCGACAAGATAATTTGTCGTTGAATTCAAAACATTTTGTCAGATCATGTTGATTAAATAAAGAGCGTGAGAAAAGTACAAGTATTAATGATTATTCCAAAACAAAAACAATTTAAACAATTTGCTGTTTTAATTGATTCAAAAATTATACCCTAAAAACGATTGATGTGTCTGTCTGCAGTGAGGTCTTGATTATAGATAACAACAAACTGCCTGTGGTAAATATATCGCTTTACCTATTTCAAAATTTATGAAAAGAACAGAAAAAAATGTTTCCAGTCTAATCTTCTGTCCATTAAATAACGCATGTATTTCGACTTCAAATACATATGCTTTGGCAATGGCAAAGGCAAAGCATGATCGGTGGATAGTATTATCTGTTTTAAAAAGAAACCATGCTTAATACTTTTTTCCTTATGAATTGTTCTTTGCATCTATCTAAATCAGTTTACTTCTTGTTGATAGCAGAGGAATGTTCAATATGTTCATAGTTACAATAATCAAACAAACCGAATTACTCTAATTTAGGAGTTTTACACTTTGAGTCGAAGTATTTGAGACATCCTTTCTGTATCATAAAAATTGGGTTTCGGTCACAGACATGAATCATTATTTCAAATTCAGGATACTACAAGGAAATTTAGATTCTGAGTCACATATCTAGACTGCGTTTAAATGGATATAAGGAGTAAGGGAGGAGTCAAAAGCTGCCAAAATTTATATTTTCTTGCAAATCATTGGAATCCAAGTTAAAATTTTCAGTACAATGTTTACTGTATTCATTTTTCTGTATTGTACTTTTATACGTGGAGTCTTAAGTTCATATACTTGTGTGGTGACATTTTTCTCTTTACCTTTCAGAGGTGAACAAGTTGGGATCTGAAAGTTTTTCTCCAATAAATCACTACCTGAAAAACATACTGAACTATATGCAAAATCCAATGTAATAGTTCAATATGCGCCTTTTAGCCACAGACATGTTGTCTCAAATACGAGAAATAGCGAAGAAAATAAATGACAATTTTCTCTAATGGCAATTTCTTTTTACGACGATTGGTCTTACAGAACTGCTCTGGCTAAAGACAAAACCCTCATGCCTGGATTAAAAGTACATCCATCGTAATTTTGAAACATTTCTTTTCTTGAAATATAACGAGATTTATAAAAAAAATCAGAAATGTTTAATGTAACGATAATGCTTTTTTGTGTCTCGATATATTTTAGATTATTCAATGAATGTCTCTGAAGACAAAAAAGCACTCGAAATTTGCTTTCTGAACAATTTTCAGCACAGATCAAGTTTTTTAAACCTCCTGTCTACTGCCACCCGATGGAATAGCTATTATAGGACCGGCATATCTGTAAACGGCGATTTTCCTAGTAAGCCCATCGGAATAGGTTTCTGACAAGTTTCACATCAGTGGTAGAAGCAGGATTTCAGTTATTCCTGGTTTAAAAGAAACTCGACAGGACTCCATCTATAGTGCTGAGAGATGTTCTCACACAATTGATATAAGCGTCTTCCCAAAGTCTTTAAACTACAATTGGTATGACTTCATCTTCGGAAATGCTTTTACTAGATTCTGACATTCTGTGTACAGCTCCATTTCGAACCTTGTACTTGTCGAGAGCAATCTTTCTTTTCTCTATTTGTTTTCCCTCTGAAGTCTTACCTTAGAGTTATCTCAATGATTCGTATTCTTGTTGCGTCTTCTTCAGGAATACGATTGATTTCCTTTTTAAAACACGGCTCCGTTACATGTAGGTCTTGGAAAGGCTGGTCTGTCTATTATTGTTGTGCCTTGGTCGTTCTTATAGAATCAATGTTGTATTTTCTTCTAGTCAGTCGTGCTTAGTTTGTCTGTATTATCGAAGAGGAGATCGTAGATTAGGAGCTTCGGTTTCATTTTTGCTTCTATCTAACCCGTAAAATAAGTTAAGGCGTAACAACATCGATCTCGGCAACAGAGGCGACTTGCAAAATTGCGATAAGTGTCTTTTTTTGCATTGGGCTCTCTTTGGTGAAACTGCCTTTCCAGTCAAGCAAGCTATCAATGGATTATCATAAGTCCAGCTATAAATGGATGATTGCACTTCAATTCTGATAATGACATTTTTTTATTTTACAACTTGTCGCACCTGACCAAGTAGTTGGTCCCCGACCATTGCATTTCTTAATATCTTTTTTTCATCTGCCCTTCATTGCGATCTCTCTTCTTATGCAAAGACCCCCGGTTCTTTGTTTCAAAGTCAAGACTGTCTTAGCGACCCCTTGTTTGCAGCGACCCTTTTAAATCGTTCCCAATGCATATTACTCTTAAAATGTTATTGTGTGGCGACTCACCGCGAGATGTGGTCAGCGACCCTGATATTTTCTCCCAAACTGGCAACCTTGGCCCGTCTAACGACGTTTTGAACGACCACTGCTAAGGGAAACAACGCTATTTTACTCAACAGTAGCGAACCAGTTGTTGCACTGATCTAGTTACGCATTGTAGCGGCATATAACAAAGTACTGTGGGTGATCGGTGGATGGGGAGTCAAGTCCTTACGTATTTAAAAAATCGGAGGGGGTTGGTCCCATTATTCTTCATAATGCCATATTTAGTTTGCAGTTATGCAGTAGGTAGTTAAAAACATAACCTCATCAATAGGGCTAAAATCAATAAAATCCTTTTATCAAATTAATTTATCAATATAATTTACATAAAAAACGTATAATGATTTTAAAGTTTCATAATTATCCAAGGAATTTTATTTTTCCAAGCGTTTTGCATATAATTGCATTAATCTTATATAAAAATCAGAGCTTTGAAGCGTTGTGTAAAAGGCAGACGACTTCGGAGAAATTTAATCAGATTGCTTTTTTGTTAGCACAGCTCAGGGTGAGCTTTTAGGATCCTTGAATATCCGGGGTCCGTCGTCCGCCTTCCACAGTTAGTTCGTTAACATTCTTGAGGTTACATTTTTGACTTGATTATCATGAAATTTGATCAGAATTATTGTCTAAATATAATCTTAGAGAAGTTTGAATATGGGTCATGTCGAATTCAAAATAGGTCACAAGGTCTAATCAAAGGAAAACCTTGACACTCTGGAGGCCACATTTTTTGTTTAAATGTCATTAAAACTTGTCATAATTTATTTTTATCTTGATGATAATTTAGGTCAAGTTTGTATATGGGTCATCTTGAGTAAAAAGAAACTAGGTCATCCAGTGAAAACATTGAAAAAAACTTTTAACACTAGAGGCTAAAGTTTCTTTCCAAATCTCATGAATATTTGTAAGAATGTTTGTCATGATGATATCTAGGTCAAAATTGAACATGAGTTATCTATTGTAAAAAACGAGGTCCTCCAGCCAAAACACAGATCTTCCTTGTTAACACTTTAGAGGCTATTTGTTTTGTCCAAATGGCATGGAAACTTGTCAGGTTGATTACTTTGATGATTTCTAGGTTAAGTTTGAAGGGTCATAAACTTGGTCAGAGGATCAAGACACAGATTAACCTTAACACTCTAGAGGCCACATTCTTGTTTAAATGACATGGCATCTTATCAGAATATTTGTCTGGATGATATTTAGGTCCAGTTCGAATATTGGTCATCCTGAAACAAAAACTAGGTCACATGGTCAAAGCATAGAAACATTTTGTTGACAGTCTAGAAGCTACATTTTCTTTCCTAATGTGATGAACATTGATCAGAATATTTGCTTTGTTGATACCTAGTTTAAATTCAAATACGGATAATCTGGGGTCGGACTAGGTCAATGGGTCAAAAATGGAAAAACCTAGTGAACCAACTTATCCCGTCAAGGGTTCCAGTGTTATGGCCCCTTAGCAATAGGACGCATTAAGGGATTAAGAGTCATCATAGCCCTCTTGTTTTTATATTGATTTGATCATGACTGTGTCATTTGAAGTTTATGTATTCAAATTAAATTCAACTTCACATGATTGTTAAAAGACAATTTTACTTTTTGAAACATTGGAACAAAAATATGATCTTACGGGATATTGTTATTGAAAATCAAAATACGTAGTTTAATACATGTTGCATTACTTCATGTTTATTTCACTGTATTCACGGATTTCTTAAATTTAATTGTCTGAATGAGTGCAAAGAAATTATATGGTCCGATTTCATGTTTCAGAGAAATGTATTAGATCATCATACAGAAATCTGATAATCAGATTCAGGGTATGGTTCTTTTACACTCCACTTCCTCTTAATAATCTCTATCATAAACAAAATCTCATATATTTAGTGATTTCCTGGACAAGCATTTATTACAAAACAAAGGATCCCCTTCAATGTATACCCAAAATATGTGAAAATAGCAAAACTAGAATGATTTTGAAATACAGACAAAAATAATTACGGTTAATAAAGAATAACATCCACTATTCTGTGAAATAACGGTTGTATGCCGTAAATACATTTTCAGTTTTTAGGAATGCATTTTAACATATAATTAAGGTTGACGCTTGAAACATTTGACAAACACTTACTCTTAATAACACCCTTCATTGTGTAGACTGAATCATTTCAATAATTTTGTTAGTTATGCTTTGGGCAAGCATTATACCATACAAACAGGACTGTTATTAAAGAAAGAAGGAAGGCAGAGTTTAGTTCCTTGCACATTGTACTTCCTCTTAAGTTTTCTGTGTGTGAAATGTCATGAAACGAAACTGCTTTGTAATGTTTTTAGATACCTTCCATACGTCAAGCATTTATAAAAATGAAGATAATTAAAAACTGGGGGTGGGGACAGAATTATGGTTTCTGCAAATTGCACATAATCTCAGTATACTCTGTCATTGCTTGAATTATCAATTAAAGCCCTTGAGAAGCCTTTGATTTGTATTGTGGACATGGTCATTACAGCACTTTAAAAGGGCATAATTTAAGGAATGGTCAAACTACGGTTAGGTTTTTAGACACTGCACGTACACTTTAGGCCCGCAATTTCTTACGAAGGATGTGAGTCTAGATGTTTAGATCGATTTTCCGCCTGTAAATAACTGAAATAATGCTGAAAACAGACGTAAAACATAAATAAATATATAAATAAATAAATACATATACTCAGTGAATATGTTAGGCTATTTTGTAATATATAATATTTTGTAACATGTAAATATTAAAAAATTACGGTCAGTACTGTACACGGTAAAATTTCACATCAGTTGAAATGCAAACTATTTACATGATTATACAAAAACAAAGTTTTTACTGAAAATAAGTGCAATAGAAAATACGTTCATTTTCAGTTATCGAACATCGAATACAACTGTTTCGATTTTTGAACTTGCGCTGTAGTTAAACAGATAAATAGAACTGTGACCTCTTTACGCCTATCTAATATATATGTATCAGGGAAACTTGTTATTTAGTCATTCTATTCCTTACAATTATTACAAAATAGGAGAGACTGTCTCCAGGGCATGTCCATGTAATTTACGTTGGTCTTCCTTTACAAATATACTTCTCATTTTTTGAAAGATAAAAACATTCGATTAGCATATATACTAACCTTTCACCTACTCTCTTGGTGTTCAGTACAAATATTTGAGAAAAATATGTAATCAATTAAAACTTCTGTCTGAAAAGACGTCGAACATATTGTATACAAATCCCATTATATAAGTTACCAGACATTCTATATTTTCTTTCAAAGTTACAGCCCAGGTTTTGAAAAAAATATTAGTTAAAAAATAAAATAAAATAAATAAATAAGCAACTTTTCGAAGTAAACTTAAAAACTTTATCTCACATTATATTCAAATATTTATACAATAATAATTTTTATTCTTAACACGAATTTATTATTCTTCTTTTAGTAAAAACACGATGCTATAAAGGTCTTGCAATATTAATAGGTTTCTTGTAATATAAAACATAAAGACGAAAATGTTTAAGGATTCTGTGTTAGGCAGAGAGATGTCTGAAACCTTATAGGTGTTATTTTATCTGTCAGCTTGAAATTTTAAATTTAATATTGAATTAAACACTAGCCTTAAAAGTCTAAAGGCAGATCAAAAACAAAGGATACAATCATGCATAGACATTGTCAAGATCTTTACATTTTTTTGTTCATGATCGATACGACAAATAAAAAAAGCAACACACATACAAACACAAAACAAAAATGATTTTTAA
Organism: Cyclina sinensis; assembly: GCA_012932295.1. NCBI lineage: Eukaryota > Metazoa > Mollusca > Bivalvia > Venerida > Veneridae > Cyclina > Cyclina sinensis. Next base: position 4,115,958 of record JAAONU010000003.1, read on the forward strand.
AGAATAATGCTCTAAATACATTTAAATTTGGTATTTGAAAAGGAATAGTCAACCTTCAATTGCGTTTTACATATTGTGTGGCATACGTCTGCGACATGTGGCGTCAGTTTTAATGCATGTTTTATCAGGACGCATGAAAACAGCCGACAATGTATAGGCACTGGATATGTTTTAGCCATGATTAAGATTATTGAAACAACCTAGAAGAGATCAAGATAAGACATATTACTGTGCTTTAAGTGTTTGCAGAGGCTGTTCATTTCAAAAGTTGATATATGAAAACACGTTTTGAATATTACTAATTAAAACTCTAACATAAATCCAAACCGCAAGTGTATCGAAACACCCCTAACAACCCACTAAAGGATTTACCTAATTTGCACTTTGTTGTAACATTGTACAATGTCTTTTAGCCTGTCTTTTATTTTTTTAGTAATAATGTTCTTTTTCAGTTAATATAATTGATAGTACTCTGTATTGCAGTCAGACTGCGTATTTCATAAGTTTTAATTTTACTGTAAGAAATTCTCATAGACATTGTGACATTTCATACATCTGTTAAATTATAAGAAACCACCGCTGAACAGCGTTAATTAAAAGCATCTTGTGAGAAAGAATTTCTTTAATATTTCTCAGATTTTATACAGATATTTCTCTTGCCACTCGACGTAGGAAAGTCGTTGGCTTAAAGATACATATTTAAGATAGAATACGATATTAACAAATGCAAAATAAAACAAAGCTCGTTTTTGCGTCAGACAGAAATGATTCTTTTCCCCAAATGAAATGCATTTCCATTTTAAACAGCTGTCCTATATTTAAATAATTTGATGCTTATAATAAATAAACGCTTTGGTTTTTTATCAAATGAGGGAACTTGAAATTGACTGTTAAAGCGTTGTCATGTTCTTACATAACATCGATAAACAAAACATTTCACACGTTCTTTAGCATTTTTGTGTGATACGTGAAATTTAGGGGTCTTTGTCGTGTTTTATGAAAACTCTGTGTTAAATGCGATTTCTTACGTTTGTCAAATTTGATCCTTAACGTCTGACATTTAAACCTTTGATGCATATTGCAACAGAATATATTTTCACTCATTTAATACATTTTATGATATATATTTAAATCTGTTAGAATTAATGCTTTAAATCAAAGACTTAAGAAATTCTGAGTAAAAATTAAAAAAAAAAATAATCACGATTTCCTTAGTAGTCAGCCACTTTGTCATATTGCTTTGACGTCAGAACAATTAATCTTTAAATGCGCTTTGTACCGCTACAAGCTATAGCGACTAACACGCAAGAGTGAAATAAATTTGTCAGAAATGTCTTGAATTTCTTGCAATTTCAACGAATATTTCTAAAATACATGGACATCTGTGACGAACACCGTGTCTAGTTTTTGGCGATTATGTGAAATATTAATGTCTTGGTTTTGCCAAAGGCGTTGAATATGACAGTTCAAGTTTTCTGCACACACTAAAAAGAAAATTATCCACATCTTTAGTACAGAAGGAGTTTTTTGTTTTACCGAAAATGCAGTCCTCTTTAAAAAGGGAATGTCCAATCATTCCAAATTAAAAAGCAAAATTTTGCATTTTTATCCTGTAAAAATATCACATTTTTTTTAAATTTAAGACGCATGTCAAGCACAAAACACAACCAACACACTTTATTAAAAGATGTATTTATGCGCTCGTATTTCAGATAATAAAATCTCATACTAATTAACTGACTGGAGAATAATTCAAAATAAAATACTGATGTAAACATTAATACATCCAAAATAAACTTAAAAGTACTTAGAGTTAAGCCGTCTTAACAAATTATAGTGAAAACAAACAAGTGTACAGACACTTTTTCAAATGTTTGGTACATGAAATTGTTAAGCCGGCTTAACAAATACAAAACAATAGTAATAAAAATGAGGTCTGAAAATCAAAGCTGGCTTAGCAAATAAAAGCGTAAAAAGCTATTGTACTGGGACTTTTGAAAAGGTTTGGTATAAAAAAATTGTTAAGCCGGGTTAACAAATTTAAAATCATGGTTATGAGCAATTTGTCTAAAAAAATTATGCAGGCTTAACAAAAAGTAGCAAAAGTGAAGAAATGTACAGACACTTTTCAAAAGGTTTGGTCATGTTGGTATATGAAATTATTAAGCCGGCTTAACAAATATAAAATCATGGTCATAAACAAGAGGTCTGGAAAGTAATGCTGGCTTAACAAATAGTAGCAAAAATGAAGAACTGTACAGAACTTTTTAAAAGGTTTGGTATCAGAAATGGTTAAGCTGGCTTACCAAATATAAATTCATGGTAACGAACAACAGCTTTAAAAGTTAAGCCGTCTTAACAAAAAGTAGCAAAACAAATAATTCAATAAAAAATACGAGTATAATATGAATATTCAATTAATCAAAAATAAACTTAAAAGTACTTAAAAGTTAAGCCGACTTAACAAACTATAGTGAAAACAAACAAGTGTACAGAAACTTTTTAAAAAGTTTGGTACATGAAATTGTTAAGCCGGCTTAACAAATATAAACAAAGGTAATAAACAAGAGGCCTGAAAATTAAAGCTGGCTTAGCAAATAAAAGCGAAAAACCAACTGTACTGAGACTTTTCAAAAGGTTTGGTATTAGAAATTGTTAAGCCAGTTTAACAGGTAGTAGCAAAAAAGAAGAACTGTACAGAACTTTTTCAAAAGGTTTGGTTTCATAAATAATAAGGCCGGCTTTACAAATAGTAGCAAAAATGAAGAATTGTACAGAGACTTTTCAAAAGATTTGGTATCAGAAATTGTTAGGCCGGCTTAACAAATATAAAATCATGGTATTGACAAGAGGTCTGAAAAGATAAAAGAAAATTGTAGTAAAAATGAAGAACTGTACAGAGACTTTGCAAAATGTTTGTTATCAGAAATTGTTATGCCGGCTTAACAACTATAAAATAATGATAATGACAAAAGGTCTGGAAAGTAATGCTGGTTTAACAAAAAGTAGCACAAACTAGGAGTGTACATAGACTTTCCAAAAGGTTTGGTATCAGAAATTGTTAAGCCGGCTTAACAAATATAAAATCATAGTAATGAACAGATAGGTACTTTGCCAAAAAGGAATACCACTTAATTTGCAGTTCCACAGCTCAAATTTCAAGTTAACACTGATTTGACAAATTTCAATTATTCAAAGTACTTAATACCAAAAAATAAGTGTAATATACTAATCAGAGATCTTTTCTCAGAAGATGGTGTTACAGTATCGTGGAAATCTATATTTGGACCATCATTGGAAGAAGCCATAAGTTTGTATTACTACAGAAGTAAATGTATGAAGCGGTTTTTGACAATTTATACGAATCTTCTAAGGAATTTTCTTTTCCTTTTACAGAATAAAACGCACAGATATAGGCAAGATAAGTTTTATTTTGAGCCTGCAAACAGTGAACAAAGAAAACATAAGCGACAAGCGTTTTTTAACCGACTGTGCACAAAGTAAACAAATAACCATAGCCAAACACAACATGCTATGATATATAAGACATGACAAAACTAAGACAAGTGATATCTTGATCGTGTAAAAGCACCATTAAACATTTGTAGAAAATGATAAAATGGCGTAAATTTTGATACCCTCAACTAGAATAGATAAAGTAGAAAGGAAGAAGTAGCAAATGAAAGAAAGTAATACAAAGAGAGAGAGAGAAGAGAATGAATGACAGAAAGAAACAAATGGGAAAAAGATAGAAAGAGAAGCGAAAATGAATTACCGAAAAAAAGACACAATATAGACAAATGAAGACGTTATCGTGAAAAAATCACAGAAAGAAAGAAACAAGATAGAAATAAAGGAAGAAACAACGACCACAGACAGAGAAACAAAATTGAACAATTTTATTATAACAATGCTCCTTAGAGGTGATGCTTTTAACTTATATTGCATCATTAAGTCATGTAGCTACTTTTAAACAACTATTTCTTTTTGAAGACATAAACAAACGGTAAGATGCAAAATAATATATTCTGATACTTATTAGTTTAGATAGCTATCCAGCTTAAAATGGGGTTAGCTGTTCGTCTGCTTATTAGTAGTAAGTTCGCGACGTGAAAATGTTCGCGATTTTTTGAAAATTAATGAAAATCGCAAAAATTTCAGCCAGAGTACATTCCATCATTCTCAGGGATATATTTCTACCTATGCACCGTGTAGCATATACTTTTAAAGAAATTGAAGAATGTAATTTTTTTCATATACATTGCATTTTATCAATACGCAATGCATCGACTTAATCCTAAAAATCAAACAGAAAGCAATTTGAAAAAAAAAGTTTATTTAGATTATCATCACACGACATTCTTGTTTAATGAAAGGGAAGTAAGCGCAGCTTTGTTTTGAAATACTCTGAAATGCCGATTTTATAATTTCAGTAATGTGCTTTCATTAGCCACTCAGCATGTATCGGTTTAACAGAACTTGTTCTCAAATCAATTTCACGTACAATTTCATTGTTTTTCAGTTTATTTGCAACAAAGTCAAAATAGTGGAAAGCATATTATATTACGTCTTTGAAAATCTGGTTTGGTATAGCATCCAATGGCTGAAGTTGATCAGTGCATGCTGGTGGAACAAAGACGACTTTGATCTTGTTTTCCTCAGGCCATCCAGCAAAGTTATTACTGTGCTGTGCTTTAAACACATTAAAAATGGCAAGTGCAGTCTGGTCACAGCTGTATGATAACAAAATGTATTACTTTACTTTAACACCAAATAAGGTGTCATACAACGGGACCATGCAACAAAATGATGCATTGTGTTACTATAAAAGTTAATCAGTCAACTGAAATGTGAGTTTGTCACGTAACAAAGAATGTGAACTAAATTTTTGTTTACTCTTTTACCCTAACATTTTTTTACAATTATTTACTAAACTATGACATTATTGTGTTAAATATATTTAAAGCAAGAACAATTCCTTGCCTATTTAATATTTATATATCTATTTATTTATCTATTAACCACGTTTATGATTATATATATATATATTCGTACCTTTCAACTGGAAAATTTTCTCTTCTCTTATGCACTTGATGTTGGGTATTAGTATTAATCAACAAACTCAAGCATTTCCTCATTGGCCCAGTGTGTTTCTGAGTGAGTGATGTTCCAGGTCTCTGGAATGTTTTAGAGGTGTGGCATTTATCACTTTTACATTTATATATTACTTGCGGAGGTAAAAGCTTACCAGACTTTGAACAGCACAATGACACAGTTATTTGGCGTTTGCCATCACTTTCCACAATTTTTTATTTGTTTATCACTTTTTTGAGTCAATGTCCATTGGCTTATCGGAACCATATTTACTCCTGTTTGGTCCCAGTTAAGGATGGAATATTATTTTCCTCTACCACAGACTTAATCATACTTAAAAATTCACTCCTTTTATTTCAAAACCATCTGGCAAATGTTCGATTCCTTTTGTGCCTTTCTGATTCATTCTCTTGATAAGGGATCTAGCCCAAGGAAGAGTCAGTTCAATTGAACCTCCATTAGCTTTAAGAAGATATTTATCATAATCTTTGATGACACTAAACCCTATACTTAGAACAATGGATGTGTTAACAACGCCGCCTGAATCTTTTTCCAAGTCAGCACTTAACTTTGTTGGACGTCCACGTTTTTCACATTGAAGCTCTGTTACATGATCTACACCTTCAGTTTTTTTATAAGTAAGCCTTAAATACCTTTACAGTGCTCTCGTTCACTGCTTTTGATTCCGGACTATCCACGTTTACTTTTCTTGCCGGAAAGTGAAAGAGATGTCTGGTATTCCCTTTCAAAATCGGTATTAAATGCCCTCGTTAATGGAGATGAAGGAGACGGTAATCCAATAGGAACTTTATCACTTTTAAGTTTGTTCAAATCACGGCCCAAGAGTCAAGTTTGTTCAAATCATGGCCCCAGGGTCAAAACTGGCTCCCAGGGACCAAACTGGTTTTGAACAAACCTGATAGAGGACTATTAGACGGTGCTACATACCAAATATCTGAGGTCAAGGCCTCGCGATTTCGGAAAAGATGATTTTTTAAATTTTCACTTTTAAAGTGTATTTTAGCTCCTGTGGCCTAGATCTGAAATGGACTAGATTGAAACCATCTGAAAGACTTTGATAGAGCTTTATGCAAGCAACATTCCAATTTTTATCAAATTTGATCAGAGGAGACATCATTTGAAAAAATGGACAACGGAAAGCCACTGATCCAAAAGGTTCACCATGAGCACTGTGAGCTCAGGTGAGCGTAAAAGCAACTTTTCGTACCATATCAACATTATTCTACGATGTCGGGGTACGGGGTATTTATTCCATTCATGTATTAGAAATCTCTTGGCGAATGTTTATGGACATCATGGACTGAAACGAATTTCTTGAAAGAAGTATATAAACCAAGTTTCCATTCAATTTCAGTTTTATGGACAGAAACACCTGAAATTAGTGAAGTAAAAAGACGCGTGTATTCGAAAAAATTAATCTATAACATTTTGAAAAATCAAATATTTATGTGCAAAGGATCGTTTTTCTTAGTTCAACTGTTTTTCTAGTTTTGGATCTTGAATGAACGTAGATGTGCTAACACTGTTTCCTTAGTTTAATAGTTAGTGCTGTTAGTGTTACGACCACGCTATATTGTTTGCTTTTTGTAGCTTCTAAATGATTACACTTTTTGTATGTAAACAACCTAAAAATCAGATAATGTATTTTAATAGTAATATCAATATAACGTTTTACACCTACACTGATACTGAAATTTTGCAATTGTAAATGTAACAATCAAATGCAATCAAACGCATTAGTCTAAATGGCCGACATAAAAGCCTTATGTAGAAGGGACTCCGTTACCTTTTTATTTAATAGACCCGTTTCGGGTCTGGATTGATTTAGTACTAAGCTTAAATAAAATAATCTATGACATTGAACTGGTTAGACCACAAAGTAATTCCAAAATGAAGCAAGAAAAGTGTCCATAGGACAATAATGGAAATTTATTGTTCTACTATCCGCTGATCATCTGCTTATTAAGGTCATTTGATATGTCACAGTTTAAAGGAAATCTTTTTTAAAATTATATGAAAAATTGAACTTACTCATTACACATAAACTGATGGAAAATAAAGTCATATACAGCTTATTTTTTTCAGGTGTCGTGCCTGACAACTTATACTTGAAAAAGGTGGTTTATCTCAGTAAGTCTTACGAAAGTTCTCGTAAAATGCATGGGACAAGGGAAAAACAAGGTTTTCTTAATACCTCATTCAGTGAAAAATACAAAAGATCATTATTCTGTAAAGAGAAGGCAGCAGCATTCCTTAAAACACGCAGGTCAGGTTTTTGAAAGACTTAATAAATCCTGCAAAAAATATGTTGATTATGATGAAAAAAGTACACATGCCTATGAGTATGCTTCCAATTTCACCTACATTCAAAAAATGTTTGGTCATATCCAGGTTTAAGTGCAACATTGAGAAAGATTCCCGCTTTCTATGAATTCTCTGTATGCATCACTTGTGCTAAATTATTTCCAAATCACTTGATATAGTTAACACTTTGGATACAAAATATTGATAACCTCTGAGAATGACCTTAACCTTTGAGTAACGCAGCTGACACTGTATGCCACACATGGCCTCACTGTGGTTAACATTTGTGTCAACTGATTTCAAAATCCCTTCATGCATGGCAAAGTTACAGCCGGAACAATAAGTGGACCGACTGACTAACCCACAGAGTGATTCATGTATACCCACCCAAACTTAGTTTGTTAAGATCAAAGATGATATCCACATGCAAAGTTATAAGTATAGTTCAAATTTCCATACTGTAACTGCAAACACATGTAAGTAGGTAAGGAGGTCAATGTCACCTAAGGTCAAAGATAAAACTTTGTGCACATTTTAAATATAATTCAAATTCCTATCCTGTAGCTGCAAAAACAAGAAAATAGATCAGTAGGTCTAGGTCAATGTCGACTAAGGTGAAGTAGAAATCTACATGCAAAATTATTGAATAGTTCCAATTCTCATACTTTAGTTTCATAAACAAGATAATAGGTCAGTGGGTCAAGGTCAATGTGAGCTAAGGTCATGTTGGTTATGGTCAAAGTTGTCCATGCAAATAATAAGTTCAAATTTTGCATACTGTAGCGGCATAAACAAAGACGTCGGTCAACAGGTCAATGTTTAGAAAGAATTGTTTTTCCATATGTCTTTATAAATTCAGTGCCCTTGCGAGGGGCAAATTCTAGCCCTCAGGACATAATTTGTTAAAACCTGGTGAAGTTCTACAAAATAATGCTGCATACCAAATATACAATCTCGAGTGCACACAGTTTCAGACAGGAAGACTTTCCACATTTACCTTAACAACATTCTTTAAAACAATTGACCCATCCCCACCTACAGACGGAGTCGATTTTGACTCACGGGAAGAAGAAAAGGACAATGTTTGCAAAATTAAGCTATACAACGCTACATACCAAACATCTAAGGACAAAGACCTACGGTTTTTGACAAGAATATATTCAGGGATTTTTCATTTTACATAAATAAGATCCCTGGTGTGGGGTGAATTTTCATCTCCTGAGTATAATTTGAATTATCATCGTAGAACTTTTAGATGAAACACCATGCAAAATATCTAAGATTAAGGTCTTGCGGTTTCAATGCCGATTATAATTTTAGCAATATGTTTAGGCCAAGTATTATATCATATTATCAAAACTTATAACTCAAAAATTGCGGCAGCTAGAGTAATGGTTCTTAAACACAGCACTTTCTGCTACTCCCCTCTATCAATGTGCCAAATATCAATTAAATGTCTGTCATGGTTTAAGAGATATGCTCCGGACAATCAAAATGTACCAAGGGAAGATAATGAGAAAACTAGTCAAGATCAGTTAAAGTTCTTGTACACTGAACCTACTCTCAATATCTTCTATCATCTTTTTAAGTCTAAAGTAAATCCCTTCATTAGGATTTGAGTTACACTCTGGACAAAACCGCACAGGCAGGCAGATGGACAAGTCGCCGACTATATGCTTTCCCTTCTGGGGGGTGAGTAGGGGCATAAAAATGCACTCATCAAATGAAATCGAAGCATGTCAGAAATACGTTCAGTTTATTCTAAAACACAGAAATTCAACACATATTTGAAGTTTTCTTGGAATTATTACAGATTAGTTTATTCTCACTGATAATCCACGGTATTCAATGATGCTTCTAAAAGGTTTGATTAGAGTATTTGAATCACCATGCTTTTCATTTTGTCCAGTTCCTGTCCTGTTCTTGAATAGCAAGTAATAAATTTCATGTGATATTTGTTATAAATATATACTGACGGAAAAATATAACTGTGCACACTAAAATACTTAATATCTTTTATTAGGTATAAAATTATTTTTGCAGATTTCTTTTGTGTAATTCACAAGGTAATCTTGTTTCAATAATACTGCTTTTCGCGAGTTGCACGTGCAAAATTTATAGCCCGTAACGGTCGCGCTTGTTACGTGTTTCTTTATGTTAACATCCTCGTACATGCTGTTTCGAGTTATTTTAACCGTCAAATTATAGTGAGCTACCCAGCAGTTCAGAAAAACACCTTAATTTGGATTTTAAGTCTTTGAAGACAATGCCACGCATCTCAGAAAATGATCGCCTACGTGCCGTCGGTATGCTCCAAGCAGGCATTCCTCAAAATGCGGGTGCGCAGCGTTTTGGTGTTCACCGAAACACCATATCAGCACTTTGGCGACGATTTCAGCAACGTGGCAACGTCCGTGATCTACCACGTCTAGGGCGTCCACGTGTGACGTCAATCCGTCAAGACAATAATATCCGGCTTACACACCTACGGAATCGATTTCAACCGGCCACATTAACAGCACGAACAATTCCTGGCTTGAGACCTATCAGTGGACGAACTGTTAGAAACCGATTAAGAGAGCACAGCATTACTCCACGACGTCCTGCGATACGTCCTACTCTTCTCTTACGTCATCGACAACGTCGACGTCAGTGGTGCAGACAGTATCTAAGGCTTCCAAGAGCATATTGGAATAATGTTCTGTTTACTGACGAGTCGCGGTTTCACTTAGAAAGTTCGGACGGACGAGTTCGTGTATACAGGCGTCGCGGAGAACGTTACTTGGATCCCTGTGTTTTTCAACGTCAACGTTTTGGTGGTGGTGGGTCGATAATGGTTTGGGGAGGTATCTCATCTCAAGGCAGGACCCAGCTTGTAATTGTCCGTGGCAATTTAACGGGTGTTCGTTACAGAGATGAGATTGTCATACCCCACGTGCTGCCATTTCTTCAACGTCAAGGGCGTAACATGACGTTTCAACAAGACAACGCTCGGCCACATGTAGCACGTGTAGTTACCGGGTTTCTGGCTCAGCAAAACGTAAGTGTCTTACCCTGGCCCGCTGTTTCACCAGATCTTTCACCAATTGAGCACGTTTGGGATGAGATGAAGAGACGCCTCCGTCAAAGACGTAACCAACCTCTCACGCTGGACCAACTAGCGCAGACATTGGTCAACATCTGGAACACCATTCCACAGGCAGTTATCGCCAACTTAGTTGCCTCTATGCCTCGTCGCTGCCGTGCTTGCTTGAACGCCAATGGAGGCCACACACGATACTGACCTTGTGAAATCAGATTTCATACCTGTCAACTTCTGCGCTTTGTTACTGTAAAAATTGTTTTACATGATGAAGTGTTTGTATTGATTGTTAGAAATTAAACGTTGATTGGCTAATTTGCAAAGTTTTATGTTACTATTCCTAATATTAAAAAAATTCTATACCTTGAAGTATGCACAGTTATATTTTTCCGTTAGTATATATTTTATATTGCGAACTAAAGGCATACTGAAACAAGAGCTGCCATAAGATGTGACAAATGCCATCCCCCCCCAACCCCACAGAAGGTCATGTATCAGTTAGAGGAGCACAAATGATTGACGGATTGATAGAAACATTTGTCTAGTATTTTAAGTATAGAAAAGGCAGTTTTATATAACAATAACTTTTTAGTATTCTTAATGAATTGTTCTACAAACTTCTAAAGCTTATCAATTTCGCCGTTAAATGAATTTTCTTTACTGAATGAAAAAAAAACATTTTTTATTATTTCTTTTTTTCACCAAAACATGATTTCTAAAATGTGAAAATGTGTTTCAGGTTAATAATGACATTTTATGAATCAAATAGAAGTTCTAAATTTCTGTTTTAATTCCTCTCCCGCTGCTTGATTTCTTCATATAACAATCGCATGCATTAGTTTTAATTTGCGAAAAGTGTTAAGGTAGAACAATTGCAATAATTTAGTTATATCATGAGACAGTCTCAAATGTTGTTTACTGAAATGTATTGAGTAAAAAGCAGCAAAACGTGTCGCTTTTAATGATACAAGGTTGTATTTTGTATCAATGGATTGTTTCTAGGTTGACGGTGACTGATTGGTGAAAGACATTAAAATGTATTCAATGTAAGCACATGGGTAATCTGTCATGTCACTAGGAGTGTCATTTTCTCGTGTCGTAACAAACGATGCAGTTATTTTATGTACACTTTTGTAAAAAACAAGAGTTATCAGAATAACACAGAAGATACCCCCATTTATAAAGTTTCGAAAGCCTGGTCAGCTACTGACCACCTGATAATTTTTGAGGGTCCTTTTCAATACATTTTTTACATAATTAAACTTAAACTGTACTTGAGGACTTTGATTTGGTGAGCCTTAAATGTTGGGATTATCAATAATTATAAATAAATTATTATAAAGCTGACATTCCATTTAATGAGCACATCAATAAGACTGACCTACTCATGTTCAACCATCCTGTTAAATTTTAGTCTTGTGAACACTGATCGAAATATATTCTCATATTGCACACCCCTGAGACTTAGCTTCTTGATCCGACGGACCAAGTTATTGAATGTTTGAAACTAAACTGTTTTCTGTATGAGGACTTAAAGCTACTGATCATAAATGACAATCCAGTAAAACTTGTGGGCTTTTGGCTCAATAGTTCTTGAGCTATTTATACTTTGTTCAAGTTACCTTTGAGCCAGTAAGCAAAACAAAATCATGGAATAATCTAACTATCAAACAAATTACATTTTCTGATGCATGTTCCAATAAAATTTGAACCAAAAAGGCCAAACAATCAGGATAATCTTACTATCATTTAAACATCATATTTATTCAAATTATTCGGACAGCTTTTCAAACTGCTGGAAGATCCAAGTCAAATTGATCTTTAACCTTGAGGCTCAGAAAATAAAAGGTTTCATCTACTTTTTTGCCTAAATATCTATTGGACTTTAAACGTCTTTGATGTTGTTTTTAAGAAATCGACCAAAAAAACTTTTAAAATGAAGGTCCATGTGCTTGACCTTTTACCGCAAAACTGACAGGGATCAATTTCTAATTATGCATAATTATCCTGTATAGTGTGACTGTCTTTGGTGCATTTGATCTTAAGTATCCGATAGGAAACAATTTTTAAAGTTCAGTCTCCCATTATGCATTTCTTCTTAGAAACTCTTATTCATGCTTTTCAAATTATGCTTCTGACAAGAACATTGTGTCAAAAGGTGATCAGAAAAAGTACGGTAAGTAATTTTAATTCAAGTTAAAAAATATATAAATAAAGACCAAAATATATCATTAGCAGATGAACAGCAAACCCTAAGCTTGATAGAGATCTAATGTAAACAGAAGTATCAGAATTATTATGCCTATTTATGTCCGCGAATAGAAATGGTTTATCAAAAGTAGCTACACTACTAAATTATATTTCATTTCTATTTTTCTGTAATATATTTTCACTTCTCTTCCTGTCTTTTTTCTTTCTGTCATTCATTCTGTTTTCTCTCCCTTTTTCTTTCTGTCTCTTTCATTCGCTACTTCTTTTTTATTCTATTTAGTCTGTAGAGCACCAAAATATATACACATCTGTGCAGTTTGTTTCTGTAGAAGAAAAAATAAATTCCTTTGTAAATTCGAATAAACTTTCATAAACCACCTCACACATTTACTTATACAGCAAGTACATACTTATCGCTTCATTTAATAATGGTCACAAATGTAGGTTTCCATCTTCTGAGAAAAGATCTCGCATAGGTATATTTCACTACATTTTGGTATTAAGTGTTCTAATGTATAAAAATTTGACAAGTTAGTGTGAACTTGAAATTTGCACAGTTAAGCTGGTTCTTTTTAGTGACATTCCTTCTTGGAAAAGGACCTTTTTTGTAGGAAATTATTTTAGAATTGTTCTTGTAACAAAGTTAGAGCCTAGAAAATCTGAAATGCTTATTTCTTACCTTTGACATAAAATAGCGACGTTGACTTTACAACTCCCAGTCTCTAATAACAAATCTTCACATCTGTACAAATTCATTTATGAAGCCCTTTAAGCAAGATAAAGGTATCGCCTAAACAAGCAACTAGCACCGATATTTACATTTAACACCTAAGTTTGACTTTGGCTTTTTAGCAAAGGACATGTTTTTACACGCGGCACTCCCTATTGCCAAGATACGACAGAAGTATTGCCCTGACGGCAAATCGTATTGATGGCTCAACTTTTAGAACTAAGTATTTCCCTGACCTTTGGGTATCAGTCTTGGTTTTTCCAAACAACAACAACTGCTATTTTTACATATTTTCAAATTTTCAAAAGTTTGATAACTCAGATTGATTTGACCATTTAAGCACTAGCTCTGGATTACACACGTAACACCTCGCCATGCCTATTTCAAAATTTAGGCTACCGGGACATCACATATCAGTTTCGACAAACAGACTTTCAAACCAGGGTAAGGTCTGGTGATGTCCGGAGGCTGAACGTATTTGTGCTGACCACGAAAAAATACGACTACTTTAAAATAAAGCTGTATCAAAATCTATATCTCAGCGTATTTGTCAAAAATTTGAAACCAAAACATGGTATCTTTTAAACATGTACAGAGGAAAAGGTCATTCAGTATTATTCATAAGAAGAGCATTATAACGTTAAATGTGATCTAAAAACACCATCTTTCTTTATTTTACGAAAGTTTCATTTGGCAGGCTGATGACTAAAGCATTTTAGAAGAAAATACTTTTGGAAAACAGAAAAACCTTCTGTACTAAAGATATGGATAATTTTCTTTAATTTTAGCTTCAAATGTCATATTCAACGCCTTCGGCAAAACCAGGACATTAATATTTCACACGATCGTCAAAACACAGACACGGTTTTCGTCACACATGTCCATGTATTTTAATAATAGTCGCTGAAACTGCAAGAAATTCAAGACATTTCTGACAAATTTATTTCACTCCTGCGTGTTAGTCATTATAGCTTGAAGCCTTACACGGTGCATTTTAAGAGCATTGTTCTAACGTCAAAGCTGTTTGACTAAGTGGCTGACTACTTTATAAAAAAACGTTTTTTTCTTTTTGTTATATTTTTTGTACATTTTTACTTAAAATGATCTTTTCGGTGAAAATATGCATAAAAAGTAGTCAAACGTCATTGATAGAATTTGACAAAAATAAGAAAGCCAATTCAACATAGAGCTTTCAAAAACACACAAATCCTTCTTAAGTTCATGTATCACACACACACGCACGCACGCACACACACACACACACTACCACACATACACACACACAAAGTCAATCGCTATATGCCACCGCATCGCAAAAAGAAATTCTCTTGCAAAATGCTTTTAAATTACGCTGTTATCCGGTGGTTTCTTATAATTGTAACAGATGTATGGAATGTCAAAATGTCTATGAGAATTCCCTACAGTAATATTAAAACGAAATACGCAGTTTGACTGTAGTGTAAAGTACTACCAATGTATAACATTATTACTAAAATAATTAAGATTCAGACTAAAGACGTTGTGAATTTTATGATAAAACATTGTGCATATGAGGTTAATCCTTGTGTGTTTGTTACGTGCATTTTGGTGTGTTTCGATACTTTTGCGGTTTGCATTTGTATGTTGGAGTTTCAATTGGTAATGTTCGGTAAGTGCTTTCATATACTAACGGAAAAATATAACTGTGCATACTTCAAGGTATAGAATTTTTTTTAATATTAGGAATAGTAACATAAAACTTTGCAAATTAGCCAATCAACGTTTTATTTCTAACAATCAATACAAACACTTCATCATGTAAAACAATTTTTACAGTAACAAGGCGCAGAAGTTGACAGGTATGAAATCTGATTTCACAAGGTCAGTATCGTGTGTGGCCTCCATTGGCGTTCAAGCAAGCACGGCAGCGACGAGGTATAGAGGCAACTAAGTTGGCGATAACTGCCTGTGGAATGGTGTTCCAGATGTTGACCAATGTCTGCGCTAGTTGGTCCAGCGTGAGAGGTTGGTTACGTCTTTGACGGAGGCGTCTCTTCATCTCATCCCAAACGTGCTCAATTGGTGAAAGATCTGGTGAAACAGCGGGCCAGGGTAAGACACTCACGTTTTGCTGAGCCAGAAACCCGGTAACTACACGTGCTACATGTGGCCGAGCGTTGTCTTGTTGAAACGTCATGTTACGCCCTTGACGTTGAAGAAATGGCAGCACGTGGGGTATGACAATCTCATCTCTGTAACGAACACCCGTTAAATTGCCACGGACAATTACAAGCTGGGTCCTGCCTTGAGATGAGATACCTCCCCAAACCATTATCGACCCACCACCACCAAAACGTTGACGTTGAAAAACACAGGGATCCAAGTAACGTTCTCCGCGACGCCTGTATACACGAACTCGTCCGTCCGAACTTTCTAAGTGAAACCGCGACTCGTCAGTAAACAGAACATTATTCCAATATGCTCTTGGAAGCCTTAGATACTGTCTGCACCACTGACGTCGACGTTGTCGATGACGTAAGAGAAGAGTAGGACGTATCGCAGGACGTCGTGGAGTAATGCTGTGCTCTCTTAATCGGTTTCTAACAGTTCGTCCACTGATAGGTCTCAAGCCAGGAATTGTTCGTGCTGTTAATGTGGCCGGTTGAAATCGATTCCGTAGGTGTGTAAGCCGGATATAATTGTCTTGACGGATTGACGTCACACGTGGACGCCCTGGACGTGGTAGATCACGGACGTTGCCACGTTGCTGAAATCGTCGCCAAAGTGCTGATATGGTGTTTCGGTGAACACCAAAACGCTGCGCACCCGCATTTTGAGGAATGCCTGCTTGGAGTATACCGACGGCACGTAGGCGATCATTTTCTGAGATGCGTGGCATTGTCTTCAAAGACTTAAAATCCAAATTAAGGTGTTTTTCTGAACTGCTGGGTAGCTCACTATAATTTGACGGTTAAAATAACTCGAAACAGCATGTACGAGGATGTTAACATAAAGAAACACGTAAAAAGCGCGACCGTTACGGGCTATAAATTTTGCACGTGCAACTCGCGAAAAGCAGTATTATTGAAACAAGATTACCTTGTGAATTACACAAAAGAAATCTGCTAAAATAATTTTATTCCTAATAAAAGATATTAAGTATTTTAGTGTGCACAGTTATATTTTTCCGTCAGTATATATCAAATTTGAAATAAATAGCCCCGGCATTTCAAAGTCACGAAAAGTCATTTTACGAGCATTTACGGTGTGATTACTACATTATTTTGTGGAAATATGCAATGTGTTTTGACAGTGGCATTGTACACTATTATTATGTACCTATTTGCGGGAAGCAAATGCAGCATAAAAACACTTAAATCACACTGATATGTCTTCTCTTGATCTAAATTGTTCCAATAATTTTCTTTATGGCTAGAATTTGTCTAGTGCGTATATATTATCGGCTGTTCTCTTGCGTCTTGATGAACCATTCATTGTATCTGACGACATATTTCTCAGACTAAGGACATACAATATGCAAAACGCATTTGGTTGACTCTTTCTTTTCAAAATACCAGATTTAAATATATTGCTTCTTAGAACATTATTCTTAAAAAAATGTTTTCTGTGTTGTTTTTATTTGTCCTACGACCGTGAACACAAAAACAATCTTAACAATGACTCCTGTGCCTGCCTATATCCTTTGCTTATGATCTGCCTTAGGACTTTTAAGCTTATTGTTTAACTCAATATTTACTTTATAGATTCAAGCTGACAGTCATAATAAAAATACCAGGCTTTAGACATCCTACTGCCATACACAATCCTTAAACATTTTCGACTTTAGGTTTTATATTACAAGGAACTTATTGATATCGCAAGACATTTATAACATGGTGTTTTTACTAAAAGATGTTAAGAATATTTACAATTGTACAAATATTTAAATATAATGAGAAAAGGTTTTTAAATTTCAATTTAAACAAGCCGGTTTTTTAAATTAATTATTTTTTTAGACCTGGTCTATAACTTTGAAAGAAAATATAAAATGTCTAGAAATTTATATAATGAGTTTGTATACAAAATATTCCACTTCTTTACCAACAGAGGCTTTCTTTGATTACATATTTTTATTCAAGTATTTGTACTGAACACCAAGGGAGTAGAAGATAGGTCAGTATGCTAATCGAATGCTTTTATCTTTCAATATAATGTCAAGTATTTTTGTAAAGGATGACCCTTGTAAATTACATGGACATTCTCTGGAGACAGTCTCAATTATAAGGAATGAACAGAAAAAAATGACAAATAACAAGTTTCCCTGATACATATAGAAGAGATAGGCGTAGAGAGATCAGAGTTCTATTTAGCTGTTAAATTGCATTGCAAAACCGAAAATAGAAACAGTTGTATCAAAGCCTCAATAACTGAAACTGAACGAATTGTATATACATACTTGTGTTGTATAAGACAGTAGGAAAAATTGTAGGTTTGTGAAATATGATACCTCCGGTTTGTCATAGTAACATTGTTACATTTTAAAATGTCAGCTATGAATGAATGTAAAAATGAATACAAAAAATCGTGTAAGTGTAATTTTTATTTCATAAATCACCTTTTCATCCATTATGTAAAACGTTGATATAACTGACTGTCAAGGAAGTACAAAATTTTAGACATGTATTCATAAATGGACGTAAGTCGGAACATATATTTTTAAATTTGTTGACAATAATTATGTAAGTATTATTTCGTTCATTACAAAACGCGACATAAATACTGTCATGCATAAAGTTGCAGATTTTAGTGGTTGTTAATAAACTGGATATTAAACAAAGCACTCTGTATATTTGTATAACTGGGTATACAGTGTAGCAATACCACGTGACTCTGACGTCACTAAAGCCATCAACACCAAGACAAAACTGTTAACATTGGCTCCGCTTGAAAAAAGAAAATTCCTCGTAACTATTTCATTTCTTTATCTTTTTATCAAGCACTGCGTGAAACTCGCATACAAACAAATTCCAACATTTCACGCAGTGCTTAAAAAATCGCTCAGCTGCTGATGGAGATCCTATATTCTGTGCCAAGCTTATACTTTTCTCCTTAGACTGAAACATGTCCCATAGTAATCGATGAAGATTTACGGGTAATTTTCTATTTTCAAGCGGGGCCATGTTGAAAGTTTTGTCTTGGTTTCGATGCCTTTAGTGACGTCACGATCACGTGGTATTGCCACACTGGGTATTAACAGTCTTGATTATCGCTGATATTGGTTTGGCAAGAACATTTATGCCAGTCATTTATTAGACATTCGTATACTGATTTAAGAAATGAAAGTAAATGAGAAAACACTATCTTACAGTGATCTTTTTGGAAGGGCCCTAGATAGAACTGTTAATGTTTAATGCCTTTGAATCATGATGAACAGGGTTTTGTTCAGATCTAAAGGCGTTGTCTTTATTCTGAGCAGTTCTGTAAGATTAACTGTCGAACACAGAAACATCAATTACTTCCTATGAGATTTCTCGCATCTGAGACAGTGTCTGTGAACTATTACACGTGACATAGCAAATAGTTCAATATCCTTCCGAGTCCGTGATTCACCAGACAAAGTCTTGAGAAAGAAAACCTACGTTTCTTCCTTGTAACGGATAGATCCAGAAAGCACTGCCTTAAACATAATTTCTGAAGCACAGAAGTAAAGTGATCTAGAAAGCCCGGATAATGACGACAGTTGAATATTGAAAATATGATAACAGTAATAAAGACATTTAAGGTCTGTAACAGGTATTCAGATGATTCTGCTGCACTGGAAATTTTCTACAAATATTAACAATATCTTCATTTCTCCATAGATCTCAGGGACTTAAACCCTGTATAAACGGGTTGTTTGTCGTTTATTCAAAAGCAGTCAAAATGTGCTCCATAATGTAAAATACTCTATTACATCACCAGCGTATCTAGATCATGTTTTCAAATGTGTATATGCTTTTACATTCATAATGGTTTGCCAGTCAGGTTCTTTGTAATTTCTCTATCGTTTTATTATTATATCTGGCTAATAGTTTCCATGTAAATTCATTAGCCAACTCTCAAAAGATAACAGATAAAGCTTTTTTAATGAATCGTATTTTTTCAGAAAAAAAATGCGTGACTTAATCCTTGATATATCCAGTCAAAAGGAGAGAAATCTAAACTCAATGTCATAGTTATTTCATAAATAACAATCGTAAAACATAATAATTGATGACTGTCTTTTTTTCTATAAACGAATCAATTTTTTTCTGAAAGCATGTGAATGAATCTTTGATATATCCAGTTAAAAGAATAGGAATCTGAAGTATTAGAAGTAGAACTGAATTAACTCAAGAATATCAATGAAAACTGATTGTTTATATTGATTTTTTTCTTTTTTTATTTAAGGGTTAGGCAGCGATTCGTTGAAAAACATCAGATAATGGATATTAGAAATTTACACGAACAAGGAATTACTTGGTTTGACACATTCTTGTCATATATGTTATCTTTTTTGGCTAAGATCAACCTCGTCTTTAGTTTGCTGAGATTAAGTTTAACAGGCCCTGGAAGGCAGTGCTTGGAAGAAGATAATGTAATTATACGCTTCAGCAGGTGCATTTTACAAGTGCCAAGTATTGTAATGTGCAAAGTTGAAATTAACGTGAAACTGCTGTGCCACTTTTCTATCAAAATATAAAACATAGCCAACTTTTGCTGTTTGCAGTAGTGCCTAAGAAAATTTAAATATTCGATCTGTTTATGCTAATAAAAGACATACACAGAAGCCACAGCAAGAAGAACGAATACGCAAGGGAAGTAGCTAGAAAGTCTTGAAGAAAATGATGACAAGGTTAGAAATTAAAGGAACTTCTCTTTGAAAAGCACCCAAACACTAAATGAGTTTTTATGCGTCTGAAATGTTAAACATAAGGCTTCTTATAAAATAATAATATGCAAAAGAATACGTAGATCTTGTGTCTTACGACTTAAGTCGTGAGTGTACGTTCAAGTTATAATCCCACGTCAAGAAGCCATTTCATAAGTTGCTTATCGTCGTTTGTTTCTAAAACTGAACAGAACAAAAATTATTATCTGTTTCACTATGTAAAGAAAGGTTTGTTGTTGTTTTTTTTTTCAATAGAAGCTGAAAGTTTTGTTCTTTTATATAAGCATAGAATAAACAAAACATCACTAATATATGCCAACAAATACTTTAAAACTTTCATTGTCCAATTTATTTGATTCCATTTCAGAAATGTTCTGGCAGACTCATTAAGAAAATTTGTCAATCAAGTAGTATAAGATATACAAAAAATACTTTTTCTTGTGATGATTTTACAATATAAAAATTTTTCAGCCGAAGCAATGCTACTCAGTAAAACCCAGTTTATTTAGCACTACCGTAACGTATTCTTGACCGTAGTCAAATAAAATCCTAACACTGTTGAGAAAATATATTTGAATTGTTAATCGACATTGTCTTCAGCAAATTGTTTGAAATCCTGCTGTAAAAGATTTATCCGAATTCTTCTAGATGTTCATTAGACTTAAGTATTCTTTTCATTAATCTGGAATTATTTCTGTGAAACTCTCCAGAAAATGATAATAATTTAGTAACTGCCAGTTCGAATTGATAAATTTATTTTGTTTAACGTTTTAAAATAGTTTTTTAACGTGATTTATACTTTTACAATGTTATCAACATTAATTCAAAAGACAAAATAAAATACATTACAATATATTGAGTTATTTTTAGGTTTGATAAGTGTAAGATAAATTTAAAATGTTTAGAATAATTGTTAAATCTCTGCTTTGTGTGAATCACTGTGAAATTGAAAATTAAATTATTTAGAAGAGCTTTTAAATATGCTCTCTCTGTTTTTAATTGAATATTACTAACTTTTTTAGATAACAAATCCGTGATTTTCACATTTGTAAACAGTTTCCAAGAACTTCGTTTTACTGAGATTATCATATTTATTTACGATACGAAAACAGTTAAACATTTAATCAATGTATTTTTGTATACTGCTTACGAAATATCTTGCTGCCCATCAACATCTAGAAATTCACACCACTCATTCTTCTACACAAACACACACATATGAATTATAACTGTTAGAAATATAAGTAAAAATAAGAATTATTTTTCTGTACCTAGTATATTTTATCTCCAGATTTATATTCTTCTCCTGCCTTTTATGGGCATCAATAATGCAAGCAATATATCAGAAAACAGTCCAGATAATAGTAAAGCGTGCATTAGAGATGACTGTTACAAAGTTTTGTAATATACTGTAAAACGTCATATACCAGTTTTTTAAACAGATTTTTATAGCTGAAATAGTGCATGTTTTTAAAAGCTTCGTTTTCTTCTGCTTTTATTGCACCTCTACAAAAGATTAAACAGTGATTAAAGACATGTAATTGGAAACTGCATTTACACGGATCGTAGTTTTACACTGCTTTTGCAAGGCAAGACATAAGCGCATAACACCTGTCTATATCTTGTAAATGAAAAAAAAACATTGCTAGCGTCTATATTCCCTCGCCAGTTAGATACTTCAAATGATTGTAACTTTCTGTTTCATTATCGCAACAAAAGCTTTTTGTCTTAGATGTTGCATTTACTCTCAGAAGTGAATGTATCTCTACATAACAACATTTATTGTCTGAACAAATTGTACACGTGTCTGGCAATTATTAGCGGCTGGAAATTGGCCAGAAATCGTCATACAACACTTTCGCACAGTCACCGCTCTCTAATGCACAGAACTGTATGTTTCAGTAACTTTGTTTACTTATTCAGTTTGTTGTAAATGTTCTTTGGTAGAGACACATTTTATATAATTATCTTTAAACTCAATGTTCCAATATTTCTTTTACGCTGAAGAAATTTTCGAAAAAAATATTTATGTATTTGTGAAGTATTCCTTAACGCAATGTACCTTTTATAAAGATGATATTGCAGAATCATTGACCAAATTCTCATAAAAGAATGATGCGTTTTTTTCTAGTTGCTCTGTAGTAAAAAAATATATGAAAGAAAACGAGGCATATCTTCCCTGTTATTAAAATGTATAACCCATGTGTTGCATTTTCCCATCATAAAAACCAAATATACAAAGTAAGACTTTCCTTTAAACATCAACAATGGTTAATTGGCTGCATTGTGTTTATGATTACAAAATGGAAGAAATAAATAAATAACATAAGAAAGAAAGAAGGGGGAAAAGAAACAAGATAAAAATAAGTAAGAGAGAAGGTAAGCAAATGAGAAAAACACGAAGAAAGACGGAAAGATTGAATTCGAATTTCTCTGTTATTTTCTTTCCTTTTATTGGCTTCGATAATTTAAAAAAAAAAATCAATTAGCTCTTCTAAATTTTCTTCTTTGCGAAAAAGGTCATAGACACAGAACTCACAAATTATATTTAAAGATTTAAAGCGCTGCATTCAGACAATTTAATATTCTTTCCATCTTTTGTATTTAAAAAAAATAGTATCCTTTCGTTTGATGTTCGCCTGTTCAAGCTGTATGTTTCCTGTTTTTATCGTTTTCATATTCAGTCCTATAATCTTATTAATAATACAAAAAATCACCGGTATGTTTTAACAGCTTACTGCACTTAATATTGGTAGAAAATTTCACCCTCCACATACTGAGAACCAAACCAATGATGTACAGGAGTTCTAAGTGCCATTGATATGAGGTCTGTATTCGTTTAGTGAATGCATTAGAGTAAACGAGACATATATCCGTTAAATGACGTAAATGAATTATTGAAACATAACCTCATAAAGATTGTATTACCAACTAAGCCATTAAACTAATGCACCTGATTGTTGTATGTTAAACTGTGGTAGCGTAACAGAAATAATGTTAGAAATAAAGGACAAATGTATCAATTAAATGACAAAATGAACTATTTTGTTTTGAAGGTATTTAGGCTCTTCATCGGTCTAAAAGAAAAATATTTATAGTTTATAGTTATGAAATTGAGCAATTCAAACGAAATCGTTACTTCTACAACGAAACAAGCCAACAGCATTCAATATTCAAACGGAAACCGGTTCAATCAAAATCTTCAATTCAGATAGTAAAGGTTTAATTGTTTTGCTGGAGTTGATTTTTAGAGAATGTCTTTACTTTAAGAAATGGGGACAAGCACTTTCAGAAGCAGCACCGCCTGAAAATATTCTGGCACACGCAGTCGATGAAAAGAAAATATAAAATCATTGCTAGAATGGTTTGTTTCAAGTCAGTTTGCTTAATGTATTTCCAATTTAAAACGTTAGCCGAAACAGACACAAACAAAATTTGAAATGTTGTAATGATCGTTTTAATACATAGTTATTACATAGTTATGTCTGTTTCGTTAATTTTTTTTTACTTTATAATATGATCAATTTATTAGTTGCTAGAATGGTTTGATTAATGTCAGTTTGCCTAATGTATTTCCAATTTAAAATGTTAGCCGAAACACGCATAACTAAGTCACAAACAACATTGAAATATATCTTTATTAAATATCTGTACCTGTATTGTTAATTATTTTTGGGACCCCACCACATAGTGTGGGGGCATATAGATTTGCACACGCCAGTCCGTACGTATGTTCCGTTTCTTGTGTGCGCAACTCCTCCTACGCTCATGGATTGATTTGAACCAAAGTCGCACACATGATAGACCATGATGGGTTGTTCTGCAAAAAAAAGATTTTTTTTTCTGATCAGTTTTCACTGGCTTATTAAATAAGCCCTTTGTTAATTTTTCGTACATGCCATATATAGTAAAACGTGTGTGCGCAACTCCTCCTACACCCATGGTTGGGTTGAACTCACACATATAAAAGACCACGATGCGTAACTGAGTAAGAAGTAAAGATTTTTTCTCTGATCAGTTTTCACTGAATTATTGCCCTTTGTTGTTTTTTCATACATTCCATAAATAGTAGATCTTGTGTGCGCAACTTCTCCTACACTTATGGGTTGATTGAAAACAAACTTTCACACATAATAGATCACGATTTTTTCTCAGATCAATTTCACTGGATTATTGCCCTTTGCTGGTTTTTCGTACATTCCATAAATAGTAAATCTTGTGTGTGCAACTTCTCCTACACTTATGGATGGATTGAAACCAAACTCTCACACATAATAGATCACGATTTTTTCTCAGATCATTTTTCACTGAATTATTGCCCTTTGCTGGGTTTTCGTACACGCCTATACATAGTAAATCTTGTGTGCGCAACTTTTCCTACACTCATGTTTAAATGTTTGCGTACTTATTAGCTCCACCTTTCGAAGAAAAACTGGCGCCATTGTCATGACCCTCTCGTCGGCGTTGGCGTTGGTTAACCTTTGTGTTAAGGTCCATTTCTCAGAAAATATCAAAGCTGTTTCCTTCAATTTAAGAATACCTATTCACTATCAAAATGCAACACGAATTCTCAAGGGCATATAACCCTCAAAATTATTTCTGCAAAGTTATGTCCCTTTTCCAACTTAAAACTTCTTAATCAGTGGTCACTTGATTTTGGTTATACTTATATATAGGAAAAAAAACTTCTTAAGCCTAGAAAAAAAAAACATTATTCAGCCTAGAAATAAAATATTAACTGACATGAGATGGGTAAGTACTTCCCCCCACTGCATGGGGACTCCCTTACCTCCCTCCACACGCCCCCCCCCATTTTTTATTATCTTTCTTTAAATATGTAGGTGTGTAGGTACTTGACTACCCCTCCCCCCCAAAACAAAAACAAATAATAATAAAAAAAATCTTTTTTCTCGCCAGAGTAACACACATTCACCCCTTGGCCTAGAAGTAAACTATTTATTAACATGGAATGGACATGTACTACCCCACCTCCTGCATGGGACCCATCCGCCCGAATTTTTTTAATACGTAAGTACTTCACCACCCACCTTTTTTTCACTTGGGCCTCTTGTTTGACTTAGTTATAATTTATAACCTAGCACTGAGAAAAATGGAGCATGCTGTCCTCGGACAAGTCTTCTTACATACATATAATAACCTAAAGTATTTCTGAAATCAAATGTTTACATAGCTATTTAATTTAATTACCATATTGTTAAATAAGTGAATGAGTTTTAGAAGAAAGGCATTGTTAATGAGTTATGGAAGTATGACATTGTGAAAGAGGTATAGCAGCTGACACATTTTGAAAAAGGTTTACTTGTAAAGCAAAGTATTCTTAGCTTATCAGGCAATTAACTATCTATCAATTATTTAATGAATTCCCTTTCTGTGACAAAGTCCTAACTGTGGGGGCATAAGTGTCCTACGGACAAGTCTAGTTAAAACATTATAATATGATCAATTTATTAGTTTAGTTTACCCAAGCACAAGTTGCTTAATTGGGTCACATAGTCCAAATACTAAGTCACAAGCCCAGATTGAAGGCTAGTATTGGGAACATTTTAGAGGTCCAATTGTTATATCAAATGTCAAGTCATAAGTGTGAACAAAACTAATGCAAGGTCATATACTTAGCATTTTAATCCTAAGTTTCAGTTTTGTTTGTTAATATATACAGTGAGAACTTGATTAATCTATAACAACATTGATTACTCCTTTCTTAGCAAGCAAGTGAACAAACATTAAATGTCGAAAATTAGGAATTTTCTTTAAATACCAATAATCAAGAGTTCGCATAAACAATTTGCCTTATAACAAGACAATAGAACAGCAGCGGTTTTGTCTAAGTATATCACAAAGTCCCTCGCTCTTTATAGGCCAAGCTATGTTTTCGTACTAAAATCAAGTTCTAGAATAAAGTTTTAGAAATCTGAACAATAATCACTTCTTGTGGGCCTGGTGTTGTCACCAATTGTTAATCTCTAAACTTGTTTTTGTTTGTCTTCAGTGTCCGTGAACGAAATCAAGAGGTTTATAGCGGCAATCGAATAGTTTGAATATATTAATCTCTTAGCTTTCGATACATTAATTATTAGACATATTGAATATTTATCAAAATAACTTCTGGTGAGATTCAAGTTGATATAAAATGATATTTTCTTTATGTATTTTAGTTTGTTCAAAACACAAAAGTGAAAAGGTATAAAATCATAAAACAATATCTAGTACTTGAAAGGCGAGCTCTTATTAGTGAGCGCTTAATATTATTAACTAAACTTTTTCTGCTGGTTTCACATTTCTAAAGCAGTGTCTTTATTCATTATTATTCATGTACCGCAGTACGAAACAAGTCTAGTAAATTTCAAATCATATATTCAAAGAGGTAATATTGATGCATAAACATATAGATATGATAAACTAAGATAAATGCGATAACCGTCAACTCGAACCAGTATGTTAAAGGCTAAATAAAAGGGCAGTTCGAAAAGTTTTATTGATACGTTTTAGAAAAAGCCATTAAGTTAAATGATACGTTAGGCATATTTTTACCAGATATTTTATTTTTCTAAAACTGCATTTCCAAAGTCTTGCAATACTTTGGCTTTTTTTTAGATGAAGTGGCTGTTTTTCTAAGAGTGCTTGTTTATTCATGGGGGAATATGAGTTATGAAGACAAATCCTCTAACTTAACAATGGTTTAAATATCCAAAACGTTTAGTTTAAGTATATATGAACATCAGTTTTAGCACACGAATTGTTTCAGCAACATACTAATGACCATTGTGTTGAATTCAACACCTAAAGCCGGGAAGTAATCGAGTTGTGACAGACGGGTATGTGTTCCAGTAGGTATGAACAGTGCCAAAAGTGTAATTAGACGGCTTACCAATTTAATAGGAAATAAAGAACTGTACTTCACCAAATTTTAAAGAGATAAACAGAGATGGCAGAAAGTTTATTTATTCTACAACGGTACATTTTCTGTAGTTTGCATCAGATTACATTCCCTGGGTAAATAATGTAGACTTATTGTCTGAGTTGCACTTTTAAACAGACAAACAAGATGTATTACTTGATATAATAGACAGGAAATGATATGATTTACTTACCAAATAGAGCTTGAATGATTATGTCATTAATCCGTATATTTTTATTTCTTAAGTTGGTATCTAGTAACATGCAGTTACATCACTGTCGTCTGCAATGGGAAGACGTTATGCTTACTTATATTCATTCAAATCTTTACTTATAAGAAGACCTTTCGATTTCGATCATGTAAGCAACAGTTTTAATAGTCTGATATTATTTTTACAAATACACATTTCCCCAGAACGCATGTTTGAATACTTAAGTACAGTTAATTCAATTGAATAAGTTAGAAATAAACGATATTGTTTAAAATAAATATTTTTTCCTATTTTTTTTTCATTGCCTTTTGAATATCTTAGAGAGAGAGAGAGAGAGAGAGAGAGAGAGAGAGAGAGAGAAAGAGAGGGAGAGCGAGCGACGGGGTTTCATGAAACGTTTTTGGAGATTAAGACAAATCAAAGGACGTAACGATCAAATAAACACAAAATGCGATAAAAAACATTATGTGAAAAACATTTTTATCTGTCGAAAAAGCAGGTTAGAAATGTTTCAAACCTTATAACCACTGCAGTTTGAAATGCCTGAAAGTTTGAAAGTTAACTTGATGTGTGTTGCATTAAACAAAAACAGAAATTGAAGAGTATCATGTCACAAAATGTAACACTGTTTCATTATTTATAACAGTGAAAACTTAAACTCAAACAATTGTTCTTTCTGTCATCTTGTTAAAATGAAGATAGCAATTCTAAAGGAAGAGATGGCTTTTGGACAAAACTAAAAGAAAGGAAACATTACGGTACCCATTGCTCATTTGAAGTTTTTTCCCTTTAGTTTATGAGCAATGTAGTGGTTTGATGTTTAGAGTTTATAAAAATAGCATACATAAGTTAGACAGCATCATCTTATTGTAAACAAAACCAACCTTAACGATGCTCTTCGTGGCAAAAGTAAGTGTGAAATTAAATAAAACATGTAACTTTCAAGTTCATTATTGTTTTGGGTGATACTGAACAGTTGCATCAATTCCTTTCAATTTCTTTATGTTGAAACAAACGTCAGTCTATCCGTAATGACTTACGCAAAATAATTATTTTAATTTTCAAACTTTTTCAATGTGTTCAAGAGATATGGAAGGGAAACAAATTTTGTGTAACTTTAACTTTAATCAGGTGTGACCATCATTTTGTTTTGCTTAACATTTCTAACTTAATTTCAAAGTCCCTAAGTTTTATAAATATTGTACAGGCATAAACTGAAGGACGGACTAACGAAGCAACGGACAATTCGATTACTTTCTTTGAGGGCACAACCATGGTGACAAAATACAGAATAATAGATATACAAAAGACATATATTTCAGCGGAAAAGAGCTAGAATTCTTTCAAAACCATGAAACTGCTTTGATGGCATGTTGTGTGGAATGTTATAGGCAATAAGGTACGTATAGCATTATCAGACATATTTCTGACGTTGACTAACTAGTCGTTCTAGAAACAATTCTTGTTTTTCTTTTAACAAAATGCTGCCGAATAGTTTGGTCTGCCCCAAAGATAACTCGGAATATAATCCCATATTCTTAGCAAAAGTCGTTGAAAAATTGTCAGTATTTGCGGAAAATAATTGTCTTTTTGTGTACAAATTATTGTTGGTCGGTAGACAAATATTGCGCCGTGATCAAACAGTTGAATTCGAAGGGAAATATTCAAGTGAAACCACAGAGAAAAAATCCAAATTTCCGGCAAAATGCAAGTACCTGCATGCTTGTTAATTTTAATTCAAAGAGTGTAAAATGATGATTTTTTTCTGGAAATCGAAAATGTTAAGAGCAGGAAATTTACAGAGATTTTGTTTTAATTTTAACACACCAGACAAGGCATTCCAATAAAACCTATTTCACTCTTATTCTACAGAAAAAATCTTTCAAGTAGATATCAGTGAAGAAGTAGTGATCTTACGCCGCATACGTATGTGTAAAATATATTGTGCGAACTATTTTGAACATTTTTCCATGCATTTTACTGAATAACTTTGTCGTTAACCGGTACATGTTTACCTTTAAAAAGCTTCATGCACACATCTGATATAAAACAGAATAGGCTCAAGGATGAAATTTCTTGTGATATTTATAACAGTGCTAATGATCATTTTCTTCGGCTCTCTTCTCACAAGGTATCAGCTCAGTGGCTAGAGCATCATAAGCAATGTTTAATAAAACAAAATAAGTAACAATTTTTCTTTTAGTAATAAAATTTACACAGCTTTGATATCAGCAAATGGTTGGTTACGTTCGTTCTTCTAGAACAAGGACCCTTGTGACAATAATGCATTTAGGACTTGTTCTACTAAATCTGTATCTGTTTCATCGAAATACAAATGTCCTTTATCTAATTACAGTCATTTTGAGATTTTATACTGAAACTTAAACTTCATTCTTTAAAAAAAATAAATAAAACCTGCTCCTTAAATATGTTATAGTTCAATTATGATAGTTTATGAAACAAACAGGTTTTAAATTTTCTGTTTTAATTCCTATCCCGCTGTTTGATTACTTATTATAATAATCACATGCATTAGTTTTGATTATCGAACATATTTAGGACAATTAATAGCAATAATTTAGTATTACCATGAGTCGATTTCATTTCTTATTTACTGAAATGTGTTGATTAAAAAGCAACAAAACTTTTCGTTTTAAGTGATGCAAGACTGTATAAATGGATCATTTCTAGGTTAATGTAGATCAATTTATCAAAGACATTAAAATGTATTCAAAGTAAGCACGTGGGCTGTCTGTTACGTGACTTCGAGTGTAATTTACTGGTGTTATAACATACCATATAGTAATTTAAAATACATATTTGTGGAAAACAAGAGCTATCAGAATGACGCAGGTGCCATCCCCGCCCCTTAAACGGTTTAGACATTACCAAGATCAATAAGGGATGTTGACTTACCATGAACATGATATGTTTCTAAACAATTTCAGGAACTTCGTTTCAGTATTTCTTCAGAGTGGAATACTAACTTCAAATGCAGTAGCCTCGAAATCAAACAGGTCAGTTACTGACCACCTTATAATTTTAGAGGGTCCTTGTTCAATATATCTTTGTGAACTTAAATTAATAGGGATTACCTACTTATAAGGGTGAGATTTCTTAGATTTACTAGTCCTTAAATAATTTTGCAAAGACCTCTTTTAAATTCCTGAAGTTGACATGACTTTACATGGAATGAGCACACCAATGGGACTTATCTACTCATGTCCAAACATCCTTTAAAGTTTGAGGATCTCATTTGCACTAGTTCATGAAATATTTATCAAAATCATTTCTCAAATTGC
Source organism: Cyclina sinensis (assembly GCA_012932295.1). Classification (NCBI taxonomy): domain Eukaryota; kingdom Metazoa; phylum Mollusca; class Bivalvia; order Venerida; family Veneridae; genus Cyclina; species Cyclina sinensis. Next base: position 4,146,721 of record JAAONU010000003.1, read on the forward strand.
AAGTACGTGTTGGCCCCAGATTATCGGGTTATTCTAACCAAACTGTTGTTTGTTAGCAATCCTGCATCTTCTGAACATAAACAAACATCAAGTAAAAAAGTTTTTCGGTCTAATAGGTCTTGGGCTATTTTTCTTTCTTTTTTTCTAAGTGTGTGTCCCAGCATCCAAGCATGCCAAGATTCACGTTTATGCTAACTTATTTACAAACGCCACTAAGCATGACAAAAGTAATGCCCTAAAGACATTCTGCTTTGATGTCTTACCTTTTACATCTCAGTATGCCCTTGACCTTTGAAAAACAGACTGTTTTAACAAGAAACATTTACATTTTTTTAAACATTATACCTCAGATTGATCGGAAGCTTTAAGCACCAGTCCTGGTTTATACAAGCAACACCTTTATCAAATTTAGACTTTCGACAAATCGATTTGCATACAAGATTAATGCCTTGTGATGACCACGCAAAAATATGACTACTTTATATCTGAGCAAAATCTAATTCATTTTTATCATAATACAAAACCCAAATATGGAATCTTTTAAACATGCCATCTAGTATCATTTATAAGAAGAACATTATTACCTAAACTGTTAAGTACATACGCAGATTTTTTTCATTTCACCAGATAACGTGTGGCAGGCTGATGACTAAGACAGATTAAGAAGAAAATATTTTTGGCAATCAGAAAAATCTTTCTGTATTAAAGATATGGATAACTTTTTTTTTAGTTTGTGCAGAAACAAAAACTTGAAATATCATATTCAGCGCGCTAAGCAAAACCAAGACATTAATATTTCAAATGATCGTTTAAAAATAAACACGATGTTCATCACACGCATCCGTGTATTTTACAAATTGCAAGAAATTCAAAACATTTCTGAAAAATTTATTTCACTCTTGCGTGTTAGTTGTTAGTTGATATAGTTTGAAGCCTACATAGCGCATTTAAAAAGAAACTGTCTTAAAGTCTAAATAGTATGACAAAGTGGCTGTCTACTACAGGAAATGTAATTTTTAACACAATTCTTTACTTAAACTTTCTTGACTCTTTGATGTATAGCATGAATTTTAACAGAATTATAACTATGTCATAAAATGTATTAAATGCGAGTGAAAACATCTCCCGTTAAAATATGCATAGAAAGTTCAAATGTCCGACGTTAGTGATCACATCTGACAGACATATGAAAAGTTTTTGTTTAATCCACGTTATGTAATAACATGTAAAATGACTTGACAGTTAATTTCAATATCGTCATTAATATCGTTTTTTAATTTTAAATATGTAACTTTAAGCCAAAGACTTTTCTTTCAGTCAAAAGAGGTATATCTGTAAAAGTCTTGAAAAACAAGAAATGTGTGACAGGCACGAATGCCCCCGAAACAAAACAATGGTCGCAGTCATGGTAGCTGATAACTTCATGTTACCTTGATCATTTGTGCAAAAAAAATATGCAGTCTGTGAAAGCTACAACTGCCAATTTCCTGGGGGCAATATTCCCCGCATGCCGCTTTTTCAGTAGGGTATTGATAGAGGGGGGCATGTTACTTTATGTCCAGAACTAGAATAAACTATGAAAAATTAAAAAGGGCAATAATTCCAAAATTTTACCAAAAATAGTTATGGTTCCTAGGCATTGCACTTTTCCTTAATGAGATCTATTTATCTATGAAGTTTCAAATTGATATCTTCAATACTTTTTGAGTTATACCCCGGACAAACAAAACCGGACAGCTCCAAACTTGTGCAAAAGAGAGTTATGGTTCTTAGGCACTGCACTCCTCCCCAGTGAGATCTATTCATCTATGAAGTTTCAAGTTGACATCTCTAATGCTTTTTGAGTTATGCCCCAGACAAAAATCAAGTATGAAAAATTTCAAAGGGCAATTTTTCCAAAATTATGCAAAAGAGAGTTATAGTTCCTAAGTATGCACTTTCCCTAAATGAGATCTATTTACCTATAAATATTCAAGTTGATACCTCCAATACATTTTTAGTTATGCCCCAGACAAAAAGTAAGTATGAAAAATTTCAAATGGCAATTTTTCCAAAATTATGAGAGTTATAGTTTCTAAGTAATGCACTTTCCCTAAATGAGATCTGTTTACCTATAAATTTTCAAGTTGATACCTCCAATACTTTTTTAGTTATGCCCCAGACAAAAATTAAGTATGAAAAATTTCAAAGGGCAATAATTTCAAATTATGCAAAAGAGAGGTAAGCTTCGTAGGCACTGCAATTACCCTTGAAAAGATATATATTATCTATGAAGTTTCATGTTGATACCTCTAATATTTTGTGAGTTATTCCCCGAACAAAAATTAATTATGAACATATACTGACAGTGTTGACAGTGGGCAATAATTTCAAAATTGTGCAAAAGAGAGTTATGGTTCCAGGGCACTGCACTTTTCCTCAATAAGATCTATTTATCTATGTTGACAGTGTTGACAGTGGGCAATAATTTCAAAATTGTGCAAAAGAGAGTAATGGTTCCTGGGCACTGCACTTTTCCTCAATGAGTTATGACCCGGACAAAAATCTAGTATGAACAAGCAAAAATGACAAAGGGAGATTATTCAAAATGTAAGTGAGCTGGAGTTATGGTTCTTTTGCACTGCACTCTGCCTCATCACCAACAAACTATATTCCAAGTTTGAAGCCAATCATATGTATACTTTTTGAGAAAATGGCCGGACAAGGAAAACTAAAAAGGGGAGATTATTCAAAATGTAATGAGTTAGAGTTAAGGTTCTTGTGCAATGCACTCCGCCTCATCACCAATAACCTATATTCTAAGTTCGAAAAAAATGCCTTGTATACTTTTGAAGTTATGCTCCGGACAAAATGGGACGGACTGACGTACAAACGATTCTATTACAAGAATCTTCAGGGGAATAAAAAAAAAGAAGTTCTCTTGCAAGATGCTTTTAAATTACGCCGTTAATCGGTGCTTGTAAAAGACGTATGAAATGACACAATGTCTATGCGAATTCCCTACAGTAAAATTAAAACTAACGAAATACGCAGTCTGACTGCAGTGCAAAGTACTACAGATATATCATTTGAAACAGACAACATTATTGCTCCAAAACTAAAAGACTCAGACTGAAAGACGTTGTGCATATGTTACGACATTGTGAAAATCAGGTAAATACTTCAGTGTGTTGTAATATGTATTCTGGAGTGTTTCAATTGGTAATATTTTATACATGTTTTCATAGATCAACATTTAGCATATACAACCCCCGCATTATAAAGTATCGAAAGGCCATTCTACGAGCATTTACTGCATTTATTTGGGGCACATAAGCAACTGTTTCGACAGTGCACTATTATTATGTACCTGATTGCGCGAAGCAAATGCAGCATAAAAACTTAAAGATATACTATGCCCATTTTTGCATAAAATACTTTTATTGCAGAAATTAATTGAAATCTAGTAAATTTCTACTGAATATGTCTAATTAGACTAACAGAATGCATACACTATGTATGGGAAGCTGCATTCCATATTACAGGTCAATTTTATGTGATGCTTTCTTAAAAAAATTGCCAGTTTTTTTAATGACACTATGTAAATATATGGTGTTTACCTATAATGTGTAAAGTTTTAAACGTAACACATCTACTCTGTATGTTCTCAAACATGTTTATATTATATTTACACAGAGAAGGTGTAGTTGGTGAGGTAGTAATTTGTATCTGAAATTTGAGCATAGTATATCTTTAAACCACATGGATATGGCTTATCTTGATCTAAGTTGTTCCAATAATCTTTCTTATGACTAAAACATGTCCAGTGCGTATACATTATCGGCTGTTCTCTTGCGTTCTGATAAATCATGCATTGAAACTGGCGCCACTTGTATCAGACGCAGGACGATGTAACAAGCAAATGAAGCTTGACTCTTTGTTTTCAAAATACCAAATTTAAATATATTGCTACTTGAAAATAAATGATAGTTAATGAGAAACAGTCTAGAGCAATTGGATGGATTGTGTACTTTTTATATTTTAACATGTTTTAAGGTGAGTGTGACACGCCAGACATGTTGGCGTTGGTTTTTGTCAGACCAATTGTGAACAAATAATTGTCTTTAGAGAAGTCTTTTGTTGCTTTTTTTACTCTGAAATATCTTTTCTGAGACAACTTGTAACTTGTCTGGATTGCTGAAAGTAAATTAAATCCGACATTTTAAACAAGTATGCGATTTTCTGGGCAAATTTTATAAAACCTAGACTGCTATTTAAAGTAACTTGTTTAAACATAGTTTCGGCATCAAAAAAGAAAGAAATATAATGCAGTGCTCTGAAACTGATACAGACTGAACACTGAAAAATGAATAAAGTAATTCATCTGTTGAAATTCTAGTGTAGGCTTTCTGATTATACCGGCGAAATCGACATTGTGTACAAATTGTATTTCTGTGTAAATGTTTTCACAGATCTAAGAACGTACACAACTGGGCAAATATTACGTTTAATAGCAGCCGAGATATGTGCTCTAGAATGTTGAACGTGTCTTTATTGCATTATCAGATAAATACTGATGTGTTTTTGTTACAGGAACGTCATTTTGTTGACCAATAGAGCATCATATAAAGAAATACAACAAACATCCAGATCACATCGTTTAAATGGTGTTTTTGTTCATTTTATATGAAAACAGACATTATAATGAAAATTTAAGTTCTTCTATTTCTAATAAAGGGATATAATAATTGATTTTCTTTATTTCATATTAGAATTGTTTTCATTTATTTTTATGTATCCAATCTTCTTTTAAAAATGCGCAGTAAAATCTTATGGCAGGTAAAATTAAATATTTTTAGACTTGGCTTGCGTGTTTACGATTAGAACATTTTGAATGCTAAAATTTGGAATGAAAAGTAAATGAAAATATTCTTCTGTAGACGAATGTAGAATATCACAATAACGTTTCTTAATTTAGAGAGGAATATGTTTAATAGAGGTTTTAACCACCCTGCGAAAATAATAGATAATGATGACTATTTTAATATTTTAGATTGATTTAATGTAATAATAAACGTAAAGATGCTTCTTGTATGAAACAAGAACAACAATAAGTTTATTTGATATATTTCCGTCTAATTTGCGGTATTACTGCTATTATCTGGAAAAAAACTGACATAACGCTTTTCGGACAAGACCTAAAAAACACTTGTAAACGGTATCATGAACAAAAAAAAAGTCTTTTAAGAAGATTGTCACATATTTCCTTTGAATATAAACAAAAACAACATTTCTATTCTGCAAAAATATATCTAGCTACTTTTACAAGATTTCCTTGATTAAGTGGACTGGGTTGCTTAAAATTTAAATTAGTCTATGGCTTTCCATAATTGGCAGCCTTAGTGATGTTTATAAAGGAAGCCTTGTCATTGTCGAACTGCAAATTGTCGCCCTGGGGAGTGACCTAAAAAAATAGAATCATTCTGATCCTAAAAACCTATTTGAAATTTAGTTTTATTCGCCCAGTATTAAGTAGGACATGGCCATATGCGTGACATTTTGCAAAGTAGTATGCTGTTGCTTATTTGCTATTTTAATAAAATTAGTAGGTGTTGTTTTCTAAAGGTGGTTCATATGTCGTGTCCATTACATTGTCTTTTGGGACTTGTTTAAAGAAGCCTTTAGTTGAAAACAGCATCCATACATCACTTGGAAAAAACTAATTTTGGTAACCGTTATCTGCCTGTCTTAGTTGTTTATCGTGTGAGTTTCAAACAGACGATGCTTCTTTTTTCGGAAACTAGTTAAATAAATATTAACCGATTTTTGTTCTGCCATGGTAAAAGATTGAAACTTATTATCGAGAAAAATGACAATTCCGAATACTTCCGAATGTTGTTTATCAATAGTTATGTGTTATTAATAAGTCCATAGCTTTTGCTGGTTTCTTTTTTTTATAAATCTGAAAGAGGAAATGGGTTCCATGTACGTTGTTGACTGAACTTAACATTTAATCTATAACATGTCGTCTCCTCTTAAATTTCACAGATACATCTCATCTCTTATTTCTTAACTTGTCAGTGTACGTTCATGTTACAATCCCACGTCAAGAAGCTATTAGTTGCTTATTGCTGTTTGTTTCTAAAACTGAAGTTTATAAAAAAAATCTCCTTTGATACACTAAGTTAAGAGAGTATTTTTTATTAGAAGCTGAAGATTTCTAAGATGTCATGCTTGCTATTTTTTCTTGCCATGGTTTTATAATAAAATATAATCCTTCAGCTGATGCTGCCAACAATGTAAATTAGGTAAAATCTTTTTATTAAGTACTTTTTTATTCTTGACGGGAGTCAAGGTGATAAAACTATTTTTAAATTAATGGTAATTGTGTTAATATCTTCAGCAAATTCTGTTGTAAGTTTTTTTCTGAATCCTTTTGGATCTAAATTTGATTTTTTTTTTTCAATAATCTTGATTTTTTCTGTTTAACTCTCTTAAAATGGATAAAATATTAATAAATACTAGTTCGAATTAATAGAGACGTTTTGTTCAACGTCTTAAAACAGGATTTTATTCAAACATTAAACGTGATTAAAACGTTTACGACGTGATTAACATTAATTCAAAAGACAAATTAAATAAACATAACATAGTGCAAAATATAAAAGTTATTTTAAGTTTTAGTGATTTTTACATTCGTGAATGATGACATCTTTTAAGGTTTTATTAGATGAATTTAAAATGTTTAGACTTATTGTTGAATCTTTATAATGTATGCATTGTTGTGCAATCGAAATTGAGATAAATGTTAAACTTTAACGGAACAATTTTATATAACAAATCTTTTATTTTCACATTTCTAAAGAATTTTCCCATAACTTTGTTCTTTTACTGAGATTTTTTCAGTTATTATATTGAAACAGGTTAATATTTATCAAAGTTTTTTTGCATACTTTTTTTTTTAAATATATCGCTGCCCAATGGAAATTCACAAAACTTATTCCTTTACACGCACCTCATTATTATAATTATAAGAATTAAGTGACGTTAAAAATCAGTTTTCTGTACGTAAACATTATTTACATATTTAGTTTTCAACTGCCTTTTACGAAATCAATAAAGCAAGCAAAAGTTCAGAAAAAAAGGTCATAATAACACTTAATGTCTGTAGTTTTTTTCAGTTTTTATTGTGCAGTCTATCTGTTTGAACTTAGGCTTGCCGTGAGGATACTTCGCAGGAACTCCCACGGACATTTGACGAGCGACGTGTGATTAAATTAACGGCAAACACCTACTTTGATACAGAGTGCTACAGAGTATGAATATCTGGAAAGGGAATTATATATTTTTTTCATTAACATTTGCAAAGACTGTTCATCTGAAAAAAATGTGCTAGACGTCTGGAACTAAAAAAAAATTGATTGGGTTTCGTCCTATAGATGACGTAAGTTCCTTCAGCTTTGTGCAGAGAATTTGTCAAACTATTCACGGAAGTGCTCCAAATTGACCTCTACTCTATAACTGCAGGGTTCGTGTCTTTTTTATTGTGTTATATAAACTATTATCCAAAATGTTTTTCCACATATGATTTGACTGATTTTTCTCTAACGTATAAACGTTTTTATTTACGAAATATGACTTCTGGTTGTCCATTACACAAAGTACCGTCGGAATGTCAAATATTCTGCACAATGATCTGTACATAAGAGAGCGAATTTCAGAAGAAGAGTTCATTTGTTATAAATTTGGCACACATTTTTGCGGATACCACTTTCGTACATTAGAAGTATAAATACTGATCAAATGATCTCATTAATGCCACCACATCTTACATTTTCTCTTTCCATATTCATTCAGATTATCAGTCCATCAGCTAAAAGCAAGCTCTTAGCCTACTGCAGAAGAGATGTATCTTCTTTGACTGCTGAATAACATTAACCTGAAGTCACTTTCGTCTTTTGCAACAAACGAATATTTACTGTGTTTAGTCACATGACCCAACTCCTGCGTCTTTTATCTGATCTACGACTTTTAAACTCACATGAAAAGATAATTCGTTCTTATGTTTAGGATATTTCTAATAAATATTTACAAAGTGCTATTTGCCGATGTTGCTTTCAAAACTTATTTCATGGATGTTCCATTTGAAGGGTTTTACGAACTTTACGCGACGAAACTTTAAGACTGTCCATGTTTCTGCTCAGGCAACCTTCCTCGTAGAGGGGGAAATGGATACCAATTTATATGTAAGAAGAAAACCTCTGGCACATACTGGGTTGTACAGATAACTTACAACGTCGTACCTCGGAGACAAATCACATCTTTTTTCCAAGATTTATCAAGAAGCTGTAGAGAGACCAGTTTTATTGAAGCCTTGCAATAACATAGCCATTAAGACGCATATTGCCGGAATATGTGGACTCAAGATAAATGTTATCGTAGCAGTTATGTGGAAATAACGTTTGACTGTATTAATTCCAGTAAACGTTTGCCGATTATATAATTAAAAATTGTAGTCAGAAAAAATGCGGAATTACATTCTTTGAACAGATTTTTGACAGGTTATATGCACCAGAATAAAGGACAAAGAACTAAGACAGCCAAAATTCTAGGCGAGCGTTATGTAAGCTAACAGCCGCTTATACCCGGCCATATAACCTGTCTCTTAATATAACTGAAACCATATAAAATTTCAAAATCCTTTTTGACAAATTGATTATACTACACTTTTGTTGTTATTATTTTAATGATTTATTCATTAAATGCCTAAAGATATAACATACCAATGGGGAACCGTTTATATGAATGACAGGGCCATCTATATGGATAAAATAAATGGCATCATTGTCCAATAAAATCGATACTGCAAACGTGTAGTAATATATTTGTCCTGATTTAGTTTAAACCTGAATTCAACAACGTTGTAGGAAATGAATTAGGGATGGGAACGAATACAAATATCAATATTTAAATATTGGCTTTGCCATATTCGAATATATTCGAATATTATTTTTTTCAGTTTAGCTGTTACCCGAATTTTGGTATCCGACATTAGTACTGTTTTATCGCCTATACGTTGTCGGGGAAACTGCTAAGTATTATCTAGAAATGGCTTGTTCAATTGAAGTTTTAAATACCTATTAAGTGATCGGCAATACATGATACATAATATATTCCGTTCAATAAAACTGCGTGAAATAAGTGCAAACACGCGAGGGAGAAATATTTGTTGTTGTTGTTTTTTTATACAGCTTATTTCAGTATTGTTAAGCGATGATCAAATTAAAGCGACCATGTTGTTTGTTTTTTTTTTTCAAATATACTTATAAAAGGAAAATACTTGAGCTATTCTACTGACTGGGCAACTAAAAAGTAATATCAGTAGAGTTATAAGCGTGACTGGTTGTTCGTTTTGGTAAAACATGACATTAAGCATTGAATATTGTCAGACAAACAACTTCTAAAATTTGTGAAATAAACGGGCGCCTATTAAAATGAAAAAAAGATTAAAAGGTATCACAATTACGCCTGTTGCAAACTGTTAATCCGTAACGATTGCCCCTGCCAATTATGCAATGCAATTTTATTGTTAATTGGACCATTTTTGGCACGCGATAAACAAGCACAATACCAAACAGATAGGGCGTGTTTTTTGCATAATCAGAATGCTTACATTTATAAAAATCAACGATGCTTTTTTTGAAAAAAAGTTCATTATAAAATATTCGAATTTGATTTTCAGATTCGAATATTCGGTCGATTTTCGAATAATCGAATATTCGAACATTCGTTCCAATCCCTAAAATAAATATATGGTCTTTATTTAGGCAGTCAAAATTATCTAAAGGTTAGTGTTTAATTATACGCATTAACAAAAATAAATTGGTCAGGCGTGCCGCAGACGCGCGACCATTTTTTTGTTAATGCCTATGATTATACATTAACCTATTTAATGATCAACAATATTTTTTTAATCGAAAACAAAACTGTCTCTTTAAACCGCGTTATTTAGAACATACATGTAATCGGACAAACCAGGTGCGATTTCCGGGCAGAGCAGGTCTGTTATGAAATCCTTTATATATGCAGTTACTGCATAGTTTACATGTCAAGAGTACAAACCACACCTCTGACTCCTCCTGAATATAATGCATAACTAAAATCAGTTAAACTGGTTACACAGACCGATTAAATAAATATAATGCAGTTAGAACATGTTAACCAAAGTTAAATATATTAGAAATTTGAAAAATACTGCAATGCGATCGGACAAAAAATCATGTTGATCATTAACACTTGAATACTCCAATTCACAATTATCTAAAACAAAACAGGAAACTGTCTGTAACGTGATAATACTATTTCGTTGCAACAAAATACATAAATGAATTAATTTCAGCCCTAGTTGTTCCTTTTAGTATTTTCTCTGGAGTTTTCAACTTACAGTCTGGCGTTTGACACTTACAGACTAGCATCCGTAAATAGTTTGATAACGTACGACTGGATTTCTTCTCGAATAGAACAAAAATTCCTTTGTACTTCTTCATCTGTACTCTATATATATGTGTTTGTTGTTGTTGTTGTTTTCACGATTTGGAATGCTATAGACCAAAAGGTTCATAAAAAGAAATATCTATATTTCTATAGTAGGCTTAATCTACAAGGGCGTCACAAAAGATTAAAGAGTGGTTAAAGACACGCAACTGAGAGCTGGATTTACCAGCATCATTTTTTTTACAAGACAAGACATAAGCAAATAACCGCTGTCTAAGTGTTGTATATGATATAAAATTGCTTGAGTCTAGCATTTCATTTTCCTGCTCCCTCGACAGTTAAATACTTTAAATGATTGCAATTATCTGTTAAAGCGCTTTGTCATAGTGGATGCCATTTACTCTCAGAAGTGATGTATCTTTACATAAAAACGTCTTTTGTCTGAACAAGTTGTTCATGTGTCCTGCAATTATAAGCTGCTTGAAAATGTCCAAAAATCGTCACTGTATTGTAATGAACAAGATTGTACATATCAGTAACTTCGTTTACGTATTTAGTTGGTTTAATACGTTCTTTGTTAGAGACACGTTTTATATAATTATCTATAAACTAACTTTTCTCCTAAAAATATTTACGTATTAGGGAAGTATTCCTTAATGTTGTATATCTTCTATAGGGGATATTTTGCATAACCATTGACTAAAGTGTCATAACAGAATGGCGCCTTATTTTTTTCCAATTGTTCTAGGGTAAATGAAAGGAAATGAGACAAATCTTTCTTGTTATTAAAATGTAAGCTATGACTTCGTTTTACTACGCAAATATGTAGGGCGGATTCAGTTATGATTCCAGGAGTATAATTTGAACCATCTTTGTTGAAGACTGCTAGATAATGTTCAATACAAAATAGTTCAGCTTCAGACGAGAAGATTTTCAAAGTTTTTTTCCATTATATGTCTATGAAAGACTTGTGATTTCAGGGGCAGAGCCAAGTGTTACTCCACGGGTTTAATCTGAACAATCTTAGTACAGGTGTACGAGACGATGAGACACCGAAATATATTTAGACTCAAGGCCATGTGGTTTTTTCAAAGAAATTATTTTTAAAACATTTATTTCCTATATATCTCGTTATAAAACTCCGGACAGGGCCATTAATAGCCCAGAGGCATAATTTTAACAATCTTTGTAGAGAACTTTTAGATAATGTTCAATACAAAATACCTTAGCTCCAGGCCTTGTGGTGTTATCAAAGTTTTCATTCTATAGGCCTATGTAAAATTCAATGACATCTGACGCGGTCATAAATGACCCCTGGGACATGATTTGAACAATTTTTGAGAAGGGTCTCAAGATGATGCTCCATTGAAAATGTCAAAGCTCTAGGCCTTGGTTTCAGACAAAAGAGTTTCAAAGTTTTCCTATATAAGTCTATGTAAAACGTGACTCCAGGTGCGGTGCCAATTATGACTCAAGGACCATAATTTTGTTTAAGAGGGGAAATGTTTTTAAGTTTTTTTTTTTCATATAAATGTTTTTTTACGAAAATGAAAGATTCGAAGCTCGATCTCCCGCGTGACACGCCAACACTCTAACCACTGAATCGAATCCCTGATGCAGTTGTCAAAAGTATTTATACAATTATAGTAGAGTGTGCACTAGATCGTAACATATCCCCTCTTGAGAAAGTCATCATTTATGATGACGAATGGTGTTGTGTATTTTAGATCAGGGTATCAGACAGAAATCTTGAAAGATTTTTAATACTGTTTATTTAATTCTTACAACCTGATCTAGGAGGGGTTATCTCGGACCAGCCCCCATCTTACGAACATGAAAGATGAAATGCATCTTAGAATACACGACCCCTGGGACATAATTTGAAGAATCTTGGTAGAGGTCTACTAGAAGATGCCTAATACTAAATGTCAGAGCTCTGGGGCAAGTGGTTTTAGACAAGAATATGTTTTAAGGTTGTTTTTTTACCTTGGCTGCCATAGCAACTAGAGTTTTGCATGGAACTGAATTCTTTGAATAAATTTGGTAGAGTTTCTTGCAAGGAACACCCATGCAAAGTTTCCTTAAATTTTAACAGCAGTTTTAGAGGAGACAAGAAAAAGTAAGAAATAATAAGGTAAGCAAATGAGAAAGAAAACATTAAGAACGGCGGAAAGATTGAAATTCAAATTCTTCTGTTACTGCCTTTCCTTTAAATGACTTCTATAATTGGAAAAATCAATAAGCTCTTCAAAACTTTCTCATCTGCAAAAAAAACAATCAGTGTCAGAAAACTCACAAATCATATTTTAAGATTTATATTATGCATACGTTGGCACTGCATTCTGATAGTTTAATATTTATTCGTCTTTTTTCTACTGTAAAAATATAGTATCCTTTCGTTTGATGTTTGCCTGCTTAAGTTGTATATTTCCTGTTTTTATTCAATCCTTTAATCTTTATACAATAGCACCGGTATGTTTTAGAAGACCTTAAAGTTAGTATAAACTTTCACCCTCCACAAACTGCTAACCAAATCAATGATATACACGAGGTTCGTATTCGTTTGGTCAATACATTAGAGTAAACGAGACATAAAACCGTTAAATGACGTAAAAGAATTTATTGAAACATAACCTCATAAAGATTGTGTTACCAACTAAGCCATTAAACTAATGCACATGATTGTAATATGTACAATTGTGGTAGCGTAACAGAAATAATGCTGGAATTATAGAACAGATGTATCAATTAAATTACAAAATGATCTATTTTAGTTTGAAGGCATTTAAGTATATTCATCAATTTAGAAGAAAACATGTTTTATTTTTTACAGTTGGGGAAGTACAAAAGAAATCATTACTTCTACGACGAAACGACCTAACAACATTGAATATTCAAATGGAAACCGGTTCAGTCAAAATATTAATTTCAACTGGAAAGGTTTAATTGTTCTGCTGCAGTTAATGTTAAAGAATATCTTTACTTTATGACAAGTTTCTTTTCGAAGAATTCATATGACCAAGCACTTTCAAAAGTATGCACCGTCTGAAAATATTCTGGCACACACGGTCGATGAAAAGAAAATACAAAATCATAGCTAGAATGTTTTGTTTCAAGTCAGTTTGCTTAATGTATTTCAAATTTAAAAACATTATTATATTATATAACATGATCAATTTATTAGTTTAGCTCACCTAAGCACAAGTTGCTTGATTGGGTCATACAGTTCAAACACTATGTCACAAGCTCAGATCGAATGATAGTACTGAGAATATTTAAGAGGTCAAAATTGTTACATCAAAATTTGACATTTAATGTCAAATGATAAGTGTGAACAAAGCTAATGCAAGGTCACATTCTAGGCATGTTCATCCTAAGGTTACTGATTTTGGTTAATATATACAGTGAGATCTTAATTAATATATAACAACATTGATTACTCATTCTCTAGCAAGTTAGTGAACACATAAAATGTCGAAAATAAGAAATTAGTCTCTCTTTAAAAATACCAACCTTAGTTGCATAAACAATTTGCAGTATAACGAGACAATAGAACAGCAACGGTTTGGTCTAAGTAAAGCACAAAGTCCCTAGCTTTTAATAGGCCAAGCTATCTTTTCGTACTGAGATCACTTTAAATAGTGGAGCTCCAGAAATCTCAACAATAATCACTTCATGTGGGCCCTATGTTGTCGTGGTCGGTGCTGTACTCCTCCGTCACACACAAAGTTTGTTCTTTTTAATCCCTAGCTTGTTTTGGTTTGTCTTCAGTGTCCCTGAACGAAATCGAGAGGTTTATAGCGGCAATCGAATAGTTTGAATACATGTGTTTAATAACAGCCCGACAATATTAATCTCTTAGCTCTCGATATATTTATTATTAGACATATTAGACAGTTCTGGCTCAATTTGGTATAAAATGGTATTTTCTTTATTGTGTTACCTTTATGTATTATAGTAACCTGGCCTATGAGCTCAATTTGGGACACCCATCCAAGCACTAACCATGGATAACGTTGCTTAACTTAGCAAACGTTCCAGACACTCCAACCATGTCCCTAAAGAGCCAGCCCAACAGCGAGGCTGTTTGAAGTGCCTTATATACTCGGTGTCCACTACACTTCTCCCCTATTTAACCTTAAGGAGCTGGGCATCTACTGTAAAGTTTTCTACAGAGACCCCATTCCGCTCCAACTGTGCAAGGGACTCAATTCCACACTGCACTCCCAGTGCACACAGGCACTAACCAAGGTAAAGAGCCGGCGAAGCTTCGTTGAATTACCGCTGCCAACAATGTAGTAACCTGGCCTATGAGCTCAATTTGGGACACCCATCCAAGCACTAACCATGGATAACGTTGCTTAACTTAGCAAACGTTCCAGACACTCCAACCATGTCGCTAAAGAGCCAGCCAAACAACGAGGCTGTTGGAAGTGCCTTATATACCCGGTTTCCACTACAGTATTTTAGTTTGTTCAAAACAAAACAGTGAAAAGAGATGAAATTATATAGCGATATCTATTACTTGACGCTTGAAGCGCTTAATTTATTTAACCAAACTATTTCTGCTGGTCTTGCATTTCTAAAGCTGTGTCTTTATTCATTATTATTCATGGTTATTCATGAACCGCAGTACAAAACAAGTCTAGTGTATTTCCAGTCATATATTCAAAGAAGTAATGCTTATTGCATAAACATATAATACGATAAACTAAGATAAACGCTATAACCTACAACTCTAACGAATATGTTGAAGGTTAAAAGGGCAGTTTGATACGTTTTATTGATACGTTTTAGAGAGAGCAGTTAACTTAAATGAAACGTAAGGTATATTTTCACCAGATATTTTTTTTTTCTAAAATTTCACAAATTAAAAGATTTCACATTGCTATCTTAGCATGTGTGATACTGTGGATTTTTAATGACGTGGCTGGTTTTTCCAGAAGTGCTTGTTCATTTAAGGCGAAATAAGTGAGATGAAGACAATTCCCCAAACATAAGTGGCTTAAATATCCAAAACGTTCAGTTCAAGCTTCAGTTTTACCACACAGGATAGCTTCAGCAAAAAAGTGATAAAATTGTGTTAAAATGAACACCTTCATTCGGGAAGTAATCGAGTTTCTGTTCCACTAGGTATTACAGTGTAACACCTTCTGAAAGGAGCTATCAAGTTTTCCTCATTCAGGGTAAAAATTTTAACTAAAGGGCTTAACAATTAAATAGAAGATAAAAAACTGCAGGTTACTAACCTTTAAAGAGACATACTGAAAAGGCAGACACTTAATATTCATTCTACAACGCGGAATATTCTGTAGTTTGCACCAGATTACATGAAACACTCGCTGACTAAATAGTGAAGACATTGTCTGTGTCAAACCTTCAAACAGACAAACAATATATATTACTTGAAATAATAAACAGGATGTTGCATGATAAACTTTCCAAATAAAGCTTGAATGATTATGTCATTAACCCGTATATATTATTATTTCTAAAGATGGTATCTAGTAACGTGCAGTTACATCATTGTCGTCTGCATTTGAATGGCGTTATGCTTACTAACATTCATTGAAATATTTAGTATTAAGCAGACCTTTCAATTTCAACCATGTAAGCAAAAGTTTTAATGGCTAAATATTGTTACTACAATATACATGAAATATTTAACAGTGAGTTGTTATACGAAGCTAAAATTCAATACGCAACCATACAATTGTCCAGCAAAAAAGCATGTTTGATTATTTAAGTACACTGCCCTCAAATGATTAAGTTGGAAAGAGAAGAGAATGTTTTTTTAATAAATATTTTTTCAGATCTTTTTTTACGTTATGAATGTCTTAAAAGCTGGGTTACACTGTATTTCTTTCAACAAATACTAAATTGAGTAGAGATGGGGTGGGGAGTGAGAAGGAGAGGAGGTCAATGCAACTCTTTTGGTGTTAAAAAGTCAAAAGAAGCACAGCTCAGATAATTTTTTTTGAAATATTTCTTTTCCAATACAATAATAGATACTTGAAGATAAAATGCTAAAAAGTGTATACTGGAATAGGTGTAAAATTAGATAAGATATGTAATTTTCATGTCAGTATTGATTTCGGTAATATTGAACATTTGCATCACTTCCTTAGAATCATCACGTCAGTTTATCCATTGTATTATGAAATATGATTAACTTTCAAAGTTCTTCAATGTGTTCAAGAGATATGGAGGGGACACAACTTTTGACAGCACAACTTATGATTGCATGTGTAACCTTGATCTTAATCAGGTCTGCAAATCATGTAGTTATGCTTAATATTTCTAAAATAATTTAAGAATCTTCAAGTTAATTTAATATTATGCAGATATGAAATGAAGAATGGATTGACGGACGATTCGATTTATCCTTTTCTTCGGGGGTACATCAGTGGTTACAGAATATAGGAAAATAGACAATCGAAAGGCGAATATTTCAGCGAAAATGAGCTACAAATATTTCAGGACATGAAACTGCTTTGATGTCATGTTGCAGGCAATGTTATAGGCAATAAGTTGCGTTTAGTATTATCGGACAGGTTTCCGATGTTAAATTTTATAAATGATGTTTGTAGCAACATTTTTTTAAATCAAAATGCCGATGCATTAATATGGCCTGCCCTAAAGATAATTCGGATTGTTATCCCATATTTTAGCAAAAGGCGCTGAAAAGATGTCCATAATTATGAAAAGTAATTGTCTCTAAAAAGTCTTTGTGTACAAAATATTGTTAGTCGGTAAACAAAAAACACCTTATTTTTTTGCATTTGATCAACGTACGTCTTGCCTTGTGCATTACACGTGAACAAACAGTTAAATTCGAAGGGAAATATTCCAGTGTCACGGCAGAGAAAAAAAATCCCAATTTCCGGCAAAATGGAAGCACATGCATGCTTGTTTAAGTCAAAGAGTGTAAATAGTTGATTTTTGTTTCTAGAAATAGAAATTGTAAAGAACAGGAAATTAACATTCGGTTTGGTTTTACTTTAAACACATCAGACAAGGCATTTTAGTGAAGCCTATGTGGCTTTTATAACGTAAAAAAAATATTTCAAGAAGAGAAGTAGTGTACAACTTAAATATTTCTTACGCCGCATACAAATTTAAAATTTATTGAGCGATGTTTTTGCATTTATCTGTGCACCTTACAGTAAACTTTGTGTCGTGAGCTTTTATCAATTTACCTTTTGAAAGCTTAATGCACATATCTTATATAAAACAGAATAGACTGACGGGTGCGTTTTTCTTAATATTTACAACAGTACTGCTGTTGAAGCTTGTTGGCTCTCTTCTCAAAATAAGTTAGCTCAATGGCAAAATTGTTATAAGAAAGGTTTAAAAAGAGAATATTGAATAACACGTTTACCTTAAGTAAAGCTTCGATATTAGTGAAAAGTTGATAACATTTGTCCTTCCAGAAAAAGAAAATTTATATAACAATAACGTATACATATTTTTAAGACTTCTAAGAGCTTTTAGAACTCTTTATCTATTTCGTCGAAAATCAAATGTCCTTCATTGGGTTATAGTCGTTTTGAGATTTTATACTGAAACAAAAACTGCATTTCTCTTTATCAAAATGTGTTTCCTTAAATGTGTTATTGTTCAATTTAGAGACATTATGAAACAAACAGGTTTTGAATTTCTGTTTTAATTCCTATCACAGTGCTTGATTCCTTTATATAACAATCAAATCCATTAGTTTAAATTGCCTAAACTATTTAGGAAAATTAACAACAATAATTTCGTTTTATCATGAAACGATCTCATTTCATGTTTACTGAAATATATTGATTAAAAAGCACAAATCATCTCGCTTTTAATGATACGACACTTTTTGTATCAATGGATCATTTTTAAGGTTCACGAAAACTGACTTTTTGAAGACATTAAATGTATTTAAAGTAAGCAAGTGGGTTGTCTGTCACTTGACTAGGAGTGTAATTTCCTGCTAGCTAACAGTAATTAAATGTATATTATAGTAGTAAACAGGAGCTATCAGAATGACGCAAATGCCTGCATACGCGGATTAGAAAAAAATGAATAAGGAACGTTAACTTATTTTAATCAGCATGTATTTCTAAATGTTTGAGGATCCTTTTCTTCAATAAATATTTGAAAAACAACTGAAACAGAATTGGCCACAGTTACACTGACTTCTAATGACCCAGCTTCACAAGCATACAGGGAAGCTACTGACCACCTTATAATTTTTAGGGTCCTTGTTTAATATGATTTAATTAATTGAACAGAAACTGTACATTATAGGCTTGACTTTTGATGCGGTAAACCTAAAGTGGTAGGGATTATCGTTTCATAAAGCTGCTCTATGTTTATTTTTTTCGACGTAATCGATTACTTTTGTTTTAAACTTCCATTGATATGGGCGCTTGCAAAAAGAAATCTTAAAATCTAACCAATCAGGATTCGAGTATCTGAGTTGTCTGAATCGGCGTAACCTGCCCGTCTAAGACAGCTTAACGGCTAGCGATTTACGAAAATGAGGGAATGGTAAGCCATCGTATTATCGACAGTTTGTTACAAATGACCACCTCTGTCTTACGGATGAATGTGGAGACCTCCGGGTAAAATTCCGACTTTATATGTCCAAGGGGGGAATTCGGTCAGAGAAACGAGCATATCCTATAAGCAATCGAATTTGTTTTTTTTAACGAAAATGAAATTCAATATAATTGGAACCAACAAATAAAGGGATAATATTTTCTCGCTATGTTTAAGTAAAGAATTGGATACATTTTTTAAAATTTTGTTGCCTAGTTAGTACAAACCGGTGAAATTTGTCTTTAAAATGTCTTCTGGACACTCGATTTATTCTTTATGTTTACAGTAATACGGAATTGTTGTTACTCTTCGAAGCAGAGTGTAATCGATTACACCCTTTCATAATCCTTATAATGTAACTTACGTCGACCTGCTTTTTCAGTTTGGATTCACTATTTCTAGAGTAATTTTGCATCGACCACTTTTGAAAAACTTTAAGTAACCATGACGTTTGATGCAATGAGCATAGTATTACCAATAAGACTTGCCTACTCATGCCCAACCATCCTGTAAAGTTTGTGGGGACTTTTATAAAGTACTTTCTGAGTTATTGATCAAAAATGTTTTTCACCTTACAATTTCCTCTGACCTCTTGAGTCGGCGGACCAAAAATCTCGTCCTGCATAACCAGCATGCAGAATTTAAAAGTCTCGGTTTCAGAGGTTCTCGAGTTATTGAAACTAGACAGTTTGGTTACTAAGAACTAAAAATTAATTCGGCATCTGATGATCATCTACTAAAAGTAATCTGTCAAAAGAAATAATCAAGGTAATTTACTCATTGTACAAAAACATATTTTGATCATTTAAAGTTTGAGAATTATAGGTTAAGTTGTTCTTGAAAAAAGTTTTCAAAACTGCAGGTAATCCGAGTCAGTTGGTCAGAAAAACAGTTTTTTTACTAATAAGCCTAATCGTCATATGAAATTTAAAGGTCTTGGATGCAGCTATTCAGTTATCAATCAAAAACAAGTTTTAAAATGAATGTCCTTATGTGCTTGAACGTTTAGCCAAATGTGATAGGTGTCAGTTTGTAATTATACACAATCATCCTATATTGTTTGTTGGTCTTTGCTGAAGTTGTTCTTGAGTAATTGACAGGAAACTATTTTCGAAGTCCAGGCTCCTAAGCTTTTGAAAAATTATATATGTTGCAGAATTGTTTACTTTAAGTCTTTACTACCGGTGTCCTGCTATCCGACTGCATGGTCAATAAATAAGCTCGTCTGGTATTGTACATATGTTGTTATTGTCATTTTTCGAGTAGGAGTTTAGTTATCACCGAAACAAAATATATGTAAGTTGCATTGAGTATAAAAATGTAAGCAAAATACTTTGAAATTACAAAAAGAAAATCCTAGGAAAATTCGATTTAACTTCGAGTGAATGACTGACTGTAATAAAAAACACAAAAAACAAGTCAACTTTTATGTATATGTTAAGAAATGAAACACAACAACTTAATGCTATTCAAGGCAAAAGCGTAAAATTAATATTTCTCTGTCTGTGATAATTAACTCTTCTTTTACTTCTATCTTGATTCCTTCTATTTCTGATACTTTCAGAAATAATGTCATTACTTTTTTCGCTATTTTTTTCTTTTAGTGTTACTTTAATTATCGTTTCGTTTTCTTTTTTTTTCTTTCTGTCATTCATTACCTTATCTCTTTGTTCAATTCTTCTTTTTCTGTTTCTCTGTTTACATTTCTTTCATTTATTTTACTTTTCTGTTACTTTTATTTGTTTTCATATGAAAAACATCAAAATATATGCATACCTCTTGCGATCAGCTAAAGGAAAAGAAAATTCCTTTGTTGATACGTGAAAACATCATCGTTTACTTATATTGCAATATATACCTATGGTTTCGTTTCATTATAAGAGTCTCAAATGTAGGTTTAAGGATAATGTATTACCATCTCCTGAGAAAATAGACCCCTTATGGGTATATTAAATTTTCAGGAGAAAAGTACTTTAAAGAATTAAAATTCGCATACCTCGTTTTTACACGTGACGTTCCTTCATGTCAAGGTACTTATTGTGGAAAATTATTTAAAAATCGTTTTATCCATGACAAACTTATAAGCAAGATAATTTGCATTGCTTTTTTCTAACCTGGGATATTTTGTTTATCTCAAAAGTAGTGTTGAAATTATTATACGCATGGCCTAGTTACTGCCAATTAAAGTGATTTTTTTTCAGTCTTTGACATCCAAGTACAATTTTGACTTCTGCAACATCTTGCCAAGGTCTGCGTTAAATTGTTTGGAACGCTTCTAAGTATTACTAAAGTGTGGTCCTGATAATCAGTATTATTTTAATATGCCTTACCTTTTACATGTAAGAATGACCTTGACCTTTGAGCAACGGACTTGGGTTTTACAAACAACATTCACTGTTCTTAGGATTCGCAGTCGTGAAAAATCATTTACAAATTCCTGACAAAGGCATAGACGAGCTAAATTGCATTTATATTTTATTTTTAATTACTTGCTGTGACCTTGACCTTTATATAACGTATTTAGTTGAAACACACAAGCCAATAAGAAACAAACCTGGTTTTTACACACTACATCCCGCCATGCCTATATCAAAATCTAGACCGAGTGAACATAATTATTTCGAGTTCGACAAATAATGTTGACTTCGAAGAACAAATATCTCGTATTGCGTATTTTACACGAACGCATTTTTTTCTAAATTTCACACGAATATCGAGATTGACAGGAAATGTCTAAATTTTAAAGGCGTTTGAGAAGAAGTTATTTTAGGCAAACAGACAAAAGTACTATCTCTTAAGGAAAATGCTGCACATCTCAATACAAAGATGCATATTTTTAACTTATGCCAAAAAAGTTATACATAATTCCTTAAGAAAACCCCAGACATTAATACCTCATAATGACCTTCAAAAAAGTAGAGACGTGAATTCCGTCACACATGTCCATATATTTTAGAAGGTATTCGATACAAACGCAGAAAATGCAGGATATTTCTGACAAATATATTTCATATTTGCATGCTGAAAGCTATTACAAGAACTGTTGCACAGCGCAAAGTTTGAAGGGCGATTGTTCTGACATCTAAGCAATGTGACAATTCAGAAATTGTGGACATTTTTCGTAGACTTTTTAAGTGCCCCAAGATAAAAAACTTTTGTTGAAATATACAGAAAAGTGTGAATGTCAAACGCTGCTGATCACATCTGACGAACATCACAAAGCAAATGCATTTAAAACAAAACTTCCATACGACGCTATAAATGCCTTCAAAGGTCAAGTATCAGACACACAAGAGTACTAAAGACAATGTGGTAATATTTGTCTAGTTTCCATAGAAGATCACGGAAATTCACGTCATGTTACAGCATATTGAACGATTTGACTGTCAGTTTCAAGTTTCTTTTCTTTATTTTTGGATATTAAACAAACATTTTGCGCTTCAAATTTATTCGACCTTAGCAGAGCTGTTTAATAGAAGAGCAATACTTTTTGTTAAAATCTCTGTCTAAGGCATACATGAGCTCTGCAAAGCTAGTTTTTCATGTATTGATATCGTTTTTCATCATTCTTTAAGCCATACTTGTTTCCAACAATTCACAAAACAATCTCTTTAAATGTCTTGAGCAGAATGTAACAAAAATCAACTTGAGCACACCGATATGTCTTATCTTGACATTGCATAGGCTAATAATCTGTTTCCTAATGGCTAAAATGTACCCAATGCGTAAACATTATCCGTTGATCTATGGCTATGACAAATCTGGCATTGAATCGGACGCCACATATGTCAGACGTACGACACACACATTATGTAAATACAAATGAATGTTGCCTCTTTCTTTCTTTATGAAAAATGTAAATATATATTTTTTTATAGAAAACTGATAGTAAAAAAGACTACTTGACTTATTTCATACTTATGAAATGTCGACGATTAAAGTAAAACTCTAAACAATGTCTCTCTTTCAAATCTGCCTTGCTTTTAACTTATATTCTGCTTATTAACTGTTTAACTCTTGTGTTTATTTTTTTTAATTCAAGCAGACAATCAAACTGACATCTACAAGGCTTCAGAAATACTTTTAAACATACATTGCTATACACTGAATCCTTATACATTTTCGACTTCCATTTTATAGGTTTATGTCTTTTCAAAAAGAAGCCTTTCAACATTGGAAACTTTCATTAAATCGCATTTTAGCTAATATATATTCAAAATATCTTTACTAATGTGAAACTGTATTGAAGACCGAGAGTTCCTTCGAAATGTCTGAATCATTTAAATATATTTTAGTATAATCTGAACTTATTTTTGAAAAACAAATTCTTGTGGTCTCTTTAAAAATTGCACAGATATTTATCCGAAAAATACTTGATATCGAGTAAATAATTACTGAAATGTCATCATTGAAAACGTCTTGTTAAACAAATTATCGAAAAGAGCATCAGAAGATTTCGGTTCGATATCCGGTCGGGCCTGGGGAATTGTGACCTTCGTTGTTGAAAGGGGTGTAAATCTTCACTCATTTATTCAAATATAATATTTCACAACAAAGATCAACCACATGAGCACCCGTTTTTCATTCATTTATATGAAGTCTTTGCCAGTTTTTTTTTTATATTACAGAAATGTATAACCACACAGCAGGCAATGATACAGAGTAATTAACAATTATAATAAAAGTATCTACGGTTCTTATGATTGTGAATTACCTCATCTGAAAAAATATCTTAATGTCAGTCATTACTTTAATAGTTGTGACTGGCGCTGGACTCCTTATGTAATATAAAAAGCGGCTGAATGCTATCTAATGCAATAAACATTTTTATCGTTGTAGGTTGTGGTCTGCCAAATATCGAGAACCTTTCCCTAACCCTATCGGAACTACCGTGAATATTCTTGTTAGATAGTTTTTGCAATATTGTGCTACAACTTCGAGTGAAAACAAAACTACTGGTCGAAATGCCCGCTATTCATTAGGACGTTATTTCTTGAAAAGATATGCCAACATTTAACAAACAGAGGTTTACTACGATAACATAATTTTGTCATATTAATGACTACAATAAACACTTTGGGAGTATACGATAGGCTAGTATGCTAATCTAATATAATTTGAATCGTATCTACGAGAACAGTGTCAGATAGTTCCTCTTTTGTATTACAGAATAAGTATTGTAAAGGAAACATGACCCACTTAAGGTATGTCTGATAACAGTATTATAGATAAATGTTTAATTAAGCTTTTTGTTGCAGAGCAATGTCGAGTACTGAATATTCAAGCTTCAATAACTAAACCTAAATAAATTTTATAACTGTACTATTTGGGTAGTTAAAGGTTTTGAATGTTACTGAATATTTATAATAAAGATTTGTATTTCAAATAATGTGAAATTTTAGCGTTTATGGAATAGTTCAGGCCAGTTTGTTACTCAACTTTTCATAGCCTTACACCTACTTTGACCATCTGAATGCAGCTGGAAAGCATTGCTTCTAATCAGATTACTCCAACAGGAGATGATCCATACCAATCATTGTGTTTAGAACTAACACTTTTTAGATGGCTAGTCTATTGCGTTTATGTTGATTTCATCAATTCGTCAGTTGAGCAAACACTATAGTTAAATGTATTTGTTAACTTCCACAAAGCAAACTGTTCCGGAAACAATAAAAGCTAAATAAAGCTTTTATACGTTATCTCTGCAAGACATAAAAAAGATGTAGAGATTGTTTTGATACCAACTGAAAGATATTCGTTATACAGCCCCAGACAAATTTCATGTGACGTATCCATTACTATATTTTAAGAGCAACTTATTTTCTTCTCGCAAGGGCATTTGCATAAATGGCTCTCAATCATAAAAAATAAAAGGGTGTATGGAAACAACAATTTAGTAGATGACTCAACCGAAAGATGTATCTGACTACTAATTAAAAATATAAATAATGACTTAAATATATGTCTTCCAAACAATTTTCTGAAGAAATAGATTTTAAAAAACTATTGTCTGGATGATTATAATTCTGAAAGTTCTAACATTTTACATTCAAAAATATTAATATATATAATACAAGCAAACTATATGATCGCAAATTCGATAAATGTAGATGTAAACATATATTTGAAATAAAAATATATAGCGATTAAAACCTTAGCTTACATGATGGACAAAAAAGTCTGATTTAGAGCAAAACAATCAATGGAGCAATTAGTTAAGAAATTCACTAGCAGTCAAATACAGACGACAATGATAATGCATGTAACTAGATACTGTCTTCAACACAAGTAATGTACATTTAAATGACATAATCGTTCAAGCCATATAATTTCTTGTCTAATAGATCAAGCAATAAAGTGTATTTGTTGTTGTTGTCGTTGGTTTTTTGTCTGTTTGAAAGTGTGACTAAGGAAACATGTCTACTTTGTTTAGCCATGAAAGGGAATGCTTTCATATAATCTGGGGTTTTACTTTATAGTTTATGTGTTCAAGAAACTGTAGAAAACGAAAAGCCAAGGTATCACAAATTCCAAGATAGCCAATTAATAACTTGTTGTTTGTACAGTTTGTACTTTGTAGTGTTTTACAGAAATACCAGCCCTAAAAGAAGACCTCTGCATCCGTACTGCTTTTAGATAAAGATTTCTAAATGACACATCATTTAAATGAATGACTCTTTCGTTAGAAAAACTGTCATTGAAACTTTTCGAACTGACCTATTTATCCCATTTATATAACCAAAATATTTGCAAACAGACCTGTTATCAACGTTAATTGTTAAGTAAATTTAATGTTACTTTACTTCTCATTCTATTAACTAACGGACAATAATTTGTAAAAGTTGAAACAAACAGTAAAGTGTTTGACCTTTGCATTGGTTTTTGTTCACACTTCTGAAATGGCTTTTGATAGAACATTTTCAGTGTTTTTGTTTTGTTGCTCTACGTTGTCCACCTCCTTCTAAGAACGAAACATTTTCTCAGATTGGTCAAACATGAGACTACTTATTAATAAGTGTTCTTAATATTATTCTGCGAGCTCAGCTCATGACTGAGTTTTTGTTATCCAGTTTAGCACCTAGTGTTCAGGTTAGCTAAAACTGAACAACATTCAGGAACATTGCACACAAATACGTAAACGATTTTAGTAAATACCTGTACATGAAAAAAAAATATCAACAATGTCTGAATTACTAGAGAAATAAAACAAATCTTTACAAAATGTTAAACCAGAGCTATCAACTGACTCTGATATCCCCCCAACGATCATCAGAAATCCCAAAGATCAATTAGAAATGTCGACGCAGCAGTGAAAGCCTAAAACAATAGGACGAGGTTATTCAAACACAAAGCACTGACGCCTGTGAACTTGACATTTGCTTCGGTGAACAAAAGTCAAAAAGGTATCTCTACGCAAGCTAAACAATACTGCAAATTTGAGGGATTTAAGCTCAAGTTCTGTAGATGAAAAGTTATTTTCACATTGCAGGCCCTTTTGGAAACCTCCTGGCCTACGAGAAGTGGAGCAATTTATCCCAACTTTTTCAACGGCTGAGACGGAAAAATCATTACATAAAAATCGTGAGTGAAGTCAGGTGCTTGTGCTAAAGTATGTACCGGTATTTTGGTGACTTCTTGTCAATTTCAAGCACCAGGTGATGCTATCCTGCCAAGTTTTGTGCAGTGAAAAAAAACAACTGTTTTAGATTAAGTAACTGAGAGATAAATCCTTTCCGGAAGTAAATGGGACATCTTCCAAGACAGACTAATTGCTTTTGTCGCGATAGTAAAACAGAAAAGTGCAATCATAAAAAGTTTTATCACTGTCGAGTGGGCATGAAAAAGGAAATTCTAGACGCTGGTCGATATATCATTTAGAAGATTTTGACAATGGATGTTTGGTTGTGTCTTGTTTTGCAAAAGTCTGGGTGAAACGTCGTGGAATTCCTCACGGTCCTGGTAAGTGTACATCACAATTGTATGTCTTTAACCACTGTTTAATCTTTCGAAGAGGTGCAATTTTTATGTAATAGAACAAGATGATTGAAAAATTTAGATATTTCTTCATTCAAGAAATGTAAATATTTCTTTTTTCCAAACCGTATGATAGATAAAATTCCAATTTGTACAGAAAGAAAATCAAAGCCACTTTGAGTGAACATGAAAAAGTAACATGTTGGTAGCATTCGAGGAGAAATCCAGCCGTAAGTTGGAATATTCACCAACGTCATTCTAAAGCTTTAAAAGAGCAGAGAGCTTAATAGAACACTAGGGCTTAAACTCATTTTGTGATATATTTTTATCATAAAGTGGTAAATCATTACACTGTTGTTTTCTTTATGGTGGTTTAAATAATAGTGAACGGGAATATAGAAATGGTGCTATTGACAGCAGTAGTATCTGAGTTTATTTATCGTCGGTACCGGTTGCCCATGTGACCGACGCCCCTGCAGAGATTAGTTATTTTTTATGTTGTTGGGGAGAGTGCAAGATACAGAAGGCATCCCGTTCCAGGGACACCCGTTGTTCTTTTGCATGTTCAGTGTACAGCACTGATACATGGGACATCGGTTTAACGCCTCATCCGAAAGACAATTAGCACTGTTAGTGGAGGAGCGGGGGATCGATCTCGGGACCTCTGGGTTACGAGTCCAGAGCGTTACCACTGGACCACTGATCCGCTCCACTCTACTGACAGTCTAAGCTGAAACCTTATAAAACCCATCTAACGTCCTTTGTTTCCAGGGTAAAATTACAATACATTATATATAAAGACTGTTTGCCTTCTGTGCGCAATGGTGAACAAACTGTAAATCAAATATTTCGTGACTGCAATGTTAAATAATATAAACAGGTAATTGCCTTTTAGAAATAAAGACAAGCAAACATATCAACTTAACGACTTATCTGGAGTTTACATATTCCGACATTTTGCGTCTTTATGGCTTTCTTATGACCAAGGCGTTAATAAAACTGGTCTCTTTGGCTTCTTGATAAATCATGCAGAGAAAGTGATGCGATTTGTCTCTGAGGTACGGCGTTGTAAAATATCTGAACAACACAATATGTGCCAGAGATCTACTATATACACATTTATTAGGTATTATTTCCTCCACTGGGAGGAAGGTTATACGTGGAGGAAACAATCGACATTGACATATGTTTCGCCGAAATATTCGAAAGTATCATGCATTAACCGTTTCACTGAATGTTCATTGCACTTCACAACATGTCTGTTCCATACTTTAGCTTCTTTTTGAATATGCACGGATCAGACTTACAATCAAGCATGAGAGTGTTTGTTGTAAGGTTTCTTTATTACTACTTAACAATGCATGCCTGTACCTAATATATGGTATCCTTACATTTTCTTTTCAAATTTTTAAATTCGTTACCTTTTTTAAAATGAAAATTATAATAAACACCAACCATCTGTATGTCTCGTTAAAATAAACAGCAAAATACCTTAAAGCGTTCGAACAAATCATCGATAAATTGTCGATCAAATGATAGTAGATAGAGTCATTGGCCATTAAAAAATGTGACCAAACACATTGAACCTTTTTGGGTTTTTTTTGCAAGAGACATAATTAACACCAGAGTAAAGACTATTCAACAGTGATATAAAGCTGAATATCTTTCGCTATGGGTTTAAAGAATTGATCCAGAAAACTGTTCAGCCGATGGAATGATAGCATTTAGTTTTAAAGAATATTGAACAAGAAAATATAAAATATGATAGGCACTTGTGAGACCGCCATATGTCTAATATTGGAGAGCTGTATCTGAAAGTACGTTCGAGAGCTTTATAACAAAGGAATTATCTTATTAAATTTTATTTTGTAATGTATACATAGAAGTGCATAATGCTTGATTGGCAATTTTCGTATTTCATTGGTTGTAGTTTAAATGTGTTTATATGCAAATGTCTACTGATAATACTGTATAATTATAAAGCAAACGGATTTCTGTGTAAGTAGATGCCAGAAGTCTTCTTTCATAAATGAAAACCATGAACACGTAAAAAAAAACTATGAGAATAACAAAGAAAATTCTCTATGAATAAATATTTTTAAATATTATTTTTCATAGCTAAACCAAACATAAAAACAGGGACAGAATTAATGAAAACAAATTGAAATACTTTATTTGATTAGTTTGACAAAATATCTATATAAAGCTTTAGAACCTCATATCATCGACAGCAAGACAAACAGTCAAAACTTTATTACGATCCAGACGTCTAGTGTATTTTTTTCACTTGAGCAATCTCTGCAAATGTCACTTTGCTAAATACGATGGATTTTTTTTGTTGCCTTTCCAGACATCCTTAACAAAACTTTTCCTTGAAGAAGTCGGTGTTTTGCTAATTCAAACATGTATCTCTTGTCAGGAAGTCTTTGGTTTTTAAGTGGTATATGTAGTTTTATGACACTTTGCAAAATGTTAAGACGATCATTTTAAAGCATGTTTTACTATGATCATGACGGTTTTCTGGTATTTTGCTTCCGTTATTGATACTCGGAAAAAGCAAGAGAAAATATAGAAATATAAATTACATTTTTCAAATACAGACTACAAATTCTAAATGTAGTTTTCAGTTCTAACAAATGGATCAAGATTATTGCCTGTGTAAAATGTGTAATAAAATATCTGGATGCTGAAATTCATTTAAGAAAACAAAAACATGATTTCCAAATGCATAATGCAAAAATATGCTAATGCTCATCAAATTTATGCATGTTCAAAAACGTAAATGAAATACATGCCTTCACAGAAAAGAATAAAGACAGTTTTTGAAACTGATAACAGATTCACAGACGAAAACAGTCTGCAATAATTACTGAAGATAGCAGGAGCTAAAACTATCCTTCTACGTACTTAAAGTTTCGATCGAAAGGCAATTGTTATTAAAATAATTGTAAAAAAGGTAATGCATTTAGCGTTTCCAATAAAGATTTTGATAGTGTTTCATTGCCGGATAAGTACTTTCCACATGAAAATTTGTCTAAACATTTCCGTTGTTCTTTTCCTAATGAAACTTGAACGTATTTAGCGAACATGAATAAAAATGCGTACAGATTTTAGAATAACTTTAGGTAATTTGCAACAGCTTCTATTCAGCCTTCTGGATTAATGTTGATTACATTTATAAAACATTAATCTGTTTATGGAATTGTTACAGAACAGATCTATTGAATCAAAGTAGCAGTTCTTAATCTCGTTAGACTTTTTGAATCAATTTTCTGGATAATTGCGAACACAGAATTGATGATTATGGAGGAGAATGTTTAAGGCAATAGTCTGTTTCTTTTGATAATTTTTGGGTTCTACAACTTCAAAGGAAAAAAGTAGAAACAGATATATCTTTTACTGCAAGATTTTGAGCAATTTTCCGAAATGGTTCCTATCAATAACCACTTTATTTCACAAGAATTTGATAGAAATCTTAAACCTAATTCCAGTGAATAATACGTAGTACATTGTATAGCGACTTTCACTTTCCTGAGCAACACTGATTACAGTTTCAGCTAAACGATACGGTTCTGTTTTAAAATCATGAAAAAAAAAACATGCATGACATTGTATTTTTGTCGGGAAGAAATGTACAGGTAGACGGATAGCTAGCTGACGAACCAAGTCTGCCAGTGGAAAGCGTTCGACTATTTTCGTATACGTAGGCCTGTTTGTAATAAAAGCACGAACGTTAATGGAAAGGTAGTAAATGTGTTTGTTCAGACATTTAGATGTCAGGCTGTTTTACTGGAATCATAACTCGACGTTTTACGATAAGATAGATAACAATGGCGTTCCGTAATAAACCCGACGTTTTACGATAAGATAGATAACAATGGCGTTCTGTAATATGATACAGATAGAAATAAAATTTATAGGTCATTATATTTTGCTGCAAATGTGTTCTTTCTGCTCGATAAATTGTCTGCAGATGAAAGGAACGACACGAAATGAGATCAAAATGATAAAAAGTTCACAACTGTTACTTCTATATATTGGTAATGTTTGATCGATTCATGTTTAAAACCTAAATATTGTATTCAACAATTAATAGAACATATTGTCATTCCAAAGAGTACCGAAAAAAACATTGGTTTTGAAAAAAAAATCACTGTAGTGCAAAATTGAGACACTGACCTTTTTTAATGAAATATACAATTAATTACATTTTTTGTAAATGGCAGATTTGTAAACTTAAACCTAAACTTATTGCATTCATGTATCAAAAATGCAAATATAAGGAACGATAATTAGTAATTTGTTTCTGTTAAAACGTACACTTGTAAGATGTTACTGTCGGGAAATAATCTTTCAGAGAATCCGTAAAAACACAAAAATAATTGGTTAATAATTTAACTAATCTTCGAGAAAAATGGCAAAGTCGTCAATTTTAAAATTGAATAATCTTTATGTCTGGTAATGAGAAATCTAGAAACGGGAATAGTAGCTAAAGATTTTCACTCATGACATTTTAAAACGTTCTCAATATCAGAGAGGGACTGTCAATATGTTCATTCCTCTATAAGTGTTTTGTCGATTTTAGAATTAAATCTAGCTAAAATCTAACAAAAGAGAAAATTAAAAAAAAATATTGATCCAAATTAATAAAACTCTCTCTCTCTCTCTCTCTCTCTCTCTCTCTCTCTCTCGGTCAGTCATTTCTTTTCCGTTTATCATCTAGTAGAAAAACTGAGGTAATCAAAAGGTTCGAATTGTCCACTGATATCCTACGCAAACCGTTTCTGAAGAAATTTCGTAAAGAAGTTTGAAAATATAGTGAAAAGATTAGTATACATTAACGTTAGTTCTGCTACTTTTGAATTACTTTTCTCAACACAAGAGTGACCAGTCGAATACTATCGCTTCTAATCCTTCTATTCTAATGGAATAAAGCACTACTGTTGGAAATCCCAGCCACAATTCAATGATATATACAGACAAATCGCCAAAATCACTCGTTGCTTTTAAAATATACGAGTCTGTAACACGTCAAGAAATTCAAAACAATCCCTACCAATACTAAACATTCTCAGAAATAGAGCATTATAAACAATTGTTTTAGCCTAAATGTTCGCTTATTTCACAATGATGGTTGGATCCATTTGTTTTGACGTAAACTTTCTACTAAAATAGCATTGAACCTTTAAGTTAAAGACGACACAAAGATGTACATTTTTACTGACCTAGAACATAATTATTGCAGATAAGTGGTCCATTTGGTTTAAGGGATCGTTTTTATTTTCCTTAATTGGAAATTTTATGACTTCAGTGATGGAAAATAACTTCTCTGTTTGAGATCTTCAGACGCAAGTTTCTCTGTAAAATTTTTAATTGGTGTGGTCTTCTTAAAGCGAATAATGGCCGTAGTTTCCTGGGGCACTAAGTATATGGTACAAGTATACTAAGATTGTTTCTACATAATTCCTTGTCAGACGGTGATAATTATCTTTCTTGAATTTTCACACTTCATCTCAGATATAAAGCTTATTGGAATAAGAAAGTCAGGCAAAAAACGTGCACAAATAATTTCTTAATTGATCTGAACGTATGCATGGAAGTTGTATATCACTTGATAAATAAAAAAAGAACATGCTTTAAGGTTACGCAAACACAAGGAGGCTGACAGGATCACGGGTCAAGGATCATATCTATTTGGCAGAATTTTGCTTTATTTCCCTTTCAGAAGAACAGAAAAATTAAATGCTCAGTCCTATTTTAGCGAATTCTCAACTTTCCAAAAACTACCCCTCGCTCCGATACTTCTGATACAAAAAACCAGAAATTTCTCTTTAACTAAGCCAACAGCCCCGCATTTACCGTTATTAGCATACCTGAGCACAAAAAGTTCATGGTAAGGTATTGTGACCGGACTGTGTCCGTCGTCAGTGCGTTCTTTCGTCAACTTTTCAGTTAATCTTCTCCTCTTTAATCTCTAGATTGAAGTTGATGAATTCTGTTTGGAGGTTTCTGCAAAGGAGTTCTACCAAAGTTGATCAAAGAACTGAATTTCATGCTTAACTCCGGTTACTACGGCAACAAAAGTGAAACAAAAAACTCTGGTCCAGAAACGCAAGTCACAAACCTTAGATATTTAAGATGCAGCATTGTCTCGTCAACCTCTACCGACTTGTTCAAATAATGTTTTTGAATGCAGATTTCAATGTTGACCTTAGCTGACATAGATGTTGACCTATTGCCTGTTTTGTTATTGTAGCTACAGTGTAGAAATTTGGACTAAACATACAACTTTGCATGAAGATTTCAACTATGACCGTAGCCGACATTAACCTTGACCTGATAACTTAGTTCTGCTTCTTGCAGCAACAGTAGGGACATTTGAACTTCACTCATATTTTATCGCATGTAGATTTTAACTTTGATCTAAGAAGACATTGATCTTGTCCTACTGCACTTTTACTGTTTATTCAGCTATGCATAATTCTTCATGCGGTTTTCTTTGACCCTAGTAGTAGTAGTAGTAAAAACAATAGCATAAATTAAACTCAAACACTTGAAGAAACCTGAAGCTCTTTATCGTGTCTAAAACATGTTCTTGACGTCTTTGGTATCAAAATGAATAATGAAAATTTTACAATTTTCACAAGCAAACTAAGTCTCTGATAAAATAAAACAAAATCATAAAAAGTGCATTTGATATTAACTTTTTTTTCAAAAAAATATAGGTATCACTATAATATCCAAGTGAATCATGAACTGCATGAAGACGTCCAAAGATACTCGATGTGGACAGTAACCACTATGATAATAACTACAAGCAAACTCGGTTAACGAGATGGGAAAGTCTCTACATAATTGATGCTTTGTACTAATGACAGGCTTGAAAACTAGGACAATGATAAAAACCTTTAACACACTTTTGGGCTTGTCAACCTTAAGCTTATTTCCGTGCTCTTTTTACATAATTTCCGGCTGTCGTCTGCAGGCTGACCGACTGTAACGTATGTTTTAGAAAAAGTAGGATCCCCTCGTTGCCTTTGTAAATTCAATACTCTGCTAGATGGAAAGAAGTAAGGCAAGATGATTTTAGTATCTGCTCACGTAAGCACATGCTCAGCGTGGGCTTTGCCATTCTTGTGTCTTCAAATGTTTATTCAAACAGCATCTGCTCCTAAACCTCTAGGTCAAAGTTGATAAAACTTATCTTGCATGAAGATCCTTCCAACTGCAAAATACGAATTCCATTCCATGCAAAAATCTGGTTGCTATGGTAACATGGATAAAAACCTTTCAAAAATACCCTTGTCTAAAGCCACTTGGCCCGAGAGCTTTGAAATTTTGTGAGTATCATTGTCTCGTGTACCTATACCAAGTTTATTCAAGTTACGCTCCTAGGGTCGTTACTAGTCCCATCCGAGGGTCACATATTTTACACAGATATATATAGGAAATCTTTAGAACTCTTCTTGTCTAAAATCTCTGAAATTTGGCATGGGGCATTGTCTAGTTTTAATTTTTACCTTTTGGGGTCATTTCTGGATTCGCCCGGGATCAGATGTTTTACTTTGACTTTTACAGAGAAACGCTTTAAAAGGTATTTTTTATCAGAAACCGAAAGACTGAGACTTTTTCAATTGTGTGATGTATTACCTAGCGGTCCTCTGTCAAGTATGTTCATGTAATGTCCTGAGATCACCATTGGCACCACACAATGGGTCAGTTCTAACATAGAAATATAAGAAAAAAATCCTTAAAATTATTCTTGTATGAAACCAGAAGGCCTGGAGTTTTGTTCAAGCTTTTGCTCTTGAGTTATGGTTGGCTCCGCCCTGGTGTTTAAATGTTCTGCACTGACTTAGACAGGCAACTCTTTAAATATGATATCAGAAAACGCAGCACTGAGACTTATGGTGTGTAGCATTATTTAACAGAAATCTGTCAAATACAGTTTATTCAAATGACGTCACTGAAGACAATACCGGCCCCTCCAAAGGGTCTCGTGTTTTACATAAATATAGTTTACATAAATATTTAGAAGAAATATATAAATTCTTCTTGTTTAAAACTAAATGCTAACATATCTAAGTATTTTCCACACAAAAAATTAAGGACCCATGTCAACAATGTTTAATCTTGGACAAGTCATTTGGGTCGGATTCAGATATTTTATTATAGTTTGTACAAACAAACTTAACAAATTCTTGTCGAAAACCGCATATCGTCGACTTTTGAAAATTGGTGTGTAGCATTATCTTGTGGTACTCTACCAAGATTGTTCAAACTATATTTTCGAAGTCATTAGTGGTTCCATCCAGAAGGTCACATGTGTTACATAGTGATATATTTAGAATTTGTTTTTAACTCTGCTTCACTAGATCAAAAATAGTGTGGTTCTGAGATTTAACACCTTCAGTTTGTATTCAATATTTATTTTGTAGCAACCGCAGCCTATCGTGACCGCAAAACATTCAAACTGCAAGTTTGTACAAGAACTGCTGTTTTCTCTCGAAACGGTTTGATTTAAATTACAACACAGTAAATGTATATTTTTTCTAACAGCTTATTTACAGTTTATTTCATACACTTCAAAGTCAAAAGATTTTCGGAACATATTACAGATAACACAGAGAAAAAAATTATATATTATGGTGATCAGTTTGTGCAGGCTTTTGAGCGCGTACTGAATAATAGGGTTTTTCTTATGTCTGAATCATGTGTTGCAGTCTGTAAATTAGTTTAAAATCGGCGTATTCTTCAAGGGATTTATGCTCTGAAATCGACTGGAGGGTCGTAACATTTTCAATCATCTCTGCGCTTTTTGTTCAATATCTTTTTTTTCCATTAATTGTTTAACAATAGCAATACACTGTATATAATTATTAAAGCTGTTTAAGTTACATCATGTTTGGTAAAAATAAAAGAAAATAATTAAATTCTGGTATACTGACGACCTTGACTAAGCATTGTTTTAGTAATATTAGAGAGACCAACCGATTTCACGCGCACTCTCGCAACGATCAATGTCAAATTCTGTGTGCATTTTATTCTAATGATGACATATTACAAACAAACTGTTTGCTAAAATAAAAAATCAGTTTTAATGCTTCATTTCTTTTATGTCGTTCTTTTTATTTGGTCTAATGGATATTTTATAACTTAAATGAAGGACATTAAGTGTATAAAGTAGGATCTCTCTTCAGTGGCTCTCAAATATCTGACGATTTGTTTGCTCTCCAAGTTTGATAATGATCATGTTGGAAAAGCTAATGGTGTCGGTATAGTTGTTTTACAACTGTCCTCTATTTCCGGATTATCAATACGATATCTCTTTTCTGTGTCCTTAGTAATGAAACTGCACCGCCAACAACAAAGGAGTTGTAAATATTGGGACTTTGGCAAATATGCATGTTTTTATTTTTCTTTGTATACGCTCAATGTGAGATGAAACCTTTTAATTCCAATGTTATTCAGTTATGCATTATATATTTCCTATTATTTATATGAACTGCGCATTCTTGTAAACAGCTCTAAACAGGAGAGATCTATGCCCGAGGGAAGAGCTTGAACAGACGTAATTTTATAGAATAAAATAGAAAAATCAAATTTCACTCAAAAGTACATACTGTCTTACACATAATTTATCACTGTGCATTCTTACGACAAACAGACAAGAAAAAAGGCGTAAGAAAATTGCAAAGGTTGTATCTAAAGGTTTTTAGACATTTTATTAAGATTAACTGAGAGAAGACATTTTTTTAATTTACACCTTTCATCAGGTATTCTGCTGTCATAGTAGTTACTCATTTGATTATCTAATAGTACTTTCAGGAAAATTCTATCTCTTGACGATGTGGACGAAAGTATGCTTTGCCGTGCTTTTCTTTAATTTCGCACAGCACACTTTTATAGAATATACCGTAGCTAGTCGTGTAAATAACCTTAAACCTCGATAATAGTCCTTACTGAGGATCAGTGTAAGTATTTATGTTCATATATCTTGGTAGATATTATAATGTTTGCTTGCATAGCTGTGTCACATTTTTGTGTTCCCGTATGATTTGCCGTATGTTGCCCAATATCATACTTTTGTTATGCCGTGTCCGATTCAAGTATTGTTTCTTTTTAGACCTATGGCAATCACGCGTTTTTAAAGGGTTAATAAATGTTGATACCTCAATTATGCGTGTTTTTCTCAAAACGTTTATGCTCACAGTTCAGACTGATTTCATTTTCCAAGATTTTTAGACAATTTTACAGCACCTAAAGACGTTTCGTTTAAAGTCTGGTTTAATATTGTTTACAGTTTGGAATACTTTATCTAATTAGTTTGACAAAATATCTGTATAAAGCTTTAGAACCTTGTATCATCGACATGAAGTCAAGCAATCACAATTTTATTACGATCCAGACGTCTAGTATATTTTTTTATCTTGAGCAATCTCTGCAAATGTCACTTTGCTAAATAGGAGGGATGTTTTTTGTTGCATTTCCAGACATCCATAACATATGTTTTCTTTGAAGAAGTTGGTGTT
The DNA here is from genome assembly GCA_012932295.1 of Cyclina sinensis. Classification (NCBI taxonomy): domain Eukaryota; kingdom Metazoa; phylum Mollusca; class Bivalvia; order Venerida; family Veneridae; genus Cyclina; species Cyclina sinensis. The sequence goes on from JAAONU010000003.1 coordinate 4,184,277, forward strand.
TTTGCTAATTCAAACATGTATCTCTTGTCAGGAAGTCCTTGGTTTTTAAGTGGTATATGTAGATTTACAACACATTGCAAAATATTAAGACAATCATTTTACAGCACGTTTTACTATGATCATGACAGCTTTCTGGTAGTTTGCTTCCGTTATTGATACCCGGAAAAGGCAAGAGAAAATAAAGAAATATAAACTAAATTTCATCAAATACAGGCAACAAATTATAAATGTTGTTTTCAGTTCTAACAAATGGATCAAGATACATGTGTTAAATGTTTAATGTAAATATCCGGATGCTGAAATTCATTTCAAAAAAATAAAACATGATATTCCAAATGCAGTATGCAAAAATATGCTGATGCTGATCAAATTTATGCATGTTCAAAAACATAAATAAAACGAATGCCTTCACAAAAAAGAATAAAGACAGTTTTTAAACGGATTACAGATTCACTGACGAAAACAGTCTACAATAATTGATGAAGATAGCAGGAGCTAAAAAATCCTTCTACGTACTTAAAGTTTCGATCGCAAGGCAAGTGTTATAAATATAATTGTATAAAAAGGAATGCATTTAGCGTTCCAATAAAAATTAAGATAGTGCTTTATTGCCTGATAAGTAATTCCACACTAAAGAATACTGAATTTTCGTCTAAACATTTCAATTGGTCTAAGCCAAATAAAACCTGAAAGTATTTAGAGAACATGAGTAAAAATGCGTCCAAATTTTATAATAACTTCAGGTAATTTGTAACAGCTTCTATTCAGTCTTCTGGATTAATGTTGATTGCATTTATAAAATATTTATCTGTTTATGGATTTGTTACAGAACAGATCTATTGAATCAAAGTAGCAGTTCTTAATCTCGTTAGACTTTTTGAATCAATTTTCTGGATAACTGCGATCACACAATTGATGATTATGGAGGAGAATATTTAAGGCAAAAGTCTGTTTCTTTTGATAGTTTTTGGATTCTACAACTTCAGACTGAGGAAAAAAGCAGAAAGAGATATATCTTTTACTGCAGGATTTCGAGCAATTTTCCGAAACGGTTCCTATCAATAACCACTTTATTTCACAAGAGTTTGATAGAAATCTTAACCCTAATTCCAGTGAATAACACGTAGAACATTGTATCGCGACTTTCACTTTCCTGAGCAACACTGATTACAGTTTCAGATAAACGATACGGTTCTGTTGTAAAATCATGAACCAAAAAAACAAGCATGATATTGTATAATTGTCGGGAAGAAATGTACAGGTAGACGGATAGCTAGCTGACAAACCAATGTCTGTCAGAGGAAAGCGTTCGGCTATTTTCGTATACGTAGGCCTGTTTGTAATAAAAGCGCGAACGTTAATGGAAAGGTAGTAAATGTGTTTGTTCAGACTTTTAGATGTCAGGGTGTTTTACTGGAATCTAAAGTCGGTGTTTTACGATAAGATAGATAACAATGGCGTTCCGTAATAAACTTGACGTTTTACGATAAGATAGATAACAATCGCGTTCCGTAATAATAAAATTTATAGGTCATGATATTTTGCTGCATATGTGTTCTTTCTTTCTGCTCGACAAATTATCTGCAGATGAAAGAAACGACACGAAATGAGATCAGAATGATAAAAAGTTCACAACTGTTACTTCTATATATTGGTAATGTTTGATCGATTCATGTTTAAAACATAAATATGGTATTTAACAATTAACAGAACATATTGTCATTGCTAAGAGTACCGATAAAAAAACTTTGGTTTTGAAAACAAATCATTTTAGTGCAAAATTGAAACACTGACTTTTTTAAATGAAATAAACAATTCATTACATTTTTTTGTAAATGGCAGATTCGTACAATTTAATCTAAACTAATTGCATTCATATATCAAAAATGTAAATATAAGGAACGGTAATTTGTAATTTGTTTCTGTTAAAACGTACACTTGTAAGCTGTTACTGTCGGGAAATAATCTTTCAGAGAATACGTAAAACACAAAAATAATTGGTTAATAATTTAACTAATCTTCGAGAAAAATGGCAAAGTCGTCAATTTTAAAATTGAAAAATCTTTATGTCTGGTAATGATGTATTTCTTTTTTATTTTCTTTTTTCAAGTCACACCCTCTGGCGAAAAGTTACATTTTACCAAATATAAGGTTTCATTAATTATAAACATTATTAAGACTTGTCCAGAAGAGAAGCCCTGAGGAATTACAGTAATAACCAGTTTGCAGCACTCCCTCCAATAAAGGAGAAATCTAGAAACGGGAATAGTAGCGAAAGATTTTCACTCATGATTAAAACATTTTAAAACGTTCTCAAAATAAGAACGGGACTATCAATATGTTCATTCCTCTAAAAGTGTTTTGTCGATTTTAGAATTAAATCTAGATGAAATCTAACAAAAGAGAAAATGTAAAAAAATGATCTAAATTAATAAAACTCTCTCTCTCTCTCTCTCTCGGTCAGTCATTTCTTTTGCGTTTATTATCTAGTAGATAAACCAGCTGAGGTAATCAAAAGGTTCGAAATGTTCACTGATATCCTACGCAAACCGTTTCTGAAGAAATTTCGTAAAGAAATGTGAAAATATGGTGAAAAGATAAGTACGCATAAACGTTAGTTCTGCTACTTTTGAATTACTTTTCTCAACACAAAAGTGATCAGTCGAATACTATCGCTTCTAATCCTTCTATTCTAATGGAATAAAGCATTACTGTTGGAAATCCCAGCCATAATTCAATGATACATACACAGACAAATCGCCAAAATCACTCGTTGCTTTTAAAATATACGAGTCTGTAACACGTCGAGAAATGCAAAACAATCCTTACCAATACTAAACATTCTCAGAAATAGGGCATTATTATATAAATAACACACATCAGCGAGGGTGAAAGAGGATACTGACAACCCGAAAAAACAATAACAATGTTATTGTTTTTTTAGGGTTGTTAATATCCTCTATCACATTCGCTGATGTGTGTTATTTATTTTATTACACCGAACCATACAGGTGATCATGTTATATATACCTTAGGACTGTTTTCGTTTGGTAACGAGTCGAATCAAACTCAGCTAAACGCTTACAGTCAATATATTCAATAAGCGCCTTCGACGTCATCAGACGCTTGAATTTTCTGCAGGGTTCGCAAAAAAACAATAACACCCGGAGGATTTTTGAAAAAAAAATGTTACCCTCTGAGCTGATGCAAATTGTAACATTAGTTTTAAAAGCCCGATCGCCTATGGGAATTTAGTATTGGCAATTGTTTTAGCCTAAATGTTCGCTTATTTCACAATGATGGTTGAATCCATTTGTTTTGACGTAAACTTCCTACTAAAATAGCATTGAACCTTTAAGTTAAAGACGACACAAAGATGTACATTTTACTAACATAGAACATAATAACTGCAGATAAGTGGTCCATTTGGTTTACGGCATCCTTTTTATTTTCCTTAATTGGAAATTTTATGACTTCAGTGATGGAAAATAACTGCTCTGTTTGAGATCTTCAGACGCAAGTTTCTCTGTAAAATTTTTAATTGGTGTGGTCTTCTTAAAGCGAATAATGGCCGTAGTTTCCTGGGGCACTAAGTATATGGTCAAGTATACTAAGATTGTTTCTACGTAATTCCTTGTCAGACGGTGATAATTATCTTTCTTGAATTATCACACTTCATCTCAGATATTAAGCTTATTGGAATAAGAAAGTCAGGCAAAAAAAGTGCACAAATAATTTCTAAATTGATCTGAACGTATGCATGGAAGTTGTATATCACTTGATAAATAAAAAAGACAACAAGCTTTAAGGTTAGGCAAACACAAGGGGGGTGATAGGAGCACGGGTCAAGGATCGTATCTATTTGGCAGAATTTTGCTTTATTTCCCTTTCAGAAGAACAGTAAAAATTAAATGCTCAGTCCTATTTTAACGAATTCTCAACTTTCCAAAAACTACCCCTCGCTCCGATACTTCTAATACAAAAAATCAGAAATTTCTCTTTAACTAAGCAAACAGCCCCGCATTTACCGTTATTAGCATACCTTTCGTCAACTTTTCAGTTAATCTTCTCCTCTTTAATCTCTAGATTGAAGTTGATGAATTCTGTTTGGATGTTTCTGCAAAGGAGTTCTACCAAAGTTGATCAAAGAACTGAATTTCATGCTTAACTCCGGTTACTATGGCAACAAAAGTGAAACACAAAAATCTGGTCCAGAAACGCAAGTCACAAACCTTAGATATTTAAGATGCAGCATTGTCTCGTAAACCTCTACCGACTTGTTCAAATAATGTTTTTGAATGCAGATTTCAATGTTGACCCTAGATGTTGACCTATTGACTGTTTTGTTATTGTAGCTACAGTGTAGAAATTTGAACTATACATACAACTTTGCATGAAGATTTCAACTATGACCGTAGCCGACATTAACCTTGACCTAATAACTTACTTCTGCTGTTTGCAGCAACAGTAGGGACATTTGAACTTCACTCGTATTTTTTCGCATGTAGATTTAAACTTTGATCTAAGAAGACATTGAAATTGCCCTACTGCACTTTTACTGTTTATTCAGCTATGCATAATTCTTCATGCTGCTTTCAACTTTGACCCTAGTAGACACTGAACCTGTATTAATAACCTACTTACTGTTTTTGAAAATGTGTCAATAAAATTTACACAAAATGTACATTTTTGCATGTAGATTTTATCTTCAACACTGTGTGAACTTACCTTGATTTCTTGATAGGCCTTGCTGTTTTTTACTGGTGGTACCCAGGTGAGCGACACAGGACTATAATGACTCTCTTGTTACAATAAAAACAAAAGCATAAATTAAACTCAAACACTTGAAGAAACCTGAAGCTCTTTATTGTGTCTAAAACATGTTCTTGACGTCTTTGGTATCAAAATGAATAATGAAAATTTCACAATTTTCACAAGCAAATGAAGTCTCCGATAAAATAAAACAAGATCATAACAAGTGCTTTTGATATTAACTTTCTTTTTTCAAAAAAATATAGGTATCACTATAATATCCAAGTGAATCATGAACTGCATGAAGACGTCCAAAAATACTCGATGTGGCCCTCTGTCACGTATGTTCATGTAATGTCCTGAGATCACCATTGGCACTACCCGATGGGTCACTTCTAACATAGAAATATAATAAAAAAACTTTAAAATTATTATTGTATGAAACCAGAAGGCCTAGAGTTCTGTTCAAGCTTTTGCTCTTGAGTTTTGTTTAGCTCCGCCCTGGTGTTTAAATGTTCTACACTGACTTAGACAGGCAACTCTTTAAATATGATATCAGAAAACGCAGCACTTAGCCTTTTGGTGTGTAGCATGATTTCACAGAAATCTTTCAAGTACAATTTATTCAAATGACGTCATCGAAGACAATACCGGCCCCTCCAAAGGGTCTCGTGTTTTATATAAATATAGTTTACATAAATATTTAGAAAAATATATAAATTCTTCTTGTATAAAACTAAATGCTAACATATCTAAATATTTCCCACAAAACATCTGAGGACCCATGTCAACATTGTCATTTGTGTCGGATTCAGATATTTTATAAAGGTTTGTACAAACGAACCTCTTTAAATTTAACATATTCTTGTCGAAAACCGCATATCGTCGACTTTTGAAAATTGGTCTTTAACATTATCTTGTGGTAGTCTACCAAGATGGTTCAAACTATATAACTATATTTTTGAAGTCATTAATTGCTCCATCCAGAAAGTCACACGTGTTACATAGTGATACATTTAGAATTTGGTTTTAACTCTGCTTCACTGGATCAAAAATAATGGGGTTCTGAAACACTTAAAGTTTGTATTCAATATTTATTTTGTAGCAACCGCGGCCTATCGTGACCACAAAACATTTAAACTGCAAGTTTGTACAAAAATTGCTAGTTCTCTCGAAACGGTTTGATTTGAATTCCAACATGTGACAACAGTAAATGTATATTTTTTATAATAGCTTATTAACAATTTATTTTCATGCGCTTGAATGTCAAAAGATTTTGGGAACATAGTACAGATAATACAAAGAAAGAAATTATATATTACGGTGATCCGTTTATGCAGGCCTTTGAGCATTATCATCTTAACTAGTGTTCACGTAATAGCAGGGTTCTTCCTATGTTTAAAAGCATCTTAAACATGGGTTGCAGTCTGTAAACTAGTTTAAAATCGGTGTATTCTTCAAGGGATTTATGCTCTGAAATCGACTGAAGGGTCGTGACATTTTCAATCATCTCTGCCCTTTTTTCTGTTCAATTTTTTTCCACTAATTGTTAAACAGTAGCAATACACTGTATATAATTATTAAGGCTGTTTAAGTTACATCATGTTTGGTAAAAATAAAAGAAAATAATTAAATTCTGGTGTACTGACGACCTTGACTAAGCATTGTTTTAGTAATATTAGAGAGACCAACCCAGTTCACTCGCACTCTCGCAACAATCAATGTCAAATTCTGTGTGCATTTTATTCTAATGATGACATATTACAAACGAACTGTTTGCTAAAATAGAAATCAGTTTTAATGCTTCATTTCGTTTATGTCGTTCTTTTTATTTGGTCTAATGGATATTTTATAACTTAAATGAAGGACATTAAGTGTATAAAGTAGGATCTCTCTTCAGTAGCTCTCAAATATCTGACGATTTGTTTGCTCTCCAAGTTTGATAATGATCATGTTGGAAAAGCTAATGATGTCGGTATAGTAGTTTTATGACTGTCCTCTGTTTCCGGATTATCAATACGATATCTCTTTTCTGGGTCCTTAGTAATGAAACTGCACCGTCTACAACAAAGGCGTTGTAAATACTGGGACTTTGGCAAATATACTTGTTTTTTCTTTGTATACGCTCATTGTGATAATGAAACCTTTTAATTCCAAAGTTATTCAATTATGCATCATACATTTCCTTTTATTTATTTGAACTGCACATTCTTGTAAACAGCTCTAAATAGGAGAGATGTATGCCCGAGGGAAGAGACGAGGGAACAGACGTAATTTTATAGAATAAAATAGAAAAATCACCTTTCACTCAAAAGTACATATTGTCTTACACATAATTTATCACTGTACATTCTTACGACAGACAGACAAGAAAAAGGCGTAAGAAAAATTGAAAAGGTTGTATCTAAAGGTTTTTAGACATTTTATTAAGAGACAAGACTTTTTTTACTTTACACCTTTCATCAGGTATTCTGCTGTCATAGTGTTTACTCATTTCATTATCTAATAGTACTTTCAGGAAAATTCTATCTCTTGACAATGTGGACGAAAGTATGCTTTGCCGTGCTCTTCTTTAATTTCGCACAGCACACTTTATAGAACATACCGTTTAACCGTAGCTAGTAGTGTAAATAACCTTAAACCTCGATGAGAGTCCTTACTGAGGATCAGTGCGAGTATTTATGTTCATATATCTTGGTAGATCTTATATTTGCTTGCATAGCTGTGTCACTTTTTTGTTCCCGTATGCTTTGCCGTACGTTGCCCAATATCATACTTTTGTTATGCCGTGTCCAATTCAAGAATTGTTTCTTTTTAGACCTATGGCAATCACGAGTTTTTAAAGGGTTAATAAATGTTGATACCTCAAACATGTGTGTTTTTCTCAAAACGTTTATGCTCACAGTTCAGACTGATTTTGTTTTTCAAGATTTTTAGACAATTTTGCAGCACCTGAAGACGTTTCGTTTAATGTCTGGTTTAAAATTGTTTATAGTTAAAAAGCTTTTAATAAATAGTATTTATCAACGACTTACCTATGTCGCGTGACAAACAATTTTGAAACGAAATTCTTCACTGACGTAAAACATTTACTGTTTGATAAATAAAAAATTAAAGGCTAATTTTTCTGCTGTCAGAAACAACTAATTTAATATCATTTATCTTTCCTCACAATTTAATAAATGTGCATGCCTTATTTATAGGCGCAACAGCTAAGATCCACTTTAAAAGCAAAACTAGCAGTATTCCGTTTCTAATAAAACTTAAGTTATTTCTAACACTATGTTTTGCGAAGACACTACAGCCGAAGTTCTATAGCCAGGTACAATCAGCGTAAGTTTTCCACCAAAAGTACAGAAGAATCTACAATTTTGTGGTCTGTATTTACGTATTTATCACTCAGGACCACAGAAACAGCAGTAATTGTAAAACATTTAGTCTAGTCTATGTAGATAAATGATTTACTTTTACCTATTGTCGTGAAACATACACCATAACCAACGTAGGCAGAAGGCATTTATGACATGCAAAAAGAACAGGGACTGTTTTCCTAAAACCCTCTAGGTCAACGAATATTTTACATGACAAATCTCATCGTAATCCACAAGCAGATAACCCAGTATCAGATCGGATTTGTTTAAATTATTTGAGTTTAACGGCCTCAAGCAGTCACAGTTATAACAGGCGGGCAGTTTACCTAACCAAAACTCCTTGGACGGTTCAGGACTTGACACTCTCCGCGAGAACTTGCTCATATAAATGGTTTGTAGCGGGACTCGAACCCATGACCATCAATCAGTGAGAGAATTAGTGATTGAGATCAGATGATAATGATTCGTTAGAAAATTCTTAAAATGCTGTAAACGATTGCCTTGTGTATTGTGTATCAGAGTTTGATATATTGTACATTAATCGCCTGTGGTGCAGTACATCTGTACCGTACTTTTGGTATTTGTGTGTTTCATCATATTTTGACGTACAAATGGAACAAAAGATTAGCTCTAAATATTTTCTTAAGAGGTCTTACAGACTTGTGCCAGTAGTATACACAACGTTTGACAGATTACCAGCTGTGTTGTTAAAATGTAAATTTACAAGTGTCTGGGGAGGAATTACCAATATTCAGCTCGATACATTCACAATTTTCTCTTGTTCAAAACTGCGAAGTTCTGAAGCTACATAATGGTTAGGCTATGAAATATACGCATCAAAAACTTACAAGTAGCCTTGCTTACACACACAAAATTAAAAATTTTGGATACATCAAATCAATCCTAAAGATGTTTTTTTCATTTTTAATCCTAGTCGACTGAATGCCGAATGCGTAGAAACGTTCAGAGTATACCATGAACAATTTGTCTAGGGTCATCTTAATCATTCATTTTGTCTTGAAGAACTTTGATATTTATTTTTTACTTCATTCTCCTTAACCGTACATTTCATTAGTGGACTAACTGGCAACAGCGACACATAATACAGTGGCTTTCTTACCTACACCTAATCAATATTTGATTAGCCAGCCTCTTTTCTAAAGTGTAAAATAGGCTTTTTATTCAAACGTAAACATTACTTACATTGTTAAGCCGTTTTTTTTATTATTAAAACGTATATATAACCAAAATTTTTTGAACTTTTTGTAACTTTGAACAAAATAAATTGATAAGTCACTTTCTTTGTTTTTATTTTTCTTTTGGCTTAAGTGTACATATCACAAAAATGTTTAGCCGTCTCTTCTTTTTACAAGAACGAATATATTGCCAATGTGTGTGATCTAACCAAGGTTTATTACACTTTGTTTTTTATTTCAACATACATATTACCTATTAGCCGTCTTCTTTACCTAAACGTACATATTACCTATTAGCCCTCTTTTCTTATTTAAACGTACATATTACATATTAGCTGTCTTCTTTACTTAAACGTACATGTTACCTATAAGCCGTTTTTTTACCTAAACGTACATGTTACCTATTAACCGTCTTCTTTACTTAAACGTACATGTTACCTAATAGCCGTCTTCTTTACTTAAACGTACATGTTACTTATTAGCCGTCTTCTTTACTTAAACGTACATGTTACCTATTAGCCGTCTTCTTTACTTAAACGTACATGTTACCTATTAGCCGTCTTCTTTACTTAAACGTACATGTTACCTATTAGCCGTCTTCTTTGACTTAAACGTACATATTACCTATTAGCCGTCTTCTTTACTTAAACGGACATATTACCCATTAGCCGTCTTCTTTACTTAACCCTACATGTTACCCATTAGCCGTCTTCTTTAATTAAACGTACATATTACCTATTAGCCGTCTTCTTTGACTTAAATGTACATATTACCTATATTAGCCTTAAATTACATTATTTCTTTTCTGAAAAACGAACATGTATGCCTATGCTATTATACTTCTGAAATTCGGGACACACACACACACACACACACACACACACGCACACACACACACACACACACATATATATATATATATATATATATATATATATATATATATATATACTAACGGAAAAATATAACTGTGCATACTTCAAGGTATAGAATTTTTTTTAATATTAGGAATAGTAACATAAAACTTTGCAAATTAGCCAATCAACGTTTTATTTCTAACAATCAATACAAACACTTCATCATGTAAAACAATTTTTACAGTAACAAGGCGCAGAAGTTGACAGGTATGAAATCTGATTTCAGAAGGTCAGTATCGTGTGTGCCTCCATTGGCGTTCAAGCAAGCACGGCAGCGACGAGGCATAGAGGCAACTAAGTTGGCGATAACTGCCTGTGGAATGGTGTTCCAGATGTTGACCAATGTCTGCGCTAGTTGGTCCAGCGTGAGAGGTTGGTTACGTCTTTGGCGGAGGCGTCTCTTCATCTCATCCCAAACGTGCTCAATTGGTGAAAGATCTGGTGAAACAGCGGGCCAGGGTAAGACACTCACGTTTTGCTGAGCCAGAAACCCGGTAACTACACGTGCTACATGTGGCCGAGCGTTGTCTTGTTGAAACGTCATGTTACGCCCTTGACGTTGAAGAAATGGCAGCACGTGGGGTATGACAATCTCATCTCTGTAACGAACACCCGTTAAATTGCCACGGACAATTACAAGCTGGGTCCTGCCTTGAGATGAGATACCTCCCCAAACCATTATCGACCCACCACCACCAAAACGTTGACGTTGAAAAACACAGGGATCCAAGTAACGTTCTCCGCGACGCCTGTATACACGAACTCGTCCGTCCGAACTTTCTAAGTGAAACCGCGACTCGTCAGTAAACAGAACATTATTCCAATATGCTAAACAAAAGAAATCTGCTAAAATAATTTTATACCTAATAAAAGATATTAAGTATTTTAGTGTGCACAGTTATATTTTTCCGTCAGTATATATATATTTTTTTTTTTTCTAAAAATGCAGTTTTAAAGACAAGTTCTTCATCCAACTTCAGGCAGTTAAAATCCTCTAAAGAAGCCTAGATATGTGTCTAGATCTATAGCTGTTTTTTCTGTCTCAGGAGATGTTGTAGCATTATCAGGAAACTTTCAGTAATGAGGAAGTCTTACAAACGGTACACGCCATAATTGTCTATTACTGTATACATAATGGGATCAGGTTCCCGAGACATTTTTAACATACATGTCTACTGTTAACGATCAAAGAAAGAAAGAATGAAAGAAAGAAAGAAAGAAAGAAAGAAAAACGTTGCAGAGAAAGAAACAAACAAACATACATACATACAAAGAAAGAAAGAAAGAAAGAAAGAAAGAAAGAAAGAAAAAGAATATTACAAAGGAAATAAGAAAGAAAAAAGAAAGAAAGAAATAACGTTACTAAGGAAGAAAAAAAGGAAGAAAATGCATGTGGTAAAATCCTAATTTTCCACCATAAAGGTTAGCTTTTCTTAAGCTATTCTTTGCTGTTTTCAACTTGTTCACCTGTGATCTGTGATATACATTTACGCATACATTCAATAGATATTTATTTACTATTATTTCATCTCAAAATACTAACTGACTCAACCAGAATTTTACGTTACTGCTGCATGTAAACAGGGCTTTTGCGTTTGTTCCACCAAACATAACTCAGCAGTGAAATAGGAGGACAAATCATGCAATATCATGTAAAGTACCGGAAACAAACACTGGTTACAAAATGAGAAAGTTACGGCAAGCTTAGAAATGACTAAATATGTTATGACATACAAACATGATGAAACTGTACAGTGAAGTGCCTGTGTTGAGTAGGGTTTTATGATGATTAAACTATAGAACATGCTACGCTGTATAGGAGAGATGCATTGATATATTACTAAAGACACATCGTTCTAATCTCACTGGAATTTCAAATACAAGAAACTTTCAGTATTGTTAAAATAGCAGTGTGACAATAAAAGATGTCATGTTGAATATTAAATGAACAATGTATCTAAAATAAGCAAGTTCTTAAATCTTTTAATGATATGACAAGCTTTAGTTTTCAGTTTCCACCGTCAACACAAACGAAGCTCGACATCGTAACGAAACTGGACTGTAAAATACCAAAATAGAACCACCACAATGAGACACTATAGACAAATAATTAATCTAAGGCGTGCGCATCTTAATTAAATAAGTTTCAAATGAAAATACTGACATCTGTCCAAATGAAAAATAGAGCATAGACCCTATACAATCTCGTTTTTGTTTTTTGTTGTTGTTTTTTTGTTTGTTTTTGTTGTTTTTTTCACAACTCATTGAACAATATTTCAAATTACCTAAAGTTCGAGTCCAAAGCTGAAAGTGCACTCGTAGATTCAATGTATAATTCCAACTATAAGCAAGATTCATTCAACCATTGTTCATATCACCAAAAATGAACTCTTTCAAATGAATGATAAAAAATTTCTGCCTTTGGGATTTATTACGGATTTTCTTGTAAGTTATACTTAATCTATTATATTTTATACAGTCTATGATTTTATTTTTTAATCAATAAAATTAAATAAATCTTGAAGAAAAAAAGTAATACTTTAAGGGAACTAATTGATTACGAGAAATCTGATTTTTTTTTTAATATTGTCGATTTGTTTTGTGCTTAGTGGCTACTGGAAACATAACTACACAAACTGACTTCTATAAAGTCTCAATGATGTTTTGTCGGACTTCCGGCTATATTCATTTTCAGAATCAGTATAACAATTAGTTCATGAACATTGCGTCCGCACAGGTCACATGATCTTCACATTGACCTGTGTACTTTTGCTCAAAGTTTACTTGGATTGGAATTATTTTTAAAATCATGAAATACAGATTCCTTCGTTTCTATGTATTATCGATGGCGCTTCAAATTTAACTGATTATACAAGGCGTGATTTAATTTAAAAAATTATATTTTCAAACCATGACATATAAGCCTCTCTTCGATTATTTTACAGAACTATTTATTGACTGTTTACGCAGCGCATGAACACAAAAATTCATATTTTGATTATGATGGGTCAAAGCGCTTGACGTAACCTCTATTTATAGAATTGTTTATGAACTAAAAGTAGCACCGCACTCACTGACGTGTTTAAATCTGCACAGGCGAAGACTTTCTTTCTTCTAATTGTGTAGAAAATGGCGTTCAATCTGTAATGACTTTCTTCAAGTATTGTCATAAATGGTTTTAGCCAAATGGCTTTCAGGTATCAAGATTGTCTTATTTATCTCTGACCGTAATAAAGTCTTCATATGCGAACTTTTTTTTCAGTAATTTTATACTCAGCCGTGTCCACTTCAAATATGTAAAACTTTAAGAATTCCGTTTGTTTGTTTTCAGATCAATTCTCCATTATCTGGATATCTAATTAATGCTCTCCCCTTTAAACTGTAGTTGCATCACAGGAAAGACCTCTTCAAACTTAGTCAAAAAGGCTCACACTCGAAATATTTTCTGAGTCCCCATTCCTATGCAGACAAGGTAGTAGAATAACAAACAACCCATTCTTATACCTCTGACACAAACAGCGTCATTTGTCTCTTAAAACTGCACCCGGCTAAATTACTACCTAGTAACCTTAAAGCCATTAGCATCCAGACTTCCAGACAAAATATGCCTAATCGAGATTAATGATATATTATATACCCTTAGTGTGCATATATAAATAACAAACTATTATCTAAAGTGTTTTCTTTCCTTTTCTGCCAAAACAAATATATATATATATATATAGTGATTATAAGTACAGATGTAGTGAACACAATCCTTGTGAACACAGCGTTTGATACAACAGCTGTCTGACACAACAACTCTCACTTTTATTTATCCAAGCAAAATAAACAGTGACTTCAACAACAACAAAATGCCTAACGTTTAGTTATAGCAGCAAGATACAAGCTTATTTTGTAAATCTGATGCCTGTCTCCTTCTAATTAAAGGAGATGTTGTGCCTCTAGCAAATACAACAAGTATACGGGCTGATTTTGACAGCATACAAACAACGCATCTATCTGCATTCATTCTTGTCTGCATTCTTATTTTCAGTGTTTTAATACACAATCGAAATTAAACACTCAATTCGATGCAATTTTACTCTAGGGAATTACTTTCACAGACGTTTTGACATTAGATGCATCCGTTACAATTGAAGCCAACCCTCTGTGATGTAAAGAGAAAAAGTTGCAAGTGTCTAGGGAGGAAATTACCTTTATTCAGCTCGACACGTTCACAGGCGTTGCTCGTGTGAAAAATTAGAAAGTCTGAAACACATTGGAGTTTTGATTTATTCACATGCTTCCATACATCGTAAATTGCCTGGAACAAGTCTCATATTCATAGCGTAAGTGTATCATAATTTTTTAACAGTTCATAAGATAAAACAACATTTAAAATGACGCAAAAATGAAAGAACAGTGTAAACTTTTCTAATAAGGTGTCAAAGATTTCCTGGCATTTACACTGAATCTGCAAAACATATGGGTCCGGTGACTTACATCTGCGTCGTTATTGGAGACAGGCTAAAAATAAGTCTTGTCTAGGGTTTTCTAAAAGAAATCCATATGGTTTCTTATTTGTACCTCGACAGTCATATATCATTGATATTTTTCTTTATTCAGTCAGATGAAGGTCTGCACAGTTTCCCCTTTTCTGTCAGCCAAAAATTTCAAAAATACAAATCTAAAAAAAGAATGCGTCTATCCGAATCAAATGATAACCAACTCTGTTTTAGAAATTAAGCAAGGTAAGGACCAAAGAAGTAACATACATTTTGAGACAATGTGTCGATGAAAGCTGTTTTTTTGCGTGTTTTGTTGTAATACATAATCTTTAATTTAAAAGCGTCTTAGATTACAGTGAAACTGGCCGAAATATGATTGACTCTTTTGGTTTGGTTTTGGTTTTAACTGGGTTTAACGCCAGTTTTAACTGCTAAGGTCATGTCCCGGTGGTCAGTCCACCTAACCTGTTTTCCTGGGTAGCCAACCAGTTTACTAATCAATTTCTCCGCAAGTTACTGACTACAGAGGTGAGGGACGAAAGACTTATAGACGCATTGTCTGAGATCAATTATCACAGAGAAATTTTGCTGGCCCTGATGGGGATTGAACCGGGATCGTTAATATTGACAATCCGATGCTATACCGATTTGTTTATATTGAGCCAGTCATGCAACAAATTACATATCTAACTAAGCTACTTTACACTGTACAACTTCAAAATTCAGTTGATTTAAATACTTGTCAGTGCCTTATGCTAGTTCATTAGGTATCTCAATATCATACGTGTATCATTTGAAACATCTTACCCTAAAAATTGCAGGAAATAATCGGATATTTTCTAGTCGTTTATACTGAAAAGTAAAACCAGACTGCAAATTTGTAGTACTGGATGTCTATTCAAACATGTAAGAAATAATGATGGACACTGCGATCTTTTTATCGTACCTGTGTGGAGAATGACTCTTAAAGGCAAGTCATTGTTCGAGACTAGCAAACCCCGATATCTATGTCGAAAAAACGATTTCTGTTTACGACGAGATGTCTCCTGATCACGAACAAAAAACAGTCACGAATAAACATGTGCTTTGTTTTAAGCAATTCATCATCCCTTCGACAAAACTTCAAGTAAACAAACATTTAACAAAAGAGAATTGCTTCAGGGTATTTCATTCGGAACCAACATATTTCAGAATCATATTTCAAAATTTGAGAAATAAAGCACGAGAAAACAAAGAACTATGTCAGGTTATATCAATCTATACGATCACGGCATTATTTTTTATAGGGAGTGTTACTTTAAAGTACAGTAAAACCCCTCATTAAGGCCATCCCAAAATTAAGACCACCTCGATAATAAGACCACTATTTCAATATCCCATTTTACAGTTTTGCACTATTTTCTACCCCAAAACAAAGACAAACTCACTATTAAGGCCATGTTTTCTCAGTCCCAAAGGTGGTCTAAACAGCGGGATTTCACTGTAGTTCAAATTTATTTTACGTATACCCGATGAAGTACCATGTCTATTTTTTTAAATGGCATTCGGAAGTATTCCCATATCATACTTATCTCAACTACAAAAGTGCAAGAAAAATGCCTTTTGGATTTAAATCTTTTATACTCAGTGCTGCAGTACTGATTCAGCTGTTTCATGTTTTAACCATCACTGCTTTTTAATATTATGTACTCCGTGCTGCATCATGATATCGGCTTTTTATGGCTTTTCTTCCCCTTGTACCAAGACAAAACGATATGTTCCTTTCAGCTTGACTGGTAATGCAATGCTCTTTAATATATAATTGTATAAAAGGAAAATGTTCTTTCCCAATCAACTTAAAAGGTAATGTAATTTCCCTTTACCTATTATTTTACGAAAGAGGATGGTATCTCCCGATTGTCTTGACTGGGAATGAAATTTCTTTTACATATTATTATTCCAAGAGAGAACAGTACCTCAGATAAACATGTCTGATAATGCTATTTTCCTTCACCAAATACCGTGCCAAAACAAAACAGTACCTTCCGATCAACTTGGCGAGTAATATAATTTGCTTTCACCTATTAGTGTACACAGACCAAACGATATGTTTCGACCATTTTGACTGGTAATTTAATTTTCATTTACCTGTTATTGTAATAAAAGATATCTCTATTTCTCGATCAACGTGACCGGTAATATCATTTTCATTTACCTATAAATGTCCCAGAGGTAAATGCTATCTCCCAATCAACTTGACTGGTAATATAATTTTCATTTACCTATAAATGTCCCAGAAGTAAATGCTATCTCACAATCAACTTGACTGTTAATATAATTTTCATTTACCTATAAATGTACCAGAGGTAAATGCTATCTCACAATCAACTTGACTGGTAATGTAATTTTCATTTACCTATAAATGTACCAGAGGTAAATGCTATCTCCCAATCAACTTGACTGTTAATATAATTTTCATTTACCTATAAATGTCCCAGAAGTAAATGCTATCTCCCAATCAACTTGACTGGTAATATAATTTTCATTTACCTATAAATGTCCCAGAAGTAAATGCTATCTCACAATCAACTTGACTGTTAATATAATTTTCATTTACCTATAAATGTCCCAGAAGTAAATGCTATCTCACAATCAACTTGACTGTTAATATAATTTTCATTTACCTATAAATGTCCCAGAAGTAAATGCTATCTCCCAATCAACTTGACTGGTAATATAATTTTCATTTACCTATAAATGTCCAAGAAGTAAATGCTATCTCACAATCAACTTGACTGTTAATATAATTTTCATTTACCTATAAATGTCCCAGAAGTAAATGCTATCTCACAATCAACTTGACTGTTAATATAATTTTCATTTACCTATAAATGTACCAGAGGTAAATGCTATCTCCCAGTCAACTTGACTGTTAATATAATTTTCATTTACCTATAAATGTCCCAGAGGTAAATGCTATCTCCCAATCAACTTGACTGGTAATTTAATTTTCATTTACCTATAAATGTACCAGAAGTAAATGCTATATCCAAATCAACTTGACTGGTAATATAATTTTTATTTACCTATAAATGTACCAGAGGTAAATGCTATCTCCAAATCAACTTGACTGGTAATGTAATTTTCATTTACCTATAAATGTACCAGAGGTAAATGCTATCTCCCAATCAACTTGACTGGTAATGTAATTTTTATTTACCTATAAATGTACCAGAGGTAAATGCTATCTCCCAATCAACTTGACTGGTAATGTAATTTTCATTTACCTGTTACTGTACTAAAAGAGGTCTCTATTTCTCAACTTCACCGGCAATGTAATTCTCCGTTCCTTATTATTTTACCAAGACAACTCGCTAGCTCTTGGTGAGCTTGCCTTAAAGAGTCATTCTCCACACAGGTACGATAAAAAAAAACGCAGTGTCCATCATTTACACAGATTAGTTTGGAAATTGTTCTAGATTAGCAAATCTCGATATTTATGTCCGAAAAGATTTCTATTTGAGGCGGAAGACATGCCAATCACGAACAAAAAAAGAATCACGTATAAACCTGTGCCTTGTTTTAAGCAATTCATCATCCCTTTGACAAAAAAAAATCAAATAAACAAACAATTTTACAAACAATTAATTTAGCTAAGGAAGCTTGTAACAATTTTTGTGATATGATAAGATTTAAAATATCCAAAAAACTACTTACTTTATATAGTATTTTACAAAGAAGAGCAAATTTTATGTGTAAATAATCTGAATATTTTAATGCATTTTAGTAACAATTTGTTTTCTATGAGTCTAAAATGAATGACCATATACATTGTTTTATGCTGTTTTTAAACTGTATATTGAACATACTTTGTGCTCTTTTACTGTGTAATATTTGTATATTGTATATGGATGAGCAACTATACTTATATAACATTATTGCAATAGTCCACTCTTTGACATTGTGTTTTCATGACAACTTTTTTAACTGAAATTTCATCAAGTCTTGTGATACGTTTAGATCTTATCTAATTTGATAAAGCCATTGTTTTGATTGAGTGCCTTCCAACACTTTTCTTAGAAACACTAAATATGATCAATAGTGTTACACGTAGAGTAATAATGAGGTTACATTTATTCTGTTATTTTCAGTAATAGGAGAATAACATATATAGCAAAAGATCAACATTTAATCAACAACAGAAATGAAGTGTCAGTTTCTTTGTCTTAGGATGCATTCTAATTAAATCATTACCAAAGTACTGAACCACTGACGAGGGTTGTTTGTATCAATAGATGGAGACTGTTAAATCATTGAAATAAATGTTGTGCCAAAACATAAAAATAAAAAAAATATATAAAAAGGTCGCACGACAACGTCGTTTTACATGGTCATATTAATAGAGGATGTGAAATACTCATTTTACGCAAAAGAATCTGTTAAAAACTCGTTCTATTTTGCACTATTGTCCTTATTTTTTTGTGTGTGAAAACTGAAACATCCGTTACTATCTAAAAGAGCCTCTGCGACAATCGTCTTGAGATTTTCCGATACTTAACCGATACGTTTCAAATGTCAAAATGGGTTTTGTTTTGAAATAACATTGATTTTGTGATTTAAGGCACACTTAGTTTTCTTTTTTTACATTTTTTTCAGTATATGCAAGAACAGACAGGCTTCGGTAACTAAATTTGTTTTCTTCAAAAAGTAGAAACATTAACTCTAACATCTGTATAAAGATACTGAGTTACCTGTTCTTTCCTGTGAAAATCTAGCGATAAATTGTGGCTTTACTGGTATAGAAACATGAAAAAGAAGTCATTAAAATGTTCAGGTCATGAGATGTTACATTAAATATCATTACATTCGTTTAGTTCTTTGTAGGTATTTCAATCTAAAATGTAAGTAAGATGTTATGCAGATTACTATGAAAAAAAAAAACATGCATTTTTTTTAATAATGTAAAACAAAGCTCATAATTTGGTTCATAAACATCACGCTAAAAATCAACATCCCGTGTTTGGTAAACACTCATGCCCAAGGAAGCATTCTTGTCAGAAACCAAACTTAATATCATGGTACAGCCACACTCCTATTGTTAACACATCTTATAAACTAAATTGTTTACTGGTCATTAAATTCATAAAATGCCAGTGCTAATTATAGAAGGTGAAAAATATTCCATACAGTTGGTTGACACAGTACGTGTCTTAACACTGTCTTGACCATTTGTACTGTACAGTCAATTCATTAACTGTCTGCTATTAAAATATCCAAATTACCAAAAAAGGTTTACCAGTTCACTAAATTCAGAAAGAGGAGATAATTGCAGAAAAAATGGTTGACACAGTTATGTAACTTGACAGTGTCAAGACCTCTTGTACTTGTTAGTAAAATTGAAAAATATCCAACTTGTCGAAAAAGGTTAACGTACCTATTTTCAAAGTGCATAAAGGGGGCTGAATCAACTGTGGGAAATGGATGCTACAGTTATGTAACTTGCCAGAATCATGTCTTTTATAAAGATATGTTTAACTTGCCAAAATAGGTTAACCGTACCTAAATGCAAAGTGCATAAAGGACATATTACTGAGAGGGGGATGGGGGTGAAGAGAGGAATGGATTCCACAGTTATGTAACTTGCTAGGATCGTGGCTTCTATATTGGTAAGTTTGTAAAGTATGAAGGCATTGAGGCAGTCAAGTAGAACTTTAGATATATCAACTTGTCAAAATAGGTTAACCGTACCTATTTTCGGAGAAAAACAGAGGCATACAAAATTTCTAGAATATAATTAAAAGACGATAACACAAATTCAACCAGAATTTCATTCAAACTCAACATGAACCAAAATTCTAGATATTTCTTAAATAAACTTGGATTCATATTAGAAATTTCAAAAACGAATTCTGTGTCAAAAAAATGGAAACGATACATAACTACTGTCACAACAATAATCGCGTATGAACAACAATTCCATTATATCTGTAACAAGTAACAAGACCAGTTTGGCAAATACAATTCTTGGGAATGTCATATCCAAAATCGGATTTCAAGAACTGATGGAGCAGTCCAACATGTTTCATACATCTTGAAGAAAATCAAATAAGAAAGCTCATGCGAACAAAGTTTAAAATACTTAAGATAAGAATCATTCCAGAATTAGGTGTATGTAACATAATGTCAAAATATTCCCTCAAACCTATTTGCATTTTTTAAAAAATAACATTCGTTTCTAATAGTCTATTCGTTGTACAGTCTACGGTATTTCAATTTATATCCCTTCGAAATACTAAGTGCCTTCAATAAAACAGCATTCAAAGTCATCGAGAAGTAATATCAACCTTCTAAAATAGGAACCAATCATCATGCCAATATAGTATGACGTCAATGCAATTTTACTTTAAACCGTGCACTGCGATAAAAGATTAAACAATGGATCAAGACATAGAACTTTGTTATAACTTTTCCGAGACAGTCTTAAATTTCCTGTAGTTTTAACTCATATCCGCAGACAAATGGGCCCGAGTTACAAACTTCAAGCTATTTTGTCAATCGTTATATCAGACACTATAAAAATGACTACAATATATGTATATTTTTTTTTTGTAAACCTGAAGACACTCAGTTCTGTAATTTAAGAAGTGTGCATACTTGCGACTTTTCGAAGTGCAACTGACCGTCTATGGACAATGAAAATGCAGCAGAGCGTCTAGAGCCAGAGATTTTCGGACATCCTTATTCTGCGACCATGCGATCCTATTCCCTTTTCACAGCCCTAGTTTTAACAATGTGCAATTATAAGATTGTTCTTAATGTTAAACAGCGAGTGTTTAAACAATAAAGGAAGGTGCATTCAATGTATTGAATCTGTTTTTTATCATTATTATTAGCAAATTCTTGTGTTTACTTACGTATTTATTTAGGTTAATGATGTGTATGTATTTAATACAGAAATGGATTCCATATAATATATCATTTTGCTTAATTTTTACTAACGACAGAAATAAGATTGAAATCAATTAACCGCACGTACAACAGACCGTTGTTTGTTCCGTACAAGCATGTTTCACACTTCCAAAAATATTTGATAAAAACATCAGATTTCATAGATCTATTTTAAAAATGAAGCCTCATTTAAATAAATGCAAAGAACTGAACAAATTGCCAGAACCCAGGAAATGCCTGTAATGCTAGCAGTCAATGTAGGCGTTGCCAAAAAGAAACTGTTAGTTGCTCAGTCTATTTTGGTTTATTTATCGTCGATACCGGCTGACCATATGACCGTCGCCCTGCAAAGGTTAGTTATTTTAGGTTGAGACAAAGGGTAAGCACCCCATAACAAAGATATATTTTTTCCGAGTCCAATGTGTAAAACACTTATATATGGTTTGTCCCATCCTAAAGACAGTAATGTTAGTGGACGTGCGGGGTATTGAAATCGAGACCCCTGAATTACTAGTCTAGCGCGTTATCACTGGATCACTGATCCAGTCCTATTATCATTGTATCGCTTCTGCAGGATACAGGCTTACATAGACAACATTGTGAATCTGACAAACAAAACATGCAGAATACACTGTGGTTTCATTTCAAATGCGTAGGTGAATATAATGCACAATGGAAATACAAGTCTTGTAAATATAAAATTGTAGTTCCTTCTTAATATATTACCGTTTTAAGCGTTAATTGCGATACAATAATTATTTTCAAAGATTAATTTATCGAAGCTGAGTTCTCAAAGGTTATATTTTATAATGTATTCATTATATTATGTGCTTGTAAAAAAAAGGTAAAAGGTAAAGTTTTCATATTTAATGTGGGTAGTCAACGGAAGTCCCCACCAGGTGTAGATGGAACAACTTAATTCCAGAATAGCCCACGGTGCGTCTAAAGACTTATAATATTATTTGTTTTATTATAATTACTTGCTAACTTTAATACAACATTCGAAAGATCTTCAAATGATGTAGATATTTTACTTTCATCCTGTTGACAATATTTATATGATATAACATAGTTCCTCGTCTGCGAAATAGTGCACGAAGATAGAGCAATAAATCAGGCAATTATTTTAACTTCATGATTAAAATTGTGCTCTCTAGTAACTTCTTTGACCAGGATTTGACCTTAATGGATCAGGACTTGACCTTAATTGAATTTAACCTTTATGATATAGCGAAGAGGTTATAATACTGATAAATCTTTCTCACGAGCGGAACGTGAATTTTGTGACCCCCTATCTCCCACCACCGATCCTCAGACCTGTGGGGAATAAAAAGCCAGATCATCTAATGGTGCAGACACTAATAACCCAGTAGTTACATGAATACTTAAGCTTAACGTGCAAGCCAAGTAATGAGTTTAAGTTCACAAGAGGCAGAATGTTTACAATATTTACTAACATGGACAGTAACATTAAAGAAGACAGCTTTCAATATCGCAAGAAAATTGCGTACAGATATAATCGCATGTAGGATATTTTTAAGCAGCCAACCTGTCCAATGTATTACGAAAGGACAAACATACTGCAGCGGCTTAGTGACTGCCACCAAAATTTTGCATACAAGTATTAACAAAACGTTAAATTCCCTGTAAGTTATTTCTTTTAAACAGTTTAATCAAAACATTCTATAATAATAACGCTTAAATAAAACAATAAAAGAAAGAGATAAAAACATTTCGGAACAAACATTCATACACATTCAATAAAGTTGCGTTGGCAGTGGTCAATGATGGGGAAGTAACTCTGCCTGGAGTTTGACGATAAGCACGCCATAAACTCGTTTAAAAGCATATATGTGTTTCATAAATGTTTTACTTCCATCAAGAAACACCGTTTTGGAATAGAACATAAACAAGAGATAAAACCATACCCAATCATTTCCCTTAAACGTTTACATTTCGTCTGTTTAAAGTGTTACTGACATACATGCATGACAGTAACTCAGACAGACATAACTGATTTTGTTTTAAGATGCGTTGAATAAACTAGTCATTAAAATAGATAAAAAATGCATTACATACAGGAAATATATCAAAATATTTTTTTCTGGAAACATTGATTTCAACAACACAGGATTGTCATAAATCGAGGGACAATTCAGTGAAGCAAAATGAAACTGTGACATAAAAGTCGGTCATACTGTATATTCAAATAAACAAGTCCTTCAATCTTTCAATGATATGACCGTGTTATTACTTCATAAAGATCGAGTTTAGATTTCCGCCATTAAACTAATGTTCACAACTGTAATAAACGCAAGTGCCTCAGTGGGTAAGAAATAACGCTCGAAATTTAACACCGATTTCTCTCTTGAACACCATAATTTGACATTTCAGAGCTATTACAACAACTGATACAATCATGTTTTATACCTGAACGAGATTTCTTCATGACAACAAAAACTGAAATGTGTTTCATTATAAATTTGCGACACGTGCCAACTTAAAATGAATCGCCGACTTCATCAAACTGTTAACAACGACAACAACATAACAATACAAAAAAAGAAACTGAAAATTTTTTATACACGTTATTTTTGAACGATCAGTATTATTCAAGCTCATCTGTCAATATTTGTTTTTCGTCCAGTATAAAAGCAGTAACAGATACTCGCGATCGGACAGCCCGCAACTTTATTGCAGCTTAAGTATTTATTTTCGTCTCAAAATCAAACATATTTCTTATATCAAATACAACTCTATATGTATTTGTCTTTCCTCTCACAAACTGAAAAGCCTCTTGTCTCTCTGTATCTTTTGCCAATATTAACGCTCTAGTCTCTGCGTCGATTGGTCGTCTGAGAGAGTCACGTGTTACATCTTCTTCGAGAGGCGTTATGTGAATATCACGTGTCACCACGGAAATGGAATGAGACATCTTTGCAAGTGAATCAACGAAATGGCACCAAGAAACTCTACTCATTCGAGTGTCAACAAGTGTTATAAGAGACAGATTTCTTAACTTGATGTTCACCGTCAGGACATTTTCTCCAAAATTTACCCCCTCTAAGTGTAGCGTTTCAAGTACATGCCAAGTATTCAATGTCTTTATCAATGTCTGTGATATAAATGGTGGTCTCTGTCTTACTCTCTGAGTGAAATGTTTCAGATTCTTTGCTTTAAGAAGTGATGAAAATGTCTGAAGTTCAGGACCCTGTGGCATATTACCTATTTGACATGTTACAATATGAGTTTTGTTCACTCCAGTTACAGGTAACTCCATACCGTCAATATCAACAGACTCGAGATTTTCAAATTCTAAGAAATTCATTTTGTGATCTTCTGCGTCACATCTGTCCATTTCACACCTTATATCAGACAAAGCAATCCGTTTTAAAATAACCAATTCGGAAAGAGCAGCCGAAAGAGTGTTAAATTTGTTGTGACTAAGTGTTATGTGTCTTATCTCTAATTCCCGCAAAAGGGGCATGTTAAGTAAAAGTCTGTCTAGGCTAAAGGTGATTCGTTCATATATCATTCGGTTCACGTGACTGAAAGAGTACGAGATTACCTTTAGTGTCTGCGAGCATCGGTCACTGAGAATATATAAAGATTCAATATCTTGCAATGTCAAGTGTGACTGTTCATCTTTAATTGCAAGTTTCTGAAGTCTGCTAAACACCCTAGACTGATAAATGAAATCTGAGGTTCTCAAAGTCTCTTGGGTATAACTTCTTGTGTCATTTGCATTAATTGTCAAAGTTTTGACCTCCTCTGGTACAACGTTTTTCAGACACAATTTGTCTACATTCCCATAAGATATATCGCCAAAATGTAATGTAACTGCGTCTGTATTTACAGACAATGCCTCGTGCGCACAATCAGACATAACCTTTTGAATAAACAATGGTATATTGTCAGCAGCGACAACTCCTAGAGATATCCTGTAATCTTTAATACACTTGTCGTTTGAAGCGGTGTCATAAATTTTCTGTGTCAACTGTTCTACCGTCGGTGGGTATAATCCACTTAACATTACAATTACATCAGACAATTCTGATATACTCTCAACAGAACTGAATACATTCAACTGGTCATCCAGTACTGCTTTGATTTTGCTGGTATGCATGAAAACATTACCGATGTTTTCATAAGCCTCGTTCCGACACAATATGGCGATATAAGTGGCTGCAAGGAAGTTTTGTAATCTTTCGTCTGCAAAAAATACTTTTTTGTTGTATTCAGGCTCAAGAGACCATGACCTTTCCTGGTGGGTTACAAGCCCTGCTTTGACAAGGTGATTCAAGTCAATCGCTTGGTACCCATACAGTTCGAACGAGGTGAAATCGAAATCTTTTGTTCTCTGTATTCTCGTGAGCAATGCATTGTGTCCGAGAAGATAAATCAAATTCTTGTGTTTTTGGCAGTGTGATAAATTGATAAAATACCTTGGTAGTTGAACATCTATTCCAGAGTCGTCAAATTGTTTTGATAATTTTGAATCCGGTTCCTTCTTATGCGTCTCAGCTGATTTGGTGCGGAAATCTTCGAATCTTTTGAGTTGCAGTTCAATGATTCTACTGAATATATCACAGTAGGTATCGCCTATCACTGAAGAATGATACCAGAGACAAACTAATGCTTCTAGTGTGAATGGTAAATGTCTGTATTCTTTAGCTCTGCAGGTTTCCATTTCAAGTATCAGTGCATCCGATTTCTTTTCCTTTCCATGGTACTTATTTAGTCTTTCCGAAACATCATTTATTAAATCATTCGTCGTATTTTTATCTATTCCATGTAGCGTTATTTCTAGGTCTGGACGAAACTGATCAAGTTTAACTTCCCTAAGTTTTAGTGGAGACGTCGTTGTAATGATCGTGTACTGTCTACTTGGATCCCTAGATGGCACAATCGTAGTAGGTAAATGTGCTTTATACCGCCTCTTGTTTGGCCTCCACTGATCAAGCCCATCCAACAGAATTAGAACTTTATCAGAGTCTTTGTCCAGCAATTCGTTTAAAAATGTTGCAGATTCCACAGGGTTTGATTTTGTCGTTTCTTGTTTCAATCTATTTAGGATATTTTTGTAACGACTCTTTATTAATTCGTGAATATGATCGTGATTTGTACTATAGGATAAAGGTATGTAAAACAAAAATTCAAATCGTTCAAGCACACCTATGTCATCAAACACTGGTTCGGCAATTGTGTTTGAATTGTTCTGAAAGCAGTTAGATGCTTCATCGGCGTCAAGTGTGCTATTAATTTGAATATTATTTCCTGCTTCATCTGAAAGTTCAGTTATTGTAGAAACAGAATTATGCTCAGGAATGTCTGAAGCAGAGAATAAAATTTGATTTGAATCAATTTCATTTTTTCCCTGCTGATGTTGATGACACCACTGTTGAATAAAATGCCGACAAAAGGCAGTTTTGCCTGTCCCAGATTCACCAACAATATAAACATTTTTGGTTTCTCTACCCTCGTTATGAAACATGTCGTGAAAATGTATTACCTTTTTATCACTTTCGTAGCCTTTCAAATGTATCTTGTCTAAGTCATCAAGTTCTTCAACCTGGTCAAGATCTTCCTCTGTCTTGATTCGGTGTTTAACTGTCATCCATGGCGGCCAGTAGCAACGGGCTTCGTTCGTTCTCTCATTTTTTGGCAAAACTGGAAACGCAGACAGACCAAAATCGTAGGCATTGTACAGTTCCAGAAGATAAGTTTTAAGACGATTTTTATTATCTGAAATACCAAAAAAAAAACCTAAAATATTCTTATAAAAATTACTAACTTTTCTAAGCACGTCTGTAACATTTGTATGATATTTCGATATATGTTCATTCGAAGTTTAAAAAGTTTTGAAAAATTACAGAAGTTCAGATTCTTCTTTACTTCTGACAGAAGCAAATGATTTATCAAAAAACACTTACATGTATGTTTATTTCTTATGAGAAAATATCTCTGAAGGAGGTATGACTTATTTCAATATAAATATATCTATTCAGTGATTTGTTTTCCTTTACAAATTGCTTTTATCTGTGTGCATATTCTAAGTTAATTATGTACCTACCGCTATATATGTTAACAGGTGTCTCTGGTTCTAAACCAGTATGAGTGACAATACTTGATTCACTTTCAAACAATCGCGAATCAAGAGTAGTCGATCTTAAGCTTGAGCTTACTTCATCTTCTCTCTCTCTGATGTCTATAGAACATTCGGTACTTTCATTTTCCAACACCTTTTTTTCCATTCGGATTGTTTTTGTACTTTCGATTTCAACTCTTTCTTCCTCTTCTGGTAAAGACTCCAAACCAAGTTCTTTTGAATTGTCCACAGTCTTAGATTTAACAGGTTCTGACCGTGCCCGCCTTTTACTCTCAGCTTCACTTGTTTCTGCCATCGGGTTTCCAAAAGAAGCTGAATTGGATACAAATTGTGACGGTTTCTTGGAGGGAGTTACAGTTTTTAAATTTAAAACAGATGTTGTTTCTTTTGAACCTGCCCTTTGTCGGCCTTCCGACCCTTTGTTGCCTTGTATTACCAATCGGTTTGGCTCTTTTGTCGGCTTCCGATTATACCGGTACCTAACAGCATCTGATAATGCCCGTTTGCTAGATCTCGTTTC
This sequence comes from Cyclina sinensis, assembly GCA_012932295.1. NCBI lineage: Eukaryota > Metazoa > Mollusca > Bivalvia > Venerida > Veneridae > Cyclina > Cyclina sinensis. The sequence goes on from JAAONU010000003.1 coordinate 4,212,559, forward strand.
TATATTAGTGTTAGCAGCACCAACACGTATATGCGTATCAGACAATGACTTAGAGGGCTTAGGAACATCAATGCTTTCTTTTAAAGTTGAAGTTTCGACCTTACTGGATCCATCAACTTCCTTTAGAATATGTCTGGTTCTAGTTACTGGGTTTGAACTGGCAGTTTTTCTAAATTTTGCATTTCCTTCTCTTTGAAAAGCACAATCACCCTTGTGTGAATTCAAGTTCACTGCAGACATTTGTTCCGTTTGGCTCATTTCTTCACACGCATTGTCCTTGATCAATGCCTCCTCTAAAATTGGTCTTTCTTCCAGAATTGTTTCAGTATTTGTCCTACTCGAATTAATTCCGTCACTGTGGATGTTTTCAGGCCGATACCCTTGTGATGCACGGTCATTTTTGCCATTTACGCTATGGACAATCTCTCTAACTCGTTCTGTACCCTTTACCGAGTTCCCCATTACAAGGCGAAAAAGATCGACGAGGCTGTCACTGTTGCGGTTCGACGGCAAACGACTAGTATCGACAACAAGGAAGAAAAAAGATTGTCTACTTCTTCATCCAGATTAAATGAATGAATTAAATGAAATAAATTAAATTCTCTAAACACTAGTATCCATATACTTTAAATTAGTTTCGGGAAGTTTGATAACGTTTGATAATCGTCTCGTTGACTGCATAAACCGGCTCATATATACAACACTAATGTATTGAGTTCTGTTTAAAATATGTCCAACGGAGATGGAACTTCTGTACTGCTAAAGGTGAATAATACAACTGCTCTAAAGTCATATAAACATAATTCATTTTACATGAAATAAAAATATTGCTGATTTTTGTTATTACATTTGCAAAGAGACTGTTAAAAAAATAAACCTCATTGATTTTACAAGATTCCTTGAAAATAATCATTCATACATGAAAGGATATTTTCCATTCAAACGCTTAATAAAAACTTGCAAATGCAAAATATAAGATCAACTAAAAGACATCGTCAGCCAACCATAAAACTATAAAAACAATACTATTGGGTTTTGAAACAAAGACAGTATGGCTCAAATAACATTTTTTTTCACCGGAGTAAAACAATATACATTCATTCTGAAGATTTACAAAGTCGATCGATTACCTGACATACATGAAATGCTTTTAAGTGTGACACAACACTACTGTCTCCTTAATTTGTTTCCGCCGAAGGGAGACTACTTTGTATGCATTTTATTTCAAAAAGGAATGTTAGCTATTTTACTGTAATGGATTTGTCCAGTTCCTAACAACGATAGTTGGAAATCGACATGACATTTACTAACAGTATTTTATCACTTCCTCTCGCTTTTTACATTCAAATATGACCAAATGCTAATTTGTAAGTTTTTAGAGTGTTTTTTTGTGTGTTTAGTTTACAAAACTAAATTTTGAACAAATGCGGGGACAGATTTGAAAATATCTTTTCTTTTTATTACTGACACCATGCATAAACATTGTCAGTGCCGTTTGTTTTCATTTCTATAATTAATTATGTTTACCTGCAAAACTATATGGCCGTTTCAAGCATAGGGACAAATTGGAAAATTCCTTTTCCATTCTTCGAAGCTTGCAGTAATCTAACAAGCTGTAGCTCACTGGTATTTTAAGTCACTGAAAAGTCTACTTGTTGCAAAATTAGGCTATCTTCGGGCATATACGATTTACATGCATACCCAAGCGTACTCTTTAATCGCATATACGAGAAAAATGCTGCAAATATTTTATACCATAGTATAAAATATTGACGTTACTTTACCAGTTGTAAAAGTAAGTAAGTTAGCGCCGTGCGATAACTGACTGATCCTGTAGTTATAGCACGACTGGATTTCTGTCTGGTACCCAGCGTACTTACAGATAACAGATAACACCAGACTAGACTGGATATAACTGCTCTGCATTTATAAAAATACATCGAAGAACAAAGAAAATTGCCGTTCACTGTTGTACAATATTGATAAATTTTATCCATTCTTTGTTCTTTAGTGTTGTAAGAAGTACTTGTAAATATATAATACATGAATATATATTTGTGGCAAATAAAGGGACAAATTGGAAAATTCCTTTTCCATTAGATTCGAAGCTTGCATTAATCTCACAAGCTGTAGCTCATTTGTATTTTAACTCACTGAAAAAAATCTAAACCTAAACAGGCAAATAATGGGACAAATTTGAAAATCCTTTTCCACGTGTTGCATTAACAGGATGATGTTCGGGCATATACAACTAACATGCACACCCGAACATATACTTTAATCGCATACGAAAAAACAAATGCTGTAAGTATTTTATACCATAGTATAAAATATTGACGTTAGTTTACCAATCGTAAAAGTTAGTATGTCAGTGCCGTGCGATAAATGACTAATCGTGCATTTATAGCACGACTGGATATCAGTCTGGTACCTAGCCAAATTAATTAACCTTAAGGTGTTGAACCCATTTTATAATTCTGATATTTTTTAGTTGTTCAACCTTTAAGCCTAATTTTAAACTGCATATAACTGAGCGGATATTGTTCGGTAGATTCTTTACCCTACCCTAGTTAACTTATTACCTAGAACACCGAGTATTCAGATTGCCAAATTTTGAATAAAATGGTGGATAAATCAGGTACGAAATAAGTGTTTCAGTTCTATACTTATGTATTTGTGTGTTTTCTTGGATTACAGGATCAGGTATGAATTTAGTTATCATATTTTATCATATTTTTATCATTTTTGCCTTAAACTCTGTGAACTGTTGGACAAACGAGCCATAAAAAGTGCCCAATCGCCTACGATTGGGCGAGTCCGCTTAGCCAGATGCAGATCAAAGTGAGACGTAGAAGGTGAACAATCATAAAATATCAGATTGTAAAATGGGTTCACCTTCGGAGGCGAAATAGTGAGACTATCTGGTACCCAGCGTACTTACAGATAACAGATAACACCAGACTAGACTGGATATAACTGCTCTGCATTTCTAAACATACATCGAAGAACAAAGAAAATTGCCGTTCACTATTGTACAATATTTATAAATTTTATCCATTTTTTGTTCTTTAATGTTGTCACAAGTACTTGTAAATATATATACATGTATATATTTGAGGAAAACAAATGGACAAATTGGAAATTCCCTCTTTCATTCCCTAAATGAAGCTTTATTTTAAACGCTTAATCATTCAAGTACGAAAGCTCTTCATGATACCTTATATTAACCTCAGTATAAAGTTAAAAACCATTATCAATAAAAAGTGCCGAAATGGAACATCATTTGATCTGTGTCCACTGAATGGCAACAGACGCCAAGCCACTACAGTTGTCAACTGGCAACCAACGTCAAACAAACACAGTTGGCAACTGGCAACAGACATCAAGCAAACACAGTTGTCAACTGGCAACAGACATCAAGCGACTACAGTTGTCAACTGGCAACAGATGTCAAGCGACTACAGTTGGCAACTGGCATCAGACGTCAAGCAAACACAGTTGACAACTGGCAACAGACATCAAGCGACTACAGTTGTCAACTGGCATCAGACGTCAAGCGACTACAGTTGGCAACTGGCAACAGACATCAAGCGACTACAGTTGACAACTGGCAACAGACATCAAGCGACTACAGTTGACAACTGGCAACAGACATCAAACGACTACAGTTGTCAACTGGCAACAGACATCAAGCGACTACAGTTGACAACTGGCAACAGACATCAAGCGACTACAGTTGTCAACTGGCAACAGACATCAAGCGACTACAGTTGACAACTGGCAACAGACATCAAGCGACTACAGTTGACAACTGGCAACAGACATCAAGCGACTACAGTTGACAACTGGCAACAGACTTCAAGCGACTACAGTTGACAACTGGCAACAGACATCAAGCGACTACAGTTGGCAACTGGCATCAGACGTCAAGCAAACACAGTTGTCAACTGGCAACAGACATCAAGCGACTACAGTTGTCAACTGGCAACAGACGTCAGGCGACTACAGTTGACAACTGGCATCAGACGTCAAGCAAACACAGTTGACAACTGGCAATTATCCTCAAGCATCTGCGAACTACAGACTTGCATCATGTGACACGCATACCCTCCTGGAATTTCTGACTATGGTTACACATTATCTTACAAGCGTTGGCGTATCTTCACAATAAAAATATTCATGTACGTTATCAAACAAAGAAGGAAAAATCATGATTATTCTTCCTCATGTAGAGTTGAAAATAATTATTAATGTCATAATATTCTGATGACGATGAATATTGATCCGGATGAAGGTCTTAATTATGATGATGTAATGTAGTGAATATGATATTACATACTGTCAACATTTCTATGTTTACTTTGGAACATTTACTTAGTTCTCTCCAGTGTAAACCTATTTATCAGTGTTTATTTCTAATTTCTACTTACCTGCTCACGGAAATCATCTCGCTGTATCAGTTTCTTGCGACATTTGAAGCTGAAGAATCGATTGCGACATTTAAAGTTGCACTGCCTGTTGCGACTCTTGCAGTTGCACCTAAAACAGCGCTGTCTGTGACGACACTTGTTGTGTCTATTACGAAACTTGAAGATATATGGTCTGTTACACTGTCTGTTCAGGTACTTGAATTTTCACTGTCTGTTGCAATGCTTGTTGAGACAACTTTTCCGACATTTCTAGAAAAACTGTTAGTCATTACTTTTTTCTGTCTGTTGCTAGATGTATTTTCACTTTCTAAGTTTTTTCACACTAAGTTCTCAATTTGAAATATTCATAATTTAAGCTCACAAGCTCAATAAAGTAGAGTGTTCACTGAAAAAAGCCTAGAACATAGCGATTCGGCGTTTGAAGTAATCACTCCCTTATTCAATATTCTGTTTTTATGATAAGAATTTAAAAGTTCCTAATCAAAATAAGATATTCCAAATATAACCCGTTTCGGTAGCAAAAACTTACAATTCGCCAAAGGCAATCACAAAACCCCGGTTTTCACGGGAAAAGCGTGCAAAAATGAACAGGTTTATATGGTGGCTAATTGCGGCCACCTTCAACCTTACATACTATAAAATCTTGTGAATTTAATGTTTGTTGTTTGCCTAGGCATTTTACAGACCTATTCTAATGAGTTAACGAACATTTTCGGGCTGCTGCGAAGCATAAATTACCCATAATATCACAGTAAGAGGAAACATCATTTTCTTTTCGTCATTTCCGGTGTACATGTATTTGTTTATAGCGTGTCACACGTCGATACAAAAAGAATTATTTAGAGCACAATCGTCTGTGCTTAGATGTCCTATTTAACTGTTATTCATTGCTGGTATTTCTTTTCATGTTCAAAAGGCAAATTATTATTAAAAAGCCTAACTTTAAAGATAAAAACTCCGAATTATATTTGACCACTTTGACCGAAAATTCGGACAAAGTATTCCGCAATATCCACTTCCGACACAAGTACTAGGAAGCAGTCATCAAAAGGAAAAATACAATTTTGCAAGAACTGGGGTTCAAATAGAGATAAAAAAATTATCATAATGCAATGATACTGTGTACCTAAATGATCGGAGAAAACATAGTTTTCACGTCTTTTATCCTGTTGTCTTCCATTCTTCATCCAGTTCTGTTGTTGTTGTTGTTTTTCACGCAAAGTCTTTTGAATCCGGAGACAAAACAAAGCTTATTTAGCTCAAAACTTCGTGACCAAGAATAGTTAATAAGCACGAGTTTAAGTGTGATAAATGATGTCGTTTGAGAGAAATATTTTCATCTTCTTGGAGGCAGTTGCTTTATCACTGAGTCGAATTGCATTTCATATTGAATCAGGGTCTCAATTAAGGCCCTGATTGAATGAATAATCGTTCTGAGCACTGTGTACAAGCATTTCGGTCTTAATCCAAGACACTATTTTGTAATTTAAGTTTCCAACAGAACTCGAAAGTGCGCCGAAATATATTTATTTCATTGAAAGTTTTAATCCCTTGTTTTTTTTTTCCTGTTTAATATCTTACAGTTTTTATCATTGTTACTAATATTTGTCTATTAACAAACTTCTCCAAATTTAGTACCTGCTCACGGCAACTTTAAGGATAAAGGGGAGATTACTGCTCAGGCGATTGACTTTGGTGGTGGAAAGACTCACTATGTAAAAGTATAACTTTTTAATCATTGCCATTTCTTATTTGTAGGATAAGATCTACCATTTAAGGGATAAATGATTTCATAAACCATGTGTATCAAAGAAAAACAGAAAAATCTAAAAGTCAGAAACCATGGATTGTCTTACTACTGAACTAGTGTACTAAGTACGTAATCGAGCAATCGTAACAACTCGGCCTTTTCCGACAACTTCGTAAAAAGACTTATTGAAGTCGCCCGAGGTGTTCCGAATGGAAATCGAGGTATCATTTCCGGCTCGACGTCCAACCCACATGGCTCATAAATGAGACTAACTTAGTAGATTGCATTTTGTTCTCACGTGATCAAGCACGTGACTGGGTGCATCTAAGTCATGGCTTAGGTTTGTTATTTGTTAATATTAGTGTTATATGTGCCAGGCTGGAAATAAATGTTGCTTTCATCTTAATCTTTATGCACGCAACAATTTCGTTCCATTATTCGTGGAATTAGAGCAAAGCTAACGATAAAGAGACAAGCAAATGATCATTATTAAGATGGTGTTTTGTTATTTTCTGTCTAGTTTTATCGTGTCTGTGTTATATGTAAGAGATTGACAATTCCCACGAGACAGATACCGATGACCTCGTGTGTTTCAAAACAATTTCTTGGATATTCGCATCAGTAAGTTTTAACTGTCTGGTTCAGACTTCTGTAGTGTGACCAAAACAATCACGGCGCTGGATTTTTTAATGGAGCTTCAGTAGGGTAAATCACCGATCATTTTTAGTAACCTCAGACAAAAAGACTGCTAACTGAATAAAAATAACAACAACATCTAACTGAATGATGTTATTCATATATCGGCTGCGTACATGTACAAAGTAAAGTTTAGCACCATTATGCGCATGTCTTGTGATTAGAAAAAGTTTCAATTTACTCAAATTCTTATCCAAATTCCTGAGTATAAAATTTCTGTTTCAAATTCCTGTCCGTTTCAAATTCCTGTCCGTCTCAACTTCCTGTGACAATGCATACAGATGCCCCATAGGCGGACATCAGTGGATTATCTACCCTGAATACTCTCTAATACTAGATTGGTCCTTCCATTTGGATTCCTTTGCTTTCATCGCTGTTTTCTTTTATGGTATCGTGATAATTACACATTATTATTTGCAACAATAGTAGTCGGATTAAACATTTAGTTTAACAATATGTTTTGTTAGCACAAAAAGTTTTTTTTTTTATTCCTAACTTTTTATTTAATATGTAAGTGACAATTTTCACTACTAAAAGTCAACACTATCACAAAGAGAAACAAGGATAAAGTCAGAGGATTCCAACTGAATGGACCAAAGTGCAATTTAGATTACCTCTGATGTTATCTGAGTAAGGGAGATAATTGTTATCAGCAATGTCTCTCATTACACCAGCTTCAGCATTTGTTGTCAAATGAGAGACATTGCTGATAACAAATTATCTCCCTTACTCAGATAACATCAGAGGTAATCCAAATTGCACTTTGGTCCTTTCAGTTGGAATCCTCTGACTTTATCCTTGTTTCTCTTTGTGATAGTCATGACTTTCAGTTGTGAAAATTGTCACTTACATATTAAATAAAAAGTTAGGAATATAAAAAAACAAACTTTATGTGCTAACAAAACATATTTTTAAACTAAATGTTTAATCTGACTATTATTGTTGCAAATACTAAGGGGTAATTATCACCATACCATAAAGGAAAACAGCGATGAAAGCAGAGAAATCCAAATGGAAGGACCAAGTTGATATTAGAGAGTATTCAGGGTAGATAATCCACTGATGTCCCCCATTCTTGTCGCAGATTCCTGCACCACAAACTCCGGAATCTTAATGACATACAACATGCTCTAATTAAATACAAAAACCTGAGTATTCAACGTCAGTGTCGTGAAATATATGAAATCGTCTAAGACCAGTTATAGTGTGTTTGATATATAATTTGGTAAAATGCATTTATTAGTTGATAATAGAATCTACAAAGGTTTGAAAACACAACACGTTACATTTTAAATCAGTAATTTAGGTGTTTCCATACACATGAGTTACGCTAAAATAGCTTCATCGGCCATTTCTCCATATATTCAACTGTATTGTACATTCTTTGCAATAAATAAAGTCACGTCTTTGTAATATTCAACAATATCTCTGTTTAAATGCAGCATCACCTAGACCGTTATCGACTATAAGTCTTGTTAAATTCTTGTAGTTTTATGTTGTAGAACTTTTACTGTTGCAAGTCCATACTTGTTTATTCTGATATAATTTTTCATGTGGAGATGATGAACATGTAATTGTTAGTCAAGAACAATTTGTAATTCTGTTTACGGGGTTCCGAAAGGGGGCGGACTTGATTGAGAGCTACTTAAATTCTGATGGTCATTTAAATGGCGAATGCCGTCCATATGGCAAAAAATCAAACAAGTCCACAGATGAATGCTGTGCGAATTACTAGTGCAACCACTGCGTTTTCTTTGACCGCATTTAACGTAAGAAAATTGCATATGTAGGATATGTCTTTAAGATACAGAATATGTGTATCAATCACCAATCAGCCAGTTTTCCAATGCGATGAAGAGTTCTATCTAGCGGAAATGTGTAAGAAAAACGGTTTAAGGTTTTGACAACATTTGGTGTTTCCGGTCACGTGATTTTGTGCAGTCTTGTGAAATCTCGTATAATTATGATAACTTAGCGGCATAGCTGGCGCCTGCCGCAAACAGAGGAATCTTCTTTCAATCTATCCGTCTGAATATTGTTTATCACTCGTAAATTTTCAATGCTTTTCTCAAAAGGACACCAAAAAATATCAGCATTTTTATAAAACATATTCTTCTCATCTATTACTCAGTAGATAGAGATTAAGAATTATTCTGTCAAAATGGGATTCAGACATATTAAAGTTGTCACGCACTTTGTCAGTTGCTTCCTAGAAAATCCTATTTTAATGATTGTGTTTAACATGCAATTCCCATTTGACTGATTTAGCTGTTTTCGTAATGCTTGTGCGTGTGAGTGTTATTTTTTAAATTATTTTTTTTCCTTTTGTTTTTTTTTTCTTTTCTGTAGATTGCTGTTTGATTGTTTTTTCTCTGCTGTTGTTGTTGTTGTTACTGGGTTTTATATTCAAATTAACCCATCGTCATTTAGTAGCAAAACTTATGAAGACATCAAAGGTATAGATGAGAGCGTCTACAACAGTGTGTGTGAGATGAGGCAAATATGAAAATTAAAAAAAAAATAAAAAATAAAAAAACAAAAAAAAAAATATGAAAATTAAAAAAAGAAAAAAAAAGAAAAAAAAAAAGATCGAAAACTATAGAGGCTACTCTCCTGTCTCCTGAACACACAGAAAATTTTTAATGTAGACTGTATTCAAAATGAGTTACCTTTAAATGCAGAGATATACGTGCAGAATCTAAATAGAAATCAGTTATGAGACCAAGGAAGCTAAGAGATCGGTGTAACTAGACGTTTATTGCGGAAGTGTCTTCTTTAATCTGTGGCAAACAATTTTGAAATACCACATCGTCTCGGATATTGCTTTTCCGCTAAAAGTACAGCAACATAATGTATGTCATTAAACTGTTTCGTGAAGAAAACCATCAACTGAAACGAATTCTTGGGAAACAGGAATTTTCTACTGTTCTACAGACCTCATGAATCCTTGCCAACTTTTGTGCTTTAAACAAAAGCTGTACTGACTGTCAGAAAAAATCAGCAAGTGGAGTGAATCAAAATTTTGTTTAGAAATAATAAGACATGGAAATGTAGGGTCTTGCCGTTATAATAGAAATGTTTGTAAACAGTTTTTTTAGGTAAATTTGGCAAACCTGTCTGGAATTTAAAAAGTGTGTGCAAAATTATGTGCACGATTTTAAATGCCTGTAGTTCATATTTCAGTGTCCAGCAGTCTCTTATTAAAGTTGCGGCTGCGAATTATTTACTGGAGTAAAGCTGTGCTTAAGAGTAAAGCTGTGCTTAAGTGATTGCTAACCCCTTTAAGACAGGAACACGTTATCAGTATATTTAGTATTAACATAATCTACTTCCCATCACGTGATACTGGTAAAATATAAACTTGAAAAAATAGATTTTGACCAAAAAATGTACAAAAAGAATCTAAACAATGACTTAGAGTAATTAAAAATGTATTGAAAAATCTTAATCTGAGCCGAAACAATGCCAGCAATAAAGATAAAGCTTTCACTACCATGACCTAATTTTGGTACATTTTGGCACTCGAAGACATAGTGCCATTCAAATGCTATAACCCTGCAACAAAATGTAAATGACCTGTCAGACTTAATTTGTATCCAAAGCGAGGCTTCGGGCTAGGTTGTCAACTTTCATATCCTAAAACTTACAAGTTATACGATTCCTGGTAAACGGTCTGACATTTTTAAGTCTGCAAATTATAAGACCACTTTGTCTAGAACTCAAAAACGATTACTTGTAAACTTGTCAGTAATAAAACCTTGACATCAATTGTTGTGTGCGTTTGTCAGAATTTTTTTTCTTCTTTTTGTATCTGTGAGCTGTAAACAAGCTAAATCTTGATGATCCAATCATTTCCGAGAACATTCAGGACACATGTACTTTTGCCGTTATTAGTCAACTATGGGGTGGATAATCGGGACTGGCAATCCAGGGGTACCGTTTTCGAATTACGCACGACACGGACCAGACAGTATGTATCGTCCGGGAAAATGGTTCGTAATGCCCTGCTCCTCCACTAAAAATATCAATTTGTCTTTAGAACAGGGGTTCTATGCAAGAAGCAAAGTAATCTGTAATATCTTTGCAACGCGATGTTTCTGTAACTTGAACTGTACCACTCCAATTACTATTAAAATGACTAAACTCTTCAGAGGGCATCAGTTACAACGGCAACCGGTGCCAATTAAAAAAAATTCGCACAAGCAACTATAAGTGAAGGAGTAGAGGCGGAAAAACAAAATATTCATGAATTAAATGTCAAATGTCGCGAGAATATCATTTATAGTTTGCTACTCGGGTCTTTGGGCGTAACCTGGTTTCAAGACGCATGGCAAAGCATGTTCTAAACTGAAGTGACAGAGTGCCAGAATCTCATCATTTAAGGCTGTTAATGTGTAAATACTGAAAGAACGCCATTTAATTTAGCATTTTTATTGCATAACATCAATGCAGAAACGGTATTTAACAATAAACTTTTCAAAGTAATAACATTCAAAGTGATAACAGAAAGTAACAACAAAACGAATTCTTTGAGCAAATATTTCAGGTTTAATGATTTTATATTATAAACTGTTTATATGTGCATCTAATAACGGACAATGCTGAGTACAAAACAGTGTAAAATGGTGCAATCGCTTATTTCAAGTTCAAACTGCAAACAATAAATTCATACAGATGTACAGAAACTCAGGGAGAACAAGACCTTTATTGTTGCGCATGGAAATAAAATAACAACAGAAGCAGATACATTTAATTGAATAATAGACAACATAAATAGGTATATTATGGTATATTATGGTGTATCATTGCAAACAGAATTTATTTATAAGTTATTATTGCACAAAGAAAACATTTTAAAAAGTCCATCACTGCAAGTTAGAAAACAAAACAACAACTTAATGTCACTTCCATGTTTAAAGTTCTATAATGATTATTTTTTTCTAGTTATTATAAATAGTTTAATAATGTTTGTAAATCCGGATAAAGTTTTAGTCTTGTCCATGTTATCAGGCTTCGGAGTATAATGGGTTCTCAATCGATGTCGACCGCTGAAAAGAAAAGAAAATATATGATTTTGAATACAAATTGATTTTGACCAAAGGTTTTTCATTTGCTAAAAAGGAAAAGATACAACACATTTTACACTTCGAAAAAACAAACTTCTGTTTTTAAAAGATAATAAAAAGTTAAAATACCTGCAGAAAATCCATCTTAGTCCAATAACAAAATATAAATATATTAAGGTTACAACTGCATTTTTAGTCTAAACTGTTTGTGGAAAAAATATTGTTTTAAAGATTTCATTTTGTGAAAATACAGTTTTTGGGAGTATCTATATTTTTTCATCCCTGTATTGTGTTAAAATACAGTAACAAATCACATATGCTTTGTCATTCACAGATTCTTCATGAAGCCAAAAAACACAAAACATTTTTTTCCCAGATAATTCATTACCCATTTATTACAAATACACTCATAAAATTATTAACAAACTTACCATTCCAGGATCAATGTCATTCATTTGGAACTGTAGCGAAAAAAAAAGCAGAGAGGTAAAATTATGCATACTGGAAAAATTGTTAGAACAATGCTCTGGCAGACAAAGCCTATTTATTTTCATTCGAGGTAATTTAATAACTAACTCTCAATTTTAATGCATCACATGTGGGGAAAAATATTGAGTGGTTTACCAGTCCACACTTTTCTAACAAGGTCATATCAAAATTTATATGTAAATAATTCATCACAATTTAAACATGATGCTAGGTATTAAAAGGTTTCTTGGTCATTCTTTTCTACAGCTTAAAAAAAAGAGAAATATTTATCATACACGGCATTAAAAGAACTCATTCAAAGAACAGGATGCGTTAAAATTTGAGGTCATATACTCTCAGATAAAATAATTTTGCTCCTAGGTCAATACAACAATCCAAGGTCTATGTAATCGTCAAGATCTATTAAACCAAACAATTCTTACATCTGATTCCTCTGTCCCATAGCTGTCATAAGCTGGATTAGTTAGTCCACCCTGTGGTACCTTTCTTCTACGCAATGACTGTAAACTTGGAAGATTTATACTGAAACATAAATGAGTTGTCATAAAGCATTTGAAAAAAAGCATCAATTTGTTTGTGACTAAACACCAATTTTTCCAGATGTATTTTCCTGGGCGCCAATTTTTTTTTATCAAAGCATTAATCAGTTTTCTGTAAGCATTTGCTAATGTCGCAGCACTTTCATCTGACAAAACCTTTTCAATAATTTCAATGGAATTTCAATTTTTCATTAGTAACAAGACACTTTTAATAATATAATCATTATGGAATTACAGCATATTTAACCCTGAACATGCTGAAACTTTGTAATGGATTTGCCCAGCTTTGAATTTGGAACAGTTCATTCAAAGTTTAAGGGATTTCAATATCAAAACACAAAAATGGAGCTTCCAACAGTATAGAGCCTGGTCAGACTGCACGGATGTGCAGGCTGGCCTGGCTCTATACTGGTGGCAAAGGCTAATCCCTTTCTGTTCCAGCAGGTTAAGGGTTAAAAGTACATGTATATCTCACTATTACAAGCCGCTGATTTACATGTGGTCAAATATAACAAAATCGCAGCTTACTCGGGTTTGTACTTCTTCAGCATGAAGAACGTGCCAACAGCAATAACAACCACTCCGACGACACCAAATGTAACTCCAACTCCTACTTTCCAGCCTCCTGCAAAGACAATGATGCCATTTAATTCACTTTTAAGTCAATTTTGGAACAAATCAAAATTTAACAAAATCAAATCTTGCTAATGATTTTCATGTTGACTGGTACAAGTAATATGATAGTTGGCATGTTACTACAGTTTTGATGATTTGTAAGCTGTCAGTTAGTTAGGTAGAAAGCAGTATTATATTTTTTGATATTTTTATAGAAAAGCTGAACAAACTTGAAAAAGATTTTAAACCAATTCAAGATGACCAAGCATAGCATTTCCTCCCGGCATCACTGCATAAACTAAATTTCTTCCCGGCAACTGCATAAATGCGATAAACTTCTTTATAATCATCCACCTTCATTGCTTAACCATTTAATACAAGTACCAGTAATTTTTTACCGACTATTCCCATAGCAAGATACATGTACATACCAGAACTCTTTTGCTGCTGTGTAGAGGCAAGGGACTTGCCAGACTTATACTGACACCGGACTCCTTGGTAACCAGATGGGCATGTGCAAATCGGAGGACTGCTTCCAGTCACGCAAGTGCCTCCATTCTGACAGCTGAAATTTGGTGTTCCACATGCTGGTGTACACAAGCTCTCATCTGTGCCATCACCGCAATCATCCGTGCCGTCACAGCGTGTAGCATTTGTTATACACTTTCTTTGTTTTGTACAGTAGATGAAGTCAACACGACATTTTTCTAAAATATATATACAAAGATAGATGATTTCAGAAGATATGGCAATCAGTTAAACAACTAGAACTGTGTCCATAGGACACGGATGCCCCCACTATGCATAAGTGCTCATAAACAAGAGCATGTATATCCTGTATGTAAGATTTTTTCTGTACATATACCTAAAATGATCTACAGGTAACCTTATGTACATGTTAAATTAAATTACAAATGTAATTTTTATATGTTCAATTATTTATATGGTATATAATGAAAAAATCAACAAAGGGCCATAATTCTGTTAAATATGGTCACAGCAAAAATTCTTTCCTTTACTACCATTTACACATTAAAGCTGTTCATCCCTGGAAGTTTAAGCAAAATCTGCCATCCGGTTTAAGAGGAGTTGCGTTCACAAAATTTCTATATGGTATATAGTGAAAAAATCAACAAAGGGCCATAATTCTGTTAAATTTGGTCGCAGCAAAAATTCCTTCCTTTACTACCATCTACACATTAAGGTTGTTCATCCCTGGAAGTTTAAGCAAAATCTGCCATCCGGTTTAAGAGAAGTTGCATTCACAAAATTTCTAGTGAAAAAATCAACAAAGGGCCATAATTCTGTTAAATTTGGTCGCAGCGAAAATTCCTTCCTTTACTACAATCTTCACGTTAAGGTTGTTCATCCCTGGAGGTTTAAGCAAAATCTGCCATCCGGTTTAAGAGGAGTTGCGTTCACAAGATTTCGGGACGTACAGACAGACGGACGGACGAACGGACAAGTGCAACGCTTTATGCACCCCACTTTGTGGGGGCATAAAAAGGAACCCTGGTATAGACAAATACTGCTTCAGCATTTTTTAACTACTTAAAAAAAATGCTTAAGGTAAGTTTTATTCATACTAACATTTACTTTTCACATGACCTGTGTCATCTACACTTGTGAAAAAAAATCAGAGTATTCATCTGGGCTGAGTAATTTTTTTTATATAAGCTTATCAGTCTAAAAGCCAGAACACTTTTGTAAAGTTTCTATTCCAAAATGAAACACACCAATATTCTCATAATTCTATCACATGTACTTCCATCAACATTGATACCATGTAAACATGTCTCAAACATTAGTGAAAATATAAGTACCAGAATCAACAGCACCATCAACTTTAATTGACAGACTAATAAAAAATGTAAAAAAAGCGTGTAAGAATTAAACTGAACAATATACTGACTGATACTTACTGCAATTACCACCTTCGTCTGTTTTGTCTAAACAATCGGGTATACCATCACAGTGTAATATGGCGGGAATGCACTGAGAATTCTGGGTACATTGGAACTGACCGTGGGGGCAGTTGTTATTGATCAGTGGTGTAATGGTTGAAGCTGTTGGTGGAACAGTCCTTAAGGTGGTTGATCCTCGGGTAGTTGACGGTCTTGTTTGTCCGGAGGGAAGAGCTGAAAACATATCAAGTCAAGGATTAATATAAAAAATTAGAGTGAAACAATAAATGCAAATAAATTCTGAATACACCTCATCCTTTAAATATGAACATTTCTTAACTTACATGTATATAGTGTTTGTCCATTGGGAAGGCTAAAAAACAGCAATATTTACCATTTCATCCTCGGGCAAGTATAAAGTTAGACATTTGTTAACATAGAACGCTCTATATCAATGTAACTTCATAAAGTAACAGAAGTCACTACACAACCTCCTTTTAGTGTTTGGTTTTGTCTAAATTTCTCAACTTAACCCCTTCCTTATAATAACACAGATTGGGTAAGCGATAAAATGTTGATATTTACAAAACTTCAAACCTACCCTTTTACAGTGTAAAAATTATAAAAGAAGGAACAATATTTTCTAGTTTTTATTCTTACAAACCTTCACCTACCAGACATACTGACATGTCAATTCAAAATGACAATATGTATGCAACGCTTGTGATAATGCTGTATCCATCAGATTTAAGAACTTCCCATATTCTCAATGCACTTACATGACGTCATTGCATGCAAACCAGTAATCATTATTCCCTTAACTATGCTTGCAGTCAAAATGTTGAATTCATGATATGTTTAAACGGGTAATGCATTTATAATGGTATTTAATGGAATTAGGATCAGAAATTCAGGCACATACTTTGCATAGTAGTCGTCGGGCAGCTAGCTGGTTCGTCAGTTCCATCTGGACAGTCCCAGATACCATCACAAATCCAAGTCTTGGGTAGACACTCTACACGTGGAGCACAATAGATCTCTGTCTGTGCATTACACTGTGGTCGGCCCAGTTTCATGGGAGGTACTTTAAAATTATCATAAGTAACAGATGTAGTCATAGTCTCAATTGTCAAAATACTTTAAAACTGTGTAGTTTATATTAAGAAATGCAACCAAAATATTTATTAAATCTTTTCTAGGACAAGCACTTCACCGCACCAGGAGAACACACGAGTTCTGATGCAAAGATGGCAAACAGAATTCATGCAAGTTCATGCTTTTTTTTCCCATTTATAAATGTCAAATCACATTAAGAGCATATTTTCTAATGAGGAATTGTAAACACAAATTCAGCAATAAACGCACCCATTTTAAACCATTAATGTCAAAACACTTTGAAACCTTATCATTTGAGAGAAGGGCACAGAAAGTTTGTGCGTGATCCATTAAAAATTACTTAAAAATGGTTTTCAAAGCTTTTAACGCAAAACAACCTAAATGCAGCTTACTGTTGCATTTTCACATTTTTTGTTACGCAATTTTATTAAATAAAATTTCATTTAATTAGCTTTTTATACTCAAATCCTGACCTCAGAGACTAAGCTTTGCTGTGCGTTAAAAGCATTACATCCATTAGCTTTTAAATCTTACTGTGCAGTATGCTTTTAATAATAACATTTCAAATAGTGAAACGGTCATTTGCAATGATACGTTAACTTTAATGGTCACGTTCTAATAAATATCTGAAATCAATTTACCCTTTTACTCTAGTTCCCCCGTCTTTTACTCTAGATTCTTTTAACCTTTACTATGAATTCTTTTAACTTTTGCTCTAGACATTTTTAACCTTTACTCTGGATTTTTTAAACTTTTACTCTAGTTCATTTTAATCTTTATTCTAGTTTCTTTTAGCCTTTACTCTAGTTTCTTTTAGCATTTACTCTAAATACTCTAAACCTTTACTCCACCTTCTTTTAACCTTTACAAGTTTCTTTTAACTTTTACTCTAGATTATTTCAACCTTTACTCTAGTTTCTTTTAACCCTTACTCTAGTTTCTTTTAACCTTTTTAAGTTTCTTTTAACTTTTATTCTAGATACTAATAACCTTTACTCTACTTTCTTTTAACCTTTTCAAGTTTCTTTTAACATTTACTCTAGTCTAAACCTTTACTCCACCTTCATTTAACCTTTACAAGTTTCTTTTAACTTTTACTCTAGATTATTTTAACCTTTACTCTAGTTTCTTTTAACCCTTACTCTAGTTTCTTTTAACCTTTTCAAGTTTCTTTCTCTAGATTATTTTAACCTTTACTCTAGATACTCATAACCGTTACTCCACTTTCTTTTAACCTTTTCAAGTTTCTTTTAACTTTTAATCTAGTTTCTTTTAACCCTTACTCTAGTTTCTTTTAACCTTTTCAAGTTTCTTTCTCTAGATTATTTTAACCTTTACTCTAGATACTCATAACCTTTACTCTACTTTCTTTTAACCTTTTCAAGTTTCTTTTAACTTTTACTCTAGATTTTTTAACCTTACTCTAGTTTCTTTCCCCTATTAGTCATGTTTCTTTGACTTTTTACTGTTTTGTTACTTGTTTTGTTTTGACTTTATCTTTTCTTCTTTCATTCTCTCCCCTTTAGGATTTGTATGAACTTACATCCTGTTTTGCACTCCGGTGTAAATGTTACATCGTCAATAGCAATATCGGAGGCTGCCTTGTCTGCTGCTGTAGCTTCAATTATGATACTGAAGTTGACATTGTCGCCGACAAGAATATTGGCATACTGCCAACTCTGTCCCTTGTTTCCACTGTCAGACCACATCAAGTTCTTTTGTTGGTTGGTATTGTATGTATATACCTAGAATTTAAAAGAAAACTACTTGGCATAAATAAATAGATACTAGCATTTCTTTCACAAAAAAATATTCATTTTGGACCTTTTATCATTCAAGCAATTCACAAAACTGAACTAGTATCTGTGTAGACTACATGCATAAGGGGAAATGTAATCCCTATCTCAATGAAAAGCAATAACGCATTTCAGACCTGTACACCTTTAAAAAAGAAAAGGTAGAAGCAGACTTATATCAGTCTGTCCCAAGAGTTATGTCTGTGATCGGAGTTTTGGCTGAGAGGGTATTACAGAAGTAAAATTAGATTTATTACACAAAATCCATCTTCTTTCTGATACATATTAAATATACTTGGATAAATCCAAATATTACCTTTATGGAAATTTAGACGTAAAATTTACAAGTGAACACCCCCATTGCACACTGGCATGTATATCTATTTCATTTGCAAGACAATCAAACTATTTATTTTAAAAAGAAAAAAAAACAGACTTTGAAACTGTCTACCATTACACATGCTACTGACAATCCAAGCACTGTTACCTCTAATTTTCAACAGGAAATTTAATTTAAGGTGAATAAATAAACATACCCTGAGAGGTCCAATATTTTCCGAGCCAAACATGTAGTAGTAGAAGCGGAAGTAACAGACACCCGTACTGCTGGGGAAAAATTCTGACTGTAAATCCGCTATATCACCTGGACTCATGTTTGCAGAATTGATTGTGAGGAACTGACCTGCATATAGAAAGCATTATGTAATAAGTATTGTGTCAATTTTAAGTCTTTTGTTTTTTTATTATGAAATAAAAGGTGATATTTTTTTCATTCATGAAAATTCTGAAAGTGAAAAATCATACACTTCGACAGTTTTGTTTAGCGATTATAAAATAAAATAATAATTAAATTTTACATTCAAACTTAAAAACAGACTCCTTCAAACAATGGAAAACTATTTGATTTGATGTGCTTCAGACCAAAATAAATATTTCTGACTAATTCTCACCATTCTGGGTGCCCTGGTGATCAGCATCTGCGCCAGATTTGGGATTCTGTCTGTAATTAGCCTGCATCCAATCAGCATCGTCGTCTGATCTCTGGCTCCACATACATCTTGTCTTCCAATCAGAAGTGTCAAAACTACAGTCTCCATGATTTGGAACTAAAAATAGAATGATGTAATGTAACAAAGTCTTATTAGTGGAAGTATACGGTATATGCAACTTTCATTACATCATTGTAACTGCTGACAGCAGGCATAACTAATATATTTCTTAGTCTTTTTCTACCCAAAAATCTGTAAGTTTTCAACACACAAACATTTGCAAAACTAGAGAGTTGACAAATGATTTCAAGAAACTTCTAGATTTTTATATATAACATTTATCTTTAAAAAACAAGTTTTACTGTATCTTTAGATATGTCCAAATATGTTATTTCATTTTGACACCATGTGTTTACAAACTTAAAACAATGTGTACTTAAGGAATCCTAAATGTTCGTACAAAAAAAATATTTTTTACTCCTTAAATTCAAAAAGTTTGAACCCAACACTTTCACACAGAAACTTACTGCAGCCATCTTCATCTGAGCCATCATTGCAATCCACTGTTTTGTCACAGCGTCTGCTGCGGGGTACACACTGCTGATGATTGGAACACAAGAACTGGCTACTGGTACAGTTACCAGCTATAGCTGTGAAGATGGAATAAACACATATTAATCTGGTATCTATCGTTAAGTTAGCTTTCTCAGACTTATATTCAAATATTTAAAATTTACTCAAAAGGAGGCTTCAGTAAAGTTCTAATCAATTTTTAGAGCATATGAGCTGGAAATAAATAGTCTAAGTGTATTTTCTACTAACTAGTAACCACTATTAAAAAAATTCAGATGCCGATGAATAAATCTAAATATAATTGCCATTAACATTCTTACTTGGAGCACATTTTGCAAAGCTTATGTCATCAAAAGCAACCATGTGACCTTGGGCATTTCTTGGAAAAATGACCTTCAACATAAACGAGAATGTCTGGAAAGCGCCAACACTGAATTTTGCCCTCTTCCAAACAGTGGAAGTATCAGAAGTGACTGTGAACAGCTGGACAGCCTGTGCCTGCTTGGTTTTTAGTACAACTTGAATGACTGACCCGGCAGCTCCGAATGAATTGTACCAAAAGGTCATCTGACATGATGGACTTGAGGAATAATACAAACTGGACTCCAGTAATGCAACACTTCCTACTGGATTTTGACCATTCTGTACATAGATGTAGTGACCTGTAAAAAAAAAATTGAAAACTGACCACTTGACAGTAGATCAAAAGATTGTGAATATATACAGATTTATGAAAAAAAGTGCAAAAAAAAAAAAAATGAAAATTTCAAATGCAAACATTGGTCAACCCTTGCTTAACACTTCATGGACTTATCCATCATTAAAACTGTATGGACCTATTTATTATTCTTAGGATAGTTTAACTGAAACTTACTGATTAAAGAACAAACAGTGCACATCATGAACAGACAACATGGATATACAGACAACCAATAGCTCAAAGTAATGTGTACAGTCTGATCATAGTCTTCACTGGTTGCAAGGGCAAAATCAAAAGTCACCAGTAGGGTAGATGTTGAACATTTAACCCTGAACATGCTGAAATTTTTTAATGGATTTGCCCAGCTTTGAATTTTGAACAGTCCATTTCAGTTTAAGGGATTTCAGTATCAAAATACAAAAATGGAGCTACCAACAGTATACAGCCTGGACAGACTACACGGATGTGCAGGCTGGCCTGGCTCTATGCTGGTGGCAAAGGCTTATCACTTTCAGTTCCAGCAGGTTAAGGGTTAATATCAAATGTACAACACAGAGTTAAGAAGCTCCAGACTCCAGATCCAGAGATCACTGGTTCCCATCCCACAATGGGTGAAAGTCTCCAGTGACATTCCTAATTCCACAAATTTGGCATTATAACTGGTTCAAACCCAGGTAGCCAGTCATCAAGCAAAGTTTATCCAATTTGCAAGAACTTGTTTTCCGACTGAAAGAAAATAATTAAGTCTTATATGAACTAAATGAACAGTAAACAGCAGTGACTGTAACCAATACGCACCATTTGCATTACTGACTGTGTGGTCAGTTTTCGGTCCTGGTGAGTTGCCGGCAGCAACAAGCTGGAAGTTGGTGTTATCACGTGCGGAGTTCTTCCATCCACACATAGAATTGGTCTCAAATTCACATGCTGTACCTACCATTACAAGAACACAATCATATCAGACATTTTTTTTCCACTAAATTAGTATGTAGTTCTTTTTTCTACATCAGAATGAAAGGTGCTTAAATTCCTATCTATCACACCAAATGTTTTATTCAGTTGCATTTTAATGACAGACATTTTATTACATAATGAATGTTGAACTCGAATGCTTTAGCACAAATACTTTGCAAGCAGCTATGGTAATTATTAAAGATACTGTGTTATTATCAAATATTCACTGCTGCAATGATGTCCTTGCAATCAGAAAAAAACTTGTATTCTTTTACTGACCTTGACAGTCATTTATTACTGAAAACTGAATCACAGAACAGACTAAATGTAGCTTAAAATTATTTGGTACCTGTGACATCAAAGCAATACATACCACAGGTGGCTTCATCCGAATTGTCTCCACAGGCATCAATAAAATCACACTGTTCTTTGAAAGAGTAGCATTTATTCTGGTTTTGACATTTCAACTGGCCTGATCCACATGGTCCGACAGTGGTGCTTGGTGGCGTGGGCTGTCCTGGGATTGAGCCTGAGAGAAGTTGTAGACATTTTTTATTTGAAGGAATAACTTACTCCACCTTGATCAGATGAATAAATTTTCTTTATATTCAAGACATTTTTTTTTTTGCTTTATTGACACAATAAATTTAGTGTTACCAGCACTAAATTTATACATGTATCTAAAAAGAAGTTTAAAGTATGAAATATGTTTGTGGTCAAAGTGCTTATACATTCTATCCTGTTTTCCAACCAGTTATTCTTAGGACCTACCTACTTTAAAAAATATAAAAAAAGACTTAGGAAATAACTTAGCTGCAGTCCTATACATAAGCTATAAACTGTTTACGGTAAATATTTTTAGAACTATTTCATCTAAAATTGTTTTATCAACAAACTGTCTACCTCCAATCTGACAGCCAGGTGTCAATGAGATATCATCTATAGCTATGTTGTTGTGTACCCCTCCTCCAACACTTCCTTGAATGACTATCTATAATGATAAAGTGAATTTTAAATACAATGAGGTTTATAAATATTGTATAGGATATGACAAGCCACTAAACCCTGAATCTGTCAAATTTAAAACGTTAAAGTTTTAATGAACAATTTAGTAAAATCTAAGATAAGCACAGTTAAGTCTGACTAATGAGACCCAGTCAGAAATTGGTTCTAGATTTTACATTACGGTCCTAAAATTCATGTTGCTGATTTTAATGTTTTTTTAAAATAATTGGTCTTAACCCTGAATGTGCTGAAATTTTGTAATGGATTTGCCCAGCTTTGAATTTGGAACAGTCCATTGAAAGTTTAAGAGATTTCAATATCAGAATAACAAAAATGGAGCTACCAACAGTATGGAGCCTGGTCAGACTGCACGAATGTGCAGGCTGGCCTGGCTCTATACTGGTGGCAAAGGCTAATCACTTTTGGTTCCAGCAGGTTAAGGGTTAATATCAGGACCTTATTGAATTCTATGAAAAAAATACCTGGAAGTCTCTACTGTCAGATGGGGAGTCCATGACATATGTGGCAAGTTTCCAGTTGTCTCCGTGATCACCTTCTATGTATGACATGTCATTCAACCCTGTAATTCCTTGCAAGTAAGACACCCTCTTGGACACAGTCAAAATACCCACCTCATTTCCCCACATGTGATACCATAAGCGAAGCTGAAATTAGCACAGTAAAATTTATATATTTCAAAAGATATTCAGCAAAAAAAAGCTAGGAAAATGTCCATATATAGAAACAGTATTTATCTGATACGTCAAAAGTTACTCCAAAAGTATATATAGTTTACCAAGATAAACATGGTTGATTAGAAAAATCTTAAAAAAAAAAAAAATAGGCATGTGAAACCAAAATATTACAAAATTTTAAGTTTGGTTTATGCAAATTTTATTACATGTCTAGAGATTACAAGTCAGCAAATTACACCACTCAACAGCTTAATAATTTAAGACAGTGTTTTCAGAAAAATTTGGAAAACTTACAGCACAGTTGGTTGAAGTTCCTTTGATGGTTTGTGATGTAAGTCTGGCAAGGTCACCTTTTTTCCTTGGTGCTGAACCATCGATGTAAATATAACCACCTAGGACAAAATGTGAGAAATAAATTCATGTGGTTTTTAGTCTATGGCTTCTTAAAAGTATTCTTTAAGTCTATCTATTTGAGCTTATTTATCGTCGATACTGGTTGCCCATATGAATGACGCCCCCTGAAGAGATTAGTTATTTTATGTTGTGGGGGCAGTGCAAGATACAGAAAGCATCCCATTCCAGAGACACCCCTGGTTCTTTTGCATGCTCAGTGTACAGCACTGATACATGGGACCTTGGTTTAACATCTCACCCGAAAGGCAATTAGTAATGTTAATGGAGGAGCAATCTCAGGAACCCTGGGTTACCATTCCAGCGCGTTACCATTGGACCACTGATGCACTCCTATTCTTTAAGTGTTGACTGCACATATACAAATATTAAACCAAATTTCACATTTCCTTCTACACAATTAGCAATATCAATTATTAAAAACTTGTTAATTGTCTTTATTCTATTCATATAGTTTGTATAACCCTACAATGTATATATTAAGTATATAATTAATTTGCAAACTATGAAATTTGCCTTGATTGTACAATCTGCAAAGAAAATCAAAAGATAACATTTACATGTAACACTAAAACAGAATGCAATTTTTTTTTACAAAATGCCATTTTTGATTATAAAAACAAACCTGATTCTGTCCTTGTGGTATGGTCAACACTTGGTCCAGTCCCTAAAGTGGGGGTAGATCCTTTGGCCAGTGTCCAGTCAAACTGGTCATCCACTGCGTTAGACCAGAAGCTACAGATTTCATTAGTAAATGAACATCTTCCTTTGTATGTCAAGTCACACTGTTTGGTCTGGAAAATATAAAGAGATTATAGTTGGAGTTAGTTTCTGTGATAATAGCATTTTCTGATCTTAGCTAAGAATCTTGATCTACGCGCAGACAAAAAATGTCTTATGCAAACAATATACCCTGAGGAAATTAAGTGGAATGTGATTTCAATACACCTACTAATTTTTAATTCTGCTTCATTTCACAGTATTTGTGTTGAAACCCAGCAGTTTCATCTAAAAACGTGTACTTTCTAATCATACAACAAAAGTTAATACTGATAAGTTACAGTGGCTGCACATTAAATAAATGTTTTTTATTATCTTCTTTTTTCAATAGAAAAGATTGAAGAAGATGATTATTTCTGACCAGACTTGTAAAACTTACATTCTCATCAGATCCATCTCCACAATCATCAGCGTAGTTACACTGTAGCTGGGGATCAATACAGTATTTATTACTGCATGTGAACTGGTCCGTCCTGCATTTCTGTTGTATCAATGGTGGCTTACAGTCAACAAACTGAACTTTGTCTACAGAAATTCCTCCTTGATAAGACTGGCCACGTCTTGCCTGAATACCAACAATAAGGTTCTGTTTGGCTCCGATATAAACATTGGCAGGCTGCCAAATCTTTCCCTTTCCTCCAGTTGTTTCCCAAAGCTGTGTGGTTGTGCCTTTGATAGTGACATAGGCTATGAGGGAGTCCACGGATGGTCCATCCATATAGTAAAAGAATTGAAGTTTGCACTGTGGACCTGTACGGCCTATTGTGTTTGTATACAAGCTTGTGGTATCATGGAAAGATCCCCGAGTACCAGTGGCAAATGCATACCATCCGGTTGACATTCTCTGCAAAAAAATAGAATAAAGACATTGTGAACTAAGCATTATAATACCTTTAAAGTTTCACTCTGGAACAAACTTATCAAGTTATTATAATGTTATTATAATGCACTAAATTTAAACCTTGAAAGAACTTAAAGAACTATATAATAACAATATCATGAACTTTGTGCATTATCTTAAAGTAAATAAATAGTCAAAATTTCTATTACTGACAAAAAATAATCATTGCATTACTATTATTAGGTTTTATTTCACTTAACCCTTAACCTGCTGGAACCGAAAGTGATTAGCCTTTGCCACCAGTATAGAGCCAGGCCAGCCTGCACATCCGTGCAGTCTGACCAGGCTCTATACTGTTGGTAGCTCCATTTTTATAATTTTATATTGAAACCCTTAAACTTGGAATGGACAGTTCCAAATTCAAAGCTGGGCAAATCCATTACAAAATTTCAGCATGTTCAGGGTTAAGAGAAAGAAAATATCATATCAATATACAGATGGTAAACATGCAGACGTGAAATTTGCTTAAATATTCTCATAAAAGCAGGCCAAATACATTCTGTCACAAAAAATATATAATATTTCACAAAGTTGAACAAAAAAGGCTTCATCTCTGTTTAAATACCTGAGAAGCATCACTTTTTGGACTGTATGGAGAAGTCATGAAGCTTTGAGCCTTTCCCAACTGCCATGAGAACGATTCCTCTGGTCTGGGTGCGGGAGCATGTTTGATCATCCAACCACATGTCTGTCCATCTTCAAAGCCACAGCTTGTTGATACTAGAATAATATTGTTACCTAGTTAACATACAGTTCTAATACATCAGGTTTAAAAGATCTAATTTCTAAGATTAAAAGCTGACTTATCATAGCTATGATGCATCTATTTTATCAATATAAATTGATATTTTAAAAGGCTTTTAAGTTTGAGATTATAACTTTAATCCTTTCTCTCTTGTTATTTTTGAAAACTAGAAAATGTCATTTATGGCATTCTTTTTTTCTTTTTCTTTTCTCTCTCATATACATGTATGAATAAAAACAAACTCTTACCACAATTTTTCTCATCACTGTTATCAGCACAGTCGCTTCTGAAATCACAAACACGTGAAGAGTCAATGCACATTAGGTCACTCCTGCATGTAAACTGGCCAACAGTGCAGTTACTTCCAGCTATAGTTGTTGTAATAGTGGAGGGTGTTGTAATGGTGGTAGGAGGGGTTGGGAGTTGTGAAGGTGTTGGCACTCCGCATCCTGGTGAGAACGACAGATCATCAATGGCTACACCACCAAGGTCGAGGTTTCCTGCCTTTGCTTCAATTATTACTTGGAATGGTTGTGAAATTTTAAGTGGCACACTGATTCGTTGCCAATAAGCTCCTTGTTCTCCATTTACTGTATAAAGAGATTTTGTTGGTGGGCCTGAATTATAGATTCTGTAATAAATGTTTACTTTGTTGACATTCTGACCATACATGTACAAATAGAAAACCATTTTGCAATCATTCTGAGCTGTTGACTGGAATGTGCCAGCCATTAGCCAAGCTCTGCTATTATAAATATGGTTTGTGGCATCGATGTAAAGGTACTTTCCTGTACTTGTTTCTGTTGTATGGTCAAAGGGAGGTCCTGGAAACAGTGAAACATTTCTGTTTGAGGCTGACACTACCCAGTCAAAATCATCCTCTTTAGACTGGACAATATCTCCAAGACCATTTTCGAAATTCATCTGTCTATAACCATTACAACTAACTTCGTCTGAGTTATCTCCACAATCATTTGTCATATCACACTTCATGTGTACCCCAATGCATGCTTTATTGGCACATGTGAACTGGTTACTTGCACACTTAGCTTGGGGTTTTGGTGGTACACAATCAAGGAATCTTATGTCATCAATAGCTGACTGTCCGTTGTATGCTCCTGAGGTTTTCTGGAATGCAATATTAAATGACCCTACATGTTTACCAAGTCCAACAGTCACAGTTTTCCAGTTAGCACCACTAATGCCAAGCCTGTTCCAAAGTGGTACAGGCAAGGAGCCGGCTTCTTGTATTCTTAGGAACATCTGCCCTACATCCTGCCCATTCAAATAGTAAGCAAACTGTATTTTACATTCTTGACTGGCAGAGTACAGGATTGGACTTGTGAACTGAGCCAATTTCCCCTGGGTCTTTCCATTAGTTGTGTCTTGCACATACATAAAAAATCCATTTTGAGTTTTTCTAGTGTTGTCTATAGGTGGTGTATATTTTGCCAGACCAGCTGTTGAGGCAAGAGCACCACTTGATCTTCTCCAATCAAAACCATCCATCAAAACCTCTGACCAACCACACTGATCACTTTCAAATGAACATGGCTGTGGACACCTAGACTCATCAGAACCATCTGAACAATCATTTACTCCATTGCAGGCAAGAGTTACAGACAAACACTGGCCATTGTTACAAGTATATTGACCAACTGGACAAGGTTTTGGGGTAGATCCTGGAAGATGTGCTGGTGTCTGGAATGTCACTGGGGTAGCTGTGCTTTGAGCCCCACAACCAGGTGTGAAGGAGATGTCATCAATGGCAATGTCACCATTGTATCCAAGACCAATTACACCTTCAATGATAACTTGGAATGGCAATTTAGTATTGAAAGTAACTGACTGTCGTATCCATGTGTTACCTTGAGTTCCATTTACCGTTGACAACAAAACCATTCCAGTGTTCAGAGAAAACATATAAACATTGAGCTGTCCAGCATCCGTTCCATACATATGGTACCAAAATCTCACTGCACATACACCAACTGGAGGAGTTAAACTAAATGAAATTCTTGCAGCATCTCCCTGTTTTCTTGGCTGTGAGGATTCAATATATAAGTAAAATCCACTATCTGTACCTTTAGTATGGTCTGCAGAGGGACCAGTACCATATGTTGATGTCGGTCCACGATGTCTTTGCCAATCAAACTGGTCGTTTGTCAGTTGCTGCCATCCACATAATCCAAATTCAAAGTCACACATATTATAGCCAGAACAGGTTGCCCTATTTTCATCACTTCCATCACAGCAATCTGTCTGAAAGTCGCACTTCTGCATCTCTGGGATACAATGTCCTGTTGCACATGTAAACTGTCCCATCATGCAGCTGGTGGTATTCGGTGTTGGGTATTCACAGTTCTTAAACTGAAGATCATCTATTGCAACAAAGCCTTGTGGGTTTCCATATGAGCCAAATGATGTAGTTTCTATAACGATCTGGAAGCTTGCTGCACATACAGGTAGTGAAACTTCAGCAAACTGCCAATAATGTGGATTTGCAGTCATTGCTTTTCCTGATACACTCCACAACCTCACTGATCTTAACTTGCGCAGATATACATTTATGTTCGTAAATTCATTGCCATGCACATTGTACCAGAAAGAGAAATTACAAGTTTTTCCAGCCTGATTATATAATGGGCTTATTAGCCTGGAAATATATCTGGTGACACTATTAGTTACCTGACCTGTTGTCACAGCAAATTTTCCAGAAGATGTTGATGTTGTATGGTCTAGAGTAGGACCCGTGTTTTGACTAGGGTTGCCATTTGAATTTACTGTCCAGTTGAAGTTGTTCCCTGGGTCATTATGCCAATACTGGAATGTTCCATCTTCAAAGTTTGTTAGAACTGGACACTGGGCTTCATCAGAACCATCACTGCAATCTTGGCGGAAGTTACAAAAGGCATTTGAAGGTAAGCATTTGCCATTGTTACAAGGTCTCTTGCCTGCACCACACACTGAAGGAGTTGTCAAAGAAACTGGAAGGGTGGCTTCTGCTGATATTATATGGCAGTCTGGTGTGAATGATATGTCATCAAGACCAATATCACCTTTGTAGCCATTTCCCACAGTAGCCTCTATTAATACTCTAAACGGTGCCTCACTTGTAAGAGGTATGTCAGCCAATAACCATGAATTACCTTGTTGACCTGTCAAATTCCAAGCAAGAACCATTGCTCCTAGTTCAAACTGTTTTGTATATATGTTCAATGAATTGACATTGGCACCATACATGTAGTAAAAGAATCTCATTCTACAAAGTCCAGAATTACTTGTCTGGAAAACTGGACTATAGAGTCTTGCTTTATTGCCGAATTTTCTTGGAGATGAAGTTTCAATGTAAATGTAGTGTCCAGTAAGATTGCCGTAGGTGTGATCTAGTCTTGGCCCTGTTCCAATTGTTGAAGTTCCACCCGAATGCCACGACCAATCAAAATCATCACTATCATCTTGCACCCAGTTACAAATATCTCGTTCAAAGTTACATCTTTCTGTATATTTAGAACAGGAATTTTCATCAGAGTTATCACCGCAGTCATTTGACCAATCACAAACAAGATTTTTGTTGATGCAGGATCCTTTTGCACATGTGAACTGATTTGACTTGCATGTCCCTGTTGCTTGAGGAACAGAACAATTGTTGAACCGTACATCATCAATAGCCATATCCCCTGTCTGTAAGTGTTTTACAGCTTCAAAGACTAGTCTGTAACCTGCAGTTCTTGACTGTATCTTCACATGAGCAACTTGCCAATTATCACTGGACTGACTTGCTGACCATAACAATATTCTTCCAACAGGGTTTGTAGGCTGTATGTTTGGTGGTATCAAATATAGACGAAGAAAGCCTCCTAAATCTCCTTTTTTATGATAGGCAAATTGGATTTCACAAGTTGATGCTAAATTTCCATATACTGGGGAAACCAAATCAGCATTTCCTAGGAAAGTACCTTTAGCTGCATCAACAAACATGTAATTTCCAACTTTAGTGCTTCCATAGGTGTGATCTGAATTAGGGCCTGATACTGGTGAAGATGTTGTACCATTATGTCTTTCCCAAGCATACTTTCCAGAGCTCATGTCTTGCCATCCACATAGTCCAGACTCGAAGTTACACTGACCACAGTTATCTTCATCAGATCCATCTGAACAAAAGTTTATAAAATCACAGACATTAGACAATGGTACACATTGACGTCCATTTGCACAAGGCTGTTTCCCAGGTCCACATGGATTTGGTGGAGTTGGATGTGGAACAATATCTGTTGTCACTGTCCCAGTGTAGGTTTGACAAGCTGGTGTGAAGCTTACATCATCGATAGCAATGTCGCCATGATAACTTTTACCAACAGTTGCCTCAATAACAATCTGAACTGGTTTTGTGTTATGGACAGAGACTTCACTCCTTGCAAAGTAATCTCCTACTGGGCCTCGTCTTCCCCACAGCCTCGTAAGTTGTCCATTGACTTCAGTCCTGTAATATATCATCAATGTTGCAACATCGGCTCCATACATTTCATAATAGAATCTCATAATACAGTATGGCGACGTCGACGTAGCATTGAAAAATGGGCTCACCAGTCGTGCTTTCTGTCCTGGTCTTCTTGGTGCTGAGGTCTCAATATAAAGATAGTGTCCAGTAGCTCTATTTAATGTGTGATCTCTTGATGGTCCAGTTGCTAAAGTACTAGTTTGGCCTGCATGACGGGTCCAGTCAAAATCATCACTCTTATCTTGACGGAAGAAACAAAATCCTTGCTCAAATGTACATTTACGATATCCTACACCAGAACAATTTTTCTCATCGGAATTGTCCCCACAGTCATCTGTGATGTCACAAAGCCTTGTCTTGCTGATGCAAATACCAGTTCCACACCTGAACTGACTTGATGTACATGTTGCTTGTGTAACAGGATAGTTACAGTTCTGAAATTGTATATCATCAATAGAAATATCACCATGTGCAGCATAAGACCTCTTTGCGGAGATAACAAGATTAAATGGATTGTGAATTCGTCCAATATATACAGTTCCCCTTCTCCATACATTCTTTTGATCACCATCGAGATAAAATACTCTTGTCCTTGAATAGCCCTGTTGAATATTTACTGTCAATGTTCCAATGGATGTTCCTGTCATATGATAATAGAAAACCATTTCACAGCTTTGGGATGACTGCTTTAACTGTGGACTTATAAATTCAGCAGAAGAAGAAGTTGTTCCATTTGATGCATCAACATACATGTAATGTCCATTTGGCCCTAGGGTAGTATGATCAATAGGTGGGCCTGTATCATCTGTGGGTGTGGCCCCATTTCCTTTTTTCCATCGGAAGACAGTTCCATTAACATTGGTCCACTTGCAAGTGCCATTTTCAAAGTTACAGTTGTATCCACAAGGTTTCTCATCACTTCCATCATAACAATCTTGATTCAGATCGCATATTTTATTGCTGCTAATGCATTGTCCATTACACTGTATTGCACAAGGGTTTACAGTTGTGATCTGATTACCTGCACAGTTACCTGTAAGCACCACAATGTCATCTATGGCCAAATCTGAGTTAAAACTGGATCCTCTTACAGCCTCAAAAATAATTCTGTAATCTGCTCCTGGGTCGATGACTTGCACTTGGTCTTGATGCCAGCTTGGACCTTGATTGCCAGATTTTGTCCAGACTGTTGTTTGATTCATACCAGTATTGTAAGGCCAAACTTTTACATTAAGTGTTCCCATGCCAACACCATTCATGTTATACCAGAATGAAACACACTGATTGGTATTGTTAGAAAAGGTACTTGAGACCAACCATGCCTTATCTCCTTGTTTCCTTGGTGATGAAGCTTCAATATAAAGGTATGTACCATAAGCTGTTTTTAGAGTATGATCAAAGGTTGGACCTGTACCAGCACTGATTGTGCTGCCCTGGGCTCTTTCCCAGTCAAAATTGTCACCAGCATTAGCATTTACCCAGTCGCATAGATCCGTTTCAAAGTTACAAGTTCCTGGAGAAGGGCAAGCACCTGGTACCAGATTTATGTCATCCACTGCAATATCACTCTTGTAGCCAGAGCCAACTACCCCTTCAAAAGAAAGCTGGTACCCAGTAGTACTAGAAACAGTAACTTGAGCTTTGCGCCATTTTATTCCCTGATTTCCAGAAAGTGTCCAGATTGGTGTCCCTCTAGTTGACCTAATTTTCTTGTATACATTGAGTGTCCCAATCTGGTTACCATTCATACTGAACCAGAACGTAAGGCAAGCACCTGATACTCCAGTTGGATTGTATACTGGGCTGTCAATCCTAGCTACATCTCCTGGATGCTGAGGTGATGAGGATTCTATGTAAATGTAATGTCCATTGCTTGTTCCTTCAGTATGATCTGCGGATGGTCCGGTGCCTGTTGTTCCTGTTGATCCCGAATGGAGAGACCAATCAAAATTGTCAGAGGTATCTTGGGAGAAACCACACCAACCTTCTTCAAAATCACATGTTGTGCGTGGAGGACAGAACCCAGCATTGGAACTTAAGTCATCAATAGCAATGTCTCCATCAAACCGTATTCCAGCCAAGCCTTCTATAACAATCTTTGCTTGTCCAGGCTGACTAATGTATGTTTGTCCGTATTTCCATCCTAATCCTCTATTCCCAGACTTTGTCCAAAGAAGAGTTTTCTGAGAGCCTGTTTGTGCATAAACATTCAGTGTGTTTACATGAGCCCCAAACATATTGTACCAGAATTTAAAGCAAAGTCCAGATGCACCAATGTTTTGAGTTGAACTGATAAGCCTAGCAGAGCGGTTTGCAGCTTGACCAGAAACTTCAATGTACATATAATGGCCAGCATTATTTTGCAGAGTATGATCAGTTGTTGGGCCAGTTTTTCTTGTTGAAGTTGATCCTGTGTGTGTTGACCAATCAAAATTGTCTGTTTTGTCCTGTGTCCAGTGACATAAACCAATTTCAAAAGTACAGTCTAAGTCTGATGGAGGGTATGTAGCTGGGGAAGAACCGATAGGATTCTTTGTTGGTGCTTGAGTTACCTGTGCACATGTCGAGTAAGATATACGTACATCATCAATTGCAATATCTCCAGTGTAATTTCCACCTCTTACACCTTCTATGATAATTGTGTACTGGCTATTGTTTGGAACATCCACTGTTGCATATTTCCATATGTTTCCATGGTTACCACTACTTGTCCATTTTAGAATTTTGGCTGTTCCTTTAACAGGTTTGGTATATATATTAAGAGAACCTATTCCAGCACCATACATATGATACCAAAATGACAGGCAGACTGCAGTTTGAGGATCCTGGTAGTCACTGATAAGCCATGCTTTTTCTCCAGCTCTCCGGTTTGTTCCTGAGGTTTCAATAAACATATAGTGTCCCAGTGAGTCACCTCTAGTATGATCTACTTTAGGTCCCGTTATTGCACTTGGGGTACCACCATTGTCCCTTTGCCAGTCAAAATCATCTCCACTTAATGCATTTGTCCACTGACATGTGTCCATTTCAAAGTCACAGAAACCTTGTGGTGGGCAAGCACCAGATATCATCTGAAGATCATCTATAGCAATATCTCCTGTGTAGCCATTACCTCTATAACCAATTATTTCTAATGTATATGGTCGTCCTTGAGAAGTCACAGTTACACTCCCTCTTCTCCAAACATTGCCATGGTCACCACTCTTTAGCCAGATCTGTTTAATACTTGTTACTGATCCTTGATTATTCTGATGAATGACAAGTCTTCCTATGGTTGCTCCATACATGTGATACCAGAATGTAAAACACTGTGTGGCTATGCTTGTAAATGCAGGGCTAATTAAGGAAGCTCTATCTCCTGGACGACGTGGCGCTGATGTTTCAATGTAGGCATAGTATCCAGAATCAGATCCAAAAGTATGATCAAAAGGAGGTCCTGTATTTCTAGATGAAGTTCCATTTCGTGATCTTATCCAATCAAAGTTGTCTGTTTTTGATTGTGTCCAGCTGCAAAATCCATTTTCAAAGTCACAAGCTGGATCAGGTGGACATGGACTGGCTGAGAGTGAAATGTCATCAATAGCAATATCTCCTTGGTAACCATTTCCAACTATTCCAACAAAAGATAAAGTGTAGTCAATGTTAGAAATAACTGTCCTCCTCGCTTGCTTCCAGGCATCTCCCTGTGATGAAGATTTAGACCAGAACAGGGTCTTTTGTGTTGATGTCTGCTTGTATAAATTAAGCGTACCAATACTTGGTCCAAACATGTGATACCAAAATGAAAGGCAACTTCCTTGGGCACTAGTGGGTGGAAGAACTGGTGATGTTAACTGGGCTTTATCTCCCTTTCTTCTAGGAGATGAAGTTTCAATATACATATATGATCCTTGTCCAGAAGTATGATCAGCCTGTGGTCCTGTGCCTACAGATCGAGTACTGCCATTATTGCGTGTCCAGTCAAACTGGTCACTGATCGCATTAGTCCAGGAACAAAGCCCCGAGTCAAAATTGCAAGCTACTGTTGGTGGAGGGGTCTTTGGATTGCAGTTCTGGAATGATATATCATCTACTGCTACATCTGCTTTCCCGGTAGAGATGGAACCTTTGGCAGGGAGAGCTTCAAATCGGATATGATAACCCTGAGCAATTGTACCAAACTGTTGGCCTATATAAACTGTGTATTTATGCCAACTATTTCCATGATTTCCACTTGCTAACATCAATGATCTTACAGACCCATTTATGTATGCTGTGACTTGGAGATTATCAACAGTTGCCCCATTTAAGTAGTAGTAAAAGGTCATTTGACATGTGGGAGAAGACATGGGTAGAGGTGGGCTAGAAAGTACGGCTTTGTCATAAAATACACCACCTGATCGTTTAACTAATGCATAATGTCCTAAACCAGTATGTAGTGTATTGTCTACACTAGGACCTACATTATTACTTGCAATATCTCTTGTCCATGTATACCTTCCTGAGCTAATATCTCGCCAATTACATGTATCCATTTCAAAAGTACATGCTCCACAATTTATCTCATCAGAGCCATCAAAGCAATCATTCTTAAAGTCACAGACTTTTGACATTGGAATACATTTGCTAGCAGGGCACTGGAACTGACCAGCTCCACAGGTTGGACTTGGTGTGGTTGCCGCTGATGGTGGAACAGAGAATTGAGGAGGGAAAACAGACGTTGACCGAACACAGCCAGATGAAAAAACTGTATCATCAAGACCAATGTCACCATAGACTGATGAACCCCTCAATCCTTCAACAATAATCTGGAATGGTTGACTGTATGTTAGTTGAAGTGATGCTCGTATCCATACATTGGCCTGTGATCCAGATTTACTCCAAATTTTTTGGACAGAAAGGTCTTGTTGTCTTGCATAGACATTAAGAGCTCCTACAGTCCTTCCATACATGTTGTAGTAGAAAGTAAAGTAGCATCCTGATGATGCAGTTGTTTTCTGATAGACTGGGGATACTAATCTTGCTGCATCACCTTGTTTCCGTGGTGCTGAAGCTTCAATATAGATGTAATAGCCAGAGACAAGTCCTGTTGTGTGATCACGTGTCGGTCCTGTGTTACTACTTGCAGTTTGTCCTGCTTTCCTGGTCCAATCAAACTGGTCTCCTTTATCTTGTGTCCAAAAACAGAGAGAGCTCGAAAACTCACACCGTGTAAAACCTGTGCACACATTTGACCTCTCATCACTTCCATCTCCACAATCATCTGTATAATCACATAGACGACTCTTGTCAATGCAGACACTATTAGCACAATGGT
Source organism: Cyclina sinensis (assembly GCA_012932295.1). Lineage (NCBI taxonomy): Eukaryota > Metazoa > Mollusca > Bivalvia > Venerida > Veneridae > Cyclina > Cyclina sinensis. Next base: position 4,248,510 of record JAAONU010000003.1, read on the forward strand.
ACTGACCTGAAGAGCAAGAACTTTGGGGCTGTGGAGGTTGACAATTTGTAAAGTTAAAATCATCAACTGCAATGTCGCCAATAACTGAGTAACTTCTCTTAGCTTGTATAAGCAACTGGAACGGACCATTTATTCGTCCAATGTCTGCAGTTCCCTGTTTCCATACATTTCCTTGATTTCCAGACTGAGTCCAGATATTTGTTGTTCGCCCGCCAACTTTTGTCGAGACTGACAGCTGACCTATACTTCTGCCATACATGTGATACCAGAATGTAAACTGACATGTTGATGAGGCCTGTTGCAAAACTGGTGTTTGAAGTGTGGCTAATGAATTTGACTTTCCGTTGTTGGCATCAACATACAGATAATAACCACGCGTACTACCTGTAGTGTGATCAAATTGTGGACCCGTATTATTAGTTGGTGTTCCATCACTGTCTAGTTGCCAGCGGAAAGACCCTGCACTGACATCCATGTTACCACATAGGTACGTGTTTTGTGAATCAAAATTGCAAGTTCCACAGTTAACTTCATCTGCACCATTGCTGCAATCTTGTTTGAAGTCACAGACTTTATTCATTGCTACTGTTGTACTCCCTGATCCTCCACATTTAAACAGAGATGGTTTTGCAGTTGCCTGCGGGCAGGGACCAGATGTGAGAGATAAATCATCAAGGGCAATATCTCCTTGGTAACCATTACCAACAACACCTTCTATTATTATGACATATGGCGTTTTAGACGAAATCTGAGTGTAACCTTGTTTCCATCCTTGCTGTTGATCTCCAGACAATGTAAAAATTTGGTTCAAATCATTTTGATTACTAGTTTGCATAGTGTAGATATTCAAACTTCCAATGTTTGCACCGTACATGTTATACCAGAAGTTGAGACAACTTGAAGAAGTGGCGGGGAAGAATTGTGACCTCAGTCTAGCTTTGTCAGCAGCCTTTCTAGGACTTGAAGCTTCTATGTATATGTAATAACCTAAAAGAAATTTCAAAAAAATATGTGTAAAGACACTTCTACCATATATGACAATGACAATCCTTCAACATTTGTTTTTATACCTATCAATGTCTATCACAAGAGACGGTGCACTAGGCCATCAACTTGAACAAACTTATTCATCTGTAGACTGATTTCAACCAATGAAACAATTTAAAAAACAATGGAATATAGTTAATCTTTCATAAAATATAACTCAGAAAAACCTTCAATACTGTAAGATTATATATCTTTTTTAGAATTGTCTTTCACAGCCATATAAAAATTAAAACAAAGCATTGAACGTCTCTAGCCCGTACAACTGTTACTTTAATTCTTGAGTAACAAACATTTTAAGAACATATTAAAAAGTTAACTGGGAATGAAAAGCAAACTTAGTCTATCATTGTTGGTATTTATGTAAAATCTGTTCCCTTCAGATAAAGTGCTGTTTTGAAAGAATAAATTCATGAGCGATAAAGCAGTAATTTAGCAGCAGTGCCTTAATGGCAGAGTCTTAATCTAGAGGTCTCTTGTTCAAATCCCACCAAGGCTGAGTGTCCAGTCACCTTCCTTATTCCACACATTTAGCGCTAGTGGGTTTGAACCCAGGAAGCTTTCACTGATGAATTCAAGTTGCAAAAACTTGCTTCCAAATCTATGTAAAACAAGAAAGTTAAATGTAAGTACTTTAATACATATTTACCTTGAGATGTTCCTACAGTGTGATCAGCTGTTGGCCCTGTTGATGTGCTGCTTGTTGATCCCTTAAATCGTACAAAGTCAAAATCGTCAGTATCTTTCATGTTAGCCCATGTGCAGAAATCCTGCTCAAAGTCACAGAAGCCTGGTTGTGCACACTGACCATCTCGGATGTATATGTCGTCAATTGCAATGTCACCTGTCACAGTGTTTCCACGGACACCCTCAAACACAACCTGTATCAAGATTTTCTTCATGAAATTCATTTAAATAACAAAAAAACTTCTTATAGCAATGACTGTTATCTTAACCATTAAGTTACCTTGTAGGTACGTACATACTATTGATAGAATAGTTCCTTTTACAGAATAATTAATTTTAATACAGAAATTGAATTCATTTATATCTGTTATCAGTTTTGAAAGTGTGAAATAATGTTCCAGAATTACACATCATGACTCTGATAAGTAATCATCAAGAAAAATGATATATACTTATATATATTTTTTTCAAAATGAAGATGACACTTCACTTGCCTGGAATGGTGTGTTACTGTTGAGTGTTATTTGTGCAGCATTCCACTGAGTTCCTTTTTCACCTGATGATGTCCATATGGCTGGGCCTAGACTGTTCTGCCTTTTTAAGTAAACATTGAGGGTACCTATGCCATTTCCATGCATGTGATAGAAGAAAGACATACATCTGCCTGATGTCGGCTGGTACGCTGGACTGATCAATCGTGCTTTGTCACCGGTACGTCTTGGGGCAGATGTTTCAATGTACATATAGTATCCTGTAAACAATAATTCCAGTGATCGTGACATGTTGTTACATTCTCTATTTAACAACAACTAGAACGTGTAAGAAATATGATTAGATTTTCATACAATAATATTTTACTGGATAAATTTATCTCACTTTAGTATTTACATCGAAGGCAAATTACTAGCACTTTAATGTAAACTGTAAAGGTTATGATTTTTTTAAAATCTAAATACATTTAAGGCTCTGAAGAATAAACTAAACTAAAATTGTTGATACCATATCGGTTTTAAAGAAGGCTGGTTGACAGAAAGCTTTTAAAGAGCCAAATCAAAGATTCATTGTTTAAAAAGACCTTTAATTCTAGTGTCAAAGAAACTGTCATGAAACCATGACGGTTTGTGGCAAAAAAGAAAGTCTCACCGTTCATAGTTCCGTAAGTATGATCTACTGCTGGCCCTGTACCAACACTAACTGTCTGTCCAAAACTTCTTGTCCAATCAAAATTGTCAGTTGTATCTTGTGTGTAACCACATATAGTCACAGATTCAAAATCACAATCATCTGTTCAAATACAATAAAATTATCAAACACTTAATAAATGTTATAGTTCATTCAACTTACCAACACAAAATCATACTCTGGCAACTGACATAAACAACTGACAGAGGACATTCTTGTAAATGCAAAAGATGTTGACTTTGGGACAACTTAAGTCTTTAATATCATTCTAATGGCATTTGAACTTTTAGAGCTTAACTTCACTTTATATCTTTAACTATTTACACTTTTAAACATTAAATAATCATATTTGTTACTTTGATGAAATCAGCTTTTAATAAAACCTACATCTTGATGTACAAAACTGAGTTTAAACTAGATTTCAAAGTATCTTTCTGCCGTGCAAGGAAACATAACACACTTGTGTCATAATATGAATCAATCACTATATTACAAAATATATTTGCTTCAAAATACTTATTGCTAGAGATAAAAATGATAAAAGGAGGATATTTGCTTGTTTAAGACAAGAGGATATTTGCTTGTTTAAGACAAGAGGATATTTGCTTGTTTAAGACAAGAGGATATTTGCTTGTTTAAGACAAGAGGATATTGCTTGTTTAAGACAAGAGGATATTTGCTTGTTTAAGACAATTTAAGACAAGAGGATATTTGCTTGTTTAAGACAAGAGGATATTTGCTTGTTTAAGACAAGAGGATAATTGCTTGTTTAACAAAAGAGGATATTTGCTTGTTTAACAAAAGAGGATATTTGCTTGTTTAACAAAAGAGGATAATTGCTTGTTTAACAAAAGAGGATATTTGCTTGTTTAACAAAAGAGGATTTTTGCTTGATATTGAAATTGCGCTTCATGTTCTGTAGTTTTTTACCTGTTGGTGGACATGTTCCATCATTTACTGATATGTCATCAATGGCAATATCTCCTTTGTAACTCTTTCCTCTAACACCCTCGATTACAAACTGTAAATATAATATACAAATGATATTTCTTTCCAAGACTTTTCACTTTCTGTTTTCTTTCTGTTTCACTTTATACACATGAGCATTATGTAACCCAACTTTCAAAATAAACTTTAAACAGAACACTTGCTTCTCATAAGCCAAAATATAATGTTTATAAAAAGGTTACAACTGTAAACAAATAAGCCAACTTGACCACTCAATGATGAATAGTGTATCTTTAAACAACAGCGTTTGGTGTCATTATTTACTAAACAATAATTCATAATGTTATCAGATAGATAACAGTAATTAACATTAATTTTTATTACAAATGAACACTTTCTTAGTGTGTGTAAGTCTTATGAAATATTTTTTTAGCATATGTTCTCCACACTATCAATTATTGTTCTTTCAGTAGAGAATGAACAGATTAGATACATTGATTAATAGCTTGGTCCCTTAATGTTCTTTCAAAAGGCAGATAGTTCCAGTCCTTGGTGGTGTTGAGGTTTATAATGCATCTGACTTTGAACCTGATCCCAGTTCAATCCTAAGCCATGCTTGCCCCAATATGACCTTAGTTGTGGACAAAGGATGTTGAACATAAGTTCACCCACTCAGAGGTGGATAGTTTTTGTGTGGGGTGTGGACAATGAGCAACACTTACATTAACATTCACTGCACTTGTTTGTGGTGGATTCAATGTTTGTGGTGTTATGTAAACATCGGTGAACTTCCATTTGTTGCCTTGTGTGCCTGTTTTTGTCCACAGTGGGTTTCCAAGATTATTACCTATGGAGATAAAAAAATATACGTGGGTAACACAAAAAATGCATGTATCAACATGTAAATATGTCAGAATATTACTTTCTGTGTTGTCTTGTATGGGCTTTTTGCATAAAACTGTAGCCTTTACGTTTATACTTCAACAGGAAGGCATTTGACTGTATAATCTCACCTTGCCTAGCATAAACATTCAACATGTACACATCTGAGCCATACATGTGGTACCAGAACTTCAAGCACATTCCTCCAGTAGTAAGACTCACGCTTTGGCTGACGATTCGAGCAGTATCATTGGGAGATCGGCCAGATGCCTCGATGTAGATGTAGTGACCTACAAATTAAAGGAACATACAAATACAGCAGAGTTCCACTATTAAGACCATTGTGCATATATAAAACAAAATAATGTAAAAAGCAGCAATTTGAAAGAGAAGTCTTTACTATTAAGTTCATTCTTAAAGATCAATTCAAGACCAAAAGCACTTTTTGACAAGACGGGTCTTGTTAACTGTTCTTAACTATACACAAGACAACATACTACGAAATATGCTATGAACCTATCTGAAAATCAGATGGTTTAGTTTAAGACATATGCCAGCTTTGAAAACAATTTTATGTGGTATGTGGTATTCATTGCCATGGTATGTGGTATTCATTGCCATGAAGATAAGACTGGATTCCAAACTGTTACTACTGAACTTAATGATACCACCTTAATTCAGAGGTCAATGAATAAGCAGCCATGGAAACAATATGTATGAATTACATGAACCATAACAATGATATGTGAAAATTATAGAAATTAAGTCGAGTGTTTCCTTGCATTTCTTGGTAACTGTTGCAACTATAATGTCTGTACTTCAATTGAAAATTACATTTTAAATGTTTTCCAGACTCTTAAGTTACATTCTATCCTTTAAAACAGTGGAAAACAACAAAGACAACACTTAACAACTTGCTTTCAACACCAAAATAAAAGAAAGAAGCTGGTACATGTATTTTAAAAAAGACTTTTATGCATATACAAGTGTATTCAAGCAATATGATTAAAACACTGCTGAAGAATAGCACAACAAAGAATATTAGAGAATGAATCAATCTGCACAACAAAGAATATTAGAGAATGAATCAATCTGAATAACAAAGAATATTAGAAAATAAATCAATCTGAATAATAAAGAATATTAGAGAATGAATCAATCTGAATAATAAAGAATATTAGAGAATAAATCAATCTGAATAATAAAGAATATTAGAGAATAAATCAATCTGAATAACAAAGAATATTAGAGAATGAATCAATCTGAATAACAAAGAATATTAGAGAATGAATCAATCTGAATAACAAAGAATATTAGAGAATGAATCAATCTGAATAATAAAGAATATTAGAGAATGAATCAATCTGAATAACAAAGAATATTAGAGAATGAATCAATCTGAATAACAAAGAATATTAGAGCATAAATCAATCTGAATAATAAAGAATATTAGAGAATGAATCAATCTGAATAACAAAGAATATTAGAGAATAAATCAATCTGAATAACAAAGAATATTAGAGAATGAATCAATCTGAATAATAAAGAATATTAGAGAATGAATCAATCTGCATAATAAGGAATATTAGAGAATGAATCAATCTGTTAGCTTACCATTCCTGTTTTGAAGTGTGTGGTCAAATGTAGGCCCTGTGTTTAGTGACCCTGTTGTCCCTTGTTTAGGGGTCCAATCAAACTGGTCATTGGTGTCCTGCGTCCAGCTGCAAAGTGGGTTTGTTTGTTCGAAATTACAGTCATTGGGAGATGGGGCTGAAAGAATATCAACAATATTAAATTACATATAAAATACTCATAAATACCGAGTACACAAGTTATACAGTAAAAACAACATCAGTATCGTTAGTTAAGATTTCAGATCTTATCATATGGTTGATAATTAGATTACTGCATCAAATTTTGATCTTACGTACAATGTAGAAGGTAAATATTGTAAAAAGAAAGGGAAATATAGACTGAAACACTCACGGTAAGTTGGTGTAGGCTGTGTACTGAATGTAGACATTGGGAAAGTTGGTATCACTCCAGTACATTTGCCTTGTGTGAACGTGATGTCATCTAAAGCGATATCTCCTTGGATTCCAGAACCAACCTCACCGTCAAATGTGACCTAGAAAAGTAAAAAAAAGTCTGCTACAAAATATGAAAATCACCATTAAATACGTAACTAAAAATATTACATAATACCAGCACAAAGATATTAACACAATGATAAGCAGCTTTCACTTACCTGCCAGTTTATTGTACTATTGATGGTGACCTGTGCACTCTTCCAGCTGTTACCTTGGTTACCTGACATCTGCCACAATAGTGATGTGTTCTTGGCAGTTGGCTGGTACAACCTAAGCTTACCAACATCTGTAAGAAAAAAATGTACAAAACTGAACCATTCCATTTTTAGATCATAAGAATTACTATCAAGAATAAGCAATGCAATTTGACGGATCCAAACTAACAAACAAAATATGAAATAAGTGAGGGATACAATAATTTTGAACCAAGTCCTCAAATTAACAGGCTGAAATGCCATTAAGTCTGAAACCAGCATTACTGTTTATGCTTTATTTCAGCAACAGAAATTATTAAGATCTGTATTTTGAATAGCAAAAATGAAGAAATTATACCAAGTTATTTAAAAAGAAATAAATGCCATTATTTGAATGTATAAAGTAATGTTCGAAGGAAGAAATGATTAGAGGAATGAACTAATGAAAGAAATATTTTTGAAATGAACTGTCCTGTTTTATCTATCTATTTTTTATATATTTTTGCTATAATCAGGCATTTAAAAAATGAAAAATTCTAACTAAATGTAGCTATCCAGGATCAATTTTAAATTTGCCTCGGGTGAATTATCCTTGGAGTAAAATCTCAATTGACTCCAAAAAATCTCAATTGACTCCAAAAAATCTTAATTGACTCCAAACTGATTTTCAGGATTATGTTTTGCTAACAACTGACAACTTGAACTTGCAATTTAGTATTACAGGGGTCCAGTGTATAGCCTTGTGTATTGTCATGCATTGTGATTCACCGGCTAGCTTCATATAGTTAACTTTAAAATAAATTAATTTGAAACAATTTTGCTCTATTTTCAAACTAAAATAATGATGAAAGGTTTCATTTTTTGTAAAGGTGCAATAAGTTTTTGTGAATATTTTTTTTTTTTTCATTGTACATGCCATTATTTTTTTGTGAAAACAAATCCTCAGAATCAACAATCCAAAACATCACTGACACTAAAGTACACTTCATTTTTCAAAGACAGTGCACTCCAAGTAAGTACTCACACTGTAAAAACAATGTCAAGTTTACTGTGCTTATCATTATTAATTATTGCTCCTTGAGAGAATACTATTTTTATGGAAAGTCAAGACTCTGTACTCAAACCAAAAGGTACTACGACCACATTCATACTTGAAGTAAAAAATAACAACAACTTACTTTGGCCATACATGAAGTACCAGAATGACAAACAGGTTCCTGTAGTCGGTGCAAAGTACTGGCTGTAGAACCATGCTCTCTGTCCCGCATTTCTTCCAAATGCAGATATAAACATGTAGAAACCTGAAATGAAATTTGTAAAAGTCACTGATGATTTATATGAATTAAAAATTTCATTGTTCACATGGCAATAGGCTGTCGATAGTACATAGTTGGTTAATATCTTAAAGGGGTTGATAAAAATATAAAACTGAATGAAGTGTCAGTTTACTTCTAATGGTCACATGACAAGTACTTCATGGCAGATGTGAAAGGAAGTGAAGTGAAGACATTCTGTTATTCCAATTCAAGACATAATTATTCTATTCACTGTATGCTAAGAAATATTCCTATCTCTTTTATGAAAATCTGAAAATGCACATTCATGATATAATAAAACTTAAAAAAAAATACAGAAAGAAAAAGAAACACTGTTTACCGGCATCAGAGTTGGTTGTATGGTCTACTGTGGGACCAGTGCCTCTTGTTAGAGTTGAACCAGCACTTCTCAGCCAATCAAAATTATCTGCATTTGTATTAGTCCATCCACAAGTGTCTACTTCAAAGTTACAGTTTCCAACAGGTGGGCATTTTCCTGGCAATATCTTCACATCGTCAATGGCAATGTCACCTTGGTACCCACCACCCACTGTGCCTTCCCATATCACCTGTTGTATCAGAGTTACTTCATTTTTGTGATGTAGTAAAATAGGTGATTTTCAAGGGAAAAAGTTTTTTTTATTCACAGGTCAAATTTATTCAAGTCTTTATTTCTGCTGTATTATTTATATGAAGTGCTGAAAACACAAATATCAGAAATTTTGTCAAGCCAGACTTTAAGTGTAACAGAAATGTGTAATGGAAAAAAGATTAATATCTCAAAATTACATCTCAAATGAAGATATTATACCTGAAATTGTGAACCGGTTGGCCGAAGTGTGAGGGCCGTATACAGCCAAAGATTGACTTGGTTTCCAACACGTTTTAAAACTGCTTTCTTCAAAGGACCATCTTGCAGGAACACACTGAGATTACCGACATTTGAACCATACATATGGTACCAGAAGGACAGACAAGATGATCCCTGGGTGTTTGAGAACATTGGTGTTGTGATCCTAGCAAGGTCATACATTTTCCTGGGAGCAGACGCCTCAATATATAAATAGTAACCTGGAAATATTTATGTATACCATGACAAAAAGTACTTATCTTACTAAACTACAGACTCTGGCTCCTGCAAAATGGGTTCATATTTTCATTTGGAAAATATGAAAATTTCAGTCACTTACAATTGTAATGAAGTAAATTTCAGTTGCAGCATATCAATTGTCTACTTTCAACTAAATCCTCTTTGTAACTACTAGCACATTTAAAAATGGTAGTTATTTTCTTTGCCTGTCGAAATCCACAGGTGGATGTGTTGACATATTTTATCTATAAGCACACACTTGAACTTGCAACATCAGGCCTGGATCTTGAAGTTTGAAGCAAGGGCAGTAGTGGTGGAAGGATGGCATGTCTAAGAAGAAATATGGGATTAAATGTTTCCATGAAAAATTCAAAAGAGGCACTTCTAGGCCAGCATGGTCTACAAGTCACCAAATGTAACCTCTATCCTCTGGATCAAGGTCTGAAGCTTGTTCAAAATTGAGCTCTACCTACCATTTTGACTTGCAGTGGTATGATCCACACTTGGTCCAGTATTTCTGGATGCTGTTCCATTCCTGTGTCGTAACCAGTCAAACTGATCGTTTGTATCCTGTATCCAGTCACAAATGTCTGCTTCAAAGTCACAAATTCCTAGAAGAGAAAATATTTTGTATATTTATTTGTACATTTGAAACACTATCAAACAAATCAGAATTAATCTTTATTACAGTGTACTGAGAAAAGAACAACCCTTCAATACTGTTGTTTGGAACAGAATATGCAAAGCATTGCAACAAAAATTGTACAAAAAACTATCAGGTTCATTGCCAATTAAATAATCAGTGTAGCAAAAAAAATAAATTGTGATTTTTAAACAGATGTTATTATGCTCGATAGCTTTTTTTTTAACTCCACACTAAATATGTCTCAACTTTATTTTATTGTCAAAAATGTTACTAGTTTACTTTAAAGTTGATTCTGGCCTAAAGAAACATTGTCTACGAAAACATTTACACTTACTTGCTGGTGGGCACTGTCCTTGGTTTAGTGAAATATCGTCCAGTGCAATATCACCCTGCCAACTGTATCCCACAATGCCTTCAAACAGGATCTCAAATGGAACGGGGCTTTTTATATTTCTCAGGCCATTCTTCCATACATTGCCCTGTGTCCTTGACCTTGACCAGATCATAGTCTGGTTCCCACTTTGTGTTTTCAGGTATACATTGAGTGTACTCACATGGGCACCAAACATGTGGTACCAGAATGAAAGACACTGTCCGCTGGCTAGTGTTGCTGGTTGAATACCAGACGATAACACTGCTCTTTCTCCCTTGTGTCTAGGAGAGGATGTTTCCATGTATATGTACGCTCCTGCAAGAATCAGATCACCCGTATTACACCTAAATATCTAAAATGGACTGATCCATCCCTTAGCTTGCTCAGTATTCTAAATTACTACGATAAAAATGAACGAGCTACACAGCGAGACAGACATTTAAAAACAAAAAAAGTGGTAAAAGTATGGATGCAGTAAGGAAGACAAATATATGCTAAACTTTTGATTAAACTGTAACAAAACAATATTTCTAATTTTCTTCAATGCTGGAAAACACATACCTGTTCCTGTGGTATGATCCCTATCTGGACCAGTTCCAACTGTTGGTGTGCTGGTGTTGGTCCACGTCCAATCAAAGTCATCTGTTGCAACTTGCCGGAAATTACAGAAGCCATTCTCAAATGTGCAGTTCACAGCTGAAAATAGTATAGGTATGCTGGTTAGAATTTAAATCATTGTTCTGATGGCCAAGAGTGACACTTTGGTAAGTTAACATAAATAATGGTTTAGCTAAAGTATTATACTAGCTCAATGATGGTTTGCTTTTCTGAAAAAGGCAATCTCAATTTATATTTTGAATTTGTTGTCTATTAATGCTAACTAGTTATTTAGAAACTACATGTTACTGCAAAATTCTTGTAATCTGATGTTTACAATGTACCTGATGCCTTCTTTCAAGACAACAACAACAACAACAACAGTAAAGACAATAAGTTTAGACTCATTTATTTTACATTGATTGCGATACAAGTTCTTACAACTTAGATTCACCCGCTCAATGACTGCTTCCTGGGTTCCATACCAGTATTCGCGCAGTGGTGAGGAATGTGAAGATTGTGAGAGAATCTAGCCTCTGATGGGATTTGAACCCCAACCTCCGGATCCGGAGTGCTAATTAATTTCTTTTACTCTTATTCTGTTGTACCCATTTTTTTATCCAGTTTTTTAAACATCTGATATATCTATTAAATAGGTGTAATACTTAATAAAGAAGTCAAAGGTGTTCTCACTTACTTGAGTTGGTGTCAACCGCTGTGGCAGCGCAGTTTATGAAAGTGACGTCGTCTATGGCCATATCTGACTGAGGAATGCCTTGTAAAATAGTCCTGCTTGGTAAAGCCTCAAACTGAATCTATAAGGACACAAGTCATGTAGAGATTACATCAGTGATGTGTATAAAGGTCAAAGTGTTATGGTGAAAACATTAAAGTTCCTAACTGCAAGATGCGACTATAAATACAAGTATATTTGGGATAATATATGAATCTTTCATGTGTCTGATTGGCTGATCTACCCCAAGGCAAATGTATTTTTGTTACACAGGCTGCCCTGCAATCTGTTCAGAATGTTACTGTTTGTATATACAATTTGGTCAAGTGCTTAACCCTCACTGTTAGCAACAAAACGATACTGGATGTTTCAAACAAACAGGTGATGTTTTCTTTTCACTTCATTGGTAACATGACTGTATGTTTAACTAATGTTAGAACCAGACAATGACAGATGTTCAGAACTGTCAAGTCAACAAAAGAAGTTACCTTGTATCCAGGTTGCAACTGTCCAATGTCCACCACTGCTTTGTTCCATGAGTTGCCTTGGTTACCAGTTTTACTCCATATATAGGTCTTGTCTGTTACTGTTTTAGCATTTTGTACAAGAACTCGCATATTTCCTACAACATAACAGTAACATTTAAGGTTCCAAAACACGAATTTTCTGAAACATCTGAAAACTTTAATACTCTCTGACAAACACTGATGCTTTTTCTTTTGCATCAAATACTTGAAAGTTAAAATTCTTTCTCATAAGAAAAGAAGACTTCTAGATTTTTCTGCTTATATGTATCAAAACAGATGACTTCTTTCATTCATTTGTATATAAAGCACTTTCTTTATCATGGATCAACTTTGCAGAGGCATAAATTCAGGAGCCTTGTCATAACAGTTAATGTTAGATTTACAGGTAAATGTGACTCAACTGTAACCTTAATTCTGTCACATGGCATATAATCATATAACGCATACCTGCATTTATGCCATACATATGGTAGAAGAACTGCATTTGGCAACTGGGCCCTGTGGCCCCAAACACTGGGGTCTCAATGTGAGCACGAGTGTAGAAGTTCCCTGTTGATCCCTCCACAAGAATGTAGTGACCTGAAACAGAATTCCTCAGTTTTTGAATCATCTGAACATTTAATTTGGAGAAGAGAAATATTGCAATAAAACAAGAAAATCATGTTAAATATATAAATAAACTTGCAATTTTGTTTTTGATCAAAAAATTCAACCTTACATGAGCTTCATAGGCAAATTTCTGGCTTTTTTTGAAATTGATTCACAACTGTTTCTTTGTCATAACATGTAATGTATAAAATTAAGATTCTGAAACCTATGCCAATATTTTCTCTCTATAAAATGTTTCAAATGCAAATAATATTTCAAATACAATCTATTTTTACAATCTGTTTTGATAATAGAATTACCTATAATCAAGAAGACTGACCACTTCTCTCTAACTCACCTGCTGCTGTGTTAGTGGTATGATCTATTTTTGGTCCTCCCGAACCTGGTGATGATCCATTAAACAGATGGAAATTGTATCGTCCTGAGCTTACGTCATTCCAGCCGCACTGTCCCTTCTCAAAGGTACAGGTACCACACATGGCTTCGTCAGACCCATCAGAGCACTGACTGACGAAATCACAGACCTGGCTCATTGGGATACAACCGCCAATCTTACATGCGAAGTCGGTACCGCAGGGACTTGGAGTGGTTGGTACAGTGGAACCAGTGGGTAAAGAACCTATAAAAGAATTTAAAAAATTACTTACTAAAACTTCTGTCTTAGCTTTATGGAAACAACTATACAGGGGGAATAATCAGCTAAAGAAAGAACAATATTGCTTGTGGTTATGTCCCTTTAACATGATAACACCATTTACTCAGAGGGAATCAAATTTGTTTGTATGGATTTAACTACAAAAAAAGCTTAATAGTTTTTGAAAAAAATATGTTTGGACAAAGGAAAAAGGGTACTGTAAATCAAATGAGATAAATAAGACAGCTGTAATTTCTAAATGATAACTGGGTTAAGCATCTTTCTAATATCTAATGTATTAGTAACTGTAATGTTTAACTTTTAGGAGCAATCAAAAGAAACTTCTTCCTTAAAATCAAATACAAATTGAGGGTTGAATGCAAAAAGTGCCATGTGCTCCTTTATTCTATAGCACTTATAACTTTTTAGTTTTAAATAAGAACAACAAATTAGAGATAACATAGAAAATAGCTGTAACAACAAAAAGTGGCATCAAATACATTGTAAAAGAAATTGAATAAAGAGAAAGGCAGGGTAAATAAGCCTGCAAAATATTTAGTTTACCTGATGCATATTTACAGCCTGAAGTCATGGAAATGTCATCTATTGCTATGTCACTCTGGTAACCATTGCCGATTACACCCTCAATGACAATCTGACAAATCAAATATATAGACAGCTATTATACAATCATTCTGAGAGTGCATTTTAGCAGGATACAGGTATATGGTGATGAATCAATAAGGCAAAACCATGTGGCTTGGTAGCTCAGTTGGTAGTGTCCTGTAAGCGGAAGGCCCTGGGTTCGAGTCCAGGTCGAGCCACGATTTTTCACCGCCTGTTACATTTGGCGCCCAACGTAAATAACTTACATTATTATAATTTGGCTACTACTTTGGCACTTCAAGAATGTTTCACAATATTCACAGTGACTCTGAGAATTCGGGACAAATTCTAAATTTTGAGGGAGTATATGTAGCCGGGTACAGGTATATGGTGATAAATCGATAAGGCAAAACTGTATGGCTTGGTAGCTCAGTTGGTAGAGTGTCCGCCCTGAAAGCGGAAGGCCTTGGGTTCGAGTTCCGGTCGAGCCACGATTTTCCACCGCCTGTTACATGCAATAAATCATAGGCCTATCTAAAGGAAAGGCAGGGTGTCCAGTATTTTATAGTAATGTATAAGAATTAAGACAATTTATTCAAATGGCGATAAGTTGAAGGCTAGAAAAATTTCATGTATCATACACATATAATGTCATTTTTGGATATTATAAACATGCAGTATCTATTAATAAATCTCTTTAATATACAAATATTTTAAAATAAATACAAGCAAGACAATAATTCGTGTCATTCAGCCGTAGAGCCAAGCAACGATTAATTTGTATTGTTAACATCACTTCACTTTGGTATAAAATGTACATAAAAATGACACACAACCATTTAAGAAATATGTAAACAGAAAATGCTAAAACAGACCTGGAATGGCTGAGATTCAAACATTTGTAGGTCAACTCTTTCGTAGAAGTCCCCAATCTGGCCAACCTTCTGCCATTTTTGTTTCAATGTGCCTCCAACTGTATTTCGTGTATACACATTCAATGACCCAATAGTCCTTCCCCACATGTGGTAGAACATGCGGAACTGTAAGTTTAGATGACAAAATATGACATTTCTCAAATTACAAAGTTCCCTATCACTTTTAAAAATAGAAATATCATATCCAAGGCATCTAGAGGCAAATATCACACACATCAAGTATACAGCAAACAAGGTATGTTCAGCATTGAACAACACATTTTTAAGCAATTTGCAAGTGTTAGATAAATCAACTTACAGTGCAGGTGTCCGTGGCTCCAGTGGTTGCCTGGAATGTTCTACTGATAAGTCTGGCCTTGTCGCCCTTTCGTCTTGGTGCCGATGACTCAGTGTACAGATAGTGACCTACGTGTATTAATTATACATGTATTGCTTCGTTTAATTCTAAAGAAATATTTAAGACCATGGTCTCATCAATCAATTCATTTCCTTTGAAAAGAAAATTCAAACATGAATGTAAATTTGAAATGAAAATGTCAGCTGGCTTTGAATCTAAAATATCTAAAAGTACAGCTTAAACTCTTTAAAGGTACAAAGCTGACAATAAGCAGCATAGCTTAACAAGCCAATACCAGGCCAGTGTTTAAACTGAACACCTTTCTTTTAATCTAATCATATCATTTTTAGCATCCGACTATTTATGTACAATACAACTGGATTTTAAAAAAAAAACTGTCTCACAGAATTTAGCTGAAATTTGTTTTCTTTAAAAATTAAAAGAAGATAATATACTATGGAAAAAACATGAAATGATGCTTCTATACACCATGAAAGCTGAAGAAAAAAGTTCTGACTCAACCAGGATTCGAACCCATGACCTTTCAGTCAATAAAACATAGACGATCTACACCACTGAGCCACAGAGACTAGTTACCACTTTTTGTAAAAATTAATCTTATAACTAAAGTATTTACCCTGTGACTAACGGGGTAAATTTTTTACCGATAAAAGTGTGTAAAACTTTATATTTTGATATTTTTCTGTAACAAAAAATGAGTCAATAACTTATGTTAGATATGTTCTTCACAATTACAGCAAAAAATTAAAGTTCTATAAACATTTTTTTTTTTATTGTCGGCCCTAAGCACCAATCAAAATCTACGAAATTCAGCCATGCCATTTAATTTTTGAATCAAAAATACTCGTCAATTGGTTTTGTTCAGTTTAGTGAAACACCTGTTTACAGTTATAGTCATATCAGGTGGGGAGATTATCTTTCCATTGTTCCTGGGACGGACCAGTACTAGACCCAATCCTAAGAAACAGACATATTTCTCACCATTTAAACCCTGATAACTGGTTAAATTATGCATATTTAAGAAAAACTATAATCTTACCTGTCTTAAGTCCAGTTGTGTGATCCCTGACAGGTCCAGTTCCAGTGGAGACAGTACTACCAGCTGTTCTTGTCCAATCAAAGTCATCAGATTTGTCCTGGCTCCAGTCACACAGACTCGTCTCAAAGTTACATCTTGCTGGGTAAGAACCTATGTCAATGGTTACAAAAATATGCCTTTTATTACTTTGATAAACATTACTTTCACTATAACTTTCATTACATTACATCTGCTTAAAAATGAAAAAACTACGTGCAATAAATAATCTAGCTATCTTGTATTATCATCTAAATCTAAAAGTAAACGGTTCTTCATTAGTCAAAACACTGTCATGTGATCCATGAAAAAAGGTCATACTAATACTGCAAAATTATAAACGCCGAATATTGCATGGCTACAAATTTAATGATGTCAAAATGACGTCAAACTCAAACCCACAACTACCAACAGGAAAAGATAAACACACTTTTTGAAAAAGGCAAACAACTGCTAGCAAATGATGAAAAAAAACAATGTTGCTTTCCATTGTCTCTCTATATATGTGTAAATTTCAGGCACAAAACAGGAATAACAGTATTACGACTTACTACAGACGCTACTTTGCTCATCACTATTGTCCCCGCAGTCATCAGTGAAGTCACACACACTCGTCTTGGGGATACAGGCACCACGCTGACAGCGGAACTGGTTAGCCTGACAAGATGGTTTCACAGCTGGAAAAATGTAATATGCAGCTTGGTAAATTTCTTAGACAAAAAGACTAAATAATACTGACCTAAAAATACATATAACATTTTAATGGCTGTTTTTTATGCAGACAAGATTTAAGCGTCAACAAAATTACAATGTACTTGAAGTACCTACCCAATAACACAGTCTTTTTTGCAATTTGTAGCAAAACTTTCATTTAAAGTGAAGTAATTCCAAGAATGTCTAGAGGTTTAGGACTCTGTAAGTTTTTTTTAAAGGGGCTGTGCTCCAGATGATAAAAAAAGAAAGTTTTCTTGTATTATAAATTTCTTGTAATATTTATGACTAATGCTTAAAAAATAACTAACTGACAAAAAATAAGTCAAATAATTACATTATAAATTGATTTTTTTCCCTTTCAAAGTGCTATCCCGTAACGCGACAGTATAAATATATCATATAAGATTTAAAGTAAATATCTGTAATATAACATGCGGCAATGGTGGTGACAGTAAAAGCGTTGGAAACATTTTGTTAACATGAGGGTCTAGAGTTCAAATCAGGCTGGAGTGAAAATATTTTTTTTATTCTATTTTGACTTTTATAATCAGTTTTGAAGTAAAATATTATGTTGTTATAATCTCACGGCATCTAAATATATAATTTATGAAAAAATTTTGTTTATGTCAAATCTGGAGTACAGCCTCTTTAATAAACCCAGCATAAAATAACACACACAAGTGAAAAATGTGTTTCAGATCAACTTGCTAAAGCTGACATACATGTATGACAATCACGTGAGACATCACAAAACAAAGTAATCAACTTCATTTTGAACCTTTTACACACAATTAATCTTCTTTTGAATGGAGGTCAAGAATTCATATGTAAGCCAAAGACAAAACCAATGAAAAAACAAGCGCAACCCTTGAATGAATACCGTGCCCCCAGCAGGGCCTCAAAAAGGTTAAAGTTTTGTGACAAACAAACAGACAGACCAAAAACAATATCCCCTCCCTCGAGGGGCATAAAAAACAAAAGAAAACTTACGTGGGAAGTTACAATTGATGAGTTGAACGTCGTCGATGGCAATGTCTCCATTGACACTGAAAGACCTGTGAGCTTGGATGACAAGCTGTAGGGAGAAAAAAAACAGATTAAATTTTGTAAAAATCAGTAGAAAATATCCATTCCAGAGACCAAATCATAAAATAAACAACTAAAACTTCACTTAAAAAAGATATCAAAATCAAACTTTGGTTCCATGAGAAACTATAGGCTGTTAAAGTCATGTAAGTTGTCAAAAGGCGGTCAAAATAAATCCTGAAAACACAGTAAATGCTCAGAAATCATGTAAATTTGTACCAAAATAGTTCTTTCATTTGAAATGGGTCAATCTAAAATGATTTTTACAATTTTCAACTTTACTTAAACTGATCAGAGTAAAACTTCATTTCATACTGACCAGATTAAAGTACATGTAAAAAGATTGGTTACAGGTAACGTTTGTTTGTCTAAGGGTATACACAGGTGCAAACTGACTTTTTTCATAGGTAACTTTACCAGTAAACTACAATTAACGTACCAGACTTCTGTCTGAAATGAGTTACTGGGCAGGTACTTAATCAGTTCTCAAAATTTAGGAACTTTTTGCCTTCAGACCTAAAACCTCAATTACTCCTGCCCAAAATACATCCATAAAAGGGACCAATAACATTTTTCATATAACTATAATATTGTTATGGTTTTTACTATAATTCTGAATATCAAACCATCAAAAATATTTTAAGTCAACGAACCTGGAATGGTTTAGATATTCTGCCTATGTCCACTGTAGATAATACCCATTTATTGCCTGGGGGTTTATTTATGTAACTGATGATCGTATCTTTGCCACTTTCTCGGACACCAACTTGTAGGTACCCTATACCTGTATCACACAAGAATAATTCATATAATTAACATCTTTGCTACAATGTATTATGAACTTACAAAGAATTGTTGTTTTTTTTCTTCATTATTTCATACTTAAGGATAATTTTACAACTGGAAAGTATATAGCAGGAAAATCTATTTTATAATTCTACAAGATTTGTATTTTGTATGATGAAAATATTGCTGTAGCTATATTTTCTCTGCCTTGAGCTAATATTTTCTAATATCATAAAGCTACATATATAAAAACTTCAATCCCAAAAAAATTATTCAATTTCTATTGTAAAAGCTTTTTCAGTTAAAAAAATATAGCTTAAAAATTCTTCTGAGCGTATGATTAAACATATAATGAAATGAAATTCTTGGGTCAATCCAGTAATTAACGAATGTCACACACAATAATCGGACCAAGGTATACATGTAAATAGCTTAAACTTGCCAATCAGGAAATATTGAAACTCAAGACAGGCCACTCTGCATTTGCTAATAGCAAAGCTTACATTTTGAGCAAAAGCTCTCTATACAATGTAATGGTACCTGGTTAGCAGGCAATATATAAAAGTATGACATTTTAGATCAAGGCAATCAAATCTCACTTTAACAAGAACAAGTAAAGTAAAGCTCTTTCTACTAAGCTCAAAAACTCCTGATAAAAAAGCACTGAAAGCTGAGCTTAAGATAACTGGGAAAAATGCTCCTTAAAGCATGGCTCTCAAATACATATTTTACTGCATTTCAGAGCATGGTGTTCAAAAATTATCAAAACTCGGATAACAGTCAGGAAATGCTCTCTAAACTGAGCTCAATATCATGGTGGGTAAAAAACTCTCCAAACTGAGCTCAATATCATGGTGGAAAGGGGAAAAAAAACTCTCTAAACTGAGCTCAATATCATGGTGGAAAAAACACACTCTCTAATCTGAGCTCAATATCATGGTGGAAAAAAACCTCTCTAATCTGAGCTCAATATCATGGTGGAGAAAAAAAAACTCTCTAAACTGAGCTCAATATCATGGTGGGGGGGAAAAAACCTCTCTAATCTGAGCTCAATATCATCGTGGAAAAAAAACTCTCTAATCTGAGCTCAAAAATCAGAAAACCAAAAACCTTTCAACAAAGCTCAAAGAAAGAGGTCGGCATAATTTATGAAGACAGCTAATTATATATATAATACCTGATCCCATCATATGATAGTAGAACTGTACTTGACATGTTGAGCTGCATGCCTGAAGTGTTGGTCCAACTGCTTCAGCTACTGTGCCAAAAGATCCCGTTGAACCATCAACATACACGTAATGTCCTGTTGTAGGATACATATATAACTCCATTAACAAGATATGAACTTTCGTCAGTTCAGATCCTGATAACAAGATAATATTTGTGTTCCTTTCACACTATATTACAATTTCTACTTCCATTAGATTTAATAAGCCCTGATTAATCATAGCTTTTCTGGCATGGTCTGTCAACGGCTGAACTTCAGTTACCATACTTTATACATGTATAAGATTTGAAATTCTAACAACACATCTAGGGGAGGGTACAGTAAACAACTATATTTTTTTATTAACTATCTTCTTGTACTAGAAAATACATTATTTGAACAGAAAATAAATCAATACATCAAATAAAACCTGTCAATATTACCTAGCCCACTGCCGAGAGTATGATCAAATGATGGTCCCCTGCCCATGTTTGCTGTAGTGGAACCATTACTGCCTTGCATCCATTGCTGGGTACCGGCACTGGTGTCTACCCATCCACAGGTTCCACCCTCAAAGTCACAGTCACCTGTAACACATTAAATTTTATGATTTGAACTTTTAAACCTAAATTTCTAAAATGAACTGATCTATCTTTTAAACGAGGACTGCTTTATTTGGAAAGCAGTTGCAATCACACTGAAAGACATTACAAATCATGGTAAAATAGTCTGTAAGAACAAACAGGCCACATTCCAGATGGGCTAAAAAGGTGTGTATTGTAAGGGTACTTTTTTTTGTTTTGTTTTTTCACTACAGTGAGGTTGTACCAGCAAAATACTTGTAAATCATTACCACCCAGTGTGATCTTTGTATAATTCCACTGTTGCATATATAAACAATTTCAATTTCTATCAGCCTATAAAAGTAATATGGAACTCTAAATTTTAGTCTGGTTGTATGTTAGAATTTATAGGGAAATATTTGTCAGCAGTCTACCCAGAAACCATTATTTAACAGTAAGTTACAATCCCATAGTTGTAGTACAATCAAGTTTGGTAGGTTATGTTAAATTTTTAAATGTTCAGTCCAAAATGACTTAAAAATATGTATTTGAAATAGCCAACATAAAAATCTGCTTCTTCTAAAGTGTCAATGCACTAGACTGTCAGTCTTGTACAGGCATGTATCTAGTAGCAAATTCATCCAATATGTGCAAACAAACATTGATAAATTAACAACAGTAAGGGAAATTTGTAACATACCACAATACATTTCATCCCTATCTGTTGTAGGGCAGTCCATTTTGAAATCACAAACTTTTGTTGAAGGGATCTTGGTGTGGTTCTTATCTTGACAATCAAATGACCTGTTGACATTCACTGAAATAAAACAAATGTCTGAGGCTTGGCAAGTAATATGTAGCCCCCTACCACCCCTCACCTTTGTACAGCCCATAAATACACATCTATAAATTATACATGTACCTTATAATTACCTACTGAGTTTAAAATGATTATTAGCAATGCTGGTTGTAGTTTTAATGCAGGTCATAACTATTCTGCCACCCTTTAATCTACATTTCTGTAAGTCAAGTCACTCCAAACTGTCTAGGTCATCATAAAAGTATTAGTTTATTTGTCAAAATAGAAAATATTCATCTTGTTATTTTGGTACTTCCAAAATTATTGTACTCAGCTGTAAGACAAACTGACTCGTTAGACTTTTCACTGCAATCTCAAATCTCAAAGCATTGCCAGTAGGGATAATGTGTAAGAAAATTTTAATTTTAGAAGACTTTTTGGCCTTTTTTTTTGTTTGTGTTCATTTGCTTACTTATCTTTTAGCAAAAACAACTGGAATTAAAAAGTAGCCCAATATTTATGACCCTTGAAGTTTAAAAGTTGTAATTTTTTATGGCATTTTGAAAAGTATTTTTATAAGTATAAGTTGTATGACAAATCCATTAACTTAAAAAATCACTTTGGACAAGTTAAAGGGCCCTTTTTCAAAGGTTTGAAATGACATGTTCTCAAATAATGAAACAGCAGATAAAAAGGCTAAAATAGTGACTGAAATTACCACCGCAACCAGTACCGAACCAATTTAATATTAAGATGTGGCCTTGTCTAAAATCTTTTAAAGTAACCTTGACTTTTTTCTCAGAATACCAATGCCATTTCAAGTACTGATTGCAAACATATGGAAAACTAGGACAGATTTAAAGAGATCATTGCTGTTTATAGACTGTTTCTAACTTACCTAAACTACATGGAGTCTGATCAAGTTTGAAATCATCTACAGCAATATCTCCTTGGTAACCAGTTCCTACGTCTGCTGCAACCAGTAACTGAAAAATACAAATATTGTCTTGTATTCATATTTGATATGTAATACAGGTGTGAGGGCATTTCTGCTAGGGAGCAGAAATCAGCCAACTTTTGTGGTATGTGGTTAAGAGTCAGTTTTGTGATAAATGTTTATTGTTACCTTGAGTTCAAATCTAGCACAGCACAAATGGATTTCTCCAGCTTACAGAATATAGATTTGAATCAATATATTGATATCAATTTATAATAGTGTTAAGTAATAAATTCTTTTTCTTTTCTAAAATGAATTTGAAATGCTCATCATTTAGTTTTGTTCTTGTTATTTCGTTACAAAAAGAAAGTGGAGATGTTGCTTCGAGAAAGGTGAGATAAGTTTTTTTAAAATTTTATCAGTCAAATTGACAAAGAACTTAAATTATTTCAACAGAATTGAATTTTTCATTATACAGCACCTTTTGTTCTTAACAAAAGATTCTGAATAGACTATAAAAAGTTTTCTTGGTAAACCAGTATTTCATACTTTCGCAGATCATACAACAGCATTTTGAATGAAAATCAAATGATAAAACTATGGCATAAATAAAGACTTCTGGGTAATATCTATCAAAATATTTGACAGATTCTCAAGTAGAAAATTGTTTTAAACTCACATGAAATCTCTCAGGTGTATTTTTGATATCAACATTTGCCTGTTTCCAGATGCTACCCTGATCGCCGCTCATGCTCCAAATCTGAGAGATTGCTGGTGTGTTCTGTAGCTGGTAACTAACATTGAGTGAACCAACTGACGTGCCATGCATGAAATACCAGAAGGAGAAACAATATGCAGGGTTGATTTGAATCTCTTGGGACTGTATGACAGCATTGTCTCCCTGC
This sequence comes from Cyclina sinensis, assembly GCA_012932295.1. NCBI lineage: Eukaryota > Metazoa > Mollusca > Bivalvia > Venerida > Veneridae > Cyclina > Cyclina sinensis. Next base: position 4,272,033 of record JAAONU010000003.1, read on the forward strand.
TTTCTTGGTGCACTGGTCTCAATGTACAGGTAGGTTCCTTCAAAGAAAATGAATCAGAGTAAGCATGTCCCTTGAAAGGTTATGAGGCAGTATTATTATGTTCCTTGGTAGAAAATGAGTCAGAATTTGTATGTTCCTTGTAAGAAAATGAGTCAGTACTGTGCCTTCACAGAATATAAAGCAGTGTAAACACAGAATTCCTGTAAAAATGAGTCTGAGAATGCATGCTATTGTTAAGGAAATAAGCCAAAAATAGTATGTTACATGTAAGACAATGAGTGCCTTGAAAGAAAAAAGTCATTGTCAGATATCATTTTCAAACATCTGCTTTAACAGGCTTTTTCATGGTCACCAGGTGTTAAAGTTTGTTTCATATTTTCTAACAGAAGGGCAGCTTTTTGTTTATGAAATAACCTGAAAGATTTTTTTTTGTTTGAATGCAAAATACTAGATAATTTTTAACAATGTACAACATGGACTGTACAATCATATTGGTAATTTTTTCTGTATAACCTGAACAAATTAAATTACCTAAGCCTGAACACTTAACAATGTATAAAAATCAAAAAAGTGATTAACAAATGGGTCCATACCAGTTGTGGTTTGAAGTGTGTGATCAACAGTTGGTCCTGTATTGGCTGAAGGAGTACTTCCTCTCTTTCGTGTCCAATCAAAAACATCGTCACTTCTCTGGACCCAGCCACAGAGACTGCTCTCAAAATCACATGTGCCTACCCCTGGACACTGACCTGGGGTCATCTGTATATCGTCAATTGCAATATCGCCAAGGAAACCACCATACCCTTTGATGCCCTCAAAGACAACCTGAAAAAAGTAAACAGATGTTTTGGAATTTTGTAAAAACCCTTTTCATACACAAACCTTCTTTCAGGGATATGCCTAATGTCTATGAGCTGACAGATATAGAAAAGGAACAGGGTAAGATTCTCTTGAAAGTATCATACTGTCTTACTCTGTGTAAAACTGTCTACAAACCTGAAACTTAGTAGCAGTCTGAATTGTGGTCTGTGCTTTATGCCAGCTGTTGCCTTGGTTACCATAGAGTGCCCAAACTGGTTGACCAAGACGGCTGTAGGAACTAGCATAGACATTAAGGGTGCCAATGTTGTTACCATACATGTGGTACCAAAATGACAGACACATGCCGTTGGTAGCGGGATAAGTCTTACTAGCAAGTCTGGCCTTGTCACCCTGTTTTCTAGGTGATGATGTCTCTGTGTACATGTAGTGTCCTAAAATATTTGAAAGCAAACAGGCACAGAGTTACAATGTAGAATTCTGTGTAACTTTTTTCAAATCAGTCTGGAAAACATGAGTGGTGTATATGTGAGAGTTAACAATTAAAATGATAACCATCAAAACAATGTTAACATTGGGTACAATAAAATATAAAAGTACAGCCAGGGCATTCAAATCACAATCCAATACTATAATGCAATGAGGGACATTGCTGATAACAAATTATCTCCCTTACTCAGATAACATCAAAGGTAGACCAAATTGCACTTTGGTCCTTTCAGTTGGAATCCTCTGACTTTATCCTTGTTTCTCTTTATGATTGTCTTGACTTTTAGTTGTGAAAATTGCCACTTATATATTAAATAAAAAGTTAAGATTAAAAAAATACAAACATTAAGATATTAGCAGAACATGTTGCTAAACTAAATGTTTAATCTGACTATAATTATTGCAAATAATTAGGCTTAATTATCACCATACCAAATGGAAGGACCAAAGTAATATTAGAGAGTATTCAGGGTAGATAATCCACCAATGTTCCCCATAATCTTCTTGTTTTTTTTTTTCTATACTATGATGTTTTAATTCTTGGCACTTGACGATATTTTTAGATTGTGTGACTGATTTGCTATTTATAAGCATATGTTTAAGTTCTTAATCTAAATTTGACAAAAAAGTACTATGTACAAAGTTGACTGCATACTTTAAATGAAGAAAAGAGCTTGCTTAATCTTGAAAAAAAAAAAGCACACACGAACACATAGGCCTCTTTGTAAACATTAAAAATTCAAAATCTAAATGATGTTGTTCTCCAACAAACCCACCAACTAAAGTTCCATAGGTATGGTCTGAGAGTGGCCCTGTTCCTCTGGAACCTGTGACCCCTGAATTTCGGGTCCAGTCAAAATCGTCATTTACAAGTTGCTGGTAGCCACATATGGATGCATCCTCAAAGTCACATTCACCTAGAAGACATACTGATGGGTTAGTGCACAGCTATTGTAACCACATGTAATAAAAGAATGAAATACACTAGTTTTGCACTTACTGATAAACGTACTGATAAACACACTGATAACCATGATAAACATACAGATAAACATGATAAACATTCTGATAAACATTCTGATAAACACACTGATAACCATGATAAACACACTGATAAACATGATAAACACACTGATTAACATTCTGATAAACACACTGATAACCATGATAAACGCACTGATAAACATGATAAACACACTGATAACCATGATAAACACACTGATAAACATGATAAACACACTGATAAACACACTGATAAACATGATTTATAAAGTTAAAATCTTTTATTTTTTATGAGGTACACTGTACCTGAGAAACAAACTGACAACTTAATTTTAGTTCTTAATTTTACCCTAAGATTTTACTACAGAGAATACATGCCACAGTGATTGTTTCTTGATTAACATTTAAAAGCAATGGTTTGGCCACAAAGTGAATTGTTTTTAAAAGAAAAATTACATTTAAAAATGTACTCAGTTATTCTTGAATATACAATTACACTGTATAACCATGGATGCAATTTCTTAGAAGCAACTATATTTAAAAGGTTCTTTCTGCTAATATATCAAAGGAAGTTGTTTTTTTCTTTTCATACATTAAATTAAGATGATACTTGAACTAAACAGGCTATCATACGTACTTGGTGGGGGACATGCCCCATTTGTAATGGTGATGTCATCAAGTGCTATGTCACCCTGGTAACCTTTGCCCTTCAAGGCTTCAAATACGACCTGCAGAAACAAACGTTTACTATGATTTAGTATATACATTGTATTTTACTGGTAAGTATATTGTCTAGGGTGATTCGCAGAGAATGTAAAAACAGCAACTGAAAAAAATGAGTACCAAAGAATTCCTATTATTTTTGCCCCCTACTAACCCAATAAAGTTTGTATCTGCCATCAAAGTAATTTCAATTCATTCATCCTAATGTTCCTATTCACTTCAGGGAGATCTTCAAGGAATAGCCTACACTGTAACTTGTTTTTTTTCCTTATTTTGTGCCTGAAATTATCATATCATATATCAACATTTATTACCATAAACTTTCTAGTTGTAAACATAAAATCTTGAGGCTCCTAAGTGCTCATAGTTTACTTCCCATGATTTTCTTTTCCTCTCAAAAATATCAACGCATCTTATCAAATATTTTGTAATTACACGCTCAGAAAAGATACACCATTCAACTTTATTTATGAATTCTTTACCCTTTTGTTGGTAAGGGGTCCTAATTCAACCTGCATAGAGTGCCATTTGTCTCCTTGTGTACCCATTTTATTCCAGACAGGATTACCAAGGCTTGAACCCGACTTCAGGTACATTGTGAGCAAACTGACATCAGAACCATACATGTGGTACCAGAACAGAACACAGGTGGCAGTTTGGGTGTTTACTGGTGGACTGATGATTCGAGCCGAGTCATTTGTTCTATGTTGTGAGGTCTCGATGTATATGTAGTAACCTGAAATGAATGTCACAATCAAGACACAGGATTGCCTTCTGTACAAATCATTTATCTAGTATGAAGGTTTTTAATGAAGAATAAACCCTCAAACTTGAAACAAAGACATATTTTCCATACTTAAGAGAAAGGTTAATTTCTCTATCAGCATAAACACATAGAAGTATACTTGCAACAACAACAAAAAAAAAAAAAAAAAAAAAACATAAATATATACCGTTTGTACTCATTGTGGTATGATCAAAACTTGGTCCTGTATTTGAACTTGTTGTTCTTCCTTTCTGTCTTGTCCAATCAAAATCATCTGTATTGTCTTGCTGCCAGTTACAGAGCCCCGACTCAAATGTGCATGACGTTACAGGCACTAAAAAAAACAAATAACACGTATATTATCTTATATATTGTGGCATTTTCTATGTTTCCAGCTTTGCAAGAAAACTTCTAAAAACTTATCATACTGTGTATGGATTTAAGATGACTGATTAGTTCAAAATGGGTTGGAAAATTACAAGACGGTAATGTTCATCAATGAAAATAATCAAATGGTATGAGTGACATCTTTGCAACATCACTTGACTTCATACTAAAAGACAAATATTTTCTTAAAACATTTTCTGTTGTCACTTCATAAAACACCATTCACAATACTATTTTAGTTTTGCTATCCACCTGGGAAAGAAAATTCACAGGATGACATTTATCAGACTAAAAACTTACCCGCTGTTGTGAATGGTGTCGGTGCTTGAGTGGATCCCGTTGGTTGAGAGCCGCAGCTTCCGGTTACAACACTTATATCATCCAGGGCAATGTCACCATTGAAGTCCTGTCCTCTGACTCCTTCAAACATGATGTAAAAATTCTGTCGGAATGACAGAGTAGCTTGACCCTTGAGCCAAACATCTCCTTTGTTACCACTGGCAGTAAATACCTTTTGTTGTGGCCCAAAGCTAGTCATTAAATATACGTTGAGCTGACCTACCCCTGCAAGATAGTTGAAAAGAAGTCAACAAGTATATATCAAGAGCAGTAAAGTTCTGAGGCATCTTCCTTTAAACATATAAACTGACAATCAAAGATTATCATTTCATGCTTTTCATTAGGTTAATGGAATATTACAAACAGATGGCAAAACTTGTTCATTTTAGAATTTGAATGTTTGAATCATTTTGCATTAAAATGTTTGAATAACTCATACTCAGAAATCACATAAAACAAAGTTTTCACTAACTTTTCAATGCAGGAATACCAGTCATTTAAACCAATCAGATCAGTGTTTACAATTCACGAACACAAAGTGTATTTCTCGGTATCCAGTATCAGTATTAGGTAATTCCCTATTTGATTCAAATTTATACTTAGTAGGTTTGAAATAGAAATAAAGACAAAGTGTAAAATAGGGCTAGAATTATTTGTCGTATTTTTATTGTAATATTCATGAATAGGATGATGTCTATGAGGGTAATCTTGTAAGTAACTGGATGTTCCATAATATGAGAATCTACCGAAAAAGTGGACACTTCTAATCATTCAAAGAAACTAAAGCTGGCAGGATTATTAGTGATATAGATGAGAATTGTAAGAGAATTCTGTGAGAGAATAAATCAAACCAAAAATCAGCCAATATAAAGTGAAATCAGGATAATTGCCAATAAATGACTGATATATTCGTCTGTTTGGCTTCTGCCAGTGACAAAATCATTCTGTCTCCAAGTTTAACACCCAACTGGACACACTCTTTAACACAGACATACCAGTATCTTCCAGCCTTCCCCGACTGAAATCTTACCTTTTCCATACATGTTGTACCAGAAAGTTAAGCAGGAGCCTGTAGTCGGTGATATTTGGTCACTCTTGAGCCATGCCTTGTCTCCCACCCTCCTTGGAGCACTTGTCTCAATGAATACATAATAGCCTGTAATGTATACACAAGTCTATCATACAACAGATTTACTTCATCTTTTTTCATTGGACAACAATTACGTGTACCACATATACATGTACAGTAATTTAAAAGGCTATGCAGTTTAAAAAAAAAGGTTCCTCTATGCATTATGAACCAATCTTTAATACAGATGAAGAATGATATCTTTAAAAACAAATGCCTGTTTCAAGGATAATCTTGCTCTAAGTAATCATTCATGATAACTATAGGAATAACATCTTTATTCTTCAGATCACTGTAAAGATCATTTGGACATTCATGGGCAGTTATGATTAAAACCAATGTTTGTATTTTATGACAAATACAGGTCATAAAAATTTGTTGTAGTCACGCAATTCAGCATTCATATAATTACAAACTTTGCTAAATCACAGAGACTTAACTTTATGTGCCAATGTTTTAATAACCCAAACTGTTTAAAGGAAAAATAGTAGTAATGAATCATGAAAATGTAATGCAATTTTTCATTTCCAATATTTTAATGAAATTGCCAATATGGGGTATTCTGCAAGAAAAGATGAAAATCTTCCAAAGCCAGAATAGGGTGAAATTTACCTGATGCAGAATTCGTGGTATGGTCATTGTGGGGACCAGTAGAAGAAGACGGGGTACCACCATTATCTCTCGTCCAATCAAACTGGTCGTCTCCTAAAACGTTTGTGTAACCACAGAAATCCTGCTCAAAGTCACATGATGCAGGGGATGGACAGGGACCCTGAATAATCTTGAAGTCATCAATGGCTATATCACTGCTATATGAAGACCCTCTGACCCCTTCAAACTGGAGCTGTAATCAAATTGATCGTTTACATCATTATAAGGTCAAACAGTATTATCTCCCTTGTGCAAGCATGTCTAGAGACAATTTACCTACATGTAAACCCTGCTGTCAAAAACTACTGTCAGCCAAATAACCTACATGTAAACCCTGCTGTCAAAAACTACTGTCAGCCAAATAACCTACATGTAAACCCTGCTGTCAAAAACTACTGTCAGCCTTTCCAAACTTTGATTTGAATTTTTCATTTTTGCTGAAATACTTAGATGTATTGTAAAAAGAATGGAATAGTCTACCATTTTCATGGAAATGTGAAAACCAGAAAATTTAATGTCTTTTGAGATAAGTAAAAACCTCCATTCTGCAAATTTTGAAAGACTCTCATAACAGAAATCTGCACAAGTGAAAGCTAAGTGTCATAGCAATAGATAACGAAATTCTGTAACATCACCTGATAGGAAGTCGAGCTTTGAACTGTAGCTTGTCCAAGAATCCACTTATTTCCTTGGTTTCCAGATTTTGTGAAGACACTTCCTGTGTTCTGGCCATTGGTCAAGGTGTAGACATTAAGTGTTCCCATTCCAGTGCCATACATGTGATAGTAGAACTGTGCACACTCTCCACTGGTGGCAGGGTAGACTGGCGTCATGATACGGGCCTTGTCGCCACTCTTTCTAGGGGCTGAGGCCTCAATATACAGATAATGTCCTGCAAATGGAATGAAAAAATTTAAGTTGCTTAAATGACAATAGGTCTAGAGAAAAGAACAATAAATTTTCAGACATTAAACAAGATATGTATCTGATAATCAAGATTATGATAAAACTGAGACTTTTTATGAGATTTGCAATGTATGTCTGATATTTTACTAATACTGTGCAAGTGGTTTCTGTAGCGACTTTAGTATATTAAAAAAAAACAGGACTTCATGTCTACATAATTGTATCAAATAAGTAAAGATGCATTTTAACTACACTACTCAGAAACACTTCTGAATGTGGAACTTTTGCACATGTGGAAATATCCAGTTATACAGTAATTTCATTTCAAGCTAGGCAAACTAATGAGGAAATTTCACTGTCTCAAAGCCCAAAATTGACAGAATTCAAAAGAACAAAAGCAAACTTTGAGAGTGTCTAACTTACCTTGTCCTGATCCGAATGTGTGGTCTGAGCTAGGTCCAGTACCAGAACTTCCTGTGCTGTTGCCATTTATTATCCAATCAAAATTGTCTGTTCTATCCTGGGTCCAACCACATAGTCCATTTTCGAAAGTGCAGGTTTCTAAAATTAGTTAACACAATGGGAGTACAAAAAGATAAAATCACAATACAAAGTTGGAAACCTATATAAAAGAAGACAATTGAAATATGGCTACAAAATTAGCTAATATTCATTTTGTGCTTTTATGGGGTAAAATTTAATATGGTTAAGAAGGGAAATAAAGAATTAAATGTGTCTTTTGTATACATTAAGGGAACCCATATCTGCCCTGTACATATGAAAGCAGAAGCTGAAACATTTTGGTCCTGAGGGAGGGTAGACTTTACTAATCAAGCATGCCTTGTCACCTTCAAGCATTTTTATTTCCTAATACTTTTATAGTTATTCAGAAGATGCTTAAGTTAACTGATATCTTACTTGTTTTTACTAAAATACTCGAGTTCGAACATGGTACAGCCTCTAGGTAAATGTCATCCATTGCAATATCACCACGGTAACCACCTGTAGCTGTGCCCTCGAATACCAGTTTGAAGTCGGTTTTACTAACAAAATTTATGCTAGCCTGTTGCCACTTGTTACCCTGGGTTCCAGCTTTAGTCCATAATAATCTTTGTACCCCGTTTGATATACTAAAGATGTTAAGAGTACCAATTGATCCACCGTACATGTGGTACCAGAAAGACAGACATCTTCCCTATAAAAGAAAAAACATAATAACTAATAGATATTACTTCCAGGACCATCAAGTACCGCAGTTGTGTGAGCATGTACTAGGATGAGTATAAACTGAGTATATCAGTGGTCCAGTTGTTATGCTCTGATCCGGTAACACAATGTTTGATTAAGTTCCCCAGAAACACAATTAATCATTTTTCAGATGAAACTGGGGTCCCACATATTAGTGCTATGTCTGAGCATGTACAAGAACCGTGACTGAATCTGGAGTGGGATGCATTCAGTTTCTTGCATTATCTGCCACAACCTAAAATAACTAAACTCTTCAGTAGGCAGCAGTCCTGTTGGAAATTGGTACTGACAATAAACAAACTCAAATCGTAAGTTAGTTAGTATGTTACACAGGGTTCACACAAAGAGGAGAAATCAAAATTCCCTGACTTTTCCCTGACCAAAACCAATTTTCCCTGACCAATAACAGCGTCAAGTTTGCACAATCTTTAAGCATTAAATGTATTTGTTTTTTTATTTGTTGGCCTCCTCCTCCCCATATTAGCCAACCTCTTTCCTCCCAATCTTTATTTTAAATTATTTCAGATACAGAATACATGAATATGAGCAAGCAATTGTCATTAACTACTTGTGTTGTTTCCTTTCAATTAGCACGAGTATATTTATCCCCAAAGTAATGGAAGAAACTGCCTTAGCCTTTACTGATTTTACTTCCTACTGTTTGATCAACATTCTTCTCTTGCAAAATTCCCTGACTTTTCCCTGACTTTTGCTTATTTTTCATATTTCCCTGACCAATTTCAAAATTCCCAGACTTTTCCCTGACCTTGAAAAAAAATCATTTTTCCCCGACTTTTCCCTGACCGTGGGAACCCTGTAACATGTACATCAGAGAACTGAGTTTGTGTGCGGTGGTATAGAGCACTGGTTTATCATAATGGATGACCAGAGTAGGCTAAAGTTAAATTTTCAAGGACTGATGTATTTTCTGTATCTTTGCAGACTGGCAGAATTAAGTGAAGGAAGTAGGTTTATTCATTTGCAAGTATAAGCAATATTATTAATAAATCATTTTATATAGTTATATATACATGATTTAAAGAATTAAAAAAAAAATCATGTATATATAATGCATAAAGTTACAAATTAAAGAGTAAGTCACAGGTACCTGTGAACTTTTGAACTAAAATTTGTCAAAATTTTTTAACAATTCATTATCTGTAAATTTGTCTTGAAAATCCATTATCAATTACCTGGGGTGGCGTGCTGGGTAAAACTGGGGTCATAAGGTCAGCCTTATCGCCAGGGCTGTGGGTTCCAGATGCTTCAATATAAATGTATGACCCCTTGCCGTTGGTGTGATCTCCAAGTGGACCTGTGCCCACACTCGGTGTTGAGCCATTAATTCGTGACCAGTTAAACTGATCAGTTGTACTTTGGATGAACTGACAGAAATCAAAATCGAAGTTACAAGACACTGAGCTTCCTGGTGCTAAAATATACCAAAAGACAAAAATATGTATCATATCATGTATAGTATGAAATGCAAGTTATTTGCTTGTAAAATATGTATCATATCATGTATAGTATGAAATGCAAGTTATCTGCTTGTAAAATATGTATCATATCATGTATTGTATGAAATGCAAGTTATCTGCTTGTAAAATATGTATCATATCATGTATTGTATGAAATGCAAGTTATCTGCTTGTAAAATATGTATCATATCATGTATAGTATGAAATGCAAGTTGTCTGCTTGTAAAATATGTATCATATCATGTATAGTATGAAATGCAAGTTGTTTGCTTGTAAAATATGTATCATATCATGTATAGTATGAAATGCAAGTTGTCTGCTTGTAAAATATGTATCATATCATGTATTGTATGAAATGCAAGTTATCTGCTTGTAAAATATGTATCATATCATGTATTGTATGAAATGCAAGTTATCTGCTTGTAAAATATGTATCATATCATGTATTGTATGAAATGCAAGTTATCTGCTTGTAAAATATGTATCATATCATGTATAGTATGAAATGCAAGTTGTTTGCTTGTAAAATATGTATCATATCATGTATTGTATGAAATGCAAGTTATCTGCTTGTAAACTACGTATCATATCATGTATTGTATGAAATGCAAGTTATTTGCTTGTTTGCCATCAAGAAACATTTCAGGACAATTTAATGGACAGATACTTGGCATATAGCACAATGCAGGTTTTCTCACAATGCAATTTATTTTTTTAAAATTTAACAATAAACTAATGCAAGGAACAGGCTCATATTTGGCTGATACAGAATTTGAATGAATAAAAAAGATTATAACTAAATAAAATTTACTGCCTACCTTGGCTAGGTAAGGAAAGATCGGGGAACTGTCCACATCCACCGTCGGCTAAGGACGTATCATCTATGGCTATATCTGATCTATAACCTTTTCCTCTTACACCTTCGATAATGATCTGTGGATAATAAAGGTATTTATACAACTGAACTATTGTTTTTAAATAAGCAATACACTTGAAACAACATATTTAACCTTCAGAGGAATAAAGATTTTCTTAAAATACACCTTTTTTTTTACTTTTCAGGTGCTTACTCAACTGATCAGCTTAACTAACTTTCTTTTGCATACCCTTTGAAATGATGTAGGATAAACAGTCATAAACAAGAAATCGGTAGAACTGATGGATGCTCCCCAAATAAATGCCAATTCCAAAAGGGCTATTGTTTAATATGTATTTTTTTTGAAAGTATGAAAAATAACAAAGGGCAATAACTCCTAAATTATGCAAAATAGAGTTACGGTTCTTGCACGCTGCACTTCTCCTCATAGAGATCTATCAACCAATAAAGTTTCATGTTAATATCTCTTAAACTTCGTGAGATATGCCCTGGACAAAAAATAAGTATGAGAAATTTCAAAGGGCAATAACTCAAAAATTAATAAAGCAAGAGTTATGGTTCTTGTGCACTGCACTGCTCCTTAATGAGTTCTAACTACCTATGAAGTTTGGTCTTGATATCTCACATAGTTTTTGTGTTATGCTCCGGACAAAATTATAATGGACGAACGGACGGACGGGATGGACAAAGGGGCAACTATATGCTCGCCCTTCGGGGAGCATAAAAATGAATTTAACACATAATCCTGAAGAAATATACAAAGTATACTTTAAAGTCATTTTGTAAAAAATCTGTACACCAATGCCAGTATAAATTACTAAAATTATTAACTTCTTTATGATTCATTTTTTTTTTTACAAAGTCTAAGGACCAGAAACAAATTACCATAAGTATAAAGGGTTTGTCCTTCATATCAAGGAAGGTAAATGTCATACCTCATATGGTTGTGAAGTGTACTGTGAACTGATGTTGAACTGTCCTAAGGCCCAGGTATTCTGGTAATCCCCAGACACAGTCCATTTCAGGGCTTCTGTTGAGAATGAAGTTGATGACGCATTCACCAGAACATATACATTTAGGGAACCCATATCTGCCCCGTACATATGGAAGTAGAAGCTGAAACATTTCGGTCCTGATGGAGGGTAGACTTTACTAATCAAGCGTGCCTTGTCACCTTTGACCCTTGGAGCACTCGTTTCTATGTACATGTAATAGCCTAAGGTTGATCCCTTGGTGTGATCATTACTTGGTCCAGTAAATGAGCTACTTGTCCTTCCACGAGCTCTCAGCCAATCAAAATCATCGCCTTGATTGATGTTCTTCCAGAAGCAAGTGTCCCTCTCAAAATCACATTTGTCACCTGTAAAAAAGTTAAAAATCAACGCAAGAAAATAAGAAAAAAGAATATGTCCTAAAATTTTATCAATATCCATGGACAAAAGGCCTTCATATCTAGTTACTTCTTTTTCTGAAATAAGTAAGACTTTCCCTGTCTTTCCAAAATTTCGTTTTTTTTTTTTTTTGGACCTGCAAATCTACAGACATGAAAAAAGAAGCATTCTGGAATATTCATACTTCAGTTCATGTATTAAAGAAGTTGTCTGAAAATCAACTCAGAATGTTGAAAGAACATTGGAAAGAAAACAAACAGAAAAATATCATAGATACAAAACTGAGTAAGATATTTACCTTGTCCACTGCAAGCACCATTTGCTACAGAAACATCATCAATTGCAATATCACCATGGTAACCCTTTCCTCTGATGCCTTCAAACACGAGCTGTGAATAAAGTTTTATTCATACACATATTCAATGAGATTTTTTTTTATATGTCTGGCAAATAATGTTGGTTTTCATACTAAAATGTACTACAGCTGTAAACATACAAATTCCAATAGTAAAATTTTCATTCCAACATAATATTATGTACACATTTATACAACAATAATGATCAGTATTCAAACAAGAATTGTGATCTAGGAAGTCATCATCAAACTTGACACAATGGAGTCTAAACTTTGACCTCTGGGCCAGGAGGCTGACACTCTTTCAAACTCCATTAAAAACTGGGACAGCGAAGACATGGTCCAACTATTTGACTAAAACTGGATCTACATGTATGACCGGTCTGTTATGCACAAAGTGTATTACCCTGATATCAGAACTCTTCTAATATGGTATATTGCTATCAAGAGCCACATGAAATATTTTGAAATAATAAGAAAATCTGCTGTTTGAAAGACCCAAAGTCAACAACTTCAACTTATTACTGCCAAAAGTCAATACTGACTATACTAGGTTGGCACATGTCAGGAACATTAAAATTATAAAGTATAATAACAAAGAAAACAAGATTTAACTGAAGATCTTACTTAATCATTTATTTTGAATACTTAAAATCTATAAAACTAGTTTAGTCCACTGATAAAAGCTGGCAGAGTTGGGGTAGCCGTAATCTTGGTCGGTAATTCGTTCTAGAGTCGTATAGTCCTTGGGAAGAATGAGATCATGTGATGTTGTGTTTTTGACTAGTCTAGGAATAAAATACCAAGATTGATATGACGGCCACTTTCTGACTGGGCTTGTTAGTTAAATTTTAATGCAATTACTGTAGCAGAGATAAAATATTAAAAACAAAACAGAGATACATACTTTATACTGGCCTCCTGGAGTGGCTGTAACAGACGCCTGCCTCCAAGCATTTCCTTGGTTTAGGGACCGAGTCCATATCAGGTTTCTTTGTGATGGCTGAGCTTGGGTGACGTAGTAAACATTTAGTGTGTTAATGTCTGCTCCGTACATGTGAGTCCAGAACTTTATACACTGAGGTCCATTGTTCTAAAAATGAAGTATGATATTCATACAAATCTATAGATGTTTTTTTTCATGTTTCTGTTGGCATTTTTAGATGACAGAGCATTTAAACTAAAATATTTAGGGCCATTTCAGTAGAACGTAAATCCCATCCCAGAATTTTTTTATTCTGCCATCCTGGGATGGGATATACGTTTTACTAGAAATGCCTTAAACCTTATACACTGAAGAGGGAGTTCTTATATTTGATAAAAGCTTCTTTACTTTGCTACTTAATCACAAATGTGTAAAAATAGCTAACACTAACAGCTAAGACAAATTTTCAATAAAAAAAAGAAGAGAAGAATTTTCTTCTAACCAAAACATCTCATTCACAGGTACCCTATGATAAAGATGTATTTTTTTGCAAAGTGGTTGTATGTCTGATAAGATTTCATATATATTATAATATTTCTACAGTGCACAGTACAACCATGTCTCATCTGTTGTTTGTGCAGAAGTTGTCCTTAAATCTGACAAAACTACCTTGAAAGTATCTCTACAACATTCTAGTTGCAAAAGTTTTTCATTCCTTGCTTGTTTTCATACCTGTGGCTGGTAGTAGGGACTAAAAATCCTTGCAGTATCATTTGGTTGCCTTGGAGCTGATGTTTCAATAAAGATATAATGTCCGCTGGGAGTTCCTGTTGTGTGGTCAGATGGTGGTCCAGTGCCTGAAGAGCCTGTTCCTCCAGATTTCCATGTCCAGTCAAAGTTTGGAGTGTCATTTGTATCTTGTACATAATTGCAAATGCTCCTCTGCTCAAAGTCACAGATTGTGGGATTATCTTAAAATAACAAAGTCATTCTTGAGTACTAAAAATTCTGTTCAGTTCTGGGAATTGTTTTTTTACATACTAGCACATCTTCAGAAAAATATGATCGGACTGTATTGTTAAACTCATAAAATACAGTTTTAAATACGCAGATGTATGACTTTCTCCAAAACAACCAATTGCTTTAACCCTTTACTCCATATATACACCTTTATGGCTTGGGCAAACAATGTAGATCCAGATCAGCCGGCACATCCGTGCCATCTGATCAGGATCTACACTGTTTGCCTTTTCATACATTAGGTTATTTCTGACCAAAAAGCGACCAGTGCAGATCCTGATCAGACGGCATGGATGTGCCAGCTGATCTGGATCTACACTGGTCGCACATGCGTAAAAATGCATATATATGGAGTAAAGGGTTAAGAAAACAGCCAAATGTCTGAAATGTTCCTGAGCTTCAAGACAAAAACCAGTTAGTTAAGATTTGCTACCAGGCAGAAACTACAAGCCTGAAATAATTTCTAGTAGGTAATTGTAACTTTTATAGTTACCTAAACCTAAAATCAGGACAGGGCTTAAAAAACATAGGCCTGCTATTTAAACAGGCTGCTTTAAAAGTACAACGAATCTTACTGGGTTGTCTGCAGGCACCAAGTGACATTCTGATGTCATCAAGTGCAATGTCACCACGGTAACTGATACCTCGAAGAGCTTGGAAAATAACCTTAAAAAAAATAAGAACAATAAAATACCTTTACATCTTGAATTTTTATTCATAACCAAAATAAGAAAAGGCAATGAACTTAGAGTTCATCTTATTCAAAAACACTCATAAATATGATATAAATGGAAGTATTCAGATCATGCATTCTACAGTTAATTTTGCACAATTTACATCTTTGAATTTCTTGAGAGATATCTTCAATCAAAATCATTAATAGGTGAAAACTACAAATTTTGTATAATAGAGCTTTTTCGATTGAACCACAATCAAAATTCCTTGTTGACAATGTACTAAACTTCCTACTCAAAAGCTTACCTTATATCCAGGACTTGAGGGTGATATAGTGACTTACCTTATATCCAGGACTTGAGGGTGATATAGTGACTTACCTTATATCCAGGACTTGAGGGTGATATAGTGACTTACCTTATATCCAGGACTTGAGGGTGATATAGTGACTTCTGCTTGTATCCATTTGTTTCCTTGGTTACCAGTTTTTCTCCAGATGTTGGTTCCCAACCCTAAGGATGAACCAGCTTTTAGGTATACCAGAAGTGTGTTAACGTGGGTACCGTACATGTGGTACCAGAAGCTGAGACAACGGGTCTGTGATTCCTGGATCACTGGTGTCTGCAAGATGGCTGTATCATTAGGACGTCGTGGTGCCGATGTCTCAATGTATATGTACCAGCCATTTGCTGCAAAAATTAATTATTAAAGGTATCAAGAGAATCCAAAAGAGGCACAGGACTGTTAAATCAACTTACGCTGGAACTTTTACAGTTTTCAACACCATTTTTCACAAGATATACAAGTACTTCATTCAACATTAAAACAAACATGCAGATTACAAGTGGGTGGGTTAAAGGTCAAATTAATTGAACACCCTGCCACTGGATTGGATTAACATGCTGAAGAGAATAATTTACTACAAACAGTATAAGACTGATTAAATACATGTGTAGCAAAAAGTATGTTTATATAAGAAATAAAATACTGTAAGCAACTTACGTTTTCCAGTGGTGTGGTCATTGGTTGGTCCGGTTGAGCTGGAACCAGTGGGTCCTTGTGTTCTTGTCCAGTCAAAATTGTCATCAGGAGACTGGGCCCATTTACAGAACCCTTGTTCAAAGTTACAGTCATATGGTGTTGGACCTTAAAAAAAAATGCGTACTTCATACATTCTATCTTCCTTTAATTTTAGATCAAACTTAAATCTGTGAAACATGTTCTACTTGAGCATTTAATAATATGCAGGGTAGACCATGGAAAAGTGAGGGAAAGACCAACTTCTAGATTGGCTAGAAAATGTAAATGAAAACGAGTCAATATAATTTCTTCAGCACCTGTTGAGAAGGAAAGTTTTAGAGGCTAGTAGAATCCTGTGAATCCTGTGATGGCCATTTCTAAAACATAATTATTTCACTCCCCAGAAAGATAAAATTAAATATTCTGTCAGTGGTGGTCTATTAATATGGGAAGGGGGGACTTTTGAGGGGATATGCCCATTTTGAAAGGGTCTTACTGGCATGGGATGTAACGTTTACTGGAACGGCCCTATTAGGCATTATTAAATAAAAGTTTCAAGAGTTTTAGTGTACACAATGTGAGAAAAAGTTCAGACTGACAAAGAATTATTCACTGATACCACATTTCACATTTTTCATACAGCAGATGATTACCCAGCAACAAATTTTTACAGAAATATATCAATTCACAATCATATGTTGGTTAAAGAATACATGTCTATACATACTTGGTGTTGATCCTATTGTAACCGTGGTATAAGAGACTGGAGTGGTGGTCACCGTGGTCTGACCAATAGGTGATGCCGCTGCCGGTTGTACTGAAATAAGAAATTTGATATTATCTGCCTCAGTGTAGCCTTTATTTCAAGCTATAAAAACAAAAGTGGCCACTAAGTCATGCTCACCGCAAGCGGGCTCGACAAAAATAGTTGAAACATCTGATTGAGTTATCAACAATTCACAACTATCTTTTTTTTTTAGGTGATTTCTTCATAGTAAGGCATCTTTTGTTTCTAATAAAACATATATAGGTAACTAAAGAACCTTATTATTACTCTTCTTTATTTTATTTTACTGCGATTCCCTCGACTGTAATGCTCCGTATATGAAAAAGCATCGATAGCTCACTTAATTATGCTCATTGACTTTACAATACCATGACACTAAAAAGCAAACGAAATTCAGCTTGGACAAAATTTCAGTTTTCATGTTTCTTCTGTTACCATCATAACTGTCTTTGGTAAGAAAATGTAACAATAGGGCCTACTTAATCTTCAGAATTTTAACATGTCTGACTAAAACAATGCAAAATAACACTGATTTTCACACTACCTGCACATGAGGACCCGGTGAAGGAAATATCGTCAACCGCTATGTCACTAAGGTAAGAACTGCCTCGTACACCTTCTATCACAACCTGTGGTAACAAGAAAGGCAATTATTATAACAGAACTTCATCAAGAAAACTAACAATCATTTTTTTACAAATGACCAAAAAAAAAAAAAATTAGCATAAAACACACAGCAGATGAACATTCATTGGGTTTTCTTGTTACGTCAAGTGCTATAAAACCAAGACATTGAAAAAAACTTTCACACTTTTTCAATACCAATTAAAAGTGTCCAAGATCCAACCGACTATTTAATTGTATATAACTGCAGCTGGTCAGTGTCTTCAGGAATGTACCTGCTAATTTCTTAAAAAGTACCTTTAAAATTTATAAAGGTACAACATACAGTCCACGAAATTTCACTTCTGCTTCTTTCAAAAGCTAGAGTACCTGATATGGCTGGGTGCTCTTTATGCCCACTTGTCCATTCATCCAGTTGGATCCCTGATTTCCTGTTAGTCGCCACAGCGTCTGGTTGGCATTTCCCATCACCAGGTAGACCGACAACTGACCAATGCTGGTACCATACATATGATACCAGAAGTTCATGCAACTTCCAGTCGTGGGATTAAACTGCTGACTTGTTATACGCGCAACATCGCCACGCACCCTTGGAGCACTGGCCTCAATGAAGATGTATTTACCTGAAAATTAAATTATCTTGATCTGCATTTTCGTTTGAAGTCTGTTGCAAGTATGAACTCTTTTAAGGGTTTTCAAAAAAAACAAAAACATTCAATCTCAAAATGGCTTTATAAAATGACGGGTGAAGGGTTCTTAGTACTATGAAATAAAGAAGTTGACGGCATGTTTTTGAATTCACCCCTCTAAATATTCTGCTTTTTTTCTTATTCAAAATAACATTAGTCAAATCATAAAAAAAACAACTAGACCAAAAATTGTTAATGGTTTGTCTAGATCATGCTACAAACAAATGATATTTATATACCTGAGCCATCCCCATGTGTATGATCGGTCTGTGGTCCCGTGTAGGAGCTTGCTGTACTTCCACTTCCAATTAACCAATCAAAATTGTCCGTTCTCAGATTTGTCCAGGTACACATTGTTCCATCATCAAAATTACAGTTCCCTGTATGATGAAAACAGAAATTCTGCACAGCTGATAGAATCTGATACAAACAATGCATTACATCAAGTGTTACAGTAAAACATGGTATACATGTACGTCTTTTGCAAGGTTTAAAGAACTAACATAGATTACAAGTCATAGCAAGCTATTGCTAATGTGATCAAACTAAAACAATGATCCTAAACTGACCAAAGATATCCATAGTGTGAGCTATTAGAGAAACTCTGAAACTCCTTGAATACCGATATGGTTTGACTTCATTAAAAGCTGAACTTAATTCTGCGAAGATTTTCTCCCTTTATGCCATAGAATATATCTGACCTGGTAAGGTGCATCCTCCATTATTTATGGAAATGTCGTCTATTGCCATGTCACTCTGATAACCTGTACCAACAATTCCCTCAAACATGATTGTGTAGTTAGAACTCTGTGGAACAGACACTTGAGCCAGCTGCCAGGCAGTGCCCTGGTTCCCAGTTTTGGTCCAGATACGTCTTTGGCTGGTTCCCTGAGTCAAAATGACATTAAGTGTTCCCATCATGCGCCCATTCATGTTGTACCAGAAGTTTAGACAACCTCCATTGGGTGAAGAGTAACTAGGGGAGAGAAACTGTGCTGAATCACCTCTCTTTCTCGGAGCACTGGCTTCAATGTACATGTAGTGGCCTGAGAAAAATAAAAGGCACAGTTAAAAAATCTTCCTTTCAGTTTACAAAATTAATGTAACTTTTCAATGAAACTGAACTAACACTCTAACTCTGACAGGCATAAAATTTTAACTTGTTACTGTCCTTCCCCTTTCTGCAATAAGTTTAGTGGAAAAAAAAAAAAACATTTACGGTAGGTATTCTTATGCATTTTAACATAAAGCAATGAAATTGAAAAGCAATGAAAATAGTCTAATATGCTACTGTTGTCTATACTGACAAACTTTTATGGTCCTCCTAAAAAGATATAATGAATCACTGTTCCAAAAAAGGCTCCTTTTAACAACAACTTCCCTGTTTTATGTAAAGTTACCCGGTCTTGCTGAAATACCAACAGAATAATGTCTGTAGTTCTTAGTCACGTTTCATAAATCATAACCTTTGGCATAAAAAAAAATTTCCAAAGTAAAAAAATGTCCATTATTATCATAAAATTTTTATTCATTTAAGTTTCTTTTTTTCTTTCTTTCAGATATAAGCTGACCTCTGTTTGTTCCATATGTGTGGTCATTAGATGGTCCAGTGCCTGAAGAACTTGTTCCTCCAATAGATTTTGACCAATCAAACACATCCGTCCTGACCTGTGTGTAGCCACAAAGGCCATTTTCAAAGTCACATTTCATACCAGCTGAAAAAATAAAGTGTAATTTGAATGCCTTATTTTCTCCAAAGATTTTTAATTTGCAGACAACAATAATAATTATAAAGGCTTAAAGGCATCCTCAGTCTTCTTTGCTAAAAGTCGAACAGTACTCTGTCTTTTACACGTCACAAATGCTTTTAAACTGCATTAACACCAAATTCAAGCAAGTATAAAATGAAACATGCCCACAGCATTTTGGCCCTTGTCAAATGTTCATTCACAGCGGAAACTTTATGACTATTGAGACAGTAACTGGTAATTTTATCATTTATACCATGGATACATACGTGTTACTTGACAAGGTTGGGTGGAGAATGTGATGTCATCAATTGCAATATCACCACGGTAACTGATTCCTCTAACACCTTCAAATACAATCTGAAAAAGAATTGTAATTCAAATAAAAAAAAAAATAAGCATGAAGCAATAATATAAAATGAACAAGGTTATGAGCAGAAGATAGGTCAACTGGTATACTCTCAACCAGTACAAAAAAGAAAGTATTGTTGTTTAATGTTTCAACCTTTTTGTTTTACAATAATTGAGAGAGAAGTTCTTTCAACTTATATCAATTCAAATATATGACTGCTTCCTAGATTAAACCAGTACTTGCGCTGAAAGTTCAGAATGTGGAAAGTCAAAGGGGAATCTTGACCATTGCAGAATTCAAAGAATCGATTTCCAGATAAGTAGTTCAGCATTCTAAACTTCTGACCACTGCTCCTCCTCTAGTAATTGTCGAACAATTATGTCACTTGTACCACAATAATGTGTCAAACTGGCAATAACTGTTACCTGGAATGAAGATCCACTATTTGTCGTTATATCAACAGTTTGGAAATGCCACTGGTTATTGATAGTTCCTGTGTGAGTCCAAGCTGGAGTTCCAAGCTTGGTACCAATTTTGGTGTATACATTCAGTGTGTTGACATCAGGACCATACATGTGATACCAGAACCTCAAGCACTGTGCATTGGAGCGTGGAGGAATTGTTGGGCTCAATAAGCGAGCTGTGTCATTTGGTCGTCGGGGCGATGAAGTTTCAATAAATGCATAATGTCCTTGAGCTGAAATGAAACAATTTTTGTCATTGTAAGAACTTCTCAATATAACGTTAAAAAACTTAAACTGCTAGTTAATACTATTCTGTACTGATATGAAATCATTAAAGAATCCATGGCATGGCTCTATTCAAGTAACTATTTTGTATTTTCATGCTGTCATTCAAGTATCTATCCTGTACTAACATGATGTCATTCAAGTATCCATTCTGAACTGATCAGTCTCCACTGCACTGACACGATGTCATTCAGGTAACAATTCTGCTCTTAAATGATGCATGCTTTTGGTTACTATGATTGCAGAAAAACTAAATAGTTATACAAGCTGATTTTGTTTTATTCTTAATTCTTTAACCTAATTTCGCTACAAAAAAAATGATTTGAAAAAATGTATTAGAACTACACACATGTTCCAAGAGTGTGATCCACTGAGGGTCCGGTCTGTGTAGAAGAGGTTGGACCACTGGCCAGTGTCCAATCAAATTGGTCATCTCTAGCCTGGCTCCACAAACATAAACCATTTTCAAATGTGCAATCAAGTTTTGAAGGAGGCACTGAAAATAAAACAAATTGTAACTGTTCACACGGGTGTTCTAAAAACTGAGCATCATTTCAGCTACAAGGCTACAAATTTTCACAATGATAAAAGTTGTAAATGAACAACAGCTTTGGCCGAGATACTGAATTTATTTCTCTGTCACTTGTTAAAGCTTAAAAATCCAGACAATGTTGAAAATAATTTTTGCAGAAAGTTACATAATAATCATTCAAGAATAGTTGCTTCTACTTCTATGCATAATGAACATCAATAATTCTAGTACATAAATATGGTACACATCAAACATTCCTCTATAAAATTCAATTAACAGCATTAATGATTAT
This sequence comes from Cyclina sinensis, assembly GCA_012932295.1. Taxonomy (NCBI): domain Eukaryota; kingdom Metazoa; phylum Mollusca; class Bivalvia; order Venerida; family Veneridae; genus Cyclina; species Cyclina sinensis. The sequence continues at coordinate 4,294,006 of JAAONU010000003.1, forward strand.
TCAAAGAAAAAGCAAGTGTATCTTACTTTTGTTAGCTTTCCTATTGTAAAAACAGGTATTTCTAATAACAGTAAAGTAAACAAAAACCAGAAGAATGCTATAATTATTTTACCAGTGGGTGGGGTAGACGGTCCCGCTGATGGGTAGAACGTTGTCATTCCTGCACTGGTGGCTGCAAATGGTGGCTGGGCTGAAATGAAAATATTACATACATGTAAATATTGCATTTTTAAAATTGAATTTAGTTATTCATTCATTTTTTTTCTTTTTTTTCTATTTTTTTGTCTCGGCAAAAGAACCTTTTCTGGGAGGTCATGGTAAGCAGACAAAATATGTATAAAAAGTAAAAACAAAATGATGACACTTTCTATCTGAATGATGAAATATAATGAAATTTATATCTGCTAAAGTTTTTATATTTTCGTGTTATATTAACAGTATAATTGTCATGTTGCATGAATACACTAGATAACTTACTCATACACTGTAAGTTTGTGAATGAAATATCATCAAGAGCGATATCTCCTCTGTAACCGTTGCCACGTACAGCCTCAAACATTATCTGTAATCAGACCATTAATTCTCACATTACTTATTTTAAAATATTAGCGAGAATCAACTGCTGTGGCCACAAATTTCTTTACAACAGTAAGCTTGGACTAACACGGCTATCTAATTTCTGCCAAAAATGCGTTGGAAAAAAAATGATTTTAAGTCATACTTCTTTATTCTTACACAAGACAAGCAGTAAATTCTAATAAAAATGCTAATATCACTACTATTATTAAAATGCACTACAATCATGTTAAAGAAAAACATACATAAAAGATTCTTACATAGAATGGCACTTTGCTTGAGAATGAGGCTTGTCCATTGATCCAGGCCGCACCTTGGTCCTGACCGCCCATCTCCCAGATTGTCGTACTACTGTTGCTATTGTTAGCTGGGACAACCATTACACGTAATGTTCCAAGATTACTTCCATGCATGTTGTACCAAAATTTGACACAACGGGGCTGTGTGGGCCCAAATTTAAGACTCTTCAGGTCTGCACGGTCTCCTGGCTTTCTCGGAGCAGAAGCCTCAATAAACACATACTGCCCTGTAAAATAATAAAATAAAAAAGGTCTACATCTTGTTTTTTTCTATCATTTTCAATACAAATGTCAAACTTTATAGTGCTACCATGCAGTTTAGATTTAATTTAAAGTTTAAACTAATATATTTGTCTCACGAAACGTTTCTTATCATTCATCTGGATTAACATGCAGAGAAAACTCAATACTCTTTTCTATTTTTACCAAAATAAGTCTTTAGTATACTGATGTAGACTTTATCAATATGTAAAGGCATATTCAAATCTATATCTCACTGCTTACAAATATTCATGATAAATCTACATGTATGAAAATATATCAACTGAAAATTGGACAAAACAAAACATCACAACCATAAGAACAAGTAGCAAGAATACGATTCTGATAAAAATCAATCTTTTATTCTGATGGTAACCCTGTGTGTACTAACCTGTTGCATTTCCTATAGTGTGATCAGCTGATGGTCCGGTGAGCAGAGAAGAAGTTGACCCTCGTCCAAGGACCCAATCAAAATTGTCAATCCCACCTGGGTTTGTCCATGTACATAATCCTTTTTCGAAATCACAGTTTCCTGGATATTGGATAAATGAAATAAATATGTATAAATCTCTGAAAAAGATTCAAATAATTTTAAAAATTGTAAGGATTTATGTATCATTCAAAATACTCACTTGATTAATCATTATACATCAATTATACATGTATCAATCATTCAAAATTCCTCACCTGGCAAACTACATGCTCCATCAGCCATGCTCACATCATCTATGGCGATATCTCCTTGGTAACCATTTCCTATTACACCCTCAAAAACAAGCTGGAATTTTAAAGAAAAAAATTTAAATTTCTCAGAAAATAATTCAAGCTTTCTACAGCTACATTGTTTTCCTGAGAACTGATTATATTTTCCAATTCAGAGTTTAAACTAATATATCTATCTGCTGGTAAAATATTTTGTCAATATTCAATTCATGAGGAAGATCAGGAAAATTCACAGCAGCATGTTTCGCTCTCCAACTTTAAAAATTTCACCCCTTACACTCCTAAATTTTTTAAATAGACTTGTCCATTATTCAACTTGGATAAACTCACTGACTTCTTTTAGGGGTATTTACTGAAAAGTTAAAGTCTAACATTGATAAGGGCGCACTATTATCAGCTTGCATGTATGCACATTTGTGTCTGCATTGGTCACCAAGGCTAAATCTACTGATGCCCGCTGCCTAAAGGATTCAATAAGCATTTTGTTTTGAGGACATTTCTCTACCCCCTTTCCTTTTCATTCTACAAAAGTGACATAGAATGTCGCAGCACTCAGCTGTTTTCAACAATGTTAGGATATTTTACCCTGTATGGCATGTTGGCCTGCACAGTTGCTTGTCCTAAAATCCATTGGCTACCCTGAGGTCCTGACAATGACCAAACCGGGTCTGATGGCAGCATGGCTCCTGTCTTTACATAAAGATTCAGACTGCCTATATGCCGGCCATTCATACTGTAGTAGAAATTGACACACTTTGGAGAGGTAAAACCAATCTGGCGACTCACAAGCCATGCCTTTTGTCCTGGACGTCTTGGAGCACTGGACTCGATGTACATGTAAGAACCTGAAACATCAATTACAGTCACATTAGTGTAACTATGTGTAGTTTGAACCTACCAATTAAGCATGAAAAGTCAAGCTCTTGCAATTTCACAGAACTGCTCTTGTTTACTGCCATTAGATGTCAGTACTGAAAAACCTGATCTTATCAAATGCAGGAATTTCCAACTCAAGAATAAAATTTCACTGATGGAATCTTAACCCTAAAACTCCTGCTTAGTATATGATACTTTGTCCCTATATCTGATTCCAAGTTCAGCAAAATATATATGTTGTAGTTGCGAAATGTGAAAACAAGACATTAGCTGCCATTCTTAAATATTTAATGGCAACCTGTTTTTTTTAATTCAAAAAGACTTTACTATTTACATGATTTATGAGAAAATGTTGTATTTTCAGAAGACTGTGATTTTGTTTTGTATAATATTCCATAATTTATACAATACAATGCAATATATACAATAATTTACCTGTGCGTGTATTTGTTGTATGGTCGTTGGTTGGTCCGGTTCCAGATGAAGTGGTAGATCCAGACCTTTGTGACCAATCAAAATCATCGGCTGTACTCTGAGTCCAGCCGCATTTATCCGTATCAAATGTACAAGCTATCCCACCTGCAACCAGAAATTTAAACTTAAAAGTTATACTACATCTATCTAGAAATCAATAAAGAATGTAATTTGTTTACTCTACCATTTTAATTTGTTTTGATACAGTTTTCTTCCATGTACTTTCATAAATGTCTCAGTTTCTAACATTTAAATAAACAAGCCCCTCTCTAAACACTAGGAATTCAATAAGCATATCACATGTCCTACTTAAAATTAACATGTTAGGTCACAATACTGACTGATATTTAGCTTAACTCCAACTACAGCTCAAAAAATAGAAGTAGAGCTGACTCTGCTATATTCATCGATACATTAAAAACCAAGTTTTTATAAATTCTTCGTAAAGCTTCTTGAAACTTTAATGCCTTCCTGACGTTTCTTACCTTGATTTGGACACCTTCCAGTGATGACACGTATATCATCAAGTCCAATGTCTCCGCGGTAACCTGGTCCGACCACACCCTCAAAGACAATTTTGTAGTTTGTGGTAGATGCTGGGATATTGACCTGTCCTGACTTCCACAGGTTACCCTGGGTACCAGTCTTTGACCAGACAGGGCTTCCAAGGGAACCAGTCTATAAAGTAAATGCAGAGATTATATCATTCCAAGAAAACTCCATACTGCATCTGATTCCCTCACGACCCCTAGATTACAAGTACTGGGCACTACCATTTGACCTCTGATCTGCCCAATCATTCAAAGACCAATAATTCAATTAAAAAAATAAATACTAGAATTTCCAAAAATTCTTTTTTTTTTTGCATTTAAGCAAATGTGATTTCTTTGCGTAAGTTCAATACCTTTCGATGAAATAATGTATACTAAGTTGATTAAAATTACCTTTTTGTAGATGTTAAGAGCATTAACATGAGGTCCGTACATGTGATACCAGAACTGAACACAGTAGTCCGACCTTGTGGGAACTGTGGCGGATATGAGACGAGCTTTGTCATTTGGTTTTCGTGGTGAAGAAGTTTCAACATAGACATACCAACCTTTGTCTGAAATTCAGGGAATGGTATTAACACAGTTTGTCATAACACACAGTGCCAGGTGTGATTAAAATTATGTGTTTACAATTAAGGTTAAAAGAAAACTTCACAAGTCTGCTTAATCCATTAAAAACTTTCAGTCCATTTAGGCATGTATAAAATATACCTTGTAAGTATAGACTGCACAAACACACAAGTGTCTGTAAAAAAAAAAAAAAAAAACCTTACCTGTGCCAGTTGTGTGGTCAGCTATAGGTCCAGTCAACATTGTGCCTGTAGGTCCTTGAGCCAGTGTCCAGTTAAAGTTATCTGTTGTATCTTGTGTCCAAGTACACAGCTGATCTCCCTCAAAACTACAGTCATATTTTGAATGGGATGCTGTAACAGAAGTAAATTAAAATGCTTAGTAAAAAACACGGAAAACAAATCTTAAATCTTTATACATGCTGACACATGTGATGCCTAAGTGATGATGAAATAAATAACAAGGAATTCGTACATGTACCTTACTGTTAGATATAAGTGGCATACTTGAACTTAAACATGAACCTTGATGCCAAGGCCTTGTGTCAAAGAACATTAAATGAAGCAATTTTCTATCTCAAATGTTTTGGTAACAGCATCGTTCTTGTATAAAAAATTGAAATGTGACTATATCTTTGTAATAGTCTTTGTTAGCACTTTCAACTACCAATTAAACATAAATATTTAGTAACCTGTTTTAGCTTATACAATAATCTGAATGTAATTACAGTGATTTTTAAAGGAACTTTTTATGATGTAACCACACATAGTCAAGGAAGTGAAAATAATGAAATAATGAAATATATAAAGACATCTAATGTTTACTATAGCAAATCTGTTACAAAACTGGCTAATTACAGAAATTCTTACCAGATAATGTGCGCTATGTTAAATGAACTTACTAAATGTTGGTAGAACAGTGCTTGGTTGTAAGGAAGTTGTTAGAACTCCTGGCTTGGCATTAGCTGGCTGATCTGTAAAACACAAATAAAGACGTCAAAAATATTATACCTAAAGAGTTTTACAAAACATTTTAAATAAATTCATAACAACTTTTAACTTACGTAAAAGAGAGGTGAAAATAAAGAAAAGACTTACATCCACAAGAAGATAAAGAGGAGACTTACATCCGCAAGAAAATAAAGAGGAGACTTACATCCACAAGAAAATAAAGAGGAGACTTACATCCGCAAGAAAATAAAGAGGAGACTTACATCCGCAAGAAAATAAAGAGGAGACTTACATCCACAAGAAAATAAAGAGGAGACTTACATCCGCAAGAAAATAAAGAGAAGACTTACATCCGCAAGAAAATAAAGAGGAGACTTACATCCGCAAGAAAATAAAGAGGAGACTTACATCCGCAAGAAAATAAAGAGGAGACTTACATCCGCAAGAAAATAAAGAGGAGACTTACATCCGCAAGAAAATAAAGAGGAGACTTACATCCGCAAGAAAATAAAGAGGAGACTTACATCCACAAGAAAATAAAGAGGAGACTTACATCCACAAGAAAATAAAGGGGAGACTTACATCCACAAGAAGATAAAGAAAAGACTTACATCCACAAGAAGATAAAGAGGAGACTTACATCCGCAAGAAAATAAAGAGGAGACTTACATCCGCAAGAAAATAAAGAGGAGACTTACATCCGCAAGAAGATAAAGAAAAGACTTACATCCACAAGAAGATAAAGAAAAGACTTACATCCACAATAAGATAAAGAGGAGACTTACATCCGCAAAAAAATAAAGAGGAGACTTACATCCGCAAGAAAATAAAGAGGAGACTTACATCCGCAAGAAAATAAAGAGGAGACTTACATCCGCAAGAAAATAAAGAGGAGACTTACATCCGCAAGAAAATAAAGAGGAGACTTACATCCACAAGAAGACTGCGAGAAAGCGATATCATCTATAGCAATATCTCCTGTGTAAGATGACCCTCTGACACCTTCAAAGTATATTGTGTAAAGGTTGTTTACGGCTGGCATTGGAAACTGGCCTTGTAACCAGTTATTCCCCTTGTTTCCACTGAGTGACCAAACTTGTGTGATGTGACCAGATGCATTCAGATATACATTTAATGAGCCTAAAATATCAAAGTTATGTGATAATATAAAACATAAGATTCAACAATAAATCAGTTTCACTTTTACCATTTCAGATAAGCTTCTCAATAGCAAGCAACTGATTTCAAGATCTGAGAAATTTCTCAGCATTTAGAATGCACAGAATGTGATTTTAGTATTCTGCAAGACAAATGGAGACTGACAATCTAAAATACTAACAGAATATAAAAGTCACAAAAAATTATATGAAGACATGTAACATGTAATTGACCTCATATGTAAAATCAGAAAACTAGCACATGACCTGCCAATACTTATGGTACCAACAAGACACCTGACTATGTAATGACTATACTTTGTAAAGCTAGGACACTTGACAACAGTCAGTTGTCATATGGTACAAGGACACTTGACTATGTGCTGACTACACTTACAAGAGCTATGACATTTACCTATGGTCTGCCCATACATGTGGTACCAGAAGGACACACACTGGGCTGCCTTGGTAGGATTGAACTGTTGACTCACTAGCCAAGCTTTGTGACCTTTGACCCTAGGTGCTGATGTCTCAATATACATGTAGTGGCCTGTAATTCAGCAGAGAAAAAAGAAGGTATATAATTTTGTTTATCAAAATAAACTCTTTTCAAATCAAAATATCTGAAACCTGAATAAACTGTGCATTATATTCTGTTAAAACCAAGCAATTAGTTTAGTTTAGACTCATTTATTTTACATCGATTGCGATACAAGTTCTTACAACTTAGATTCACCACGCTCGATGACTGCTTCCTGGGTTCCATACCAGTAATCGTGCAGCGGTGAGGAATATGAAGGTCGTGAGAGAATCTCGCCTCTGACGGGATTCGAACCGGCGACATCCAGATCCAAAGCTCTGCGCTCTACCCCTGGACCATGGTGCCTCCAAGCAATTTATATGAACAGTGAATGAATGTATTAAAAGATTCAAAATCATTACCTGAAAGGCTGCAGAAAAACTTTTCAAAATTGGAATATTTGTTTACAAATTTTTGTTTTTGAAATAACTTCCTTGCATTTATAAAAAAAAAACTGTGAGTTGTCTTGAACTGTCTCAAAAAATTACAAAACAATATTATAAGTAAAAATGAATAGTTTCAAAGTGCTTTTAAGCAGCAGAGACATTTTGCTATCTTCCTTGGAGTAACTCACCAAGGAACGTTCCAATGGTATGATCATTTTGTGGGCCCGTTCCAGAACTTCCTGTCCGTCCTGTTTTTCTTAGCCAATCGAAATCATCGCCTGTGCGAGTGTTACCCCATGAGCATGTGTCTTTCTCAAAGTTACATGAGCCATCGGAACCAATACAAGCACCGTTTGCAATGGTAACATCATCTATTGCTATATCGCTTTGAATTCCATTCCCGCGTATGCCCTCAAATGTAAGCTATTGAACAAACAAGGTATTTAATTACATTATGTTCCTTTTAATAACCTTTCAATGGGTCTGCAAAAGAAACAATAAAACCAAAAGCTCAGACTTGGAGTATGCATGATTCCATAAGGATAACAGAGGGTATAATGGCAAAATCTTTAATATACTGAATAATTTGGTTAAAGGATTAAAAACAATAGTGAATAGATTTTATTAAAAAGTTGTTAACCTGCCAACTGGATGAAGACTGTACTGTAACCTGAGCTTTCAACCACTTGTTACCATGGTTACCTTTTGTTGACAGTATTGGATTACCAATGGCATTGCCTATACGAGCATAAACATTCAGTGTTCCCATGCTAGCACCATACATGTGGTAGAAGAAAGTGACGCAGGAACCAGATGTCGCAGGTTGCGATGGGGAAAATACACGAGCTTTCTGTCCTGTCCTTCTGGGTGCCGATGCTTCAATGTAGATATAAGAACCTTGTCTTGTGCCATACGTGTGATCTGCAGGGGGTCCTGTATTTACTGATGCTGTAGAGCCAGACTTCCATGTCCAATCAAAATCGTCCGTTTTATCTTGCTGATAGTTACATATAGATCGTGATTCAAATGTACATGTCGAGCCACCTGAAAATAAAACGAGGAACCCATGGAAAGAAAACTCAAATGTGACTACTTTTTGTTTTAATGTTTAGAAGAGTTGTAATATTTCCACAAATTACGTGAAGTACATATTTCCAGAGAAATTTTGTGATCATTTCCTGTATATCATTGTGAAGAATATACATGTGGCCGAGTGGTTAATGCGTCAGACTAGTAGTTAGATTGCTAGCCGCACGGGTTCAAACCCAGTCAGGGTCAAGCTGTTGTTTCCTTGAGGAAGAAACTTTACACTCATTGCTTAGTACTGGTTAGTTCCAGGAACAAATTTGAGAGTGTGTCTATCAGCTAAAAGCTTCCTACATAATCGAACTAAAATAAATTTGGTATAAACTAAGAATATACATGTACAATTTTAACCTTGGTATCATAATACCTTTCTATTTCGCAGTTGTTCAAACACATTAAACAAGCTAGTTTCAATTAATATCAATTCACAGACAGGAAATTACTAATGTTTGAATTGACTGTCCATGCCAACTTTTTTCATATAATTGGTCAAGTCATACCTCTCTCAACAACCTTAAATAAGAGATTACAGTAGTCTCAAATAAGAACTGACTGGGACAGGCCAGTATGATGCCATTCAAATGAAACATCACACAACTTACCAGAACAAGATCCCGTTGTTACTGAAATGTCATCAAGTCCAATATCTCCTCTATAGCTGGTTCCCCTCACCCCTTCAAATACAATATTGTACTGACTGGTTCCCTGGAGACAGAAAATTAAATTAAAAAAAAGATTTTATATTTTTTACCAAGCAAACTGACACTTAGTCTATTAAACATGCAAGTGCACAAGTGACAAAAAATCTGATATTTCTGTAATCTGTAAATAAAAGCTGTAATCTCAACTAAAATATCTAAGAATCTTTGCAATGTACCCTTGATGGTAAAAACATGTTAAAATTGGGCAGACAATGTAAAGAATTAGAAGTCAAAATTGGTACCTTGATGTTAACATTGGCGTTGTACCACTTATTGGACAATGTTCCTGTGTGAGTCCAAACCGGGGTTCCGAGAGAAGTTCCTGATTTTAGATACACATTCAGTGTGTTTACATGTGTTCCGTACATATGATACCAGAAGTGTAAACATCTGACCAATGTGTCGGTAATTGATGCGGACAAGATTCTAGCGGTATCATTAAGTTTTCGTGGACTTGATGCCTCAATAAAGACATAGTGACCTTGACCTGAGAGAAACAAAGAACAAAAACTAGAACTAGCATAACTTCAAACTTGGAAAAGTCATTCACCATTTCATTTAAATACAATTGTTAATAATGAACACAAATCATTTAAATTGTCTTAAATACCAGGAAGCCGTATAAAGATGGAATTCCTTTAATTCCTGAACATTAAAATTATCTATAAAGCTATTTATTTTTAATGGACTTCAGCATTTTGTTCTTGCTATTCTAAACATCTTCAGTCAAAAATAACTTATGACTGGTTCCGTACTGCTAAATACAGCAAAGGTTCACTTAAAAGACTGTATCCAGATTACAACCTTATAATTACAGGATAAATCTAAACTTACTATTTCCTAAAGTATGGTCAACTGATGGCCCTGTGTTTGCAGACTGTGTACCCCCTTGTTGTAGAGTCCAGTCAAACTGATCATCTGTAGCCTGTGTCCAGGAACACAGTCCACTTTCAAAATTGCAGTCATATTTTGATGGTGCTGTAAAAGATGAAATATTTTGGTACAATTTTTCTCTCTCTCTCTCTCTCTCTCTCTCCTCTCTCTCTCTCTCTCTCTCTCTCTCTCTAAATCAGTTTTTGGTCTCCAGCTGTATACAGCTTACTAAGTTTACAACGACTGAGAATCAGGTCCGTGCATCCGACATTAATCCTGCTTAATGACTGCTTCCTGTATTCAAATCAATACTTGCTCTTTAAGTATTTCATATGGTCACTTTAGGATTTGAACCAGCCTCCTAGATCTGGACTGTGGGTCTGGCACTCTTATCATTGACCACTCCTACATACCTAAGTTTATTCCCGACTCTATGAAAAATTTGAATTTGTATTTGACTGATCACCAGTGAATTTCAAGCATATTTTAAGCTTCAAGTGTTCTTTTCTATGCTTTAACCATTACCTTGAGTTGCTGTTGCAATTGTTGAACCTGTTGGGTATGGTGTTGTTGAAATCCCAACCATGGCATCAGGTGGAACAGCTAAGACGAGAAAAATACATTTATATGAACACTTTTTCACTGAACTGTGCTAATCTATCCCTTAACCAAAAATACATCTTGGAGATTAACCAATTTTCAGTGGTTTGCATACTTGGTGTCAGTGGCTTCCTGCAATCTAAAACTATCAAATGCTTTACCCATTGTCTACTATAAACCTTAACAGGAAAATATTTTGTATGTTTTTGAAAACTAAAAGAGACCTGTAAGCTACCAAATCTATGACCATGTAGCTATAAGCCTCTTGTTAATAATCACAATTTACTGCTGCTAAAGTTAACCTTATTTTTAATAAGGTACTCATTTGTATCAAGCTCAAGGAACACTTACTCTGGCATTTGCCTGAGGTGACAGTAATATCATCAACCGTAACGTAGCCCAAGGATGGCGATGTTCGTGTAAACTCAAGTACAAGCTGGTAGTTGCTACGGGTAACAACTGGGAACTGACCCTGCGTCCACTGACCCTGTCTCCCATTTGTAGGTACAGAGTACATCTGCCAGGCTGGTGTTGTGGTGTTACCCTGTACATCAGACAAAGAATCATGATTATTATGCAAATGAGTTATTTCCCTAGACTGAAGTAGCTAGAGTTACTTCCCTTAACTGATGTAAGATGATTGCCTCTAAACTCTGTCTCACATGTGTACCTTATCAGTAAAACAGTTTGATGACATTTAAATGTCTAGAATCTCCGCTTTAATTTCCAAAAATTTATATGTTGGTACCCTGTTCATGTCAACATTTATATATAAATAGCAAGTCTTTTTCCTAGACAGTCAAGTAAAATAGGGAATGAAATATTTTGCTGAAGATTGATTTTTTGATTGTTTGATTTAAAATGTTACCTTCAAGTAACAACTCAATTAAGAAATTAAATTCTGTTATGTGGATCTGTTACATCCATTAAGCATGAAAAAATACACTTTTTTTAAAAGTTCAGTGTTTCTCAAAATGCTTACCTGTAAAACTGACATTGTTATGCTACCAATACTGGAGGAACCATAAAAGGTGAACCAAAACCCGACACACACACCGCTTGCACTTGTTGGTGGCATAGATGGTCCAATCAGATCTGCACGTGCCCCTTGGGTTGTTACACTTCTGTCTCCAATATACAGGTATCTTCCTGTAAGAAAAGATGTCTTCTTACTGTTACAATTGTTCAAAAGATGTTATAATAATGATGTTGATGGTAGAGAAGGTGATGGTGATGATGGTTACTATCATTTCTTTTACTTCTGTTATTATACTTACCATACTTAAGCTGATGATTTTTTATATCATCATCGTCATCATCATCATCATAATCATCATGGCTATCATAATGTCATTATTTTGATAATCATTGTCTGATTTCTAGCAGATATTTCATAATTCTGTCTTCCTATTTACCCTTATCACATAAGAAAATGTATTGCAATGGCTCAATTTTCCCTGCTGTTTCATGAAATAATACCACCTACAAACCACATCAGTATATTTCACTCTTGTAGAACAACCTAACTTTATCCATTAATATTTAGTTCAACACTATCAACAAAAATTCTCTGGTAACTAAAATGTATATTATTTAAATGACTGATAAAAACAAAGTTGTTAAATTTCTTAGTAAAATGGCATTACACTGATTCAAAGTATACTTTTATAAGAATATCTGAAGTCAACTTTAAGTTATAGAAGCTTATGTACTCAATGTAACCCCAGAAAAGTTCTGGTCGCAGAGAAGAGCCTTACGACTGATCTGGAGGTTGTCTAAGTCCCACTGGGGATGAGAATCTTCTGAGGGTTTCTGCATTTGACACTTCTGACCCGTAGTTCAGAAAGAAAACATGGAGGGGTTTTAATATAATTTGCAAGAAACTATTTTTCAACTGATGTAGATAAGGAAAATTAATAAAAATATCCTCCCTCCACCAAAAAAAACAAACAAAACTTTACCTTGTTTTACACCATATGTGTGGTCACCAGAGGGCCGTCTCATTGCACTTGTAGAATTACCAGACAGTACAACCCAATCGAAGTTGTCAGTTTTTGAATTAATCCATCCGCATAATCCTGTCTCAAAATTGCAGTTCCCTAAAAAAGTAAGACAGAACAAATGTGTACAGAGATGAAAATTTTATTAATGTCACTGTTAATGATCCTACCACTATACCTACAATTCTTCTTTCAATTATTTCACCTACAAACTTCTGCATTTATGTGCTAATGAAATCAGGGCCTAAATTTAGTAAAGAACCGACTGTGCATGCGCACAACACCATATTTTCGCAATTTTCGAGTGTCCATTCCCTCTCAATTAAGGCCCTGATGAAATATATGGCAGTCTAAGCTTCCCATGTAAAATACAGTCCCAATAATGAAAATGATGGTTCTTATGATGAAATCCAGGCAGTGCTAAATATGCCTCAGACCTTCCTGTCTCAATTAGTGCTTAAAACTGTAAGCACACTGGATCTGCAAGATGCATAATCAAAGTGTATATGATTCAGTCCCTCTTCTGCTCATACTGAGAATCACCGCTGTAGTTTTGCATTTGTTTCCACAACCTTCTTCTTTGCCATTTCTGATAATGTTAAAATGTAGACAAGTCTTCTTTGTGTTTTATCCATTTTTTGGTGTTTTCTTTTTCCCATTTCTTTTCCTTTTTTTTGGCAGGATCTTGCTAAGGTACAACAGCTATACTGTCTGAGAATGCCTTTATTACAGATGTCATGACTCTTTCCTAATTTATCTTTCACAAGAAAGCATCATGACAGCTGAAACAATGGCTTCCAATTTCTGCTCCAATGTTCCACTCAGCAATCTTTCATTGCTTACTTTGCCTGTCCTGAATAGAAGTTGTGCAGTGCCGAACTTTGCCAATATTTCCTTGGCTATCAATTAGCAACAATATTTTCCACTTTCTTTAATTTTTCTACTGTCTGTCCATACTGGTAACTTATTGCTATTTTTCCCCTATCATTTCTTCACTATTTCAAATAACTTGCTCATATAACTATTTTTCCTGTTGCGTATTTCTGACAGAAAAAACTTTGCTAATTTTGAATACTTTGCCATCTCTTATTGTTCATATTATTTCCATTTCAACTCTATCTAAATTCTGCCAATTTCCACTGCTTGTCTGTTTCCATTTGGTGCAATACACATACTTATTTTTAATATATGATACAGCAGTACATGAAAATGAAAAATTGTCAAATCATACCAGATAAGGTGACAAAAACTGAGTATGTTTTTCGAACTTGATTTTGCAGTTATATGCAAAAATATAACAAAGCCTTAAAGTAGTATACATATATAGAATGAGTGAACACTTATGATAATAATTAGCAATCTAACAGGTGGGCAATAGGAAAGAAATAGGTGCATTCTTCATCTGGTAAAATTGTGTATTTTTCATGCTGAATTTATGAATTTGTGGCTTCATAATATATTTCATGATTTTTATTTTATTTTCCAACCAATTTATATTAAATATGAAGTCTTGTGTATATATGATGTGTATATGTTGACTGATGTATATAATTATTTTGTGTACATGTTGAGGCTTGCATAGAAGATTGGGACACCGAATCCATAGGCCTCATTATATAAGACGTTACCTATTTATTTACTTCTCAATTAATGGTATTTGGAGATGACTTTGTATGTCAACATATGGCTGTTGAATGAATGTAGGGATACAGAATGAAAATCAGTTTTTGTTACAGGTAAATATATGATTGTATCCCTCTTAGAAGTAAGTGATAACACGCATGACTTATCACTCAATAACTGAGATAACACAACCAATAATTATCTCACCTGGAGGTGGGCAAGACGATAGCATCTTAACATCATCAATGGCAATGTCTGAGTACGGTCCATTTCCTCTAACACCCTCAAAAACCACCTGCAAAACAAACATACAAATTACTTAATACTCGCATCTTTAAGTCATGCCTATAAACACGTAAATTTCATCATTTAGAGTATTTTACTTGAAAAGGCATGCAGTAACAAAGCTTAGACACGTTTTCAAAATTGCCCCACAGAGGTATGTAAACAAAAACACCAAACTTTAACGCAGATATCAAATCTCAAAAGATTTGAATGCTTAAAATTTTGACTTACAATGTAATTAACATTATTCTGTAGATCAAAGACATATATGTATGAAACAACTGAATAATTTATTATTCTTGAGACAAAAAATGTTTTTGAATTCTGCTGATGACCCTTTTTCTGCCAAATTTTATTCACATGCTTGTCTCATTAAATAGGTGATATAATTACAGCATTTAAACTCTTGACAAAATTTTTTTGAACAATTCTGGAGGCAAAATGTCTAGATTATAAGATTTGGAAATTTGTCAACACTTGGAAATATCCACTGGTAGAGTATTAATTTTTTGTGATAACAGGCAGAAAGCTTGTGAAACTAGTTCTAAAAAATACCACTACAGTATTTTCATATGCGAAAGACACTAAGCTGTAACCAATTCCAAATAATTAATGCAAGATCTGAGTGATATCTTTAACATCGTTTAAGAGGTTACATCATTTTGTACTCACATTAAAGTTTGACAGAGACGGCAGCTTAACATATTGTTGAATCCAAATGTTACCCACTGTCCCTGAGCGGGACCATAGTGGGTTACCAAACACAGGATTGGTCGAGTTGCGTACAGCGTAAACTTTCAAAGTGCCCATTGTCCTTCCATACATGTGATACCAGAATGAGATACAGCCGCCATTTGCAGAAGTTAGTGAAGGTGTCCATAAACGTGCAATGTCACCAGTCCTTCTTGGTGTGGATGTTTCAATGTAAACATAGTGACCTTGATAGAGAAAGACAAATTTATGAACAAAATGACTTTTTCATCAGGTAAATGCATAAACAGGACAAAAATGCACATCTTTGCCACCTTTTGTTAACAGTTGCTTAGGATATACCCACAAGACTACTTGAACTATGTAAAAGCTGAAATCAGAGAAACAGCCGTAGACGTAAAAAAACAACAAACCTGCTGCAGTTCCGTAAGTATGGTCATTACGTGGGCCAGTGTTGGCAGATGTTGTTGAGCCGGACTGCCAAGTCCAGTCAAATGTATCGGTTTTATCTTGTATATAGTTACAAATATTTGACGACTCAAAGTTACAATCGGCAGGAGATGGATCACCACCTGTAATGAAATATTTACAGATAAAACACAGTTAATTGATCAAGGATATTTCAAAATAACGGCTCACTCAGAAATCCTTATTTGGTCCCTACAGAACTCAGAACTAGGAAAAGACGTAAAACAACGACAACAAATATCGGATAAATTGCAGATTCAATGAAATATTGTTGCATGGACATTCCTGCTTATAGTAGACCTACAGTTTATGACTTGGATTTATCTTTGAAACCTACAGTAGCATGAATAACAGACATTTTAAAGTATGTAAAAAAATACACATACATGTCATATACATCTGTAAAATGTAAATAAATAAATGTGCAGATGTGTCATATATATATATAAAAAAATGCTATAATCCAGGAGCATTTTTAGAGTCTTTAAATGCATTATATCTTACCAGAGCACTGGCCTGCTGTGAGCAAAACATCATCTATAGCGATGTCTCCAAGGTAACTGGTGCCTCTAACCCCTTCTATCACAACCTATATTCATGTACAGTAGAACGAAATAAACACAATTTTTGTGACAGTTTTAGACAGTATTTCTTAAGCAATATTTATGTTCAAGAGCCAAGTTCTTTTTTACCCTTTCATTAAGTAAGAGTAATATGGTATAGAGAAAAAATTCTAAAATTTTTACTTATGTTAATACTATGAATTGAAAATTAGAATGCAAGATCACTGACGCAATAATAAAATGTCTATTTATAGCAGAATGAAACAAGAAATCGGTAGAACCGATGGATGCTCCCCACATAAATGCCAATTCCAAAAGGGCTATTGTTTTTAAAAATATGTATTTTTTTAAAGTATGAAAAATAACAAAGGGCAATAACTCCTAAATTATGCAAAATAGAGATATGGTTCTTGCATGCTGCACTTCTCCTCATAGAGATCTATCTACCAATAAAGTTTCATGTTAATATCTCTTATACTTTGTGAGATATGCCCCGGACAAAAAATAAGTATGAGAAATTTCAAAAAGCAATAACTCAAAAATTAATAAAGCAACAGTTATGGTTCTTGTGCACTGCACTGCTCATCAATGAGATCTATCTACTTATAAATTTTCAAATTGATAACTCTAATAATTTGTGAAATATGCCCCGGACAAAAAATAAGTATGAGAAATTTCAAAGGGCAATAACTCCAAAACTAATACAGCAAGAGTTATGGTTCTTGTGCATTGCACTGCTCCTTAATGAGATTTAACTACCTATGAAGTTTGGTCTTGATATCTCTCATAGTTTTTGTGTTATGCTCCAGACAAAATTATGAGGGACGGACGGACAAAGCGGCAACTATATGCTCGCCCTTTGGGAAGCATAAAAACTAGGTTCCAGCTTGAACTGTGATAGGCTATGGTGAAAAAATCTATTCAAAGAATTAAAAAAAAAAAAATCATCATTACATTTGTTACTTGTGAGGTTGCACTTCCTCCAGCAATCTGGAATGTTCCTTGTATCCATTTATTTCCCTGGTTACCACTTCTGGTCCATACGGCAGTTCCCAGTGTGCCATTCTGTGATAGGTAGACATTCAAGCTCTTTATATGGGTACCATACATGTGGTACCAAAACTTCAAGCACATAGGTGAGGCACCATTAACTGCTGGGCTGATAAGCCTAGCTTTGTCCCCTGGTCGTCGGGGAGCTGATGTCTCAATGTACATGTAGTATCCATTTCCTGCAAATAAAAGTTGGAACAAGTTTAGGACAATGGCACCTCAACAGAAACAAAACAAAAAGAATAAACAGTGCAATGGTACAGTATGACCCTCCGAACAACAACACGGTTCCAAATAGCAAGAGTAACACTCTCAGACCCAACAAGCTTATTATTTCATTTCTTCACAGAAAAAAGGCAAAGTAAAAGCTATCTTCATGCTAAACAGCTTACCACTGGTATGGTCTCTTGCAGGTCCTGTTCCACTGGAAACCGTGCCACCTCTCTGTCTCCTCCAATCAAAATTGTCGGTTTTATCCTGAGTCCAACTGCACGTGTTTGAGTCGAAGTTACATGTGAAACCTGCTGGAATGTTTGCTGGTGCCATGGTTGTTACTGACACCGGGGGTGTAGCTGACAGAGATGGGCTGGCTGATGAAGGTGTAAGGGAACAGGATTGGGTAACAAACAAAATGTCATCCAGAGCAATGTCACCTTGGTAACCATTTCCTCGGACTGCTTCAAATAATACCTATAGGAAAGAGAAACTTTAATGACTCACAGAGTTAAGTATAATGCACGAGATCTGTGAACAAAAACTGATTTTTCTAAAGAATATATTAGACTTCTAAACTTGCTAATTAACAATGACACCAATAGTTCGAGTGATAAGAACTGGAAATCATAAAACTTAGCCTATGAAGATGTTGTTGTTTTTCTTTATTTAGTATTAGTTTGCCAATTTTAAGAAAATTACAAGGATTCAGGGACAAAGGTTTAATTCTGTGCTCAGCATGTTACTTTACAAATGACCATTGGAATAGATGTAAAACTTAAAACCTGATGTATATAGGTTACACAAATACAGTAAACATGAAAACAACCAGCAAATTCTCAGACTCCTCTTTATGTTTACTTGCATTAGTAGCTGAAACCTTACATATATCTTGACCCTTTCTGAGGTGTTGGTTGAGTGGATATCAAGGACCATGAATTAGTAATCCAGAACATCATTTTTCATACCTGGTAAGGAGAACTCTGTCCAACACCAACTTGTCCCTGCTTCCATGCAGTGCCTTGGTTCCCACTTAGTGACCAGACCTTGTTGCCGGCTACCCACACATTCAGGGTACCAATATCTGATCCATACATATTGTAGTAGAACTGAATACAGTTAGTGGCTGCAGACAATGTGGCGCTCTGAAATATGGCATTATCACCACGTCTTCTTGGGGATGAAGATTCAATAAAAACATAGTGTCCTAAAAAAAGAAAAGTATATTAATATACCACATGGACCAAAACATTACCAGACAGTCTTTCACGAATCAAAACAAATGTAAAAAATATTTATTTTGTATGTCAATTCTTTTCTCTAAAATTTCTTTCCTCATCTAAGGTTAAGACATTATGAAGAATCTGGAAGTAAAAACTGAAATTTAATAAACCACTTGTAAGTTTCATTAGTATAAATTTACTTTTCTTTAAACTCCAAATGTACCTTTTATGAAAAATGAGGTAAAGCATAAAATATGATATTATAACAAAAAAGTAATGTTATTTTTAAGTATATTTTAGTGATCTAGTAATGCATATAACATATAGAAAACATAGTAACCATTCTAATCAAAAGCTTAAAACCTAACATTAGAAATCATATTTTTCATACAATCAACATCATCAGGGGACACACCTGTTGAATTTCCGAATGTATGGTCAGTAGGGGGGCCTGTTCCTGTGGAAGCGGTTCTTCCACTGGTACGTTGCCAATCGAATGTATCATTCTTAGAGTTACTCCAAGAGCAGGTATCAACTTCAAAATCACAGTTGCCTAGCAACAGAAACATGAACAATTTAAGATTTTCAAAAATGATATTGTTACTTTATAAACTAGATTCTGTTCTCCTGTAGGTCCTACATGTATGTAAACAGGAAGTATTGAACAACGAATGAAAAATGGAATTAGCAGACGCAATAAAAATTTTAGTAAGGACTATAGAAGTTTTAAACAATGGTAAGATGGAAAACAGTACTTTAACTACATGTATATCCTCATGCTGAAGGCCTCAGATTGGCATAAATATCTTTATCAAAACAAAAGGTGTATAACTTCATAAGCTTGGGGCTATTGAAAATTTTTTAAATTAATTTTATGCTCATTAAAACTGGTCTTCTTAAGCATTTAGAGGTCAAACTGTTTTGGTGAAATGTTATCATCTTCACTGGAAAGAAAAGGGTACATGAGATACAAAAGATTTTAAAGATTTTCAGAAGAATTCAACATGTCTGAACTGTATACCTGGTGCTTTACCACAAGTTCCAGGTTTCAAGGATACGTCATCTATGGCTATATCTCCTCGGTAAGACCTTCCCCTGACACCCTCAAACACAAGTGACATTGGCTGGTTATTTGTTGGCAAGGCTACTTGTGCCCTGATCCACCTGTTGCCTTGGTTACCTGTTGTTTGAATCAAGTATTGGAGTCATGTAATACTAAAACCTTGCTATATCTATACCACAGTCATGCTTATTTGTCACCAGGGCAGTCTTTCATTATAACGAGGTACTTACAATGTATTTCACTTATTAGAAAGTAAAGGGCTTGTTTTATTATAGTATCTTACTAGAAACAATAGATGCGATACTACAAAAGATCAAATTTTACAAACAGATGAGCAAGTTATTTTCAAAGAATCAGATTATGACTGTATTACCTTGTTTTGTAAATACTGGTGACCCTATACTGCCAGAATTGCTGAAGTATATATTAAGAGTCCCTGTGTCCACGCCATACATGTTGTACCAGAACTCCAGGCACTGAGGGGCCATGCTAGGGGTATAGGAAGGTGAGGTCAGTCTGGCCTTATCTCCTGGCTTTCTTGGTGAAGACGTTTCAATATACATGTAATGACCTGAAATATAATTTATGATGAATATTTAAAGACAGTCACACTCGGTTTAACTTGTAGACAGCAGAGGCATAAAACAATTTATTCTTCCAAAGAGGTATTTCTCCATAAACAACTAGAACAGTCATTGAAGATGACAAATACCCCCACAACTGGGAACTGACTCAACAGCAGAAGCAAATCTGGAGTTACTATAGAAGGAGCTCTAATGATAACACACATGAAATTAATTAATCTGTTGAAAACTGATGGAGGAGATTGTGCCACAGGGTATGTCAAATGTCTAAGTTAAATAATTGTGCCTGGCTAGGTATGCGTCAGATATATGTCTTTCACTTTTCTACTGCCTAATTACTATCTTGCCAAATGTCATTTCCATCGGTTGAAAAATGAAGGAGTAGTTTGTGCCACAAGGTATATATTAGCCAAATATGGGGAAGAGCATAAGTTCAAGAGGCAATAACTCTGCATGGATTTGCATAAAAAAGTAATGCACATCTACATTGTCTGGTGACCATTTCTGCCAAGTTTTGTTTCAATTGGTTGAAAATTGAAGGAGGAATTTGCCACACAGGGTATATAATTTACAAACATGGAAAAAAGTATAAGTTCAAGGGGCAATAACTCTGCAATGTCTGCGTGGATATGCATCAAAAATATGTATTGCACTTCTACATTGCCTAGTGACCATTCCTGCTAAGTTCCATTTCAATCATTTAAAAACTGAAGGAGGAGTTCGCGACACAAGGTAAAGATGTCAAATGTGACAGACTGACCGACTGGGTGATTCAGGTATACCACCTGCAAACTTCCTTTGTGGGTTATATGAAGTCATTGTTTTTTGGGTTTTTTTATACATATATTTAATCTATCTAAGGAATATATTAGTCTTTCTTTTTGCAAAGCTGGATAATTGACACAATTTTGAAATTCGAATTTTGAAATTCCATCTGTTAACGAAATATATCTCATATAGTTACTGCCTGAACAGTCTAGATAAAATTACATATGAGAAATAATCATTCAATTCCAATATTTTATCACTGAATGAAATAAACATCTGACATTCAGATGCATAGGAATTGAATCATTTTTGGAAACCACAAGTGATTTTATTCTTTGCATCAAAAAAGAGCACAGACAAAAAAATATTTTTTCCCTAGTGGAGAATCAAACAAACAAACAAACCAATCATAGTTCTGTCCTGAATCCAAAAATATTCAAATGCACATGACAACTAATTTGACTTGGCAAAACTTTAACCTTTTGCTGTTCCATAAGTGTGGTCATTGCTGGGTCCCGTTCCACCTGAAGTGGTGGAGCCAGTGCCTCTTGTCCAATCAAATTGCTCAGTTTTGTCCTGAGTGTAGCTACATATATTGCTGTTTTCAAAGTCACAGGCAAGCTGGTTATTCTGGGCTGAAAGTAAAAATTGTGTTATGTATTCTAAATAAATTCGGAATTACAAATGATACTCGACTCTATGACAACTTCTATGATCCATCAAAATGTAGTCACTGACTGGGTATACGAAAGATTTGACCTACATTTAAGATTACCAGTATATAGCATCAAGGTCAATCTGGTCTGTCTATCTATTTGAGTTTATTTATCCTACGTATCAGTTGCCCATACGACCAACGTTGCTGCAGAGGTTAGTTATTTTAGGCTGTAGGGGATAGTGCAATATACAGAAGGTATCCAATGGGGGACATTAGTGGATTATCTACCCTGAATACTCTCTGACATTACTTTGGTCCTTTTATTTGGATTCCTCTGCTTTTATCGTTAGTTTCTCTTTTAGTATGGTGATAATTAAACCTAATTATTTGCAACAGTGGTAGTCAGATTACACAATAAGTTTAACAATGTTTTGTTAACACCATTATCTTTGATTTTTGATAATCCTATCATTTTATTTAATATATAAGTGACAATGTTCACAACTAAAAGTCAAGACCATCACAGTTAGAAAAAAGGATAAAGTCAGAGGATTCTAACTAAAAGGACCAATGTGTTATTTGGTCTCCCTCTGATGTTATCTGAGTAAGGGAGATAATTTGTTATTATAATTAGTTTGGTTCTTTTCCCTGCTCAGTGGTAGCACTGATACATAGGACTTCGGTTTTTTATCTCAACTGAAAAACAATAAGTAATGTTAGTGGAGGAGCCAGGGATCAAACTCCCAAACCTCAATAACCAGTCCAGCACATTACCACTGGACCAATGATCTTCTTCTATAGGTCAATACTGGAACTGCCCTTTGTCTTTCAGAGAACCCAGGGTCACTGTGGGATTGACCTGTGCCCTTGAAATGACAGGTGACAATTTTTAGCATTTTGAAGTTCGAAGACACTCAAATATTTCATATTGAAAAAAGGTACACCTTCTGATCTACATTTAAAAAGACGCTTGCTTTTTTCAATTACCCTAAAGGCAGCTTCTACCAAAAGACAACTTGTGAAAACAAATCTATAACACAAATTCTAGTTAGTTTGAAGCAGAATGTAAAATTTTTAAGTAACCATTATGAAAAAAATTACTTAAAACTTTAATAATCCTAATATTTTACACAAAAAAAGTTTGATGTTAAACTTTCTGAATAACCTTGAACCATACATATTATCAAAAAAGTCAAAGATCAATGACAACCTAAAACTGGTGACATAAGAACAAAATGTTAATTTTCTATCTTTTGTGTTCATTTATTTTTTGTATTGGTTGCCAATATGACCAGTGCACACACCAGAGGTTTGTAATTTTATGTTGTTGGGGATAGTGCAAGATACATGCTCAGTGTATAATATCACTGATATATGGAACCTCAGTTTAAAGTCTCATTCTAACACTATCCGCAATTTGCCAACAATAAACAAAGAAGGAATTGAGCGTGATATATCAGGCAGTATAGCACGCTGAATACAAGCGTGCGCCCGCTGACGTCACTGAGAACGCCACTGTTAAATAGTGCACATACTTACGTCCCTTATAAATATACGTACGTGTTAGAATGGAAATAGATTTTAACATTTTCGTGATCTACCGTTGTATATATCACGGTTTCTGGTTCATATGCGTAATTATTTAATCACTCAGGCCTACGGCCTTCGTAATTAAATTACTACGCATCTGAACTCGACACCGTGATATATCAAACGGTATATCACTCAAACTTAAAATCTATTTCCTAATTCAATAATGTTGGTGGAAGAGTTGATCAAAATCAAACACCTTAGATTACAAGCCCAGCATGCCACTGGACCACTGATCCACTTTGGAAAGTTTATATTTATCACACTGTGTTTACATGAGTAAGTATGAAAGTCTGTAAAATATGTACCTGGATTACACTGGCCTTGTGTCATTGATACATCATCAACAGCAATATCACCACGGTAACCGCCACCTACCACACCTTCTATTACAACCTGAAAAAATAGTGATAATGACATTTTGTTACATTTACGGTACCTTCAAAACTAATGTCATACTGGGAATGAATTAAAAAAAATACTTTTAATAATGTTGTTTATCAAAAGTCTTTTTGCATTAACCATTTTTTTTTTAAGTAATCTCACCTGATAGTTCACAGTTGGGTTTAAGTCAACCTGAGCAAGTTTCCACTGCTGGCCTTGTGTGTTCTGCTTGGAAAAGATCGGTGCACCTAGGCTAGGTCGCGTCTTCACGTACACATTCAGAGCATTTACGTGTTGACCGTACATGTTGTACCAGAATGTTAGACACGTTGAACCCGGCGCTTGCTGTGGACTGATTATTCTAGCCTTATCTCCAGCCTTTCTTGGTGCCGATGTCTCGATGTAAACATAATAGCCATCTTAACATACACAGAAAATATTATTTGGTTAGCAAATCTGAATTTCAAATATTTTCAGTTTAGGATGAACTTGTCAATGAGTTTATGCTATTTTAAGCACTGTTTACATCTATCTAACATGTAGATTTCTTATTTAAATCAATGAACATTCGGTTTGCAAAAGTTTTAAGTAAATATCAGAGCAACAGAATCATAAGCTGAAGCCATGACTTGTTTGTCAATTCAATGAAAGACAAGATTTACACTTGTGGTCAATAAACAGCTTCTGTATTCAGATGATTTTTTGAACTCAACACAAGCTACCAGTGTGAATACAGCAACACCCTGTTTGTTTTGTTGGAAGTAGTATGAGGTTAAATAAAGACAAGCTCCTAAAATTCATTAATCTTACTTCCTGACGTGTGGTCCACACTAGGCCCCGTAAGGGAGCTTGAAGTTCTTCCTTTATGTCGCGCCCAATCAAAACTGTCGGACTGATCTTGTGTCCAAGCACAGAAGTTTTGGTCAAAGTTGCAGTCAACAGCACCAGTGGCTGTAAATTTGAATAACAACAAACAGTTATTTCTTGCAGTTTTCATACATTATATTTTTCATACAAATGAACTGTAAAAAGCTTAAAGTATTTACATTTTTTAAGATACACAAATGCACGAAAACATACACATAACATTCACAGATGCTTTGACATGAAACGCTACATCCAAAGATCTATCTATCTACATGTATTTAAGCTTATTTATTGTCGGTACCGGTTGCCCATATGACCGACGCCCCCTGGAGAGATTAGTTATTTTATGTGGTGGGGGTAGTGCAAGATACAGAAAGCATCCCATTCCAGAGACACTCCTGGTTCTTTTACATGCTCAGTGTATAGCACTGATACATGGGACCTCGGTTTAAAGTTATCCAAAGATGTATTGTGTGTACACTGCAATAAATCAAATGGGCAAACTTAACAATAATGGCTTCCATCTTTCGTTAGATTTACTTTAGTGAAAGAAAGTTTGAAATCAATACACAAACCTGGTGTGGTTCCTGGTGTGGTTACCACAGAGGGTGGAGCAGTCACACCCTTCACAGCTGCTGCGCTTGGCTGAACTATAAAATAAAAACAAAATAATATTAACATCCCTAAAATCTCCATCGTTCATATGTTCAAGATGAACATTTTTTTCAACTCTTCCTTTCAAAACTTAAATAATAACTGCTTGAATTTTTTTGGATGGACTTTGTGCAAAAATTATGAGTATGCACATAATCTAAGGGAATATGTAAAATGCTAGCTGTTCCCTGGTACAGATTATCATGTTTTAGATGTACCTGAAAATAACATCGATGTGAAGATATGGTGTTGATAACTGCACTATCAAAAGAAAGTATGTACCAGTGAAAGTACATCGTACAGAGGTACGCTCAAAAATGTAAAGAGATAATAAAAAGATAGCAACATATCTGAAGCTAAAGACCATTTTGATGAAAAAGTAAAACAGCTACTGCACATAATATGGCCTTAAATTTGGACACTCAGGTCCCATTTAACCTTCGTTACCACATATGTATTTGTATAACGAATCAGCTTATTTTGAAATCGGGCCTGTGCCACTTATTGTTCAAAGAAGTAAAGAAAAAGAGTCTTACAACAGTGCTATTTGACAATACATATACACATGATAACATTACAGACAGATCTATAATTTATATCGTGATTTTCAACTAAGTTAAAATATATTCATATTTTAAACTTGGACATTAAAGGGATGTCCCAAAAGTTCCTGCAAAAGTCAAAAATCAAAGTTAAAATGTTTCAAAAATATTTAAAATACCTTTTTAAGATTTTCAAGCTTTGTAAATGCAATATATAGATAACAAGAAAGTATCCTGAAATTAATATTTGTCTTCTGTTGCGAAACAGTAACAACAATTTTACACAGCATTCTGAAAAGTCACAACAAAAAATCATGTTGGACATCTGTTTGAAGTATACATGTATGTGTAATACAGTTTGAAAATACATTTCTAACCACAAAAATGTACACAAACTAGAGATGTCCCCACATTCCGCTGTATTGTCACAAAAAGTCCTGTTTCATTACAGGTGCATATAAACATTGCCCTTAACATTAAGGAGTCTAAAAAAATGCTATTTTTGCTTGATCCGGGGGGACATAACTCTGTCGATCTCCAATAAATATCCATCAAAATACCCAGGTGCATAAGTTTATCAGAGAAAAATACACCACATACCCCCACAAATGGAGCTTGCAAATGACAAATCATCAATGGCAATATCTCCTTGGTAACCACTCCCTCGTACACCAACAATAGCAACATGATATGCTGTATTGGACTGAATTGGTGCTTGACCACTAAGCCATGTGTCACCATGGTCACCAGAAACTGACCATACTGTTTGGTTCTTGTTAATACCATACTAAAGAGAACATCAAACAAAGAATTTAGGCATACATGTTAATTAGCAATATGTCAACAGGCAATTTAGTTTATACCAAATTTATTTTAGTCTGACTGTGTAGGAAGCTTTTAGCTTATAGACACTCTCGAATCCGTTCCTGGAACTAACCAGTACTAAGCAATGAGTGTAAAGTTTCTTGCTCAAGGAAACAATGGCTTGCCCCTGACTAGGTTTGAACCCGTGCGGCTAGCAATCCTTTGACTACTAGTCCAACGCTTATACCACTTGACCACACCGCCACAACAGGCAATTTAACTTTACAACTAGTTTCTGACTTAAATTATACTTGTTTTCCTTCTTTACTGGTATGGTTAAATTACCACTGATAACTTTTAACAGATCTCATAGGACAAAATGCTTCTGTGAATTAATTTGTGTCCGAAGTTGACAACTGACTGACAGCTCAGATCTTATCATTTCTATTTCCAGTAGGCAATATCATGTTTCCTGTTTCATAAGTACGTAAAGACTTCATTTAACAAAGTATTTGCTTACCCAATCTTCCATATGGGCCTTCTATCTTCCATGAGGACCTAAAGGACATATAAAATGAAAGTAAAACACTTTAGTTACAGTACGTACCTGTATTGTAATATTAAGTTGTCCGATATTTGGTCCATTCATGTTATACCAGAATTTCAAGCAAGCACCATTGGTAGGCGGGAACTGCTGACTAACCAGCCAACATTGGTCACCTGTCTTCCTGGGAGCTGAGGCTTCAAGATATTGGTAGTGTCCTGAAAATAGAACAATGAACAAAGACTTGTGATTCTTAATGTTGAGGTGGATAACAGAAAAAATCCATTACCATTCTTAAAATCAACTTTGACTTCATCTACCATATCTCCCTTTAGCTTTCATGAACTTCTTTTAACAGATGACCAATCATACTGATAAGACAAGACGACAAGCAATACCTGAGTAGCAAAAGATATTTACCTTGTGAATTTCCAAGAGTGTGATCTGTTGATGGTCCAGTCCCCCTTGAAGTTGTCGCACCAGAACCTGTCTTCCAGTCAAAATCATCCCCAGTCTGAACATCAGTCCATGTACATCTTCCCTTCTCAAATGTACAACCTCAAAAACAAAATAATGTGAGTATATTACTCCAGACAATATCAACCCTTCAATCTACAAAATGAATTATGTATAATATAATTATGAATAAATATATACCAAAACTGTACGAATTAAAAAACTCAGAAAAAAAGACAGTGTCCTCTATTACCAAATAAAATCCCTAGTTCATTTAATTTGCCTTTTTATTTCAACAATAATTGCATTTCCTCATAATTTTCAGTGGTCACTCTGGAAATGACCTAACCTTTGACCTTGTCTGACCTTGAAATGGAAACAGTTAATGTCATATGACCTTACCTTGACCTGATGAGGAGCAAGCACCTTTTGACAGAGTTATATCATCTATAGCAATATCTCCATAGACACCCGTTCCCCTTATTCCTTCAAATACAACCTTGAAATAGAAACATTTTCTATAATCATAACTTTATAACACTAACGTGTAATAAAAATTTGAAATTTTCTACTAAATTCATTATCAAATATGATGCAATTTCTAAGTACATCATACAAGAATGTCTCAGATTTTATTTGAAAACTTATCATTAGTTCATTATCATTTTTCTACAAACAAGGAAAACCTTCCCTGTAAAATAATTCAGTTTTGATGAAGATTTATGAAGGGTTTCTATAAAAAAAAAAATCAATACCGTGTAATTCTGTGTGAGCTGATTGGCTGCAATTGTCACTAGGGCAACATTCCACTGGTTACCTTGGTTACGTGACTTTGTCCATATGGCTGACCCAAGTACATTGTTTACTCTCAACTGTTTAAGTACAAAGAATCATGTAAGTTCACTTGAAGTACAAAATTTTGGTTTCAAATACAACTGATAGAAGTGGAATTTGGAGATGAGAAAATTAAACTCGGTCTATAATTTATATACATGTATGTGTACTTTGTTTTTTTCCCCTATCCAATGTGCCGAAATCTAAACCACAATTAAGTCATTATGAAGAACGTTTTTCTGACCTTCACGTTCAATGTTCCAATGTTTGTTCCAAACATGTGATAGTAAAACTTGAGGCATTCATCACTTGTGCTTTTTGTGAATGTCGGGGAGGACAACCTTGCTTTGTCATTAGTCCGTCTTGGTGCTGATGTTTCAATGTACATGTAATGTCCTGTTTTGAAAAGAAATTTAGAATCAATTTGAATAATTGACGGTAAAGATTTCTAATAACTATTGAGTTTCAAAAACATGTGACATCTGCCTGTGTCAAACCAATTAACAAAAGCTTCAGTTGACTCATTTACTAGTAGTTCCTTAATCTGCTTAGAAAAATATAATAAATAGAAGAAAAGTATAAGAATACAATCAAAATTTTATTCATCAATTCTGCAGCAGACATGGTCATATTTTTTTCTACAGAATCAATTATTTAGTTGAATTGCATTTTTTGTCATATCAGTGAACATGCATAGTAAACCAAAGAATATTTTCATAGTACACGAGGATCTAGTTCTATTTCAGTAAGGTACATGTAAAACGCACTTTGCCTGCAGCACTATAAAACGGTGAAGTGAAGTAAAAACAAACTACAGCTGTAGCTGTATAAACTGTCACTGAGGTACATATGTAATTAAAAATGCATGCTGTTACATCGTTTAATCTTTGTACACATTGTTTTTCTGGCTATTCAAAGCAGACACAATTTTTTAAAGATATTTTTCACTGAATTCAATTCTTAGATAGAGCATTAGCAAATTATGTCTTTAAATATACATTTTTATATATTTTGCCCCTTATTTTCTAACCTGAGGTTGTTCCGAGGGTGTGGTCAGAGCTTGGTCCTGTGTTTACTGAGGAGGTTCTTCCAGCCTGTCTCGTCCAATCGAAATTGTCACCTGCCCTGTCATTTGCATAGCCACATAAATTGCTCTCAAAGTCACAACTATTTAGTGTAGATGGCCCTTGGGTCGGAATGATCACTAAAGTAGATTAAATGAACAAACCTCAGAAAGTCTGAATCGTGTGGCTACTGAAGAGAAATACTAAACTTCGAGAAATAGCGTTTGAAAAAGCTAATACGCATTAAATAAGACATCTGTCTGAACTGCTGACTTCTTCATACAGTGAATATTACCATAAATAACTCATTTCAGAAAAAGACACAACTTTAAACAAACCAACTGCAAAATCATTATTTCAATATTCACAATGCCCTTTTTACTTTATCAAATATAAGAGCACAATTCAAACTAATGAGATGTACTAAATATTTTATCTGTATCATCACATCAAAGAAGAAAAATACAGAATGTTTTCACTTACAAAAATAGAAAAAGTACATAAATACATATAAGAACGATCTTAAAACTATAACATTTAAAAATACAAACTTACATGCGCATGCACCGTCTGCAAGCGAAATGTCATCAATGGCTATATCTCCAGCATAATTCACACCTCTCAGGGCCTCAAATACAACCTAGGGTCAAAATAAAACAAGATAAACAAGATTCTCCTTAGAGGCGGACCAGTGGTAAATGATAATGTACTGGACTTGTAATCCAGGGGTGGCGAGTTAGATCCCTGGCTCCTCCATTGGCATACCTATCTTTTAGATGAGATATGAAATCAAGGTCCGATGTATCAGTGCTCTTCACTGAGCATGAAAATGCACAACAGGTGTCTCTTGAATGGGATGCTTTCTTAATCTTGCACTATCACCCACAACCTAAAATAACTAAACTCATATGGCTGAACAGTCATGGCGGCAACCAGAACAGAAGATAAATAAACTCAGACTAGGAGCCCGTTGCCTAAGCGTATCGCTACGTATCGCTACTTAGCAAAATCCTGGGAAACGGCTTGCTACAACATAGCGCTTCGTAGCGCTTCGAAGCGATAGCTAGCATAAAAAATCTTCGCTATCCGAAAGCGCTGTGACGATTCAAAATGGCCGCCTCCGCAGTGTGTGGGTTTCTTTTCGGAGACAATGGCGGCAGCCATCTTGGTTTATGACGTAAATAGCAAGCCATTTCCTACACACACATTAGAACAAGAAAGCGCTTTTTGATAGCGATACGTAGCGATACGCTTAGGCAACGGGCTCCAGATCTTTTCAGTCTATTATATTTATAATCTGACCACCTGATGGACCATATACCAACTACCTGACCTACATATTTACTCATTAGCCAACAAATTGTTCAGTGGAAACAACCTCCTTTCTTTCTATACTAAGAGGAAGAACAATTTACTTGTCACCTATCACCTTAATTATCTACCACGTCTGTTCACAAAATGCAAAACTTCAATAATATGTAAAAATCAAATAGACTTCTTCAATAAACTTTTCATTTCACATACTTAGTTAAAATTTTTCTTTAAACTCTACAAATTATGTCAGGCCTTTTTATGCTTGTAGAAAAAACAGTGGAATCTTCTAAGTAATACAGAAACAATGAACAAGGTCAAGGACTTACATTATAACCTGTTGTAGTGTTTATCACCACTGATCCCTGGAACCATCTGTTTCCCTGTGTGCCTTGCCGGGTCCAAACCGGGCTCCCGAGGTTTGAGTTGGAAATGTACACATTTAGGGTGTTGATATGAGCTCCATACATGTGGTACCAGAATTTAAGACATCTTGGGGTCTGCTGGGGCTGGACCCTTGGGCTTATCAGACGGGCTTTGTAGTTTGGTTTAAGACCAGATGTTTCAATATACATATAGTAACCATCTGCGAAATGAGAAACGTGGTAAAAAGAGAGCCTCAAATTCAGTAGCCAATGAAAAGATGGTCTTCTATCAATGAAGGAAGAAAATAAAGTTATGTAGAACACTTAAAACAAATCTTGAATGGAAGCATCAAGAACATTAAAGTCAAATTTCAGAAAAAAAATGAGAGAAGACACATACAGTTGTAAAAAGGCGGTAAAAAAAAAGGCATAACATTACTATGAGTGAGAGGTGCAGCTCAACATTTTTCTCTTCTAGCTGACAATAGTACAATAATTTGACAATGTGAACATTTCATTTCTTGACAGACATAACGTGTGTATTACCTCACTCAAAGGAATGTAAGAAAACATTCATAAAAAACACTGAATGAAGATAGAGAACTAAAAAAATTAAAATCTTATATTCAAGTAATATCAGAAGGGGAGAGAACTCACGTCCTGTTGTGTGATCAGCAGTGGGTCCGGTATTAGCAGACGACGTCCTTCCTTGGTGTCTTGTCCAATCAAAATTGTCCGTTTTGTCTTGAGTCCATGCACATGTGTTACTTTCAAAGTTACAGTTGAATGAGCCAGGCACTAAAATTAGATAAAAACAAAACTTTAGGCTGCAAATAAATTTTTGTAAATAATATCTTACGAAAATCTTTGCATTAAGAACTGTTGTCACATGTGCTCCGAATACAGAATTGCTATAATATTTCTATTTATGAGTTTTAAGATCAGTCTGAGAAAAACTATAGCATGTTCATAAAAATCAAATTTTTACAAGTATTTTGCCTTACAAGATGTTGCAGTGACAACTGGTGTAGAAACTGACGAAGTTGGTAAAGGAGTTGTTGCCCCTGCTGGTGTTGCTTTTGATGGATTCAGTGAACACCTGCCACTGGTAAATGACAGATCGTCGAGTGCAATATCCCCTAGGTAATTAGCACCTACCACACCTTCCAATATTATCTGTTAAAAGAACAGTATCAAAATTCTTACACTTGAAGAAGATAGAAAGAAATTAATTATGGGTGCACAAAATATGATAAAATATACAAAATATGATAAAATACACAAAATATGATAAAGTACACAAAACATGATAAAATACACAAAATACGATAAATACACAAAATATGATAAAATACACAAAATATGATAAAAAAATTAAGACAGTTTAATGTCATTTTTGTATGGCAAAAAAACTTAATTATAGCATTTACCAAACCTTATATAAAGTCAGTAATGGCTTAAGATATATGACCCCAAAGTAGGACATTTATCACAAAGACCTCTCCTTTCCTTCCCTTTTTTCAGTGTGAACATAACACAATAAAAATCTATGAAAAAAATAAACTCATAAAACATTCTGCATAATTTACAAAAAATTGCATTCATAACTTGTTCAAGTAACACTGTTCAAGATCTTTTTTGAGTTCTTGAGATTGTGAGCAAGATAGATTGTAAATTGATGATAATGCTGTGCATTATATAATTTCTAGAAAAGTAATAATACAAGCTTTCCTTAAAAATCTAAATGATATGGAGTAAAATTACTTTGATAATTTACAAAGAAGTTGCTATATGTTCATATTATAAATCCTTACTGAATACTGTGTGGGACTCTGGACTGACACTTGAGCCGAATTCCATCCAGATCCCTGGTTCCCAGTCAGTGTCCATATCTGAGACAGGGAACCATTCTGTGACAGGTACACATTCAGGGAACCGACACTACGACCATACATATTGTACCAGAAGTGCAAACACTGAACAGAAGAACCAGTCGCTCTTAAAATAGCACTCTGGAGCCTGGCTTTATCTCCTCTGCGTCTTGGAGAGCTAGTTTCAATGAAGATATAGGATCCTACAAGAAATTCAAATAAACTTAAAAATCTTTTAAAAAATCAATTCATAGACATCTGACTAAATTTTCAACTGTACTAACTTTGAAATTGAAATGCAAAAAGTGACATACTGAAAAACAAATGAAAATGAACTGGTAGACAATTACATTTTCCTTCAAAGTTCAATTACCTAAATATGAGAAAACCCTTACTTGAGACCAGCATTGTGTAACACAAAGAAATTCCATCAAACTAGATATGTTTTTCAAAAGAAAATCGTGTCTCCCAGCACTTGAAAATGCTGAAGATATTTATGACTAAGCTTCTCACTTATGACTTATGTGAACTTTGTAGTAGTCTTCCAAAAAGTACAAATTGAGAAGAAATAATCAGACACTGAAAAAATTGAATGCATAATGGGCAATAACTCTAATGAAAATCAATAAATTAAAAAATGTTGACAATATATTCAACTAGACTTCGCACTGATCACTTCTGTGAAATTTGGCTGAAAATCTGCAAGACCGTTTAGGAGAAATAAAAGTAAAACCTGTGAAAAATCAAAGGGCAATAACTCTGCTGAAAAACAATGAACCTGAAAATGGCCCCAGTATGCGCAACTGGTCTGTGCACCTAACATATGTGACAAAGTTGGTTCCATCTGGTTGGGTCTGAGAAAGTTTCCAGGCAAAGCCATTGAAAAATCAATGTATAAAAGGTCATGAACTTAATGAAAATCAATCAACTGGAACACTGCTGATCAAATGCACAACTAGGCTTTGCACTGAAGATTTGTGTAAAGTTTGGTTAAAATCCACCTTGTGGTGTCAGAGAAGATGTCCAGACAAACTTTTTTACAGACATAATGATGCATAAAAACAGACAGAAAATATGTCCTTCCCCTTCTTAGTGGGAGACATAATAAACATCTTTAACAAATATTACCTTTTAGAGAAGCCATATTTGGACTTTTTCCTAAGCTTTGTCATGTTACTGCAATCATAACATTCTACCAGAAGAAAAGTTTACCTTTAGAGTTTCCCTGGGTGTGGTCAGAAGTTGGTCCAGTGCCCTGAGAAGGAGTTCCCCGACTCTGTATTGTCCAATCAAATGTATCTGTGGTTTTCATATTAGACCATGTGCAGAAATTTTTCTGGTCAAAGTTGCAAGCCCCTGTATGCCATATGAAGAAACACTTGAATATTTTGAGTATTAGACAACTTATTAGCATTTAAAACTCTGTTTTAAGACATCAAAAACAGTCACCAAATGTAAAAGTGCAGATTACATGTATATGGTTACTAACTAACTGTATGGAAAGTAAGCCAAATACACAATGGTTACATAGCATAAATGAAATTTCTAGGCATTTATAATCATATCTAAAGAACAGGGTCTATCATTTATGGTTTACTTTGATCCAAAGGTTTCAAAGTATTCCTTAAAAATTGTTAAAACAGTCAATTTTTAATGGGAGGCTTAATGGAAATATGATACAGCTTAACTTTATAACATCTTGTTACACTGACCTGCCCCACTGCAAGCACCTGCTTTCACAGAGACATCATCAATAGCAATATCTCCTCGGTAACCATTTCCTACAACACCTTCAAACACAAGCTGAAAATACATGAATCTATTTAAGATTCTGTTGAAAATACAAGAATACAATAATTAGGTAAAATAATTACAATCTGAAAGTAACCAATCAGATGAAGTGGAACAGTTTCTGACCAAACTTGATTAGCCAATTAATGACAATGAAACAAAGATACAGAGAATAATCTCATTTACTGACAACCATTTCAGAACATGTCATTATATAAAAGATTATACCTGTTGTGAACCTTGTCCACCATTCATTGTAAACTGTCCAACTGTCCATTTATTCTGCTGGTTCCCTTTTCTTGTCCACACTGGTACCCCAAGACCTCCACTTTGCTGGGTCACATACACATTCAGGGCACCAATATTGTTACCATACATATGATAGAAGAATGACACACATACTGGGCTTGTCAGGGTGACAGATTTGGACATCAACTGAGCTTTCTGTCCTGTTGTTCTTGGCCTTGATGTTTCAATGTAATAGTAGTGACCTGAAGTTTTGAGTTGGCATTTCTCTAAGTCAAATACTAAAGATTTATATACTCAGTATTCCAATAAATGCTGTCAGCCTAGTCCTGAAACATTTTGAACAACCCTCGTATGAGTGGCTGAAGAAAATAATTAAAGCATGTTACTGACAGAGATCAAAACAACAATTTCATAATCATCTCTAACTCTAAACTTTCCTCCAGATTAGTCTGAATATAAAATAGAATGTTTTCTTGCCTGTTCACTTGTTTAAAGTGTCTTTATCTTCAGGGATAGAGCTGTATTTTTTGTCAGAAACATTTGACATCATTCTAATTATAATCATAATAATTTCATTTTGCTTGATTGCAATGGAAGCTATCAATGTTTATTCAAATGAATCTCAACAATACCCCACACTAAACCAATCTCTTGATAGAAAATAAAATTCAATACCGGCATAATTACTTAGTGAGTGGCAGCACAAATGGCTCCATACAGTTGCTGAAGGATGCAACCTGTTCCGTGTCCAACATTTAAACCCGGGACCTTTCAAAATGGAGGTGAATCAATGAGCTATTGAAACCCATAAGAGTATGACTTGCAAACAAGGCTAACATTTCCTTTCAATCTTCTCTCTGACAGCATCTATTTTACTAAACACCTGTTTTAAAATAGTTGAACTTGTATTTTACCTGCTCTGGTACCAAGTGTGTGGTCTGCAAATGGTCCAGTGCCAGCAGAGCTTGTGGGACCAGCATTTCTTGTCCAATCAAAATCATCTGCCTGTGCATTTGTGTAGCCACAGACATTGGTGTTCTCGAAGTCACATGCCAGAACAGAAGCCGGGTTAGGTGGCAAACCACTAGGAGCTGGTGATGTCAAGCCTACAGGAGAAATATTTCACAATAAATAATCATGGCAGAAGCAATCAAAATCTTAAAAAATGACTGCTTCCTAAGCCTACATGAATGATAGAAATTTGAGCAGCAAGTAAAATTTATCTGTAATGCCTTGCTCTTTGATGGTTTGACAGAAACATTTGGAAGATAACAGGAGAAATGTTTTATCTGAAGTCACCAAGATGGCAACACACAACATATAAGCTCAAGAGCTTTCGAACCCATCAATGCCAATGTCAAAAATGCTACTATTTTTTTCACAGATGATTTTGTCTCAGTTATCATCTGTACACAGTGGTCGCATCACTTGTATAGTGTCGTTTCATGGTTTAAGCAGGAAAGTCTTTCCCATATTGAGCTTAATCCTCTACAAAGGAAAAACTGGATTTAAAGGTCACTTGTATTGAACAGACTAGCAGGTTACTCAGTGAAGATTTAGCAATGAAACTGTAGAGATAACACTACCTTGACATGCTCCAGTGGTAATGTTTGTGTCATCTATAGCGATGTCACCATGGATACTGGTTCCTCTTACACCTTCTATAATAATCTGCAAAACATAAAATATCAAAATCTTTTACAAAATGTTGTAGCATCATTCTTCAATCCACCATGTCTTCATTTTGTAGTAAATACAGTTTATAATTTTACTAATCAAAGCCAGCAAGTATTAATTTGCCAACCAGAAACTCTAGAAAAGCTCAAAGAATGCATCAAGCACGTAAACCAAGGATTGAATTCAAATAAACTTCTGTGATTATGCGTTAAACAGTATGCTGATTGCCTCTGTTTTGCTATAATTCAAGGGATGAAAACAAACAAGTTCTTCATGCTAAAAAATTAAGAAGCAGTCAGCATTTTTTTAGCATTTACCCATTGTACTGTGCCGTTTTAAACTTGTTTTTTAAGAAATTAAATAAAGTTAGGACCAAACAATAGAGACCTGGATCTATACCCTTCATTAAAACCTTTGTAGTACATAGATTTAAGTCAAATCAGGGGCTTGTTTTAATGGCTGGTTGGTGAGCCATAAGCTATATGAAATTAAAGAGTGCTGAGTACCTGTCTACCTGCTGCCAAAGGAATTGAGGAATAAGCCCGAAAGCCAACTCTTTCAGTAGGGATATCAATAAAGAAGCACTATACTCATTACTTATATAACTACCTGTACAGATCCAGAGCCCGATACAGTTATCTGTCCTGCTTTCCAGTTAGCTCCCTGTGTACCAGTCCTGGTCCAAACAGGTGACCCAAGGCTAGTTCCACGTTTAACATATATATTTAGAGCCTTAATGTGGTCACCAAGCATGTTGTACCAGAACGAGAAACACTGAGACTGCGTTATCTGTATGGATGGTCCAATCAGTCGGGCTTTGTCACCATTTCTTCTTGGAGCAGATGTTTCAATGTACATATAGTAACCCCCTGTGAATATCAAATAGTCACATATAAATTTGGCTGCTTTGAGTTCAAGACTAGCTTCAGCTGAATAACACTATTCATGCCTGGTTCATACTAGCTTTGCCTGCATCAAGATTAACACTTTGGTTGCATAACACTAGCTTTGGTTGCACAACACTAGCTTTGGTTGCATAACACTAGCTTTGGTTGTACAACACTAGCTTTGGTTGCACAACACTAGCTTTGGTTGCACAACACTAGCTTTGGTTGCACAACACTAGCTTTGGTTGCATAACACTAGCTTTGGTTGCACAACACTAGCTTTGGTTGCATAACACTAGCTTTGGTTGCATCATGTTTAACACTAGTTTTGGTTTTATTGAAATGAACACTAGCTTTGGATTCCTCAAGTTTAAAATTAGCTTTGGTTTTGTCAAACTTGCTTTAATTGTATTAAGTTTAAAACTAGACTAAATAGCATATCCAGAAGTCCTTGGAATGAAAAGTACTAGACCTTTCCCCATATTAAATTGTCAAATATGGCAGTTCAGCATATGAACCCTAAAATATGTCTGTCAAATATAAAAAATGTAATATAATATCAAGTCTCCAACTTTGCCCATTAAACAAGAGATGGTAATACGATTATAAACATTTGTAGCATTTTGTACAAACTAGAAGAAAAACTCATCCAGATGGCTATCTATACTTTG
The DNA here is from genome assembly GCA_012932295.1 of Cyclina sinensis. Taxonomy (NCBI): domain Eukaryota; kingdom Metazoa; phylum Mollusca; class Bivalvia; order Venerida; family Veneridae; genus Cyclina; species Cyclina sinensis. The sequence continues at coordinate 4,332,439 of JAAONU010000003.1, forward strand.
GTATCCTACAAAAAAGATGCCTTTCTTACAGAACAAGAACCAGAACTTTTCTAAAAGAAAACTAGAAAACCTTTTTATCAACACCTTATACGAGATGTTTTTGCCTAAAAGAGACTTAGTTTACTTACTTCCATTTGTATGATCCCCAGAGGGTCCTGTGCCCATAGAAGAGGTTTTACCCTTATGTCTTGACCAATCAAATTGCTCTGTCTTATCTTGTTTCCAACCACAGGTGTCGTAGGAGAAATCACATGGGTAGCCATTACCACCTGTTTATGAAAATCTCAAACATAAGCAAGAATGAAGGCAACACTAGTCGGTAACAGATTTTAAAGTTACAAGTAAAAGGCCTAACTCGGACCAGTTTACGCATTTTTTTCAGAATTTAATTTTTGGTTTATGATATGTCGTAGATTCTAATGTTTTCAGAAAGATCTCAAAACAATACATTAGTCATACCCTTCACACTCATTGAAAAAGTTTCCAATATCTCACAAGCCAACTAATATCTAACAGGACTGAAATGTAGGCACAAGAGCACCAATAAACATATTACATGTATGTATTCAGAGTAACAGAATTATGAATAAAAAAAACGATCCAAAAGCCATCTGCTGTACAAGTATCTTCTATCTGAATAATAACATACATGTAAGTTATGTTGTAATATGTGATATTACTTGTTATAACTTTATCATTTTACATTATAGAACATTATAATACCATCTGTAATATTATGATGCATCACACCTAACATACGTTTTATTACGTTACTAAACATTACAATATACCTGATGTAACTTCACAATACGTCATATGTCATACCTGTTGGTTTGGCTGTTGACCTTCTTGTTGTTGCCATAGTTACTTTTTGCGATACCTGTGGGGTTGTTCTGGTTGTGGCACTACCAGTAGGGGTCACTGCTGGTATTGATGGTAGCGAATTCTGGGGCATTCCTGAAAAAAAAAATCTTTTCCATGGAAACTCAAATGATATTGATACTCAGTTTTTATCTTATACATATTTTCATATTATTTCCTTAAGTATTACACAAATGCAAAGTATTTCAAAAATATTTCAAAACAAGCAAACAATATCCTTCGTAAAAAATATACTGGACATTTGGGGAACTGGACGCCTTTTAATACTTTGCTCTAAGCAATTTTACACCATGATAAATTGTAGAGAGTACATGCATAAGCCCTCGATGCTGCCATGAATTAAAAAATACCGGTACATGTATTTTAAAGTCTTATATTTTAAATATATAACAGTGAATATTGGTACAAACAGTTGTTATGAAGTAACAAAGAATAAATATGATAGTAGTGGACATACATGTATAAATAAAACTTACTGTTGCATGAGGTTGTGTTGGAAAAGCTAATATCGTCCAGTGCAATATCTCCAGCATAACTCGTTCCCCGAGTTCCCTCCATAATGATCTAGTCAGAATGAATAAAAAGTCATCTCAACAGCTTACAAAAATCACAACAGCAGTGACAAAAACTTCTTTCCTTGGAAAATGCCAAGACACAGATATTCACAGAAAGCCCACAAATTCAGGTTTTTGGTAAATATACCTGTCCCTTAGAATGACTGAAGCTGTTACAAAAATTTGACTCTAAAATTGACTGACTTCTGCAAGTCCAATTTTTGTTGCCCTTACTGCTTATATTCTAACAAGGAAGCATTCAGTTTTCTAAAGATAAACTTGAGCCAGTAATGAAATGTTAATTTAATGGGTGTAAATCAAGTGTATATGCACACAGCTGTTTTGTTTTAAAGAATGAAAACAGTGTTCAATATTACCTTATATGCCATCGTCTGTTTTGGGATACTAATTTTTCCTTGAAGCCATGTTGTTCCTTGTCTACCCTTCAGCTCCCAGATAGGGGTTTGAGCTCCATTCTGGCTCCACACCCAAACTCTCAGAGCTCCAATGCCATTACCATTCATGTTGTACCAGAAAGAGAGGCAGCTTGGTGACCCTGGGGTCAATCCCTCACTTACAAGCCACGCCCTGTCTCCTGTTATTCTTGGTGCCGATGCCTCAATGAATATATAGCTACCTAAAATAAACATATTTAGGGAAAGGTAATAACTACACTCATGAAGGTCAGGAAAATATATGATTGTGCATTCAATCCACAACTTACAAAGACAACTTTTTCTCTTTTCAATTGAATGAACAGAATTGAATGCTATTTCTGTAATCAGTCTTTTCCCTTTTTTCACATATCTAGTTTATACTGAGAAACATTTCCAACACATAAGAATTTAATGCTGTATAAATCATGCATTCCATTCTCCTGCGTTACCCCACACACATATTTGAAACAAATACCCAAAGTCGTAACCTTGCAAACTAAAGGCAAAATGCTAACATGGTTTTAACATTAACAAAAATAGAACATTTCTAATACCTTGAGAGTTCCCTTGAGTGTGGTCACTAGTAGGCCCAGTCTGACCACTGGGTGTGGCACCTTGTCTCAACTGCCAGTCAAACTGATCATCACCATGGTCATTGGTCCATGTGCAAAGATTCCGTTTCTCAAAATTACACGAGATACCTATAGAAACACAAGTTAACTAAGCTGCAGTACAGAGCTAAATATGATAATGTTATCACTTTACTTCATTCACAAAAAAACTTCATCAGGTGTTAGCTTAGAAAATAGAAAAATATACGTACAATTCATCATTCTTCAAAAAACAAGGAAGGAATAATAAAAACAATAAAAATAACTAAATACAGATTTTGGGATTACTATCTAAAAATTGATTTTCTAACCTCAAAGTTACCGTTTTACTCTCAACACATGGCTACCTTCCACAAATTCTTTAAGGTATAGTACGCAACAAAACCATTTCATCTGCTTGTTTCTAAGAATAAATTTTAAATTCAGTTTTTCTATACATATTTGGATTAATACACCTAGAATAATTCCACATAAACATTAGAAAAATTAAACAAAATCAAGACCTGCTGCAGAACAGGATCCTGGGGTGACGCTGTAGTCATCAATGGCAATGTCACTCTGGACACCATTTCCCACAATTCCTTCAAACACTATCTGCCATGATTTACTGCTGACAGGGACAGTGAGTGATGCAATATTCCATGAGTTACCTTGGTTACCTTGAGATCAAATTACACATTCATATTTCAGAAATCTTAGCTACAAAAACAGGAACCACAATTAACTATACAAAGGTACAACAAAATTCATCCATACATGTACATCGTAATTTGTCAAATCTTTAATTTTAGATCAAAAGAGCAGTATTGACTTATAATAACATCACAGATTGGACCAGGTGTTTTTTACAAAATAACAAATTGGTAAAACAGTCAAAATTTCACTCTTTGACTACAGACGTGACCATAAAGTCCCTAAATCACAATTTTGTTACCCAAAACACTTAATCACATCTTTCACTCTTAGCAAAACGAACTGCATGGACTTGAGAACGTTTTCATACTACACCATAATACTGTTCTTTCAGAATTTGTTTGATCTCATTAAGACAGTACAGCAAAATATGGGTAAGACATACCGGATCGAGTCCAAGCCTTTTTATAGACACCTCCAATGACAGTATACACATTCAATGTGCCCATACGTCTGCCATACATACTGTACCAAAACTTAAGGCAAGAAGGCTGGTTGGATGCATTGTAGATAGGGCTCATGAGCCTGGCCTTGTCACCTCGCTTGCGTGGAGCAGATGCCTCAATGTACATGTAGTGCCCTATGTAAAGTAAAACACACAAGAATTACAACAAGTTCTTAAAAACTCAAATCTCAGTACTTAAATGCAGATTTCAATCATCAAATTAAGTAAATAACAAGGTGAAAAAGTAAACATTAGTAAGTAAGTAAGTAAAGTCTTTATTTAACGAGGCTACACATTTGGTTTCCCAATCTACCATGCGGGCCTCCAAAAACATAATTGACAAATATACAGTATCATGATTAAATAACATATCATAAATCTTACATTAAAACACACAAAAAACACATTTCATAAAATACCCAAAATGTATATACATTACTTTTGCTATAATACATGTTCTGAAGGTACTGACATGGTTAAGACAGGGATGTAAAATGCCAGTTAAAATACAAAGCTTGAAATTCACTAATTGATTTTGATTGACGAATATTTAGAGGGATATTATTCCACAGTTTAGCACCTGAGTAATCTAGGGATTTTCTAAAGATTTCTTTTCAGGTCGCGGTACTACTAAATCTGAATTATTTGCTGACCTTAGGTTACGCCCATGTCTTTGATGTACAAACTGGAATTTGTTTTTCATGTAATGTAGAAATGATGCATCATTTATTGGTTTAAACATAATGATAGCTTTTTTGTATTTCATTCTTTCATCAAATCTCATCCAGTTCAATTCTTTAAATAACTCAGCAGATGGAGCATCACAACTTTTGTCACGAATGATTCTTGCAGCTCTTTTTTGAAATTTTATCATATCTGAGATCAATTCATTCCTACTGTTGCCCCAGATTGTACAGCAATAATTAATAATAAATAAACATTAATAATTAACACTAAGAAAAAGCAATTGATGATGATAAAAATAAAAAACTGAACTAACCAAGTTTTGTTCCTAGTGTGTGATCAACTGTAGGCCCTGTTGCAGCACTGGTTGTTCCGCCAAGATCCCATGACCAATCAAAATTGTCCAAACTGCCATGATATTGTACAAACCCACATATTGATCCTGATTCAAAATCACACTGGGTGTTGTTGGAACTCCCCAATGGGTTTGAGGTTGCACTCACTGAAATAAACAAATAATGTTAAGTATATCATGTATATCACGTATTAAAAACATCCTACCAATAATAATGGACATAAATCAAGGCTTTTACCAGTAAGTAAGTCAGTAAAGACTTTATCTAACCAGGCTAAAAATCTGATTGCCCAATCTTCCATGTGGGTCTCAGCAAATACATGTTTTATATAAAGCAAAGGCTATTTGAAAAAATTCATCAAATGAAGCAATACACAAACGCAATACATATATTGTATAGTAAGCATGTTACACAACTCAAAGCTGATAGCATATAATATATGTATATGCAGTGTTACAGTCGAGTGTGTACCTGCGTCAACAAGTATATTCAACCTACATGTATAAACACTGCATCAAAGAATCAATTCTTTAGTTCAGTGGTCTTGAGAATTCATTTATCAAGTAATTCATGGTCCAACAGGCAAGAGTTAGAATCCTGTTAGGACCGGATATGCACTTCAGTTTAGTGTGATAAACTGAAGTTCGTTCAAACAGCTATAAGCCAGTGTATTCTAGTATATACAGCTATTATCCAGTGTATTCTAGTATATACAGCTATCATCCAGTGTATTCTAGTATATAACACTAATATCAAGCAAATGTTTTTTATCAGATGGCGGCTGAACTTGTTTTTTAAAAATATTTTGCTTCTGTAAGTTTAAAGGTGGTGCAGTAATATCAATAATCAACATATAAAGTTGAGCTTTAGTAGTTATCTGACAGAAATATTTCATAAAAATTATCTTCCTTTCCAATGTTTGATCGTTAATTATACTCTGCAACTTATGAATTCTGGGATACAAGAATGCAATCCAGGATATTCTATACACAGAAGAACTGGTAATGGAAGTTACCCATAAATTTGGCAAGGCTAGTTTAAACAACAGTCAGAGTCATAGCAGATGGGCAGGTCACTTTACCACTGTTTCTAAGACAGTCCATTTTTACACCTTTTTATCCAGTAAGAAACCTATAAATTAACAGCCTCCAATATATACATGGAGTCTGTTTCATTTTCAATGTCAAACCGACCTGCACATGGTCCGTCTGCTATGGAAACATCATCCACTGCTATGTCACCTCGGAAACCACTTCCTCGTACCCCTTCAAGTATAATCTATAAACAAAAATATAAACAGATAATTCCAACTCAAATGTTTAAAATCAAGATACATGAAAAACAGTAACATTTTCAAACTAAGTTGACTTACCTTCCTTTTTGTTACACAATATTTGTAACAGTATCATGTAGATAAAATTCTCAAAATTTCACAGATTTGACCATCAACAGTCTATAATCCCTTTTGAGATAATTAGAACAGAAAATGTAATATGCACCATAACCAGAAATTTTGCATGAAATTTCCTCTCAAAATTAGTGTTTTCTTTATTCTAAAAGGGATTTTACCTAAATTTTAGATCAGTTCTTTTTACGACCTCCCCACTCCCGCCCCCACCAAAAAAAAATCAATTCGAACATTGGTAGTATTTGCTATGTAGCAACTCAAGTATACACTGGTTATGATACAGAGAATTTTGTGGGTGAATTATTCAGAGTCTTACAGAAGGGCTTGAACTGCAGCATAAAGTAAATGCATTCTCAGTGGTATAAGCATACATGTACATACATTGAATGGTTTTGATGCTGAGATTGTTAAGGCTGCTTTATTCCACTGGTTTCCTTGTGTTCCTCTCCGTGACCAGAGTGCAGACGATGGAAGCGAGAGACCAAACTGTACGTATACATTTAACTTGTTTACATGTTGACCATACATGTGGTACCAGAACGTGAAACACTTCTGTCCTTGCTGATTTGGTGGTATTTGAGGGCTGATCAAGCGAGCCTTATTTCCTGCTGCCCTTCCAGATGTTTCAATATAGACGTAGTATCCAGCTAAATATATATTAAAAGCGAGGTTTTAATGGAAATAGCCTCAATAAATTCAAACCATATAAAGATTCCATATGGCTTTAAATAAGATAAACAGAAGTATGAAGTTCAGTTCAATAATATTTCGATAAACATTATTATTTCTATTATTATTACTATTATTATTATTACTATTTATAGCAAAAAACAAAAAAAGGTAACATTTATGGTGCATTGAATGTATAAATAGTCAGATAGTTATCATACTGAAGAACAGTTGCAGGACCTTAGTTGTGGTTCTGATATCTGGTCCCTGTAAAATTTTGTTTTGCCTCTTAGTAGCTGAGTCACAACGCAGAATCATTCAAGAACTGCCATCTTTGACATATGATGTCATGATGACAAAAGAACATATGGTCCCACTCATTTGTCAGGAGAGTAAGAAAAATTAATTAAGGTGGATAGGAAAATACACTAACTATTGCAAGGATAGATGCATACATTTATGCCCAAGGCGCTGTGTCTAAGGCAAAATGTATTAACATTCCTGAATCAGACACATTTATATAATTTCAGAAATTAATAATCTTACATCCTGAATGGTCAGTGGTAGGCCCAGTATTTGCTGTGCTTGTCCGACCCTTCTGTCTTGTCCAGTCAAAGTTATCTGTTTTGTCCTGCCTCCAACCACAAAGACTCGAGTCAAAATTACAATTGGTTTGACCTGGTGATGCTGTTGGCATGGAAACTGTCACAGCAGCAGTAGTCTGTGGTTTTGGTACAGCCATTACTGGGCGTACTGAAACATACCATTTTATTTCTTATAAACTGAATTCATAAATGAATTTACACAATGATTTTAGTATAGTACAGCTTAACTCAAGCTTAGTTCTTCGAAGCAGAAGTCATTTAAAACTATATTTGCACACTTCCATAACAAGAATCAAAGCACTGTAGGTGCTGAAGTGGCACTCAGAGAAAGCACTGAAAATTTCAGCAGCTATGGTACGACTTAATCCTTGAAAAACAAATTGATTAGTAGCATTTTACTAATATTGATCAAAGTAAATTGGAGAAAGTTATCAATTTGAATGACATTTGTATTTCATACTATACAAATTCCTGACAAAAATAATGCCTCATGTTGATTGGTTTTCTTTTCTCTCAAAGCAAATGAAGCTGCAACGTCGAACATGTTTTAAATTGTTAGCATTTTGTATTCTGCTTCAATTTCAGCTTAATTCAATACTTCTACTGATGTCTGAATATAACAAATCATTAACTGCTTGCAAAAACAGCTCAACTGAACCTCATTACCCTTCATACTATACAGCTGAGAAGCCCATCTCACAATCAATTATGGAATCACAAGGCATGTAAATAATAGCAAAATTGTAACAAGGGCAAATCTATATGCCCCTCCCAAAAAGTGGAGGGGGCATAAAAATATCAATATGACTATCCACCCAAACATTGTTACAGTAATAAATGGCTATCCACCCAAAGATTGTAATAAATTGCTATCGAATCAAACACTGTAATAAATGACTATCCATCCAAACATTATTAAACAGTTGTATTCCATTTCTCTATTGAACTTTGAATTTTTGACAGACACCTCGACAAGGGGCATGATTCAGTATCATCAAGTTTTATATGATTTCGGAGGAAACGTAATGCTCCAAATTTAGGGTATGCCTCTTTAAATGATATTCTTACATACTTACATCCACATGTCGAACTGGAGAAAGAGATGTCATCTATTGCAATATCTCCAGAGTAACTCTTTCCTCTTATTCCCTCAAAGATGATCTTGTAAGACTTTGTGAGCTGCGGTATCGGAGCTTGTCCTTGAAGCCACTGTTTACCTTGGTTTCCAGCAAGATGCCATATTGTCCTGTTTGCCGACCCTGCCATGTAAAAGGAAATGTATTTCAAGATGCATAATAGTGAAATACATGGAAGTTAAATGTAGCTACATTAACAGTTGGGTCCAACCAAATGACTGACTGACAAAAAAGCTTTCCAACCAGTCAAATGACCAATGGACTGATACTTGTAAGTAAAATTAATAGAAAGAAAAGCAAGCTTCAAATGCTGGTTACAAGAATAATGGTAGCACATAAATCCTGTTATTTCAGTATGTTCTGTAATTGCAAATAAAAGTTCACTTTTAACTAAGAATCAACAAAGAAGAAACACTTGCAAGGCATAAGAATGTGGTTAGTATTATATACAGAGTGCAATGAGGGAAAGCTCATACCGGAGGGTACCACGTATATCTGAAGTGTGTCTACTGTAGTTCCGTACATGTTGTACCAGAAAGAGATGCAACTTCCTGTCGGGTTTGGCTGAAACACCTCACTGACCAACCACGCTACATCGCCTGGACGACGGGGTGACGATGTCTCAATGTACATGTACTTTCCTTGAAAAAAAATGCAATGGTGCCAAAGGTAACAGTATCATGTTGACAGTTTCTTAATTGAAAATGATTATCCAATTCTTATATAGCTTATTTGCATTCATGTCTTTGTTCTTATGGAAATGAAACTAAAATTTATAAGTTTAATTACAATGGATCTAAAAGTATGCATTTTTGTAGAGGTAACAGAATAGTTTCAGATCGAACTATCATAAATTTTACTGGCACTTATAACCAATCGATGTCAACAAGATTTGTAAGGAAATGCCTGATTTTTATCCTTTTATGGTCTTTTAAGACAGAGACAAAACACTGCTTCCAACTGATTAAGTTTTAGCAAATGGTCACTTACAATGACTTATAAATAAACAATGTGATGTGACAACAAGGCTTTGCCAGGAAAACCCATGCTTTTTGTATGATGAATCTTCAACAGCATTTTTTTTTAAACCCTTACCTATGTTGTTTCCCTGTGTATGATCTGTACTGGGTCCTGTGGTTCCTGAAGCAGTTTTTCCAGACTGTTGTGTCCAATCAAAGTCATCCCCTGTTCCCCTAACATTTCTCCATGTACACAGATTGTTGTCAAAGTCACAATCACCTGAATTATGAGGGGATAATTACAGTAATAGGAAACGATGCTGAATCCATGGTTAACTGAACTGAATGTTTGCTTTCAAACTCAAAGAAAAATCTATTTCGAATCAAGGTTGAGTATGGTTGAATCTTAGAATACAGAGGGGGTCAGCACATTGTGGGGATGGTGTTTAATGACTGATTGTGACCTAAAATGAAGAAACAAACATGAACCCTGTATATAAAGTAAAATCATTGGCTTAGGTGTTAATTTTGTTAATTTCATCTTGGATTATTTTGATATGAATACTTCTCAAATTGATACTTTATAAAAATTTAACGATGAACATTCAGTCACCTGGATTTCCACATGATCCTGAAGTAAAGGTAACGTCATCAATAGCAATGTCTCCACGGTAATTTGTACCTCTGACACCCTCAAACACAACCTGAAATAATTATCATTTATAGTGGTTTCATTCATACTTTTATTCTGTCCTACTTCCAATCTTTCAGCTGTTTGTAGTTATGCTTTGTTTTTTATACACATTCTTCTCTGCAAAATGGGTGAACATATTTCATTCACTTACTTTAATATGCCGTTTCTGATGATGTCACATTAATACAAGTGATTGTAAAATAGTACCTTATATCCTTGAGAAGCAGTACTCTGGGGCACTGTAGCACTTCCAATAACCCATCTGTTGCCTTGGTTACCAGACATTGTGAATAAAGGCAGTCCAAGATTTGACCCAACCTAAACAATAAATAGGTAAGGATGTGTTATCTTTTACATATAAACTCAGTTCCTACACAATGACTGGATATAGTACAAAGATTACCGGTAAATACGTCATGAAAACAAAATTATACATCTACAAAACAAAATCTATCAAATTTTTGAAATTTACTTTTTTCATACTTGTATCCACTCATAAATCAATCCAAGAATAAAGATTACACGGTTCATTTGAATTCATTTCTTTTATAGTTGTGTATGACAGAAAACTGGGAAAAATAAACACATGCCAGTGACTGGATTCGATCTCAAGTACCCTTGATCTAACATGGACACTCTACCACATCTTCATTCAAATGAATGTTTGACAAAGGAGTAGAAGTGCCTTATACCTCTAGGACATCTTATAAGAGTCCTACACTGGTTGGTGGTACAGACAGGAATATCTGACTTGTGGGTAACTGTTAAAGGTGGTAACCAGGCTCTGCTGTGTAGCCTCTAAACATTTACCCAAGAGTCAGATATGCCTCTCTGAACCATAAACCAGGGTTTCTTCTTTTTTTATTGCGTATCACACATACATTAAAATTGGGAGGAAAATAACAAAAACTAATAATTTTATTCAGCACTATTTTTTTTTATAGTAGCGTATGAATTTACGACTTCATTGATAATGGAGTGACATCAATTAAAGCATTGCGACTTATCTTACATGGGGGATGTAAGATGAGTTTTCCTAGCACTGGTGTAAACAGTAAAAAATCCTGTCTGACATGCAAGAAATCTATATACTATTATCACTCTAGTTTCCTCCTCCTAAAAGATTTCTAACCTTCAGTACAAAAAAGGTTCTAATTGTGTTTTCCACTTACCTCGGCATATACATTCAGTGTACCTATGCCATTGCCGTACATGTGGTACCAAAAGTTTACACATATGTCACTGTTGTCTCGATATGGCCTAGACATTAAGCGTGCTTTGTCTCCATTCTTGCGTGGTGCTGAAGTCTCAATATACATGTAGTGACCTGAAGTAAAATGACTCCATTTGTAATATTAGTTTCCCAAAACAAAGCCAGAATTTTACTTTTTTAATAAATAAGATTTTTATACACAGTTTACTATAAGTGTTCATAAATATGGTATATTTAAAACAGCTTTCCCCTAGCTGAAAACCTTACATTTAGGCTTAAATATTTTCTTTCATAAAAGCTGAACTTAAAACAGATTTTTTTTTTCAAATATGCTCAAAAACTGTGCCAAAAAATCTATTAAAACGAAAATTTGACCTCAGACTGAAACGACCCATACATAGTATGGTTTCGTGTGAACCTGTAAATCTAAAATGATGAAGCACACTTTGTTATCACTCTTTTTCACATAACACATAAATAATGGCCAAAATGTGGACATGCGGTACCTCAAAATCTTTAAAATAATAATTGTGACAATGATGTTAATATCCTTTCTTTTAAGTCAGCCATGTTCAAATTAACAAATGACACATGCCTTCATAATCAACTTCCAAATGTTAGCATAATTATGGTGGCCTTACTACGGGAGGAAACTGGTGTCCCCAGAGAAAACCCACCTGTCCAGTCTGGTGACCACCTACCATGTCACCTACTTCCAAGGATGGGAACTGAACCTCAGCAAGTGTGCAAACTACTTTACTAATAGGACAAAAAATATACAAGATTACTTTACATGAGCATTTAACCCTGAACATGCTGAAATTTTATAATGGATTTGCCCAGCTTTGAATTTGGAACAGTCCATTCAAAGTTTAAGGGATTTCAATATCAAAATACAAAAATGGAGCTACCAACAGTATAGAGCCTGGTCAGACTGCACGGATGTGCAGGCTGACCTGGCTCTATACTGGTGGCAAAGGCTAATCACTTTCGGTTCCAGCAGGTTAAGGGTTAATTAAGACAAATTGTTTCAGCGGGGACTGAAGATAGAAAATACAGGCAAGATGTTACATACCATTTGTCGTTCCATACGTATGATCCCGTCTGGGACCAGTGCCTGATGTTCTTGTCCCGCTGTTATCTCGAGTCCAATCAAAATTGTCTGTTTTATCCTGTGTGTAACCGCAGATATTATTTTGCTCAAACGTGCACTTTCTTGCACTAAGATTACCAGTTATAGGTGTAACAGAAACACCAGGCTTTGGTGTTGAGAGTCCTACAAAGTTAACACATACACATGCATATTTACATCAACAAATTATCTAAGAGTACAGTGAGGTGGATTTATATTTCTTCATAATGTTTGTGCGTAAATTTAAATACAGCTGTAACAATACCATCATCAAAAGCTGATTTTATCATTAGGTTCTAGTTTAATATAAGAATAGCCCCACATAAATACTCCAAAGAAAGTATCAAAGAAGGTATGGTTTATAAGGTCATGGCAGAAACTTAGTTACTATTGATTTGCTTGTCAAATATTCTTAATTAAATATATAGTCAAAGACTATACAATAACTTGAGTTTAACTTACTTTTTCCTTTTCTTTCTTTTTCTTTTTTTTTGGCAAAATGCCAACACAATAGAATTTGGCAAAATGCCCATACATTAAGAAAATTTCGCAAAGTGCCAATACATAAGAAAATTTGGTAAAGAAAAACAAAACAAATGGTGGAAGCTTATTTCAGAATAATTTTGCATATTTCTCGCTTTTCAAATAAAACAAACCTGCACAAGATCTGAGGGCAACATCGTCAAGTCCCATATCTCCACGGAAACCATAACCATTGATACTTTCAAATACAAGCTAAAAAAAATAGAACCATAAGTTACAATCAAATTTTTTGTCAAACCATCAAAAATTTTACTCACTTGTATGTTGCATGCATTGCACATTACATAATTTCTGATTTATATTACTTATTACTACTATGATATTCTTTTTCAATCATTTTTTTTTTACATAAAAGGTTAAAATTATTCAGTAGAACTGTAACTTTATTTAGTAAAGATTTCTTTAATATGCAATTTTATTATGGCCTGAATATTTACGGAGTAAGACCCAGTGCTGGGAAGGGTCACTAAACCCTGTTGCCATTGGTTTCCTTGTGTACCAGCTCTCGTCCAGAGAGGACTATCCAATGTAGGTCGTTTCTTCACATACAGGTTCATAACTCCTATGTTGGGTCCATACATGTGATACCAGAACGTAAGACACTGTACTTTGCCATGAGGTGTGATCGTTGGACTTTGAATCTGGGCAGTTTGATTGGCATATCTCACTGATGCAGCAGTGTAAAGGTAGTAGCCCGCTGAAATTACGAAATTTAAAAGATTTTACCAAAGTTAACATAAATTTAATCTAAGACCAGGTTGCCAGAAGAACGAATAAATATTGTCCACAACATGCCTACAGTTCTTGGGACCAGGCAATTAAAGAAACCTACTATAACAGTCATCAACTGACTAGATATTTCTACATAACGGTTTACATGCCATGTAGAAATGTTTAGTTGAAATTCAAATGAAATGTAAATTCGTGCAACTGCATGTCTACTACTCTTGAGATCTGCTTCCTGGAAATCAGACAAAATATCGTATGTAATACGTACTCACTAAAAGATTGATAACCTCAGCCATATAACAGACACATGCAGGAATTTTTCCTTTCATTTGGAATCAATACAAATATTCAATCTCTTACTTCCTGAGGTATGGTCCCCAGAAGGTCCCGTTCCTGGTAATATAGTTCCACCTTTCTGTCTCCTCCAATCAAACTGGTCCGTCTTGAGTTGCGTCCATCCACAAAGGTCATAATCAAAGTTGCATGTGACAGAAGTAGTTTTCATGTGCGTTGTTGTACTGACCATGGCTGTTTTTGTTGTTGTTGTAGCAGCAGTAGTGGCGGTGGTAGTAGAGGAAGGTCTGGCTTTTGCAGGGGTTACTAAAGGAATCATGTAAAACAGGATAAAGTCAAAGCCTCATTTTAAACTCAAACTGATCATATTTTCAAATTCCAAACAGGAAATGTATTTTTGTCAGCATGCAGAATAACATAAACAGTACCCAAATGCTCCGTTTCATTCTGATGTCTACTGACTTTTTTTTTTTACAAAAAAAAATTTGACATAAAAGCAGCTTGTTCACATTCATTTGCAATGACAATCTTAAAGAATTCAGACCTTTGTATTAACAGATGACCTCAGGGTAAAATTTAAAACTTACTGGAGACAGAACTGGAGTGTGAATTACAGTATAAAATATTATCTCCACACTTTCCCATGCAGAAATGAACATATTTTCAATCATAACATGTGTAAAATCTTCTAACAAAAAATATCTATTGAGGTTTAAAATCTGATCAATTTTCAAAGAGTATGGGAAAATTTAATATTATAAAAATAATCAGGTTTCTAATTTCAATAAAAGACATAAATCCAATGAATAATTTGAGAAATAACACAGCTATGATATAACATTTACTTGTATATGTCAATCCGAAAAAGAAAAAAAAGCCCTTTACCAAGACATTTTTTTTTTTTGGACTTCTTTTTAGTTGCAATTTTTTTTTTCAGATTTCTGTAACTGAATTCTACTTTTTTCAGCAGCTGTTATAAAACAGTCTGTCACTGCAAAGGTATGACAATGCAAATGTGTAAAAGATTCATCTGAAATGTTCTGGCCAATATTTGCTTACTTCTTGGAAAAATGGCTGACATAAACATTTGACATTTATATACAAATTGTATTCAATGTAAGCACATCTATCCACTCTGCTGACAACAGAGACAAGGGGGACAACGTTTGCCCTTCATGTTGATGGCAAGTTGACGAGTAGAGTTAATGTAATGTAAAATGAAGAAACAGACTGTACTGCAAAACTTACATGCACAGTTGCTGTTAAGTGTTGTTTTGATATCGTCAACGGCGATATCTCCAGTTATACTACTCCCTCGGACCCCTTCGATTACGATCTGAAATAAACAGAGATCATATCAAAGTACAGTCAAAATGGGTCTGAATGAATCACAATACGATATAATTGGGATCCATAATGAAAACACTCTTTTGGTCCCTAAGATAATGGATTACAAATAATAATGCAATCCTGAGGAAAAAAAAGGTACGTCCCCGATTCAAAGAATGACTTGTCCCATTTGTATTTGTTTAAAATAGTAGAATCATCTCTACGAATGAACACTCCTGTCTTTCATTCAAACAAGACACATCTTTCAGCCCTTGCTTTGTACGCTGATTAGAAGATGCAGTTGTCCTGTCTGATTTTGTACAATCCATCGAAACCATTTCTTTGTTATCTGCCTTACCACTTCTTAGGAAATTGTATTAATTCTCTAACTTTATCCACTTCTATAGCTAATTAATAAAACTAAATACTTCTCCTTAAAATACTTAAATAAAATATCCTTGCAGACTTGAGATGTATTTCACAGTTTAAAACTTTAGAAGCCATACCTGATAACTTGTCCTACTGGTCAAGCTGAATTTTCCTTGCATCCATGGCTGTTGCTGGTTCCCGGAGAGAGACCAGAGTAGCGTACTCACTGTGTTCTGGCCATTTATCTGCTGCTTATATATATTCAGGGAACCAACTGTAGCTCCAACCATGCTGTACCAGAACTGGAAACATACTGGGCGATTTGACCCCTTGAACGTCTGACTTGTAAGTTGGGCTTTGTCATTGGGACGTCTTGGTGAGCTAGCTTCTATATATATGTAATGACCTGGAGAAAAAGATGTACAAAGGTTAGAATTACTGCTTTAAAACTTTGTCTTTTACACTGTCTTATTTAGTGAATGTTTTCTACGTTTGGATTGAGTAAAGTTATCTAGACATTATCTCAACTCATGTCAAACATTTGAGACCTTTCAAAGAAGGAATTTTTGGCTAAGTCGAAAATACTTTTACAAATGATAAATTTGGATAGCAGAATAGCTTGTCTGAATCTGTAAAATCATTTTTAAAATTGCTCACTTGATTTGAATAATTTCAAGATAACCTGCTTGCTTCATGTACTGTAGGTAGAGGCAAGTGTTTGTGCTCCAGTATTTTCTCATATTTTTTTATTATTATAGCAATAGTAAAACTATAAGAATTTATAAATAATAACAATAATACATTCAGGAAATTCACATTTTGTTAGATTTGGTTTACTTCTGCAACTTTCCTACCTTGTCCCGTGGCGAGTGTGTGATCAGCTGTTGGACCAGTCCCTTGGGTATTTGTGCTGCCAACTCTAGTTATCCAATCAAAATCGTCCCCTTTCGAGTTTGTCCATGTGCACAATCCTTTCTCAAAATCACACGACCCTGGCGATGGACACCTCCCACTGTGAACTACTACATCATCTATTGCAATATCTCCTAGGTTACCATTTCCCCGAACAGCCTCAAACACAACCTACAAAATGAAAATAACAAGTCACACATGTTAAGCAACAACATTGTTTTTTTGCTTTTAGGGGTGTATTCTGATTAATGTTTAATTTTTAGATGTTTTCAAACCAACATTGAACAGAGAGACTGTAAGCCTTTATCTGCAGTTGTGAAACAAATTGTTAATACTGTGAAATCATTTAAATTCGAGGGCACAAAATTTCGTGGTTTGCCGGCAGAAGGCAATTTCGTGGGGTCATAATTTCGTGGAATTCTATTGCCAGGTAAAAAAAATACGGGGCCGAAAATTCGTTGAATTTAACATTCGGCAATATCCGGCATTTGTGCTTTGAAATTGTTGACACGTGAACGTTAACGTTTTTCCACCTGACCAAACAACCGAAGATTCGTTACTATGGTAATTAACCTATCGATCGGTCTTCTCAATTAACAAGTGTCAAGTGTCAATTATACTTTGTGATATGTTGCGCATCTTTTTCATTGTTAAAATTTAAGGTGTGTAAAAATGATCTTTGTGATTTTTTTAAGCTGTGAAAAACGTTGGCCTTCCGTCTTTGATAATGCAACCTAAATTAGCGCCAATTAACCTTTTTGTTTGCAGCATTGTAATTAGAACAACAAAATACAGTAGTCAATTTACTATACTAAGTATTAAGTTCCAAAGTAATAATAGTTTACTCAATATCAGTAAAAATAAACATTTCTCTCAAGAACCGTATAACTGCAAATAGCATCCGCAGTATAGTGCGGTTTGACAGACACGTGACGGTACGTCACTACAATTTCTACTTTCAGTTTGGATGCACTTAGTAAACAAACACAAATCGGGTACACACCTGAAAAAAAATCATCTATCGGTTTAGTATCCGATTCATACCTATGTTTATCGTTGATTCATTGAATGAAGTACAAAAAAGCCGCGGTTAAGCACACAACTTGTCTACGGACGATGTACCAACTACGAACTACGTCTCACACCTTTTTTGGTGCTGCTGACTGATTGGGCATACTTAACATTATCTTGGGCACAATTTGTTCGTCGGGACTTGATTTCGTGGGTTACCTGAACCACGAAATCCACGAAAATTAATCCCCCACGAATATTAATGATTTCACAGTATGCAAATCTGAGTTATAAAAATTGTTTCTGCTGGTTGAATTTGTTTTAAGCATGTCGTAAATAAAATCAGATAAAAGCTGATTCCTAAATTTAGACTAAAACTGTATATTTACATGTACTAAGGCCTTCACTGTTGAAAATAAGTATTAGTTAGTCTTTATCTATTCTTGATATTTCTAAATCACAAGACCACGGAATATATATATCACAAACTGTTTTATATCAGAGTAGTTCTGGTTTTACAAATCATATATGCATATGTTAAGTAAGTTGTACAGTTGGCAGTTAAGAGCATTTTGCACATCGTACCTGATAGTTTGTATTTCCACGATTCAAGGTGATCTGCCCTACTTGCCAAGTGGATCCCTGGTTGCCTCTCCTGGACCACAATGCAGCACCAACTCTGCCATTTGTTTTTGTATAGACACTTAGCCTGTTCACATTTTTTCCATACATGTAGTAGTAAAACTGAAGGCAAACTGGCGTCCTATGTACAGTGATTGGCGAAAGAAGACGGCACTTCTGATTTTGTCTGTTATCATTTGACTCCATCAACATATAATGACCTGTTATACAGAAAAAAGAATGCCTTTGTTCTAGTTAATGTAGTTAACATCTAAGTATGAAACAACTTCTAAACCAGTCTACCAAAACTGAAGTCAATGCATTCATGTTACAAAACTCACAGGATTCAAAAGAGGTTGCAAAAGTATTAGCAAACTACTATATTAAAGGTAATATCTTTCCAATACAACATCTAAAAAGCTAGACTCAAGTTAGCAGCAATGAAAAAGCATCATTACCTCCAGAGGACTGTTGGGTGTGGTCATTTGGGGGACCAGTCCCTCGAGTAGGTGTTGCCCCAGAGGCCCATTTCCAATCAAACTGGTCATCACCTCTGGACTGCTTATACCCACAGATGTCAGATGTCTCGAAATTACATGTCACTGTACCTGTCATTCCAGGGGGTGGAGTAACACTTCCTGTAATGTGAAATAAAATACCAACATTCACAGGGAATAAATATTTCTTGTAAACCTGCTAAGCATCAGACTTTTACAAATTACTGATTCACTAACGCAAGCTATACTTCACTGTATCTTTGTATTCAAGACATATTTAACAAAATAAATATTAATATCACTTATTTCACCATCTATTACTAACCTGCTTGGCCACATGCCCCATTGGTGAACAGAATATCATCTACACCAATGTCTGAAAGGTAGTTACGTCCCCTGACAGCTTCTATAACAACCTGTGAAAGAAAATCAATATCTATCTATTTAATTGATCTGTTGGGGTTTTTTTTGGGGGGGGGGGAAATACAGAGCCACAAACAACTAAATTTCCCTTAAATATGCTACATGCATGTTTTGTAAATGAAACAGTCTCATAAACTAAAATGTCTTCAACAATAATCATATATGAAAAACTAAAATATGAATATATATTTCTAATTAACATGAACCAGTTCCCAGTTCTCATAGCCAGACACTTAAATGTGTTCAAAGCCATTTCTCATAGTTTTTATATATGAATGAGAAAGGGAAAGAAAAATGAGCCACCCATTTAGAAAACTAGAATCCCACAAGAGTTAAGATTCTCAAGTGACTTACCATACTATACATTTTCAGTGTAAGTACAGGTTTGAATCCACAGAGAAAGTATCAAGTTGAATTTATAATTTGCAAGGCCTTGTTTTCTTAATCAACAGGAAATAAATAGATTTTACCTCTATTTAACTAGTTTGCTAAATGCTTACTACACAAATTTTGAAAAGCTCTGGAAATGAAAGCTACCCAACTATCTATACATCCTTTGCCTTTTGTAAACATGTGATTATCTTTTATATATGTGGTACTGGTACCTGAATATTTCTCTTGTTTGTTATAGTAATAGTGGCCTGGTTCCACTTCTGTCCTTGTGTGCGTTCCCTGTGAAACACGGCAGCACCTAGGGTGTTTCCAGTCTTCAAGTAGACATTAAGGGAATTGACACTGGGGCCATACATATAGTACCAGAAACTTAAGCACTTTTTGCCGGTGGTCACAGAAAACCTGGGACTCTGCAACTGTGCCTTGTCATTCATTTTACCATTGTTGGCCTCATAGTAAATGTAGTATCCACCTGAAGTTATATGATAACACATATAAAACATAAATTATTTCTAAGCATATCTGGTGATTCTGGTCTGACAAATAATTTTAGATTTTGTAAGTTGTATTTATTTCTTTCTATAAGTGCTTTTACAGTGCATAAAGTTAGCACAGAATGTGCCTTCCTTCACAAAACTTTGCCTATACAGTCCAAGCTCCTAGTGAATTAATTTCTCTTCAAAACTAGTTTGTCAATTTTAAGGGTTCTTTCACAACTGTTTGTGTATTAAATGCAGTAGATATTGTTTAGAAAACAGCACGTCTTTCAAAATTATCAGGTAATAATTGTAGAAATGGTTTGCTCTAGATATTTACATCATTATAAGTTATCATTAATATGTTATCTTTATTTTTATCTAAGTATTCTGGTCTTGCCACAGGCTGAGCAAACAATCTTTACGACTTACTTGAGGTGTTAGTGGTGTGGTCGTTTTGAGGTCCTGTCCACATTGATGGCGTTGGTCCTTGACGAATCTGCCAGTCTGCATTGTCTGATCCTTTGACCTGCATCCATGCACATATATTATCATTGTCGAAGTTACAGTTGAGATTCTGGCCATTGGTCACTGCAATGACATAACAAAAATACAGATGCTACTCAACCAACATAGCTGTAAATCTGATAATGTACATATATTGTGGAAGAAGTTACTTTAAATAACATTAAGGAATTAATAACCAACCATTCATAATAAATCTACTTTTTTGTCATAGGAATAACTTGAAAGTAAGGAACAAATATTTCTGCCTTAAGTTATGACTCTCCAGAATTCTAATTCTACTGATATTTTATCTTATAACTGTGAAAAGTTGATAAATTTACATCCATAATTTTTGCTGTTATGGTTAAAAAAAGACAATGCCCAAAATAATAACAAGAGGTGTGCAGCATTATTTAGAATAAAGAAATTTAGATAGATTACTAATACCAGGGTCTTCCAAACAGCATTTGCTATTTGAAAGACTATTACAGTATTAGTAATAATAGTATACTGATCAGGTGGTTCTGAACAGTTTTTTACTGATCACAATAAAGACGGAGCGTGATCTGCTAAAAATACAGCCGAAACGAAGGATACTAAACCATAACACCAACACACTGTGATAGTATTCCGTTTATATCCTTAGTGTTCTGGTGAAAATAAGTTGTTGTTTTTTTTTTTTCTCTCTAACACACGTGTCGCGAAAAAATGTTGCACATATGTTATCAGACCTACCGTCAACCTAAGTTTCAACAAGTAACTCAGTTAAGTTAAAGTACAAGGAAATGTCGACATAAACTTGACTCTAAATTGAAATTTAAAGCTATTTATAGTTTCAAATGAGGTTATATTCAGTAGTTCATGAGTTCCCGCCTTTCCAGCTTTCGTAGTAAAAAGGGGAAGTAACCGATCTTCAATAGTGACGGATCCAGAACTTCGTTCTTATTATCCAATTACCAATTGTTATCAAATTACTTATCACCATCATAATTTATTATTATTATGATTATTTTTTTTACGAGTAAGTGGAACTAGTAGTGTATAATGAAAAAGAACGGTCTTCACGGCGTTTAATATATAGTCTAATATACGAGCCGTTCGGGCAGTCATTTTTATTTGGATATTAAACAATAATAAATTACGTACCGTAATCAGAAGTATAAACCAATATTCTACAACGCAAAGGATCACGGGCTTACATTTTATACAACTCCCTGCACTTTCCTAAATCGTTTCAGAATTTCAGATCACTACAAAGATACTAGATCTAGATTTTCTCACAGTTATTGCAACAATAACAACTGTTTCAATTTTCTTGAAATATTTTGAAAAGTTCGTTTTTTATCAGAATTTAGTTTATAGTGCCATAAAAGTCGTCTAAGCCTTGAACAGTGTGCTCCTATAATAGGGCCTACTACAAGTTTTATGCATGTGCTCACGGGGCCTATTCAAGGCATAAGCACGTGACCTAGTGTTCCGCTTCACGAAGAAACAAGGGAAAAATGCGTGCGGTGTTCCCATATAATCGTTGATCAATTTATCCAGTAATTGCAATGTTTTTGCGACTTTGTTATTTATTGTTAAATGTGCAATTTAGATAAATGATTACCGGGTGCAATGAAACAGTCCTAGTAGACACCGTAGGCCTAAATGTTGTTAGTTTTCTCAAAACTTCTGCGTGGATAGTCGAGTGTGAATATAAGGGGTGCATCAAAATTGTTTTTATACAAGACAAATATTAGCATTGTTTTCAAAAAAAAAAAATACGCAAATACCTGTATTAAACAGTGCCAACGCCAAAATAAAAAAGAATTCCTTCATGCGTTATGTAATATTATCCGAATTTGTTCGTTCAAATATTTGTTATACTGCATCCCTGAGCGGCGGGATACGGTATAGTAAAGTTTGAGCTTTTCCACCCCTTTTTCTTAATTTATCTAGGGATCTAATCTTGTGTCTTTATCTGTCCAGTTTCAGCAAACGGAGGTACAGGCTTGGACGACCCCATTCATTAAGTTTACTTACCCAATCTTATCACAATTTTCTTCTGATAGTGATCTGTTAGACTTATATATATTACTGATACTTATGAGTATAATATCATACATGTATATTATCAAGGCAACCAGGTTTACGAAACACTCCGGATGTTTCATAACAGTGTCGTTGTTTACAACAAATACAAAATGCGCATGTACATTGCAATTTTTAAACAATATTTGGCCTTGTCACGATAAATTGTCGTAGGGTTAAAAAAATAGATATACCATTTGCTCAAATCCGTGACCATGATTACAAATTTGGCACCGCCTCTACCAGCTGAGCTACCTGGGCGAGCAAAAGAACACGGTTACTGTAACACCTGTGACACCCCAACCTCCCTCGACTTCTCTCACAAAATCACCTCATTTCTAGTGGTTATTTGTTCTCGAATTCTGAGGTTACAATTGCTAAATGTTCTTCAGTCTGTGGAATCTAGGCTTTCTGTCAGTGACACCTTAACATATTTGGACTTTATTTCCAAAGGCAAATTTGCCTGGGCCTGTTTGGAAGAAACTTTTTGAAATGTATTACAGTTAAGAAATGTATACACAAAATTAGAGATGCCGAAATTTTAAAACAAGCACAAAAGTGTCAAACTTTAATATATCACAATTTACTTTTCATACTCCTTTGCTTTCCGCTCAAAAATACCGTTGCATGCAGCCAAAAGAAATTGCATTGGTGGTCCTCAATTTGTTCTGCAATATGATTTTGTAACTGCATCTTACCAGTCGAAAATCATTGGAAAATAATATGAGCTTGTTTTGAGTTTTAACATGTTTTCACTCTGCGGCAACTATGTATTCTTAGGAATTTAAAAACGCATAACTACATTTGTAATACAGATACGTTTATAACATTAAAACAGCTCTCTAGCCATTGATGCAATGTTAGTATTCGATATAAACATAATGATAATACATAATGTATAAAATCATTCAGGAAGCTTTCAGTAAAGTGAAACACTCGTTGAGTTTCTCATGCAGCCCTAACAGCTATGACGTCTAACAAAATGCGTGTAAAATTGGCAGAAGATCTTCAATGAATTTCTGATTTGTATGTATAGTATATCAATTTTATATACATGTGCATACTGAATGAAACAAGAAAATAAAGTATAAGAAAAAAGAACCAGGATTGGTTCTGGATTAAGTTGCCAACTATATTTAGCACCGTCCCCTACCGACAAAAATGATTTAAAAAAATAAGTAAATAAAATAAAACCTTAGAGGACATTAGTTATATGAGTAACCGTTACCTAATAAATCATCTTAAGTGGGTAGAGAAGGACTAATATGAGTAAGTCTCCATGGAGAGAGAGAGAGAGAGAGAGAGAGGAAAAGACACAAAATTGACAAAAATTTAAATGAACTTATTTAAGTTGGGCAAGGTACTCAGAATGAAATATTGTGACCCGTTCTTGATAAAAGTTATCTGTTACCTTAATTTCGGAAAATCTTGATACCTGTGATAAACTTCACATATATAACACATCTTGGTGAAATCACTACATGATACAACTGAGTTACTTTATCTTTAAAATTATTTGATATGAAGATAAACAGTAAATTTTCCATCTTGAATATATATGTACTTAAATCTGCAGAAATCTGTAAACAGAGTTAATTTTGAGGACATTATCAATAGAAACTGCGTAACTTAATTACTTCTGATTTTCCGCTGGAAATAGTGTTCTTAAATTTTTTGTTTAAGAATTGGATAGAAACAAGTACAAAATCTTGGTCAAAATCAATTTCATTCAGACAGATATTTGACAGTATAATTTACTTAAAAGCAACAAAAAACTAAAAACGATTACTATTATTATTATTATTATAATTATTATCATTAAATTAACAAAAATAAGAAATATGATTTAAAGACAGTAATAATAATAATAATAATAATAATAATAATAATGATAATAATGCTGATGATAATTATGATAATGATGATGATGACACCGACGACGATGATGATGATATTGATGATGATGGTGGTGGTGATGATGATCATTATCATTATTATGAAAAAAACATCTGTGCATACGAATTACCTATAACAAGTAATATCAAATATGTGCTTTGTATAGAAGTCCATCTGTCCGTTTTAAATTCTCCTGTTGCTCAAAGTTCAAGGTCACTTTGAGTGGTTTCAAAACAATTGGTGCAGTTTAGCTTGTCCAAACTATAACTCTGTTATGCATGCAGTGATTTTAATAGAACTGTGTACATTTGTATGCTTTGGCAAGTCAGAGTGTTGGACGTGAAACTAGGTTTGTTATTCAAAGGTCAAGGTCACGTGTGTGATTTTTTTTTTAAAAAACATCTTTGAAGAACTACAAGTAAGAACCAGCTGTGTAGTTCAAGGTTTGAAATGAAATGTCATAAGTATCAAATAAATGCAATTCAGCAATATAAAGATAACACATAAATACACATTGCGAACTCAACAAAGTTGCCCTTTGGTTTCTTTA
The DNA here is from genome assembly GCA_012932295.1 of Cyclina sinensis. Classification (NCBI taxonomy): domain Eukaryota; kingdom Metazoa; phylum Mollusca; class Bivalvia; order Venerida; family Veneridae; genus Cyclina; species Cyclina sinensis. The sequence continues at coordinate 4,357,540 of JAAONU010000003.1, forward strand.
TTGGAAGGGAGGCTATTGAATGTTAACATTCCAGTCAGTTTTCATTGCATTGCGTCCCTTTGAAATGCACATCCATTTCATTTTTTTTCTAAATCTTTAAGAGATTTTGTTGTAAAAAATGACTTAGTATCATTGCTTTGTCATCGAATCCAATCCGTTCCATCCATTACTGTTCAAATATGGTTTACACGAATCATTAAAAAGACATTGCGTTACACTATATTAAACCATCTCTCAATGCTAGTTTTATAAGAAACAGACAAGAGCAATAAGAAAATTGAACAACAGTGGAAGAGTTATTGTTCTTTAACATTATTTAGTAGACAGAAAAATGTAATTTCTACAATACAACAGCTAGAGGATTTCGACTCTTTGAATAATAATAATAATAATAATAATAATAATAATTGTAATAATAGTAATAATGATAATAATAATAAAGAAACAGACACAGGTTATCGTGAATAAAACGGAATTTTGATTTTTAATAAGCTTTTCAAGGTACTTTCATCTTGTATAGATGAGTACCAACTGGATTAGCTCCCTTTATTTCATTTTCTTAGCAGAATATTTATAAAAATACAGAAACAACATATTCATAACTTCTGTCTCCACTTTTCAAGGTTGCTGTTTCAGGCATATCTACTGGCCTTAAGGCGCCAAAATGTCATTATTTCAGAACAAATCCACAAAACTTTGAGAAATGAAAAACCTTGATAACAATTACATATGGCATTCATTATCATTTGAGTGAACACAACTTGAAAGCCAATGCAGAATAACTAACATGTTTTTGAGGGACAGATAAAAAGAGAAAAAGACGACGCTGATATTAATCACTGCTTCAAAGGCAACGCACTAATGACAGAGAGTAATAATGACAGGCACCAAGGACTGCCGGAAGAGAACATCATTAGAAATAGAAGTGGTAATTAATGTAAAATACATACGGGATTCAAAACAGTATCTTTCTCACCAAGTCGAGTTGTGATATAACTTTGTAAATGTTTATGAACCTCTTCTTCAACTGCTTTGTTATCATTCGTTCCAACCGGCCGCTTTCTATCTTTCTTTCTTATTTTCTGTCTTTCTGTCTGTATCTCTGTCTGTTTGTTTTTCTTTCTTTCTTTCTTACATTCTTTCCTTTCTTTTTTCTTTCTTTCTTTCTAACTTTCTTTTTATTTTTAATACCTAAGGATAAAAAAGTCAACTAAGTGAGATGTGTGAAAAGTTTCGTTTCGTTTCAGGGTTTGTGTGCCGAGTGATACTGTCACCTGTAACCTAGGAACCAACAAAAAAAAAAAAAAAGAGGAAAAGAAACAGGTAAGTTATGTCACTTTTTCTGGAGGACTTTCAATGTTTCAACTTAAGTGACTAATCATTTTCCCCAGACTAGATCCCGTTGATTTGATGGTAATGTTGGTTTTCTTTACCAAAATTCCAAAAGTTCTGGCAAAAGTAGATCTATAATTTTGCGCGTTACATCAGACAACATGCACAATCTTGCATAGGTTTCAGACGATTGCGGGTATTATATACACACTGTTAGACCGTATTCGGTAAAATCTTAATGGTTATGAAAGGGCAGTGCGAACGAAGATGTTAAACATTAATTATTCAAGCGTTGATCTTAAACGGTGCTGACCGGCGCAGTGTACGTATTTTAAAAAATGATATAATATAACCAGACATAACAGAATATAGGTAGTGCCTAAAATACGAATGTTGTGCTACATATACTTGGCAAATACAATAAAAACATCAAAAAGATGTTCTTTTTTACATCATTATTTCCCTTTGTGATGCATGAGGATAAAAATGTTATCATAGTGAGATGTGTAAAAAGTTGTGTGTATTCTATAATGTAGGTTTTTTTTTGTGTGTGTGAAACGAATGAAAATAATTTCTAGCTAAATACCATGAAGTCTCAATTGGGAAGTTCTGTAAGAATTAGACTTATAAATCTGTTAAAGTAAAGATTACAGCTACCTTGGGGCAAAATATATAGACACTCTTTTATTCAAATATCTCTGGCATAATTTTATTTCGTGGGCGAGAGTTTTTAGTACGAATGTCACGGCCGAATGAAAATTATTCAGAGAGAAAAGTTACCTAAGATAACTTTTCTAGTATAACGGTATACTAGGAAATACAATATTTGATGTTTAGATTTGTACTTAGAATCACCTTCCTGTACGTTGCCTAATTTATGTGTAAAATCTCATCAAGCTTGCAGTTTTTTAAGACCCCGTTATGAATTGCTAGTGTGTAAGTCTCTTGATAGAACTTTACAATATTCTTTTAATAGATGTTTTAGTACAGTTTTCACAGCGGTCGTTTATGGAGGTTTTGTTCTTTGTTCATGTCATGAAAAAAAGTTCAGGCTTGGCTAATAATGATTATAGCTAACAGGGACATTATGACAAAAAAATCATGGTAGAGGTTTAGTCAACAAGCTCCACACACAGTTGAGAAATATTGTGTCACAAATCACAGAAGTTCTAGGTGATGACCAAATGGATTTTTCCTGATTTTCTCAACGTTAATCATGTTAATCTTTACTGGTTCGATAATGCTAATGATATCAGCAGCAAATCTTTGTTTGTTGAGAGTAGTTAATGCTATCTTGCGATCCTATTTTGTATGGAACACAGCCTTAAAGTATTTTGATGTAGCCAAAACTTTATGTTTGTACCAACCATATTGCTTATACATAAGTAAAGCTACTATATTCCCTTTTTATACGCCCGTTTAAAAAATTACGATTTGTTTTATGAGAACGCGGGTGGGCGGGCGGACGGCGTCCAGTTTTTTCCGGAGCATATCTTCTGCATGCATGAAGGGATTTAAGTATTACTTAAAGCAAATGTTAAGCAGCATAAGATGTAGTATTGTGCGCATAAAACCAGGTCTCTAGGTCAAAGGTCAAGGTTCAAAATTAGATGTAAGGTAAAAACGCTTGTCTGGAGAAAAACTTCTACATTCATTTAGGGATTGTATTGTAACTTTATACACATGTTCAGCATTGTAAGGCAGAGTGTTGCTTGCAAACTTCAGGTCCCTGTGGCCAAGGTCAAGGTCACAGAGGTCAAAGGTCAGATAAAGATATAAAAAATTGTGTAGAGACCATTTAGTCATCATTATTGAGTGATTCTAATACATATGTTCACCATCATGAGATTGAACGTTACACGCGCAATTAAGTTCCATATACGCAAAGTCAAGGTCATTAGATATGATGAGATGTCCAGATTTTGTCAGGAGCATATCTTCTACATGCATGAAGAGGTTTAAATTTTACCTGATAAAATGTTCAGCATCATGAGACTTAGTGTCACACGCATGGACCAGTTCTCTAGGTCCAAGGTCAAGGTCACAGTTATAGGTCAGATGGAAACGCTTGTGCGGAGCAAAACTTTACATGCACTGAGGGGTTTTGATTTAACTTGGCACAAATGTTCACCATTGCAAAGTGGAGTGTAGCATGCATACTTTAGGTCCCTGTGGCCAATTCAGTGTCACACATAGAGGTCAAAGTTCAGATAAAACTATGAATATGTGCGTACGAACCATTTTAGTCTTCAGTCAGTTGAATGATTCTATCACGTATGTTTACCATCATGAGACTGAGAATTACACGCATAATCCAGTTTCATACAAACAGTGTCAAGGTCAGTAGATATGATGCACTGGGAATAGTCAAACTTTCTTCCCTACTAACATCTTTTTTATCCATTAGGCCAACATCTTCATTAAAAGCCTTTGTGACGGGCGTATTTTATGATAATGGCACCTTTGTTTGATTATGAACAAGCATACAAAAATACATAGATTTTACATTTTTTTACTAACATACTTATTAACACATATCGACAATCATATTAAAAGAATATAACTGAGGTTATCTATGATTTAAGCTCAAAACATGACATAGAGGACAAGAAGTTACTTAAGATATGAAGTTCAATTAACAGAACAACAATCCGAAAGTTTTTGTGGTTGTTTTTAAGTTTTAATAAAAGATTGCCATTTTCAATACAATTTTACACTTTTATAACTTCTGCTAATCGCGTTGGTTAACACTTGAACTTCTTGAACTGCGTAAAGACCTCAAGTTTTTAAGGGATTTAGTATGGAATTTCACTTCTGAATACTGTTAGATGACCATATCACCTGAGATAACTATCCTAAGCACACTGTCTTGGTGGTCCTAAATAATACTTTTTTAACGTCTTGTCTGAACTGCGATCCGGTCAAGAAGTCTATGAAAAATTTTAGAGCATGTTTCAAGTCATTGATAAGTATTAAAACAGAATTCACAAAATAACTTGTTTCGATATTTTTTCTCAACACGGGTCTTGTAATTGGCGTGTTAGACTGGTTCGTTTTGCTGCCTTGATTTTCTTTGACGAAATGAACAAGTTGTGTATTATAATCAGAGATTCTACCAAAATGATTGCAAAGGGTATGATAAAGTCAAGTGAAAAATACACCCATGGGAAAACGAAAATGAAAAATGTTATGAAGTTGTCTGAAGTTATGATACAGTTTTCATAACCTTCTTCACGAATTGCACCAGCATTTGCACCTAGAAAAGTCGAAAATGCAAAGCATGAAACCCATACTGCAAGAAAAACAGACTTTGTCATTGTTTGGCTGCATATAAGTTTTACATTGAGGGGGAAACACACGCAAAGAGAACGTTCTGCTGTAATCATTGCTATGCTTAGTGAAGAAATGAAATTAGATGCATAAGATACAACAGTATTGACCTTACAGCCAACATCCATGTTCCATGCTTTAGCTTTGGTTGAAACTCACCCCAACAAAATACTAGAAATTGTTGCAAGTAGGTCGTCGGCGGCCAGTGATATGAAAAACGATGTCGTGGAAAATGTTCTATTTGTCTTCATTACAAAGGTTGCAGAAATGGTTAGATTACCGAATATTGAAATAAAGGCCTAAACTGGTGGGAAAATATCGTTGATTAGATACAGTAAAAACTCATATTCAAATGATAAATCACTGTAATATTGATAATTATAATAATAGTCTGCGGGCAACGATTTATTTGTTATGTTCTCGTCACCTGTTGGTTCATTACAATCGCTGTAGTCTGCCATTGAAAGCAATGTCCTGTAAAATAAAAGAAAATACTTTCAGCATCTAGAACTAGCATAAAACTATTTAAAAAAATACATTAACCTTTTTGTTTTACATTTATTTACATTAATATAAGAGTTTAACACAAAAATTACAAATGATTTTCAATACTTTGAGAAACATACATCACCAAATATTACGCGCTCGCGCGCGCGCGTATGTGTGTGTATGTAAAGAAACTTAGACCATATACATTTCAGTTCATCCAGCTTCAGCCAGATCATAATAATTGTTTTCTCCCTGTCAAGTGAATGATTCTATCGAAAGTAGTGTGTCGAGAGCATTTATATCAACTTAATTATTATCATCCTTATAAAACTGGGTCAAATAAGTATGCATATAATAAAAAAACTACTAATCTACAGTTTATATTTCATTTCCTTGTCACTGATCGAAAATGATCAATTAAAATATATAGTTTGCTTTAAATGCAATGTTTTCTTTCATGTTTGTCGACCAAAAAATCTTAGTCAAGAGAAATCTGAAACAGAAAATATTTTCCTCATAGCTTTGTATGCATTAAGTACATGTCATTATACTAACGGTTAAACAATGGAAAATTTCGCATATTTATTTATGTAAAAACGAAGTTCGCAGTAGAACAACAGCTTAACAGAGATACAACAGAGAAAGTTGTTTCAAGTCCGTGCCACTTACCTAACTGTAAGTGAGCGATTAAAGAGTGTAGTTTGATACATCTATCTGTAGCAATCTGCAACAATTCGTTTAGCTGACTGTTCTAGAATCAGAGGTACCTTCTTATATCAGACTTTGAATGCTGACGCAAGGAACATCTAGTTGAACAAAGGGGTCGTCTCAAAACATGTCTTAAATTTACTGTTTCAGCTTCAGTTAAAAAAAGGATTGTCTTATATTATTTAAAGATCTTACATTAATGGGATTAAGAAGGCAAATCTGCACTGGTACGAGGAAAAAAATGAAATAAAAAGCACGTCAAAATATACCAAAGTACCTACTCCATCCAAGGAGAAACCCAAATATTTATTAAAAATGTAAAGAGCTTTATTCGCTTGCACCTTGTTACAAGTCTACTTTAGACAATTAAGGTCATTTGTTTCTGCTTTGTTTTCCTTGAATCAAAAACGTGATTTGATTAAACTGAACACAGAATAAAGAAGAAATTTTTTCGGACTTTAGCATTTACAGGTAATCGTTAGAACTGATGACCAGAAACATATACCGAGTACACACATAGCTGTCAGTTTATACATTTTATACAGTGTTTTATCTCAGAATAAGTGGTATTATTTTGCTGATTTTTTTTACGGTCAGAACATGTAAATCTATTGCTCAAAACATTGATTCTATCATTTTTGAGTTTGAAACCTTTCAAACTATATGTACCTAGTCTATTGAAGACTGTTTTTATTTAATTTAACAAAGCTAAACATTTTGCACATTCTTGCTATTTAGACATTTTAGAAACAATGATTTTGTATCAACCCTTTTTCGTTGTTTCTTGTTTTGCAACCGTGCTGTTAATAATATTACTTTTTTGCTGCCATTTTCCGTTTTGTAATGCTTTTGATAGAAACATTCGTTGAAAGAAATTCTTAATGTTTAACCTCAGAATGCAAACAAATAATTGAAATACTATAAAATAAAAATCATGAAACATACGTGCTATAAAATCCTCAAGTAATTTTGATACAGAATAAATTCTGTTTCTTTATAACACATTATTTTAGAAAAGATTGAAACCACTTGTCTAGCCAAGAAACGTAACTATCAAAAGAACTTTTAGACAGAAAAGATAAAAATAAACACAGGCAATAAAAAACCAAATAAATAAATAAATAAATTGATACATAGATAAAAAAAATAATATGCATAAACTTGTAATTAACACTGTCACCAATGTCTTGAGTTAAGGCTTAATAACATCATCTAAATCAAAGTACAATGTACATTGTGTCAACAAACACAACAAATTTTGAGTTGGAATATCTTTTGCACCGTCTGTTTATGGGGACAAATCCTAAAATTAGAAGATGGTGTACTGGTTGTTTGTTTCATTGGTTCATTGTCAGTAAAATGAAAATCATCTGTTATGTAAAGTTTATATGTTTTGAAACGTTATAGATTAGTTTGTATGATTTGAAAAAGCATGAGAACCCTTTTCAGAAACGATGTCTTAAAATGCATCGTAAAGGTAAAGGGAACATCTTTTATATTTTGAAAAAAAAAATGACATACACGCAATTTGTATGCATACAAAGTTACAGTTGGGAATGAAAGTAATCTCAAGATATTGAGGCTTTCAGTGATATGATTTAAAACAGACCAAAATATGGGCCATAACAAAGACAATGAAAATATACATGTTGCCCTAATGCTCTATATTCTAGAACTTCATATGTGTCAAATAAGCATTTTACTAAAATGTAAAATAAAGGATAGAAATAGATTATTTAAGGCAAAGTTTATGAATTGAAAGTACAATGGACTTTTTGATTTGTTCAAGATTGGTATAAACGCCGCAATAAGATCATCTATCCTTTTATTACTGAAGTTTTGAAGAGCAAATTTCCATCAATGACTCACTTTCATGATATACCAATGTATGGTGTTGATTTAACAGAAACTACAGTGCAATCTTGTAGTAGTTCGAATAGATAATATACCGGAGTTCCGAAAAGGAACTCCTAATTTTAAAGCGACGCTACTTGCAAAGCGAGGCAACGCTGTGTATCTGTAGGGTCAAAGTAGAAATAATATCACCATGCTAACAAATCAGATATCAAACGTGCTTAGCTTTTAGAATAAAAATGTAGCTCGATATATCACAAGGACTTAGACAGATTTAGGTAAAATGTTCTCACACATTTAATCAGCTAACATCTCTTTATAGTCCGTACATGAACATGTTACAGAAATACAATCATCATTTAAATCTTCGTTTTCAAAGAGCTAGCATGGGAAATATGCAACAAGAAAAAATGGTAAACGTTTTAGGAAAATTATATGACAATGAAATGTTCGTAACTGTCTCTCTTAATTTTTCACAGCAGACCAATACATTTGTTAAAACGATTTTGATTAAATTTCTAGGAAATGTTTGGTCACAATGACAACACGGATGCCGCAAGAAGAATCAATATACAGTGAATGGATATGTAGAAAAGGGCAATTTTTCTTGACAGCCAAGCAGAAAGTATCACCGTAAGTTTTCCCGAGATCATCTAAAAATATATAGAATGATTGGTAGTATGGGTTTTTTAAAACATCCTTCACGAACAGTATTTGGGGTACCATTCATGATATTTTGTTTTACAAACTATTTACATTTAAGAATGTTTGACTTAAGACCTAACTGCAAGAGGAAAAGCTAAAGTGATTCATCTACTATATGTCGTACGATAATTACGGTAAGTTTGACCCATATATTTCAAAAACTGCACCAGGAGTTCAGTACAGAAGAGAGATTATTGCATAACAGCGTCTGTTTAATTCTTAAAGGATGATAAAACTTATAAGAAAAGTTGGAAACATACCACCATTGATAGTTTCAGAACGTTTTAGATAACATTATTTTTTAAATACTTGATGGGTGGTGTTCGTTAGATTCTGCAAACAGATAGACGGACGGACAAATGGATGGAAAGACAGATATAAATGCCTTATGGATGGCATAAACTAATACAGGCTTATCAAAACAACATCCTTTCTAAACCGTACTCGTACATTATTTCATGTTTATAGATGCTCCCGTTTGTTTCAATTATTGAATAATTAATAATATGTTATCATATCAATATATATTCTAATATCTAATTTTTGTTGTTCTCAAAATGCCTTCATGTTAAAAAATAGATCGATTAAAAGCAAACGTGTTTCGTAGAGATTTATTGAAATATGAAATATTCTCAGCAAAATATATTTTATAATTACAAAAAAAGATAAAATTAAACGCACTGTTTCCGCATGTTAAATCTTAACCTTAAAATCTCTAAACTTTGATAAAGGCCACCTACAAAAGAAACCTGATTCTTTGTGTTTTACCTTTTCGGAACTCTTATCAAATATTATTTTTTTTTATTTATTTATTTTTTTTTTTTTGGAAATTGACAGACATTAATACTGATCTACAAGTTTAAGGTTTTGAAGAAACTCAAATACTAATCTCAACGCCTTAGAGAAAATGTTATTACGTGTATGATTCCTGTTAGTTTTAGTTTCTGGTGGAAACTTGAGAAGGAAATTTCATTTTTTAACAAATCTCAGCCTAAATGCCAACTATTCTTTCAAGGAAGTGAAAAAGCTATTTTCCTGACATTATCAGATATTTGGAAACGACCAGCATTCACCAAACATTCGCAAAACATGCTTAATCAACGAAACACAAACATGAAATCAACAAGACTAGCAATAAAAGATTTGCCTGTTTCCTATCCGACTTGACAGAAAAACACATTAAAGAAAAGGCTGAATTGTTTTTAATGCACAGACCTCACAAAACACAGGTTTATCAGTTTAAGTAGACTTTATTGTGTCTGTTTTGCATAAACATCCGCATAAAATACTGCTGTAACATTAGTATAGAAACAGTTTGAGACCAGAAATTGGTATAGTTTTATGTTTTTCTTTCACAGAAACATAGCTGTTGACTCTTCAGTTAGTATGGTAGTTTTCACATTTCAATGTTCTTTACAGCTTCAATGAAGATTAACTGTAGTGCATGAGGCATATATCTCGCATCCTGTCAACAACATACCGGTAAATACTAGAATCAAACGATTGTAAGTCCTGGCCTCGCGAACGAATAAATATTTTACAAGTTGAGAGAAAAAAGAAAATTGTAAATCACTCGATTTGCAACACAGCTGCTTTGCAGATCTTGTATACCTTTCTCACCCGTTTCTCACACCTTTCCGAAAGAGATTGATTTGAAGAACCACTTTACAGCGCTTATCTCAAAATAACTTATCTCTCAGGGTGAGTGTATGAAAAAAGACATAGAAAAATCCTATATAATGTGCATTAGTGATTTCCAGGGCAGGGGCTCTTCTTATTTTAAAAAAAACTACATTAGTTAATGGAGTGACCCCTATTGGGTGACTTTTGACCCCATTTCCATGATTTCAACATCTTTTGTAGAGGAAAAAAAACACTACACTAAATACCTCAAGGTCTATTGGTTACTGGCGAGAAAATTTTGAAATATGGAATTTATGTAAAAGAACTCTATGTAAAAGCAAGTGACTCCCGGTACTAAAGAATGCTATACACCAATTATCTCGACTCAATGATTCAGTTTCAGAGATGATTTTGTCTTCAATATGTCTATGCAAAATGACAGTGCAGTGCCCCTTGGAGGATGGGGGGGGGGGCGCAATAATACCACCCAGGGACATAATTTGAACAATATGGGTAGAGGTCTACCTGACACACGCCAAATTTAAAAGCTATAAATATATAGGATACTATATATATTTATAGCTTTTAAATTTGGCGTGTGTCAGGTAGACCTCTCTATATATTTATAGCTTTTAAATTTGGCGTGTGTCAGGTAGACCTCTCTATATATTTATAGCTTTTAAATTTGACGTGTGTCAGGTAGACCTCTACCCATATTGTTATCCTTGTCTAAAACCCCGAGTCCTAGGGCTTTTAAATTTGGCGTGTGTCATAAAACAGGTTTCCTTTCTAGACTCATTCATCGTATAAATTGTATGCACTGTCACGCTGTCACACTGTCACACGTCCGCTGTCACGCTGTATTTGAAACCAAATATTATTGAATGCAGTTAACGATTTTGCAAATCTTAACATTTGCTTATATATTTGAGTGAGATAGACTGAATCTATATTTGTTGCCACATACCGTTTTCCTTGACAAAGTTTTTTCTTACAACTGGCTAATATTATGATCATAGCTCGACATCGTGTCAAGAACATGCCATGGGCGTGTTAGATCCAGGCGGGGATCACACTCTGATATTTTTTCTTATTGATGCTGTTGCAAAAATGCTTACATGTTCAATCTTTGTTTTTAACAATAACTGTCTTTCAGGGGTTTCAGGTAACAATTCATCCATTTTACTTTCAAGGAACATGGCTGTTTATTTTTTATCATTATTATTTTGGCAATTACATAATATGGCAAATTAGAATATTATTAATGCTTTATAAATTTAATTTATTAGTTTTAGCTGATGGTTGAATTTCTTTAAAAGCTAATTATAGGAAAGGTTTGTGTACTTATTCAATCTGAATTTAGAGTTAGATTAAATTTCATAAGCATTCCAAGTTGAATGATGATAAATTTACAGACATTATCCATTGAAATACTTGATATGATGTTTTTTGTTGCCTCTTTTATTGCGCTGCAACGGACGTTTCAGTTTGCAAAAGCTTTGTTATGTGCATTATATAGCCAATTACAATTTAATACAGATTATTCTTCTTAGCCATTCTTCTACAACATACAATAAAGAAACAATTTTTTTCTCTCGGTTTTAAAACAATGAGAAATTGATTGCTTCATTGAAAAGGCAATATAAATAATCATATATATATATTTCATAACTTACTAAAAGCCTATAAAAACAACAGTAAACTCGTAACCGCAGTTTACGTTCTCTTAAAGAGCTATTTAATTCAGATATAGATTTTAAAGATAATGTAATATATAAGTTATATAAGTAAAAAACAGAGAATGATGGGTTGATAAAAAAGTCTTTTAAACATCTATGAATTAAATCAGAAAACTGTCTTAAATATGTCTTGTTACTTTATACTAAGTGATCTGATTTAAATCAAACAGTCAATGAAATAGGTCTATATTGATATATAGATCAACAAATGAAGTACAAAAATCTATTTTTACGTCTGTGACCTTGACCCCGATCCCAAGTGAATAGCAGAGATTCAGGCAAGGTGCCTATATACCAAATACCTAAGACATCTGTCAATAAACTAAGGCTTTATGAAGAAAATTGAATAGTCTATTTTTAGCCCTGGTGACCCAGGGGCAGGGTCAATTTTGACCCATAGGCCAAGATTTGAACAAACCGTGTAGAGGTCTACTAGGCCGGGTTACACATCAAATGTCTTTACACTAGGCCTTGTGGTTACTGACAAGAAGATTTTTTTTAAAGCTAGTCTTCACAAAATTTAAGATACCCCTGGGGTGGGGTCAGTTTTGACCACATCAGCATTATTTTAACAATCTCGGTAAAGGACTTCTAGATGATGCTCGGTGCAAAATATATAAGCACTACGCCTTGTGGTTTCATAGAAGAAGATTTTCGAAGTTTTACCTATATAAGCCTTTATTAAATCAAGAGACCCCAGGGGCAGAGCAATTAATGACCCCTGAGGCATAATCTGAACAATCTTTGTAAAGGAGCTCTAGGTAAATCTGTACGCTAAATATAAAATCCCAATGCATAGCAGTTTCAGACAAGAGTTTTGAAGTTTTTTCCCCTGATATATATATCAGCCTCTATATAAGCAAGTGACCACTGGGCTGGGATCAATTTTGACCCCAGCGACATAATTTGAATAATTTTGACAGCGTCTACTAGACAGTACTTTGTGCAAAATGTTAGAACTTATTGCCTTCTGGTTTCAGAGAAGAAGATTCCCAACGTTTTGCCTACATATGTTAAACATGTGACTCCTAGGGCATGGTCAGTTTTGAGCCCAGGGACATAATTTGAAAAAAAAATTGCAGAGGACCTCTAGATGATACACCATGGTAAATATCAAAACTCTAAAGTTTCAGACAAGAAGATTTTTTAAAGACTCTTCTTTTGGTTGCTATAGCAACCAGAGTTCTGTATGGAACTGAATTCTTTGTAGGAACTTTGATAGAGTTTCATGCAAGAAACATCCTGCCAAGTTTAACTTTAACCAAGTGGTCTCAGAGGAGATGTCGTTTGAATCAATATTTTGACGCACTCACGCACTAACGCACTAAGACGGACGACGGACATCGTGCGATCAGAATAGCTCACATGAGCACATTGCGCTCAAGTGAGCTAAAAATGAATGATATCTGTTTTTTCTGAGAATCTCTGTTAATTTTAGTTGCACATCCAAACTAATTAATTTGCAAATTAGAAGTAAGAATAAATCAAGTCATCAATATAGACAAATAACACTCTAATTCTATGTAAAAATAAATAAATAAATAAATAGATAAATAAATAAAAAAAACATTGCCGACGATGTTTTTTTTTTTGCATTTGAATTAGAGACAGAATAGAACTAGAACTGCCACTGTCATGGCGTGAATACCCCCGCATAGCGCTTTGTCAGAATCAACAGGGGTCATTTAGAGGTTATGGACAACCTCCCTGCCAAATCTGAGGGTAGTAAGCCAGTACATTGCTTAGTTATGTATTCTACATGTTTTTAGTGGCAAAGATCAAAGTAACCATTACCTTTGACCTACTACCTCAAAACTGAAACTGCCATTGCATGACTTGAACCCCCCTGTGGGCCAAAGGTTAAGTTATTGGGCGGACAAGGAAAATCCGACGGACGGACGGACAGATAAACGGACAGACAAGTTGATTCCAGTATACCCCCTTACAACTTCGTTCTGCGGGGGTATAACAAATTTTCTGTTTATTACATGGTTTTTAATGGATTTAAGTCATTTTTACTCATTTATGCCGCGTAACTGGGAGGTCAAGCTTTTGAGTGAAAGCCACTGTAAACATGACCTTTGACCCAATGACCTCAAAATTAGTAGGGGAAATGTTCTGGTCATGACCAACCTCCATACTAAATATGAAGACTGAGGGTCAAAGGATTCTTTAATTATTGGGCGGACAAGCTTTTTATAGTCAAAGCTCCTGTGACCATGACCTTTGTCCCAGTAACCTCAAAATATATAGGGGTCATCCTCTAGTCATGTCCAACCTCCACACCAAATATGAAGACTCTAGGTCAAAGTATTCTTAAGTTATTGGGCGGACAATTTTTTTTGTAGTCAAGGTTGTATGAAGCTGCTTTTCTGCCGTTTTATTCAATTTGCCTTCGCTAGAAATTTATGTTTGTTAGTCGCGTGTGCATGCCTTTATGAGCGGACATTTTCTGAAATTTTCTAAAATAAAGACATCACGCAGTGAAAACAAGACAGGATTATATGTTACAGCGTGAATAAAAAAGGATACTCAATATGACATTAGAATAATGCATAAACTGAGAAAAAGTGAAGGCATCAGCAGAGAAATGTAATCAGAGATGTAGTTTGGGGAAACTGCACCATTTTCCGATGGCAAAGTTTCAACCGTTTTGCTTAAAAACCATTTTTTCAAATGTATCAAGATCGGTACATCTACTACAAAACATATTCATTTGAATTTGTCGTGACCGATGATAATATAATATTTCATTCAGTATTGCAAGATTCTGTCTTTGAAATAGGCAATTGAAGGTTACCATTGTCTGTGAATGATATAAAACCAGCTTAGCAATGGGCATTTAATGGTTTGAAATACTTCTTTAATGACTTGTGCTAGTATTTTAGCTACACATTATATTAAAGCAGATAGGACTATAAATGTTTTAGTTTATCTTACTTTTTGAATGAATCTGAAGCAGGAAATCAGGTTAAATTGTATATCAATATAAAACTTATGGAGGCCAAAATTAAACCAAAACCTAACGAACGGCTTTATATCGAGGAAGCTCAGCAGAGCACAGTAATTTTGAAACCACGATGACTCTTGTGGAAAACAATGAAGGTAGACAGTCCGCCCAGATTAGATCAATTACTACAGAAACTACAAAAACAATAATACGTCAACATTTTATATTGAACTCTTTACGTCAGTCGATGACGTTAAAAGACTGCAAGTGCAGCACTTATTCTAAAGTATATCAGCAAATGTCCCAAGCAATAAAAACTACAATGCACATAATGTAGTTTAGGGTGTATCTTTTACAATTTTCTGGACAAAGTTTGCCGAAATGGGAAACGAGTTTGCTTCGGTTTTGTCATTAAACAAAGTTACTGACACAAACAGACCGCTCCTTTGAAAACAAACGCTTTGATATTAAACTGAAAAAAATCTGAAGCGTTATTTTCTGAGAAGGATAATAGCTTGGTATTTGTCAGAATACGATAACGCTCCAATGGCATTTATCGACATAAACTCTTCTATAACATTTGTCAGCTGAAAAATTGTTTGTGTCTATCTGACTTAAATAAATTCAGATCGGTAGCAAAAATCACTACAGCGTTGCAAATCCAAAATCAATTCATTTCGTGTCTTCTCAAGTAATGGATAAGGGATTTGCCTTCTGTAATGCCAGAAGCATCTAGTTACAACAGCAATAAAGCTCCGGCTTAAATGATGAATTGGCGTGTATTAGCGCTTTACATCTATGCCTATTGGCATTTAATGTGGTAAGTCAGTCACATCATTATGGTTCAAGTAAAATTATGTTTAAGGCGAATCTAAGGGCCAACAAAGTTTATAGTATAATAGGGGGAAAAGATACCAAATACAAAAACTAACAACCACGAACTTAGATCGTTTATTGCTTGTTCAAAAATAGGCGAGACATCCATTTTAGATAGAATTACTTATTGTGTATACAATATTACATATTTACAAATATAAAATTACCTTTTAAAATAAGAAAATATGTTTAAACCAACCAGAATGGATTTTTACAACAGCAATTATTATCTTTATGAAAAATATTACTAAAAAAAGAAAAAGAAGAACAAGAACTGCCACTGTAAGATGACATCGTTCCTTAAGTGGTGCTTTGACCTTTGAGCTGAGGACCAGTCTTTCAGGGGTCAAGGTCAAATAAATAAAGGTCAATGGGAAGGTCTTGTCCCAAGGGGTTTTTCCAAGTATGAAGTATATCCACTTACTAATAAGGAAGTTATGGCCATGGTTAAAGTTTTCGGACAGACTGACCGACGGATGGACGGACAGTTCAAAAACTATATGACTCCCAATGAAGGATTAACAGGTTTTAGAATAGAAACTCCTTGGTTTCGATGTATTTCTTGTGTATAAGTTTGTGAACTTCTGGTCTCTAAATGTATTACAATATTCATTCATCAACAGTCATTTCCCAAATAACAAAGCATTTAATATCTGAAGAAAATGCTTATACCAAAACCAAACTAATTACCCAAAATAGTTGAACATGTTTGGAAAATTATTACAGGTAGTGCAAATGACGTTTTAACAACATTTTTCCGACAATATGAAATTACGACCATATAATTTCAGGTTTAAATAATTTCTACGAAGGAGACATTACAAACTATGAATGAACACTTTTTCTCTGCGAAGCAACGACATAGGCTCTGGATAAGATAGTCGCATGTTTTCAAAAGATAAGTTTGCAAGTCTAAAGAATATCTTATCTCAGTACAGCTTACCTTATTAAAATATATTTTATGGTTTTACTAACTATTTAGAAACTTCACCAGGAAAAAATACATCCGAGCAAAACGTTTTTTTTTCTTTTAATACAACGCTTTACTATTTTAGCTCACTGTGTAAGTTACTTGTTAGAACAATATAAATCCTAGACAATTACAGTTCCTGTAAAAAGAAATTTCATTGAAACAGTATGTTTCTGTTTAAACGCAATGTTATATAGATTAACACCATATCTCAGTGTTGCAAAAGGTTAACATAATCTGTGCATGTAAAAGAATTTTCAGCAAGAAGAACGTATTGTCTCATTGACAAAATGACTATTCTTTTTTACCAACAGTCTGAGCACCTTTTCTTAAATTTCAGGTATATTTTGGCTTATTGCATTTATCAAAACAAAATGCATCTCTTTAATTAGTTATTATGCTAATATCATTTTATCTTGATGAAGAAGAATTTTGTATTTACTAGCACGTTTCCATATACATGAAATTATTTTCGTTTCGAACAATACATGGTTTACAGTATCTTATTTTTCATATTGCAAATATTTATGACTGTACGGTAATGTTATTTATTTCTACACGTTCATATATAGTTTGGGTCGTTTTTCTCGTGCGAATAGAGCATAAAAGGGTGATTTGTGTTTGAATGTGTCACTCGAGGTCTGTATTTGACAGAGAACACATTTATGACGGAAGAAAACAGTGTTTGTCTTACCCGCCGACCCACCCTTGTTTGTTATTTATACGTTTTGTACTTTCTGTGGTTTCATTTCAGATTGTATTTCTGGTCGTCTTCTTCCAAGCTTCTGCAGTTCGTGATGAACCCTCGTTCCAGACAGGTCTTTGTTTCAAGCTTTGGAAGTCTAAAACACTACAATCTGTTGCTTGCTTTTGATTTGTAATAATTCTGTCAAATACAACGACCTATTCCTAAATCGCCTTTGTTGTTAATTACATGTATTTGAGAATAGAAAATAATTGATTTACTCACGACTTAGTGAGTAAATCTACTATGTCAAACAAATAGAGATATAGTTTTAATATAAATCTATATTCAAGCTGATAAAAACAACGAATAAAATATCATACTGATATTCATCAATCTTCAAACAGATAACAAACAACAGATATAAATATAGCGCAAATAAACATCTATCTTAAGTTGATAATTAAAAAATATGGTACAAACATACATCTACCTTCAAGCTGATGATTAAAAATATGGTACAAAAATACATCTACCTTTAAGCTGATAATTAAAAATATAGTACAAAAATACATATACCTTCAAGTTGATAATTAAAAATATAGTACAAACATACATCTACCTTTAAGTTGATAATTAAAAATATAGTACAAACATACATCTACCTTTAAGCTGATAATTAAAAATATAGTACAAAAATACATCTACCGTTAAGCTGATGATTAAAAATATGGTACAAAAATACATCTACCTTTAAGCTGATAATTAAAAATATAGTACAAACATACATCTACCTTCAAGTTGATAATTAAAAAATATAGTACAAAAATACATCTACCTTCAAGCTGATGATTAAAAATATAGTACAAAAATACATCTACCGTTAAGCTGATAATTAAAATATAGTACAAAAATACATCTACCGTTAAGTTGATTATAAAATATAGTACAAAAATACATCTACCGTTAAGTTGATAATTAAAAATATAGTACAAAAATACATCTACCGTTAAGCTGATAATTAAAAATATAGTACAAAAAAACATCTTCCGTTAAGTTGATAATTAAAAATATAGTACAAATATACATCTACCGTTGAGCTGATGAATAGGACAAACAGAAACATGGTACTTGTAAACATCTGCCGTGATAATAAAAGCAACAATTATTTTACTTGTCCATTTTCTTAGGAATAAAAATGAATGGTTTGTAATATCAATTGTTTTCAAACTTTAATACCTTTCTTAAAAATGAAATTGCGAGGGAAAGAGGAATTTTTCAAATAAGTCACTGACAAAGGGCAAATTCAAGAAAGGACAAAATATTAAGTTACGAATGTATAGAAAGCAGGAATGATGCTTGCATTCGGCACTTTTCACAAATACACTCAAAGTAGCCATGCAGTCATCGTACTGGATAAATATAATTATGTTGCAAGAACTATTTTCCAAATCGATAAAAAACAGACAGTTACAGAAGTTAAACAAGTTATTCTCCGAGCTTCAAGCCATCTCGATTATTGTTTTAGAATCATAATCATTTTGAAATATGAAAATAAGAAATTAAACTTAGTAAATAAACCTGCAAACATGGCATATATTTTTGGTGCTTTTCAAATAATTTTGAAGGTATTTTGTTAAAGTGTCAAATCGGCATTTTAATTAGTATGTAGATAATGGAAAATGAAAATTAACAATTTAAAATCTGCAAAAAGAAACAAACGGAGTAAATGTCTTTTGTTCTGTACCTCTTTTTAATACAGTTCAAGTTTTGAGAGAAAAAAAAAACAGTAAGTATATTTCATGGTAACACAGTTATGTACTGGAAAAAGAATGATTAGAAATGTATCCAAAGTTACATTTACTATATTATCTTATGATCTATATGCCAGTGCTACTTAACAACCCTTAAATTCCAAGGTAACACATTGATTTAAACATATTTTATTCCCAGAATATCTACATACATTATAATTATCATTATTACATGCACATTTATTTACAATATTCTAGTGAAAGGGATAAGAATGAAAGACTACGTCTTATGGAATTCTTTTCCCCTTAAATATTAAATTATTCTGTAAGGTAACACATTGATGATTTACACGATGACACATTACATATGAGTTTTATCAGACAAGCAAACTGTGAATGTACAATTTTTCCGAAAAAAAAAATATGCATACAAAACGTCATATCATGAACTAATGTAAACCAATATCAATTTACTATACTGTTAAACAAGAGTGAATAACACACATAATATAATTTGCAGATAACAAACTTCTATGCAAATAGTTACTGGCAGACGTCAGACGGTTTGGCAAGTTCATTATTTTGAATTATAGCATATTGTTGACAGGCTTACGAGTAACTTGCAAGCATCTTCAGCATGGGATCTTTTGGTTCTAGCATTAGACACTAAATTGTAAAAATCTTCATATATCTGTACAGGGAAAATCAAACGTTTCAACTTGGCTCACAACTAGTGCACAAAGCTGGAACTCTTGGGAAAAGACGATTTTATCAATTAAATCAGGAAAATAAATGACAATGTATAAATGCATCTCTTTTAAATTTTCAGTGGTTACAAAAGTAAACGGCTAATATTAAAAATTGAATTCTCTGTATATTTTACAGCATATTGGCGAGGTATTTCTACCACAAACCTTTATATATCCAATTACTGAATAAAAAACGCTTGTATTTCTAACCATGTTTGGTGGTTAGGAACAAACGAAGTGCCTTTGTATTTTTTTCTGATATAACAGAAAAACATTCATATAACATCAAGTGACATAAATTTGTACTAATGTTGTCAACAAAGATAGCCTCTTATACCTTTGAAAAAAAAATAAAAAGTAGCATTTAACATAGCTCTCCATAAAGAATAGGGGGTATTACTTAACTAAAATTTCTTAATTCTAAAATTGAAACGAAAACACAAATAGAAAAAAAAATCATAAATGAAATGCATTAATGAAACGTTCAAAGGAAAAATTAAATGAAGTTTTTTTTGTAGAACTGCCATTGAAAAACTCCTTTCTGAACAAATGCGGTATTCAAATAGCAAAAAGTATTACCACAATCAGTTATTTTTTATGAGCATTAAGGTACATTGACAGTTTAATGTCGTCTGAAACAATATATCAGCAATGCAGTTAAACAATACAATAACCATGCAGTAAACGTTATTTCAAAATCCCAGGTGCATTGTAAATAATACTGTAAAAGCATTTCGTGTCTCAGTAAAACTGCTTGCGTCAGTTATAATTAAAATGAGACTGAGAGGCTATCCTTAATAGATTATAAACTAAGGCTTGGCATTTGATCTTATCACTTCAATATGTTAATTAATTTAATAATTCATATTGGAAGAAAAAGATATGGTTATCTAGAATATAAAAAAATCTTGGTGGGTATAAATTTATTGTAGCCATGAGTCGTGAATAACTGACCGCCATCTCATTTATTATGAGATGGCACACCTTCACTGAGGCTTTAAAATGTTTTGGAACAAAATAATATCATTTGCATTTCAAATACTCAAACAAGTGTAAACTAGACGGCCTTTGCTGCACTATATCGCTCACATAATGTCTCCTGTTCTGACCAAAAACTGTCATTCAGCTAAAGAGCGGTATACTGAGCATTAACAAGACCTGTCCGCGGACAGCACGCTCCACTTTTCTTAGTGCTGGATTATAAATTATAAGCAAAGTCAAACAAGAGGCCCAATTTAAAATGATTTGAGGGGGGGGGGGAAAAGCAAGTACCTACTCAAATAAGATTTTTTTCTCTGTGTGGGGGAAGGGGTGTCTGATGGGGATGGAGGCTAGTGGGGGAGTCAAGTACCTACGTATTAAAAATAATGAAGAAAAACAAACATGTCGGGGAGGGTAACAAGTGGGGAGGGGGGGGGAAGTACCAACCCATCCAGTGTAAGTAAATAGTTTAGTTCTAGGCTAGGGGATGGTGTGGGTTTCTCATGCAGAAGGGTCTGAAAGCAGGGGGCTGGTGTGGGGGAGTGACAAATACCTAGTTATAAAAAAATGAAAAAAAATCGGCGGGGGGAGTAATGTGGGGAGTCGGGTCATAAGTACCTACTCATCCCATTTAAACAAATAGTTTAATTCTTGGCTAAGAAGATTTTTTTCCTACATAAGTCTTAACAAAATCAAGTTACCTCTTGGGAGGGGCTAATTTTGACCCCAGGGACATGGGTACCAGTAATCTTTGTAGAGGTTTTGCTGGTGATCAAGTTTTCCAAGTTTGAAGGGAATATCTTTGACACTTTTTGAGAAATGGACATTAACAAAAAAGGTTAACCAGGAAATTCAAAGTCAAATTAGGGACATAACTTTGCAAAAATAAATTTGAGGGTTATCTGCCCTAAAGAAATGGTGTCACATTTTTATAGTGATGATGTATTCTAAATTTGAAGTGAATAACCTTGATAGTTTCTGAGAAATGGGCCGTAACAAAAAAGTTATCCAACGCCGACGCCGACGAGAGGGTTATGATTCCAGTGGCGCGAAAATTTACTTATATATAGCTTCCCCGGCTCATGAACTGAGACTTTGTAAGTTAATGTTTAATGTGTCAAATAATTGCTCTTTGTCTAAGTTCAAAAATACAAAAACCTATGAAATCGGTCAAGCTATTTTATAATTAGAAAAAAATTCTGATAAATATTTGCTTTTTAAGGTTAACCAATTATTTCAGTATGTGAAAGGACTTTACCAAGGAATGAAGGTAGCGACAGTAATGTATCTTTCTAGAGTCATAACTTGAGCATCGGTAAGTAAGCATGTAGAATCATGCCATTAATACAGATTATATAATTCATTTAGGAAACTAATTTGATCAAATGCTCGACGTGAATAGTGTTAGTGCTTCAATGTTATGTCACCCCCTTCCCGTCAATACTCTAGTCGTTCGGATTCTTTTCAGCAAGTAGATTGTACATTTCATTAGGGAATGAAATCTGCTTTTTATGTTCTCTTTTGTTCTTAAAGCGGCTTACTTTATATATCTTCTTTCAATGTTTTTCTCATAAGCCAACTGAAAACTGATAAGAGGACATCTGATCTCAGAAAAGTGTATATATTGAATTTTGGAAATAACAATTTTACTGTATGTTAATGCTGAGCCATGTTATAAAATTGTTGCCATGACGAAATATCCTTCGGGTGGCGTGCGTGTTAGCCAAACACAATCTTGCTGCTTTACTGGTTATAGTATTTGTTTGAAATTTTGATTATGTCAAAAGCTGTTCTATAAGTTAAGGCGTTTTTGTTAGTTTTCAGGCCAGGGTGTGTAATGTTTTTAAAATTAAGATATTTTTCATACATTCAGAAACACGTGTTTTCTTTCCTTTTTTTTAGTATATATAATATGTTGAATTGCTTTTAATTATAATATCTGAATTTTGCGAAGTAATTTCTAACCAGCCTCGAAAGTTGAGTTGGACTTGGTTAATGATTGTCAAAGCCTGTCATTTTTATGGTTTATACAGTTTAACAGTGACATTATTAATGATGTATTCAATTGTTATTTATCTGTCATTGTTTCCTCATGAGGATTGTTTTTAATTATCTGTTTCACTGAAATAGCATCTAAATAAAAGACATTGCACATGGATCATGAAAATATGTCAACATGTTGATGTCAGCTTTAATACCAATTGTTTGCATTCATTAATCATGGTCGTTAAGTCATTGTTTCGTTGCTTGATGTAAATGCAAAGCTTAAAGCCCTGAAAGCTTTTTTTCTGAAAACGAATACGAACTGTTTACTTTAAGGTATTTAAAAGTTTTATATAAATTAAACTAAATGTCATTACTTAACATTAGGAAAAACAATTTCACACACGTCTCTATCCTCGCCGCTTATTCAGTTATATTTCCTGACTAAACAACTATTTCATTTTTTGTGTGTGTGACCGAATTTCCAGTGATACAAACAGTGTCAGTCTGAGACGTTGCATTAATCAAATGAAGTTGTAATCAATTTATTGTAATCAATTTATCAGATCATTTTGTCTGGATTTTATATAGCAACATAATCCATTATAGAGACGGTCAAACTGAGAGCTGAACCTTTACAATGCACTTTTTCCTGATTGTTTTTTATTTATTGATGGACACATTTTTATCTCATTTTTTTTACGACAGGGATGTTTAACTTATATTCAGAGATGGACATGTTTTCCCGATGCACAATAGACACTGAAATGATTTTTTTATTAACAAATATATTTTATATGACTTAATGCATGCAATGAATTCTGTACGCCCGTTTAATGAACAAAATAAGGTTTTGTATGCCTGTGTGGCAAATGGGATGCGTGAATTGATTCATGGCTTTGAATATTGCAGAATGAACTTGCTTTAAGACAGAAAAAATTCAACCCAATTGATGAAACATAAAGAACATATCAACGGCCTTTACAAAGATACGCCTACAAAGGAAAAACCATTTAACATTAAAAGTCCCTTAGGAACTGTTATCTATGATAAGTTACTGTCAGTTGTCAAGATTACTATTTTTGAAATCTTCATAAAAAGTTTACAATTTTCAGTTTCATGGGTCATAATTATACGGTCACTTTTTAAATACAGACGTTAAGTGCTTATGATACTAAGCTACAAAAAATATAACTAAGTAAGAAAAATTTTAAAAAGAAAGAACAGGTCTCCTTAAATAGAAGATTGTTTTCAAGTGATCTTTTCCGTTAATGTTTCTAAAATCTCAACAAAAAATCTAACGCATCAGTTCGCTGATAGAACGGAGAGCAATTTCTTCAGAAAAACCTAAATGGTGGAAATGTTGTTTTGGTTGATCAGAAAAAGCATTTACTTTATGTGGCAATTTCCATTAGGTGGTTATTTTATTACACATCTGAGATATCCAAGACAACTGTTGTGTGTAATGAAGAACTTAGCAAAAGGTGAGCCGGTCATCAATGTGTGTACAGCAGAGAATAACAAGATCAGCTATTTAAAATGCTTTTTTGAAAATGTTTAACTTGCTTCATTAAGAAGAAAAACAACTAAATTGTTAGTTCTCCAGATGTATTCAAACGGTCGCCAAAAAGCCATTAATCATAATACGTAACTGTCTGCAATTCGGAAGAAAGCTATCGTGCGTTCTGTGTGTAATGAGAATAAAGTGACATCTGTTATGTGGTTGTTAATGATTTCTCTATCCATACATTTTATTAGATTTCACCTTAAACGCGGTCCAAAATAAACAGGAAAATCTTTGTTTTCCTTTTTACAGTTTGAAGCCATTCAGCAGTGAAAATATACTATTTTGTTAAGTATTTGACTGGCAGCCAGTTACGGTGCAAAAAAAAGGTATTCTTAACATTCATTCTAGAAATTTCTTCCTTAGCAAAGTGTCACTAGGTAAATTCAAAAGTTCAAATTATTTCTATCATCTAATGAAGGTTATAGAAAATACCTTCATTGGTGTTTGATATATACTTTTGACAAAACCGGACAGACGGACGGACAAACAGACGGACAAGTCGACGACTAAATCTTCTCCCTTCGGGGAACATAAGAAAATGAAACTTATATTCCAACAAAACAAAATGTCATGAATAAATACTAACTGGATTAGCTACTTGGTGATACCATGTTCACATTACTGGAATGTTTCTGTCTCAACAAGACAACCAATGCCGCATGCAAAAGTTTACATGAAAACTCATGTAATTAAATAAACTAGATGCTGTGTTTAGAAAACACATATGCCCCCGGTAGCATAGTTTGTCACAAATTTCAAATGTCAGCACAGTGGTAAAAACAATTTCTGGTGCCAGAACCTGTAGATGAAAATAATTTAACATAAAAATCCAGTATATTAAGATTATAAAAGCCAGATTATTCAAGAAGAAAAGTTATCAATTATCTAACCAGCCGAAAACCAGCAGACACCGCAATGATGTCTCAACTGAAAAATATCCAATCTCATGAAATAGGTGAACCTTTTTCTAAGTACAAAAAGGGGAAATTGCCCAATAGTTGCCACAGTTATGTACCTTGTCTTAGTCATGATCTGTGCACTGTTAAGTAAGCATTCATGTCACTGCTATTAGTACAAGTGAAGAAACTTTTCAGCTGCCGAAATTGGTTAACCTATACATTGAGTAAATAAAAGGGCAGATTACCCGAAAAAAGGAAGCCATAGCTGTGTATCTTACCAGTGTCATGACTAGTGTATCAATAAGTAAGAATGTAAAGTAGTATGCGACTGCTATTTGTAGAAATTGAGAAATATCCAACTTGCTGAAAAAGGTTGACCACTTCTTTCAGTACAAAATGGGCAGATTACTTAAGAAAATAGGTAGCTGCAAGTATGTAACCTCTCAGGGTCATGACCTGTGCACTGCCAAGGATGGATGTGTATAACTATCATGCCGCTGCTATTTGTAGAAATGGAGAAATATCCAACTTAACGAAACAGGTTAACCATTTCTCTAAGTTTCACAAGAAATAAGGTAACTGCAGTTATGTAACTTGTCAGGGTCATGACCTGTGCACTGTTAAGAAAGTGTGTACATGTTCATACCACTGCTATTTGTAGAAATGGAAAAATGTCCAACTGGCCGAAAAAGGTTAACCGGACGGAAGTGCAGACGTACAGACGGATGGTTCAATCACTAGACGCCAGGGGCATAAAAATGTAGCCACAGTTACGTTACTTGTCACGGTGATGACCTGTGCACTGTTAAATTAGTATGTAACCTGCATGCCACTGCTATTTGTAAAAATTGAGAAATATCAAACAAGTACAAAACGGGGAAATAATCCAAGAAAAAAAGGGAGCCACAGTTATGTAACTTGGCAGGGTCATGACCTGTGCACTGTCAAGTAAATGTGTAAACTTTCAGATCACTGCTATTTGAAGAAATTGAGAAAAATCCAACTTGCTGAAACAGGTTAACCAGTTCACTAAGTACACAATAGGGAGATTACCCAAGAAATGTGGTAGCCACAATTACATAATTTGTAAAGATAATGACCTGTTCACTGTTATGTAAGTGTTTAAACTTTCTGCACTGCTATTTGTAGAAAACTTGCCGAAGCAGGTTAACCATTTCTCTAAGTACAAAATGGGTCGATTACCCAAGAAATAAGGTAGCCACAGTTATGTAACTCGGCAGGGTCATGACCTGTGCACTGTTAAGAAAGTGTTGACATGTTCACACTACTGCTATTTGAAGAAGTGGAAAAATCGCTAGATGCTGATACGTTGCGTAGAATGATAAAAAAGATTGGAATAAAAAAGATCAGTACTACAACAGAAATTATCCCCGCAAGTAGACGTCGCTTCATGTCTGTATTTGACCCTGTAACCTGAAAAAAAAGCAAATAATACATCATTGCAACAAACTAGTAAAACACTTAAAACTTATAATACTGCCCATAATCGTCATAAATTCCGTCAAAGTTCATTGACAAAAAAGAGAGTTTTTCGATACTCAGCTATTTCATAGGATGGGCTTTTATAGTGCGTTGTTTTATTTCTAAAAATACCTAATAATAACAAATTATCTCCCTTACTCAGATAACATCAAAGGTAGACAAAATGCACATTGGTTCTTTCAGTTGGAATCCTCTGACTTTATCCTTGTTTCTAATTGTGATGATCTTGACTTTTAGTTGTGAAAATTGTCACTTATATATTAAATAAAAAGTTAGGATTATCAAAAAAACAAAGATAATGGTGTTAACAAATAATGTTGCTAAACTTAATGTGTAATCTTACTACCACTGTTGCAAATAATTAGGCTTATTATCACCATACCAAAAGAGAAAATAGCGATAAAAGCAGAGGAATCCAAATGGAAGGACCAATGTAATGTCAGAGAGTATTCAGGGTAGATAATCCACTAATGTCCACCATTAATTTGACAAAACTAGCGATAACGTTATATTTTTGTTCACGAAGAGTATTATAACTATAAGCAAAATCTTGCACCCAGTACAACGAAAAAGGAATATGGCTTTAACTAAACAAGACTTTTCATAGTGTTCATTACGATAGCCTGTTTTTGCCACACGGTAAGTCGGATAAAATAACTAACAAATTCTACTACAAACAATTAAATCAACTGTTATGTAAACCAAAGCATGCCTGCAAAGTAGGTCTGAGTCTTAAAAAGCCATAAAGGAAGTAGATTTTTAAAAATATTTGTATAAGGTTACAGAATTTTTTGTTTTCAGAAACAAGCCTTAATACATAAAAATTAGTGCCAACTTTAAAAGAAAAATAAATGTTAAAAAAAGAAGGTACTAAATACATTGTCAAACAATTCCTGTTATCTCATTAAGCACCCTACGCAAAGAACACACTAGAGAGTGAACGCAGGGACAGTGTACAAAGTCAACATATAACTTTACACACATAGGCACATCAATTCACCAGTAACCCAATGCTCCTTTCATACATGCAGAATATTGCAAGTGTATACTCACTGAATTTCTATTTACAGAGGTAACAACTAGTTGAGGGTTGTACGCTGTTGTGCTTGGTGGGGGTGGTGGTGGGAGAAAACTCCAATAAGGTGGGGCTCCATACGGATAAGGACCACCTATCAAAACACAACATATATATGTATTAGCTTTTGTTAGGAAATTTGATTAATATAAAAAGTTCAGGTTAAGTTAAATTAATTATCATTTGTAGATTGACTGCAGAGTTTTATGTCCAACATGTTTGACTTACCAATTTTAAAAGACATAGAATTAATACCTTGCTATTTCCTAAGATGCCTGAACCAAAACTTTATTTAAAGTTGTAAATGTAGGTTCTTGTTGTCCAGTTTAAACATCCAGTTTTGGCTTGCTTTACTGTAAAACCAGCTTACAGCTTTAAAGACTGTCCTTCAAAGTAATTCCTAACACCACACATGCGTAAGTTAATTCAAAATTGACAAAATAAAACACTCAGCTTTAATAAATCTTTAGTGTTTTGCTTAAGACTTAAGTTAAATAGTTTAAGTTTATATTCGTAGTATATAAAACAGGGTGGTGACTTTTAAATCAGTAACAACTTAATGTCAATATAGTCCATACCAACTGGTTGTATGGGGTAAGGCACAGGTGCTGAGTAGCCAGTCTGGCCTGGGTATCCAGGCTGAGTGAGGTATGGTGCTACAACCTGAAAACAAACAAAAAAAGCTGTATATCAAAACAGTTGCTGATCAATATCTTTTAACTTAAGGGCAAATGTCAAATTAAATTCATCCATATATTTTTTTCAACAGCAATCTAGATTAGTAAAAAAAAAACAATTTTAAAAGATCTTGATATTTCTGTAAATTTTTAATGAATCTGATTAAAACTAACTCATTAAAAACACTAAGCTACAGGTACCTGTAGATATTGTATGTGAGATTGAAAGTTTTAGTAAAGCTCTCAAATGTGAGATCAATTTGACTGGCTGTGGTAATTTGTTTTCAAATCTCATCAATAAAAAGCCAGACAGAACTACTCAAACATCAATACTAGCAATACAACTTTCTATTTCTACGCTAAGTAATCCACACTAGAATTTTCAATTTCAAATTCCAACGGCAATAGCCGCTTGCTCCAATAGATCTAAGTCCAGCAGACCTTTTCACAAAAAATCTTACGACAATTTTTTTTTTTCGTAAAGGAAATCTTACGATAAATATCCTTTTCACAAAAAATCGTAAGAAAATCTTAAGTGTAAAATCTGTCTTTATCTAAAGATTGATGTTACCCGTTCGTAAGTGTAAAATGTTACATTTACAAGTAAAATGTATCGTAAGTTTTTATCTTGAGTAAGAATTATCATAAGATAAAAAAAATCAACTTACGATTGGTTTTGTGAAAATGACTTAAGATTTCACTTACGATTATTGTAAGTCAAAATCTTAAAATAAATCGTAAGATTTTTTGCTGGTTTACTTCTGCTCTAAATGTTTTTATTCTCATTCAAGCATAACGCTTGCATTCAGGCTTGGGGTAATCGAATACAGTAATTGTAATCACCTGTAATTGATTACTCAAATGCAAGTATTCAAATGTATTTGATTACTGTCATACATCTGATTACATGTAATGTAATTCAATTGATTGCATAGACAAAATTTTGTATTTCATCATGAATACTTTTGATTACTTTCTGATTGCACATGGACATTGGATAGATGATAAATCCATTTATTGCATTTTAACTGCTGGGGCAAAAGATAAAAATATATGCTGCTTTTGCTAGAAATAAGTAATATGCTAATTTTATTTTCAACCTCATCTCCTTAAGAAAAATATTCTTTTACAACATATATTGATCACAATGTTAATTGTCTCCTTTGTGTGCTCTTTATAAGGATCAATGATCTATTGTGTCACCTTTCTTAACACATATTGCTGGTAACTTTGCTACAATTGTGAATTTGTACTTCAATAGGTGTGAAAGCCATAATCTTAATAATAATGAAATTATAGTGAAATATTGCCCCAGGGAAAATAAAAAATATCAGTTAATACTGCACTACACCAGTTGTTTAACTGTTAACCTAAAAAGAAATCAGAACCTCTTTTATAATTTTCTTTTATATCCAGTATAACAAATGAGTGATATGTTTTTGAGCTCCCTCTGCTGATGATAATTAAATGCAGTGGAGATGTCTAAATATATATGATTCCAACAGAATGACACTGTGAATCTTCCTTTATAAAATTAGTGACTCTGTGTGTTAGACAAAAACTTAACTGCTTTACTGAACCAATATTTTTCCTACAAATAATATTTGTTTCATTTATGTTGAATAAAGTTTCCATTCTGATTTATCTAAAGTTTTCTCCTAGAAAATTTGTCTTGCAGTTTGAAATAATATTGAAAGTAATCAAATGTAATCTGATTACTTGACCACGAGTAACTGTAAAGTAATCAATTACCATCAAAACATTAAAGTAATCCAATGTAATTGTAATCAGGAAATTTCAAAGTAACTGTAATGTAATCAGTTACTAACACAAGTAATCAGCCCCAAGCCTGCTTGCATTATCATTCTTTGCTGTCTGTGCCCTTTTAATCAGGTTTTCTAATTTAGACATTACTTCCTGCAATATTTTTTGCACATCTCTGTTTAGATCTGTCTGTGGGGTTGTTTGAATACTCTCCGGATTATAATGAGTGTCTTGGCATGGCCTGAAAATATAGCAAAATGTATTCAAGCATATACTAAAATAAGAGAATGTTATAGTGAAAAAGGGTTGTATTTTTTGCAATATGGAAAGCTGCAGGCCTTTTCACAAAAAAATCTTACGATTTATCTAAATATTTTGACTTACGATAATCGTAGGTGAAATTTTGAGTCATTTTCATAAAATAAAGCATGAGTGTTTTTTATCTTCAAGATAAAAACTTATGATACATTTTACTAGTAAGTGTAAAATTTTACACTTACGAATGGGTAACATAAATTTTTAAGTTATGACAGATTTTACATTTAAGATTTATTTACGATTTTTTGTGAAAAGGATATTTATCGTAAAATTTCTCTTACAATAAAAAAAAATATAAAATATTGTCGTAAGTTTTTTTTTTGCGAAAAGGTCTGCTGGACTATACTTAAATGGTCCGGTTCAAAATTTGATAATTTCAGCCTTTCTCAGTTTCGTAAATTAGAACGTTTTGAAATACTTCTTTTCTTTAATCTGACAACCAGAGGATACCCTAATAACGGAATAAACAATGCATGTATACCATTTCGATTCTTCATTTTGACGTGATTGACGTCATACCGAATAACATGCAACAGGGATTGTGTGTTATATATTTTAGTATATAGTTCAAAACTTGGGTCCTGCAGTTTGAGTAAATATTAAGTTTTGATAAATAACTGATAGACTTCGAAAGAAAATAGGAGCACGTACCGGATAACCTATTAAAATACAAAGATCAAACGATAACAGTGTTTTTATCCACCAGTGAAAGATTTTCATGAAGAATGAAAAAAAATGCACAAAGGATATTAAGATTTTTTGTGAATCATAAGGCGACATACAGGAAGGTCATATCAAACAGTACCGACCTCTGAGACAAAAAGTGTGGATTTTATGTTTGCATGAGACTGTTTTAAATAGGCGCGATGGATAGCACCCGTAATGATAAAAAATGTTTGACAGTTTTATGCCAAGACTTATTATATATGACGTACTAAAGATCGATTTTTCTGAGTGAAATACCCAAACACTTCCGGAAAATATTAGAATTATTTAAACCTTCGTTGCTATGTCCCGAGGTTTGGGAAAAATGCCTTTTTGTAATATGTTAAAGATCCCTCCAGCTGAAAATCAGTCGTGCATGAATGGAGATAGGCAGAATTATAACGTGATGAAAGTGATCAGCACAACTTTCTGTTTCACAGTAAACTAACCACAGTCCTGGATTTGTTCTTCCCACTGATAGATAATAATCAACGATTCTTTCTAAAAAGAGACTGAGTACTTTTCACATTCATGCAGATGACGTAAGATTCGCATCAACGTACAAAACAATCTAAGTTTCTATTTTTTCAGTAGTAAAATTTCAGTCTTCTGTACTTACCAGAAGTGTAATATCTGTTTTAGATAACTGCAAAGATTCTGTACTAATCTAGTGAATTTTACTCAATCAAGTTTTGTATCATATTTCCGGTATCTCTTCGGGAACTAAGGGTAGCATTCATATTAAATATATGTAAAACTAAAAAATATTGTCAATGATTTCAATGTAGCTAAATTCGGCCATTTCGTGAAAAAGAAGTCTGGCGGGGAGAAAAAAATAAGTCCATAAATGCAACTAATACGTTGCGTTCTGCCTCAGATTTTGGTGATTTCTGAAGTGACAAATGAAACAAGAGGGTCATGATGGCCCTGGATCGCTCACTTGAGAATTTTTGCTGTCAATTAGCTATTAAGCAAACATAAGAAGCAGTATTTCATTTTCTAATTGAAGATTTGTAGAGGCCTACAAACCAAATATCTAAAATATCAGTCAATAAATAAAAGCTCTATGACAAAAAGTAGAAATAACTATTATTAACTTTGGTCACCTTGACCGTGACCCAGTGACCTCAAACCCCATCTAAGGGTAGAGGTCCTTGCAAGGAACCCACAGGAACATCATTTGAACAAACTTGGTAGTAAAGAGGGGGACGTGACTCTGATAAATTGTTTTCCTTTTCTTTTCTTTTTTTTTCTTTTTAAACAACCATATATTGAACATGTTTTATACATACAATGTTTAATGGGTCTATCAAAAAAAAAAAAAAAAAAAAAAAAAAAAAAAAAAAAAAAAAACAAACAACAGCGCAGATTACATGGTTCGACTTTGCCCCAACTCATCCCAGTTATATTTTACCAAATTAAATCCTTAAGTTACTAAAAATACCTTTTTTTCTTTGTAAAATAAGTTCCACAAATGATAAGCACCAGTTATATCACTAGCATGTATTGACATATGAACTAAAGGGGAAGGATCAAATATTTGAAAAAGAGCACGTTGAATGCACGAAATTAATCATATTCTATCTGATTGGCTGGGAAAATGGCTATTGGGTAACTGTGAAGTCTTTGCTCTGAGAGAAGCTAACTGATTATTTTTATTACTTTATATAACAGTTGCTTCTCAAAAAGAAACTAGAAAAACTCAAATATTAAAACAAACTTTTTCAGAAACATTCGAACACTTAACTTGCAATTTTCGAACACAACAGTTAAAAAAAAATAAAAGTCAAATTTAACGTCGTTTTCTCGATGGCTCAAATCGACTACATTGTAGATTGTTGATTTTGTCACGACACATATTAGATAAAATTACTTTGAAAAAATCATTTTCTAAAGTTTATTCTGAATTACAAAAAAGAGTTCCCGTTTTCCATACTTATAAACTCAATATTTCGTTTATAGTTAAACATATTACGGGGAATTCTTTAAAAACTTTTTTTTTTCCTTTCTTTCCCCATATTCCGTGCACAGTTGAATGTTCAATGTAAAAGGTCTCTAACACAGCACAATTTAAAATTGATATTGAATTTTAACTCGAATACGTATCGAGGTCGTACTTGTTTTTTTTTTTTAAATTGTCAATTTTGAAGTCTTATTATCATGAAATTGTGTGTGCGCGCGTGCGTGTGTTTGTTTGTGTGTTTCATTAACACCTTTCCACAAAATGAGACACGTTTTCCGAAAATATATATACAGAGTGGTCTGATAACTGGATTTCTTTTAATTTGAGGAGAAAGTAAATTATTTACTCGTGATTGATATCGAAACAGATGTGACAATCGACGGCGTCATGTTTGGCACAGTACTTATCAACGAGCTTCGTGGTGTGAACTTCGCTTCGTTCCGTCGACTCCGAAGTTTCCTTGCCTTCCCTTGGAGTTGAACTCCCAAACTGCGTTTGGTCGACTAGTTTATGTCCTGCCATTGCTGAAAAGCTGTTGTGGTTTTCAACACAATTTTCACATAAATATTCTAAGCTGTCTGTGCAGTATTTCACGGCCTCCCGATTTTTGCTCTTCTTATAACAAGGAGAGCAATAAAAATCAAATGTTTCATCCGATGTGTTTTGACTTCCCTCCAAAGTCGCCATTTTTTATCTTTTTTTTCTTCCTGGTTGACAACCTTCACGTTACAGTAGCCTCCAATTACAATTAATAGTTGTGGCTATGGAGACGTCCGGGTTTACACATATCTGACCAAACAAACATCTAGATTAAACAATTATCATAAATCTTGACTATATCCTTTGCATTCTCATTTAAGGCTTTGTGAAGTAATTGACTCCGGTCTGTTATCTAATATTTTCTAGTAGTGTTTATGTCCTTACAAAAATCACGATAGATATATCTTTGTCGGCTATATTTGTAACGAATGAAATTGTAAGACATAAAATCCTCAGCTTTAGATGGAAGTTTGCTACTGGTTAAAATAGTTTCACTTGTGACATTTAGGGCAGAGTTCGTAATTGTTAGTTGAACTGCGCCTGAAAAAAAATGCAATTACAAATTATGGCAATGTACTATAATTACCTTTTAGTGATAAGTATATGTTTTAATGTCTCTTATAATTCAATTTTATGAATGGCAATGTACTCTAAATGTCTGTGTATATACATGTCATATTGTTTTAATGTATATTGTACATTGATGAGACTTCTAATAAATAAATAAATAATAATACAATGTTATTATCAAGAATATCAAAACTTTTCAACCGTGAATTATACGAATTATATAAAATTGAATAAATATAATTGTACTTAATAGGACTAAACAATTAATTTTATTCATGACATTGACACTAGAGTCTCTGTTAAACTTAGAGACAAATTTACCTGCCGCATTAGCCCATTTAATCATTGGATATAATGCCATTATAGTGAAAAAAGAAATCTACTTTAATCTGTAAGAAACAACTTAGCAGCTTACGTCTAGATAAAAAATATGCTTAGTTATAGAAATTTGACACGACCCTATCAAACCTTGTATATTTGGGCAGGTCAATGAATCAAAACATATCTGGAAGTGTGTGTCTTATTATAAACTAGAGTTTACATAAATATTGGGCCAAAGAATAGGAGAATGACTTGATATTTTTTTATCATTTGAAAGTTTTCTGTTTTTTTTTTTTTTAAATACTTTTCTTATGCAGGTTTTCTGTCTTAAAATCTTCAATGCTTTATTTTTATGATCGGTTTAACATATGTTGGGCAAAAAAGACAGATAAACGCATGACTGAATAAGTTTCATACCCTGGCCATTTGAATGTTATTGCTAACACGGAAATATCAAAACTTGACTTTTCCCTATTCCAAATAAAGGGATGATTACGAAAGCAAAATGTGTGCCTCGACACGAAACTTCGCCTCTTATCCAGCCGACAGTCTTTCGGCACTTTTAATGATTTGATTAACAATTTCTTTTCTTCGGAATTTAGAAAAACTAGATTGGGACCGCGCAATAACGGGCTAAAAGTAATATGAGAAATGGCTACACATGTAGCAGGGTGGGTTTTGCATTTGACTTCTTTCCGAGCACTCTCTCACAGGTGTGAACGGATGAAGAGATAGATGAAGAGGAACAGAAGGAATCCAAGTCTTTGCAAATAGATCCCTGGTGCATATAGCATTGCTATTTGCGATGTTTGTTTTTTGGACAAGGGCAGTTTCAGAATGTGTCCAGCTGTTATGTGTAGTGTATTTAATAGCTTCCCACAATATTTATGAGCCACTATTTCAGTTTTGTTTTTTGTTTCAGTAGTCAAGCACATTTTAAGGTATCTGAGTGTGGTTTCGTGGGAGTTGGGACAGGAATCTAACGGAGCCTCAATGTTGACCAGGTGTGATACCATTCGATTAAACTTTATCAACATTTTATCTAGAGAATATTTAAAATTCTTGTTACACCCTTTTCAGTCATACAGTCTTTAGCCAGCAGGCACCAATATATTCTACCAAAAGCTATTTTCCTCTCACAGTATGTTTATTATATTTTTATGAGAAAGGAGTCATCACACACACTACCTCACACCTACATTAAGAAAGTTCCTACTTTGAGTTTACTTTGTTCTGCTCTTATCAAAATATTTTCTTTAATTTCCTTCAGGAATTTAAAACAGTATTAAAACAAACGATTTCATCTTGTTCTGCTCTTATCAAAATATTTTCTTTAATTTCCTTCAGGAATTTAAAACAGTATTAAAACAAACGGTTTCGTCTTGTTCTGCTCTTATCACAGTTATGGCAGTTATAACCTATAACTCACCGGTTACAACTACTAATACAATGTAACCACGTAACTGGCAAACGAACACTGCCCATTTACATTTGGCATTCAATGAGGACAGTGGTAAAAAATGAAGGCTGTTCTTTTCCAACATACCAAGTTTATTGCCCCTGCTTCATATGCAGTTATGTAACCCCTGTAACCATACTGCTTAGGGTTACAAAATTAAAAGCTTTCGTTTTAGTGGGCCAATTCTGAGCGCTAGATGCTTATCAACATATTTTCTTTAATTTCCTTCAGGAATTTAAAACAGTATTAAAACAAACGGTTTCATCTTAAATTCTTCATGTCACAGTCTGGTAGATAAAATTTACTTCCTTAAATTGAATGACACTGCTACTTCAAAAAGCCCTATTTGTACAAAACCGAAAAAAAACGTAGTTTAAACTTTATAAAGACATTTTTCTTGGAAACTACTCTTAACAGTTAAGAGTTGCTTAAGAGTTAACTTCACATCAATTAAGTGTTCATTGTCACTACAAGTAGGTATTGAAAGTAAACTGAATTTGAAAACAAACGGTTTCATCTTAAACACTTCATGTCACAGTCTCGTAGATAAGAATAACCTACTTGAATGGAATGACACTACTACTTCAAAATCAATATGTCCTATTTGTACAAAACCGAAAAAAAACGTAGTTGACAGTTAAGAGTTGCTTAAGAGTTAACATCAAGTTAGTGTTCATTGTCACTACAAACAGGTATTGAAAGTAAACTGAACTTGAAAAGGACTAGGCATTTTATCATCAACTTCCATAAACATTGAACAGTCATATGTCACAGAACAGTGGAGTTTGTACTTTCTGGTCTTTCATTTGGTCACATTTCTCAAGGGTTATTATATTATAAAAAATAACTTGTGTTACTTTTTGCTGCGTCTGTGACAGTTTTGTGAATTTTTGCTAGTTCTCACAGACTTTATACCTCTGAATTGGTCTCAGAAAGTGTAAATGACCAATTTTAACACCAGTCTGCAATATAAAAGCAGCACTGATATAGTCTTACATTTCTAATGCGTGTCTTAGCATTTTCATAGGTATTGTGGTTGTTTCATTTGTACTATACGAATTTATTATGTGTTGGCAAGTTGTGTCGACATAAGGAAATGGCAGAAATCAGCAACCATAAGTATCATCACACTTTTACGTTTGTAATGCCGACCTGGCTAGCTCAATCGGTAGAGCATCGGATTGTCAATCTTGACGATCCCGGTTCAAACCCAATCAGGGCCCTCAAAATTTCTCCGTGATAATTGATCTCAGACAATGCGTCTATTGCTCATTTGTCCCCCACCTCTGAAGCAAGTGAGGAAGTAATCAGTCACTTGCGGAAAAATTGGTTAGTAAACTGGTTAGATACCTAGGAACACTGGTTAGGTGGACTGACCGCCGGAATATGACCTTAGCTGTTAAACAGGCGTTAAACCCCTATAAAACAAACAATCAAACATTCGTTTGTAATACAGTAGTAGGATACTACGTCACCGCTTACCTGTTTTATGCTCTGTCGCGGATCAACAACCCTTCGCTTGAAAGGTAAAATGGTCTTTTTCAATAAGAAATCTGTAGAGTTACAAAAAATCATGTTGTGCACCGAAGATTGGCTGGTGTGCTTTGTATTTACGTTAGGAATTTTTATAATGTAAAATCCTAGTTTAGGCCTGAAAACGGGTGAAAGTTTTTTCTTCTGAATGCATGCTGAAAAAA
The DNA here is from genome assembly GCA_012932295.1 of Cyclina sinensis. Classification (NCBI taxonomy): domain Eukaryota; kingdom Metazoa; phylum Mollusca; class Bivalvia; order Venerida; family Veneridae; genus Cyclina; species Cyclina sinensis. The sequence continues at coordinate 4,395,326 of JAAONU010000003.1, forward strand.
AAATCATTAGAAACTCCACATTCATAGGTTCATTCATTCATTCATTCATTCATTCAAACTGATAAATAAACAAATAAGTTTTTTTAAATAAGCATCAAGATAAAGCTTTTTTGTATCTAATGCAGGACACAGAAAGCGGTATTCACATTATCTTTCATATCAAAGACACATCAAGATGGCCGATTTGCCCAATGCCTGAAGGTAGGGGTTTGTTTTTGCATAGTTATTTATTTACCTAAAACCTTTTTCGGTATACCTGTCTAAACTTACTTTTCACTTATTAAGGAATGATGGCGTAAGACAATGCCAAATAAATAATTTGCACGACATTTATTGGTAGATATTCCTTTAGATATGCTAAATATAAGTTTATATATAAGTTTGTTGAGTCGACAGACAGCTGAAATATAAGCTCCATATAAAAGTACCCTGACTGAATTACCTTGATATTATAGATGATACTTGAGGACACATGAAGCATTTTGTATTGATCCGATGTCAGAAAATACAGGGTATATAAGTAAACTAAACTATCAAGCCATGAAAGTTTAGTTTTTTAGCTCACCTGTCACATAGTCCCAATGTTTGTCCCAATAATTACTCGCAAGATTTGAAACATGGGTTATCTTCGATGAAAAACTAGGTCACAAGGCCCAAAAATAGAAAAATCTTGTTAACATTCAAGAGGCTACATTTTCAGTCCAAATATCCAAAAAATTGTCAGAAAGGTTGCTTTGAAGATTTCTAGACTAAACTCGAAAATATGTCATCTGGCGTCAAAAATTAGGACACAGAGCCCAAATATGTAACAACAGAAACAGGATCGCAGACGAAATCGGCTCTTTAGTCAAGCGCGCCTATATACGTATAAGAAACGAAAAATCACAGAAATTCTAAATTTTGTCTCCAAGCTCCAGATTTTAAGATGGTACACTGCCCGACGAACATATTTAATCAATTTGTTCTGTTTCAAGTCGATATATTTACAATGGACCGGCTCCTCTATTTTCCCATAGGCTTATATAAGGCAACTACGTTATATATACGGTGAAAATAATCGCTTCGTGTTTTTGAGAACTCAAAAACACGGAGCTATCACGAACAAACTCCAAAACCTACACTCCTGCAATACCTCTCGTAGGATTGCTTATAGCGTCAATTTTACAATGAGAGCACTTGCAATAAGATCGGTTCAGACATAACCGAGAATAAGCTGCAGAAGTGAGTGCTTCCAAGCGAAAAAAATTCGCCCTTTTCACAGTGGTCCCTCTGTAAATTCGTCTTCGTGTTTTTGAGAACTCTAAAAACACGGAGCCACTGCGCTTGATCTGTTAGACGTACAGTCATGCAAAAGGTCTCAAACGATTGCTTGTAGGGTCAACTTTCATACGATACCTCTTCCTCTGAAATCAGTGCAGGCATTTCCGGTAGAATGCCAGCAGAAATCTGAAATACGTGAAATTACCAGTAAAACATTGCCTCCCCTATATAGAATGAATTTATCTGCACAAAGTTTCGGACACGAACCTTTCCACTGGTTCTCTTATCGATCATTAAAAGGGACTACTATCATTTCTGCATACTTCTGTATTGACTTTCAGAAAACAGGGGCCCGTCTTATCAACGGTCGTACGATTTTTCAAAGTTTGTCGTACGATTTTGATCTACGATCGTCGTACGCTTGATCTTAAGACCGTCTTACTAAAGCGGTCGTACGTTCGCACCTAAATCGTACGATTTTTATGACTGTGCGATTCTTACGCATGCGCCTTAAACACGTACTCTTCCGAAAGGAGTTAGCGCGCAAACTGCTGTCAAATCGAAGGACGACGTCTGCTTCACTTCAGCGATGTCTAAAAAGGTAAACTGGAGCGTAGAAGAGAGGGAAGTTCTTGTCGAGCTTTGCCAGGACTCTGCTGTGGCGACGGGGAAGTTTTCCTCGTCGCTCACAGCAGCAGATAAGGCCCGATTTTGGGAAAGGGTTCGAGACGGGTAAGATTACTTTTGTTTCCCCACCCTGTCATGCCTATTCTTGAAAGAGTTTGATAACCTAAAAGATTATACTTATTGCAACGTAGAGCAAGATGTGTATACAATGTTATTCAACATTGAATTTGCTTTAGATGTGTATTAATTCAATTAAGCACGACATATTTGTTTACTATCAAGTCTTACAGAAATGGGCTTAATTCCATGGTACTTAAACTGCACACCCTTACTAATGTGAAGTTTTTTAGACATGAAATAATTAAACAGGTAAGAACAGTGGATCTAAGAGAAAGAAACCATACACAATTAAACAGAAGTCTTAATAAAGCTTTATCATTTCTTTTGCTAAAAGTTGCTAAAAGACACATCCAACAAACAGTTGCACTGAGTTAAAATGCAATATTTTACTTCCTTAACCTCCCACCACAAATCTGACTTATTTGCCATGTAAGTTATCCAAATAAAAAAAACTGTGTGAACTTCTTTGCAGTAAATACTCTAAGTGATATTTCTAAAATGAGAGATAAATGAATTGTTCTTATACAAATTCATGGAAAGATTTAATGTAATGGAATTTCATTCTTGCTGATTCCCTTCCTCTAGCCTGAATACTATAAATAAGTGGTGTTTTTGACTTACAATAAATGTCAATAAAGATGTTAAAGTTGTAATGTGGCCAATTTTGAAAGAAAAGATCTTCATCTGAAAACAAATTTTATCACATCTGTTGTTGTGTCGCAAAATATACATTACTTTGTGCCTTTTTGCTTCCTCGCAGCTATAACATGTCAATCTTTGCTTTTATTGTAGCATCAACAGTGTCAGCAAGGTTCAACGCACAGTTGAACAAGTGAAAAAGAAGTGGATTGATTTGAAAGTGAGTTAGATCTGTGTGATAGTTCAATCTGTCTATATATGGTAACAGTATCATTTGAAGAAGCGCAAAATCAGCTGAACAAAAAAATAACATTTTGTTTTGATTGATATTTCTTTTGAATGTTTTATTAATCTATTTTCAGTGTCATGAAGAAAATTTATATTTCATTCATTTCACTAAAAAATACAATATTTCAGTCACAAACAAAAAAGAAAACGATACAACACATGCAGGAGTTGAGAAGAACAGGTGGGGGTCCAGCTCCTGTACTCAACCTAGAGGAATGGCAAAGCAAAGTATGACACTGGATTTTTTTTTCTAATGAAATTGTTACCTACCAGGTAAATTTAAAAACCCACATGTAAGTTATTAAACCCGAGTACCTTGTGCATGCTTATACAGAAATAACATGAATCTTAAAAATTTATGGGTGCTTTTTTGACGTGGCTGTACTCCAGATTTGATATGAAATTTTTTTTACATAAATTAAGTATCTAGATGCTGTGAAATTATAACAACATGATATTTTACTACAAAACTGTTTAAATAAAAGTCAAAATAGACCCCAAAAAATATATCTGCTTCAGCTTGATTTGAACTCTGGACCTCCATGTTAACAAAATATTACCATCGCATTTACTGTCACGAGTATCACAGCAAGTACAGTAATAATCATTTACTTTAAATATTAAACAATATGTTTATACCGTCGCGTTAAGGTATAGCGCTAAGAAAGGGAAAAAATCAATTTATAATGTGATTATCCGAGTTGTTTTTTGCTAGTCAATTACTTTTTAAGCATTAGACATAAATATTACAAAAAATTTATAATACAAGATAACTGTTAGGTATGTGTGATTTGAAAGAAAAAAAATCAAACACTGGTTGCTGGTACAGAAGGAAATATCGGGCTTGCGGGTAACTATGGTAATGAGGCTCTGCTGAGTCTGGTTCTGTCTGTGCCGGCAACCAGTGTGAGATCTGACTTAAGAGAATATTTGCTTCAAAAAGGTGTATGAAAGATTTGCCACTTGTTACCGAAAACGTGACTTCAATACTCCAAAGGCCTTTTCGATGACCATGCGACCTCTACTATGTTGCCTGTTGTACTCGTCTTCTTGTGCAGTGTTTGCATTCAGTTTTGGTGTTAGTAAGTATCTCCTAAGTGGATACCCACTATCACCCAGTAACATCCCAGGACTTTGATCTTCCAGATAATTCTGTGAAATAAAACAATCATGTTTGTATTTCTGAAATTATTTGAAATCTCAAACTTGCCATAACAGAAAATTGACAAGGATTAAAAGTACTGCTTTAGAGTCTAAATAGCTTGTGTCAGTGCTGCTTAAATTTGTGACATAGCTAACTTAATTGGAACTGGACTGTAGACAAATTTTCCTATTTTTCACAATACCCAGTAGGTAAAGGATCAATGACCAAGTCCATCACATGTATAATAATCTATCATAAGTAGACTCAAATGCTCAAAAAAGGTATCTTACATGAAATAGTATCAAAACTAACCTTCAGACCACAGGACTGGAATATTGCAGAGTCATGTTGGGATCCAGGCCACATTGCTACCACATCAGTAAACCTGCAAGACATTAAGCTTTCAGAATAGGTATATACCTATAACATAGCTTGTTTTCTTAAAACCATTTTGCCTCATGAGCTACAGAAAATTAAAATTTCCTTCAGACTACCACCCAATAATTAAAAGGAATGCTCTCTTCATTTGATTAAACTCTTCCCTTGTCACATCAATGGTATTGAAATTACTGATCCATACTTAACAGGTATTGTTTTTGTTACAGTAAGTACTAATTAAATTTGATTTTCTTTTTTTAATAATTATGTAAGATGACTAAATTTCATTATAAATGTTAAAATCATATGGATGAAATAATAAATGCACCTCATATCTGTATCACAGACAGCTTGTACATTTAATGCATGGTAACCTTTCCTGCAAACATATGCCTCCTCATTTTGTGAGGGCGCCTTTATGGGAATGAGTGTCCCATCAACTGCTCCTACAACAAATGTATGAAATACATTTTCTTGAAATATGCAAATACCTACAGTATATTCCATATAATGCTAAACTGTAAAATAGACATATGGCCTTATCATATCTCAATTAGTCTATGAAACTGTTTTGAAAAATGGGAAAAAAAGACTTTTAAAATATAATGTAAACATTGAATTTCATTGCAAGCATATGGCAAAACAGCTGCAAACTGATGTCCAGTTAGGTAATTGGTTTAAGTTTACATGGCTGTGTTTTTATTTTCCTTTTTAACTCTAACAACAGCAACGAACACAGTCAAATATGATAACTAAAAATGTTGGTAAAAATAGCTTCATCATTTGCCAATGCTGCTATCTTTATATACCTATGATGTTTGGTATTCTGCAGCGTTCATAGAACTTCCTCTTAATTTCATTCAGAGAATGTCTGTCAGTAGGAAATCTGAAACAATGACCAGCAGAACTCATAAAGTAAAAGTGTGATGTTTTCTCAGTCTAAACATATATTTATCAAGTCAGCATACATGAGCAAATGATGAATTTATATACCGGTAAGCAGATATTACTGTAACTCTGCAATATTTCATATCAAAGTATCTTATATTGTTTTAGAATGTTCATGCCTACAGCAACCTAATACAAATACAAAAATTCTATTTGTAGTCAGTATGATTATCAAAAAAACAAAAAACAGTTAACATTAGCTATGAATAGCTATTGACTGACATAAAACCTAATAAATATCAAATTCTGTAACAATTTTGTATTCCTTATGTTGTTTATTCTCAAGTTTATACTATTAATAAACTCTTCTACTGCAGTTGCTGCGGCTGCCTTGGATACCCCATGTAAGTCTGCCACTTCAGACAGGAAATCACCCTTGGCTAAATAACGGAGACCTATTAAGACCTGCAAATAAATTTTAATTTTAATGACTTTATTGAGAAAACCAGTAAAGGAAATGTAAACATACATGTATGTATAACTTGTATACACAGAGCCAAGCTTATAGATCTAAAATGGTGCAGGCCATTTGCTAAATATAAATATTTACAAGTCAATATGAAATTCTCATTACATAAACTTGCTTGAAATATTGCATCTAACTAGAAATATAGTTGATCAGTCAAAAGCCATGAAATATATGGCAATGTCCTGGTTTAAACCACGGAGGCAATTGTGTTTTTCACAGGAGAACTAATGTAAATAGTGATATAAGCATTAACACAGATTTTAAAGTTACTGCTCATTGGTAAACATTTTACCATATAAGAAGAACAAAATAATTTCACATTAATGCATTACAATGTCCTTTCTGGTTCAGTTTCTTTGAAATATTTTGTTACAGCTATCCCTGCCGAAATGATTAACATGTCGGGCATTTGTTATTACGGATACAAGAGTGACATAATCCGAATTCGTTACAGCCGAAATCGGCGCACACACTTCGTGCTTTTAAAGAACTTATTTGAAGATGCGTCAGTTGAGATTACAACACAAGTTCAGTTGTCCCTGTTGCTTAGTTGTAAGTCCTATATCATCTAAATAAATATTTCTAGCACTGAAACATTAAAGAAGTGATTAATCTTGTCGGTAGCAGCCATCTTATCAGCGTATTACTTCTTCGCTGTGAAATTTTCATTTGACTAAGGGGGTAACAAGAAGCAAATTGAATCTTGATTGATCAAAGTCATGAAATGACCGGAGGAACATGTGCGAACATAAAAATAAAAATAAAAACCTTTGTCATGCTTTCGATAGCAAATGACCGTCTTGTTCTTGGCGACAGGTCTTCTCTACACACTCTCTCCACATATCTAATGGCGTCCTTCGTTAGTCTGTATCGACTAAGTACCTCCAAATCTGTTAGGGAGTCTAGATGACAAGACCTCTCTCTAAATTTTCTTTTCTGACGTCTAAGTACTAGTAGTATGGCGGCCATTTTGTTTGATCTGCGACTGCGTCTTACCGATCGTAGAAATTACATACGATCGTGATAAAATCGTACGATCAAGAAAAACGGCGACGTTTGATAAGACACCTCCGAAATCGTACGACCGACGTACGACGATCGTACGTTCAGAATAAGCGTACGACCGTTGATAAGACGGGCCCCAGGATCGCAGACGAAATAGGCTCTTCAGTCAAGCGCGCCTATATACGTATAAGAAACGAACAATCACAGAAATTCTAAATTTTGTCTCCAACCTCCAGATTTTAAGCTGGAACACTGCCCGATCCACATATTTAATCAATTCTTCTGTTTCCAGTCGATATATACACAATGGACCGGCTCCTCTTTTTTCCCATAGGCTAATATAAGGCAACTACGTTATATATACGGTGAAAATAATCACGCACTAACTGCAGGACCTACACTCCTGCAATACCTTTCGTAGGATTGCTTATAGCGTCAATTTTACAACGAGAGCACGTGCAATAAATACGGTCCAGGCATAACCGAGAAATAAGCTGCAGAAGTGAGTTGGACCAAACGAAGAAATTCGCCCATTTCACAGTGGTCCCTCTGCAAATTAGTCTTCGTGTTTTTAAGAACTCAAAAAATCGGAGCCACTGTGCTTGATCTGTTAGACGTACAGTCATGCAAAAGGTCTCAAACAATTGCTTGTATAAACAACTGTCATACGATACCTCTTCCTTAAAAATCAGTGCAGGCATTTCCGGTAGAGAACCCGCAGAAATAAGTGCTCTGAAATACGTGAAATTACCAGTAAAACATTGCCTCCCCTATATACAATGAATTTATCTGCACAAAGTTTCGGACACGATCTATTCCCCTGGTTCTCTTATCGATAATTATAAGGAACTACTATCATATCTGCACATTTCTGTAGAGAAATTCAGAAAACAAGATCGCAGACACAATCGGCTCTTCAGTCAAGCGCGCCTATATACGTATAAGGAACGAAAAATCACAGAAATTTTAAATTTTGTCTCCAAGCTCCAGATTTAAAGTTGGCACACTGCCCGACGCACATATTTAATCAATATGTTCTCTTTCCAGTCGATATATTTACAATGGACCGGCTACTTTATCTTCCCATAGGCTTATATAAGGCAACTACGTTATATATACGGTGAAAATAATCGCTTCGTGTTTTTGAGAACTCAAAAACACGGAGCTATCACGCACGAACTACAAAACCTATACTCCTGCAATGGAATTTCTTCGTTTGGAAGCACTCTCTTCTGAAGCTTATTTCTCGATATTGCCTGGGTCGATTGTATTGCAAGTGCTCTTGTTGTAAAATTGACACTAGAAGCAATCCTACGAGAGGTATTGCAGGAGTGTAGGTCCTGCAGTTTGTGCGTTATTATTTTCACCGTATATATAACGTAGTTGCTTTATATAAGCATATAAACCTATGGGAAAAAAAGGAGCCGGTCCATTGTGTATATATCGACTGGAAACAGAACAATTGATTAAATATGTGGGTCAGGCAGTGTACCATCTTAAAATCTGGAGCTTTTAGACAAAATTTAGAATTTCTGTGACTTTTCGTTCCTTATACGTATATAGGCGCGCTTGACTGAAGAGCCGATTTCGTCTGAAATCCTGTTTTCTAAATTTCTCTACAGAAATGTGCAGAAATTATAGTAATTCCTTATTATTATCAATAGTCATGCAACAAGTCTCAAACGATTGCTTGTAGGAACAATTGTCATACGATACATCTTCCTTTAAAATCAGTGCAGGCATTTCCAGTGGAGAGCCAGCAGAAATTAGTGCTCTAAAATACGTGAAATTACCAGTAAAAAATTGCCTCCCCTATATACAATGAATTTACCTGCACAAAGTTTCGGACTCGATCCTTTCCCCTGGTTCTCTTTTCGATAATTATAAGGAACTAGTATCATTTCTGCACGTTTCTGTTGAGAATTTCAGAAAACAAGATCGCAGACACAATCGGCTCTTCAGTCAAGCGCGCCTATATACGTATAAGGAACGAAAAATCACAGAAATTCAGACAAATTTTGTCTCCTTGCTCCAGATTTTAAGTTGGCACACTGCCCGACGCACATATTTAATCAATTTGTTCTGTTTTTAGTCGATGTATTTATAGTGGACCAGCTCCTCTATTTTCCCCTAGGCTTATTTAAGGCATCTACGTTATATATACGGTGAAAATAATCGCTTCGTGTTTTTAGAACTTAAAAACACGGCGCTATCACGCACAAACTGCAAGACCTATACTCCTGCAATACCTCTCGTAGGATTGCTTATAGCGTCAGTTGTACAACAAAAGCACTTGCAATAAAATCGGTCCAGGCATTACTGAGAAATAATCTGCAGAAGTGAGTGCTTCGAAACGAAGAATTTCGCCCATTTCACAGTTGTCCGTCTGTAAACTAGTCTTTGTGTTTTTGAGAACTAAAAAACACGGAGCCACTGCGCTTGATCTGCTAGGACGTACTGTCATGCAAAAGGTCTCAAACAATTGTTTGTAGGGTCAACTGTCATACAATACCTCTTCCTTAAAAATCAGTGCGACATTTCCAGTAGAGAGCTAGCAGAAATGAGTGCTCTGAAATACGTGAAATCATCAGTAAAAATTGCCCCCACTATATACAGTGAATTTATCTACACAAAATTTCGGACACGATCTTTTCCCCTAGTCCTCTTATCAATAATTATACGGAACTACTATCATTTATGGAGAGACTTTCAGGAAACGGGATCGCAGACAAAATCGGCTCTTCAGTCAAGCGCGCCTGTATATGTATAAGGAACGAAAAATCACAGAAATTCTAAATTTTTACTCCAAGCTCCAGATTTTATCTTTGCACACTGCCCGACGCACATATTTAATCAATATGTTCTGTTTCCAGTCAATATATTTATAGTGGACCAGCTCCTCTATTTTTCCATAGGCTTATTTAAGGCATCTACGTTATATATACGGTGAAAATAATCACTTCGTGTTTTTAAGAACTCAAAAACACGGAGCTATCACGCACAAACTGCAAGACCTACACTTCTTCAATACCTCTCGTAGGATTGCTTATAGCATCAATTTTACAACGAGAGCACTTGCAATAAAATCGGTCCAGACATAACCGAGAAATAAGCTGCATAGGTGAGTGCTTCCAAACGACGAAATTCGCCCATTTCACAGTGGTCCCTCAGTAAACTAGTCTTCGTGTTTGTGACAACTCAAAAACACAGAGACACTGCGCTTGATCTGCTAGACGTACAGTCATGCAAATGGTCTCAAACGATTGCTTGTATGAACAACAGTCATACGATACCTCTTAAAATCAGTGCAGGCATTTCCGGTAGAATGCCAGCAGAAATGAGTGCCCTGAAGTACGTGAAATCACCAGTAAAACATTGCCTCCCCTTTATAGAATGAATTTATCTGCACAAAGTTTCGGACACGATCCTTTCCCCTGGTTCTCTTATGGATAATTAAAAGAAACTACTATCATTTCTGCACACTTTTGTATTGACTTTCAGAAAACAGGATCGCAGACGAAATAGGCTCTTCAGTCAAGCGCGCCTATATACGTATAAGAATCGAAAAATCACAGAAATTCTAAATTTATTCTCCAAGCTCCAGATTTTAAGTTGGCACACTGCCCTGCCCACATATTTAATCAATTTGTTCTGTTTCCAGTCGATATATTTACAATGGACCGGCTCTTCTATTTTCCCATAGGCTTATATAAAGCAACTACGTTATATATACGGTGGAAATAATCACGCAAAAACGGCAGGACCTACACTCCTGCAATACCTCTCGTAGGATTGCTTATAGCGTCAATTTTTCAACGAGAGCACTTGCAATAAAATTGATCGAGACATTACCGAGAAATAAGCTGCAGAAGTGAGTGCTTCCAAACGAAGAAATTCGCCCATTGCACAGTGGTCCTTCTTTAAATTAGTCTTCGTGTTTTTGACAACTCAAAAACACGGAGCCACTGCGCTTGATCTGTTAGATGTACAGTCATGCAAAAGGTCTCAAACGATTGCCTGTGGGGTCAACTTTCATACGATACCTCTTGCTTAAAAATCAGTGCAGGCATTTCTGCTAGAGAGCCAGCAGAAATGAGTGCTCTGAAATACGTGAAATCACAAGTAAAACATTGCCTCCACTATATACAATGAATTTATCTGCACAAAGTTTCGGATACGATCCTTTCCCCTGGTTTTCTTATCGATAATTAAAAGGGACTTCTATCATTTCTGCACACTTTTGTATTGACTTTCAGAAAACAGGATCGCAGACGAAATAGGTTCTTCAGTCAAGTGCGCCTATATACGTATAAGAAACGAAAAATCACCGAAATTCTAAATTTATTCTCCAAGTTCCAGATTTTAATTTGGCACACTGCCCTGCCCACATATTTAATCAATTTGTTCTGTTTCCAGTCGATATATTTACAATGGACCGGCTCTTCTATTTTCCCATAGGCTTATATAAGGCAACTACGTTATATATACAGTGAAAATAATCGCTTCGTGTTTTTGAAAACTCAAAAACAAGGAGCTATTGTAGCTAAATGTAACTTGGAAAAATCCACCTGCCCCGAGCTGGGTTTGAACTCGGGTACCTTCGATTACTAAGCGGACACTCTACCACGTCGCCATAAAAGCTAGCTGATAGGCAAGGGAGTAGAAGTGCCGTATTATACCTCTGCTACATACACCCCCTCCTTCTTAGAATTCGTCCTCGAATTCCTGGAGCACTGAATGTCTGTGGGACTTTCTAAGGGTGCCATCACATCTAAACTCGTGAGTTATTTACGTTGGGCGCCAAATGTAACTTGGAAAAATCCACCTGCCCCGAGCTGGGTTTGAACTCGGGTACCTTCGATTACTAAGCGGACACTCTACCACGTCGCCATAAAAGCTAGCTGACAGGCAAGGGAGTAGAAGTGCCGTATTATACCTCTGCTACATAATCAAGCACAAACTGCAGGACATACACTCCTGCAATACATCTCGTAGGATTGCTTATAGCGTCAATTTTACAACGAGAGCACTTGCAATAAAATCGGTCTAGGCATTACCGAGAAATAAGTTGCAGAAGTGAGTGCTTCCAAACGAAGAAATTCGCCCATTTCACAGTTGTCCCTCTGTAAATTAGTATTCGTGTTTTTGCGAACTCAAAAACACAGAGCCATTGCGCTTGATCTGCTAGACGTACTGTCATGCAAAAGGTCTCAAATGATTGCTTGTAGGGTCAACTTTCATACGATACCTCTTCCTTAAAAATCAGTGCAGGCATTTCCTTTACAGAGCCAGCAGAATCGAGTGCTCTGAAATACGTCAAATCACCAGTAAAACATTGCCTCCCCTATATAGAATGAATTTATCTGCACAAAGTTTCGGACACGATCCTTTATCGATAATTATAAGGAACTACTATCATTTCTAACAATCTAGAGGTTACATTTTCAGTCCAAATTACCTGCAAATTTGTTGGAGAGATTTTGTCTTTGATTTCTAGTTCAAATTTGTATATGGGTCATCTAGGATCAAAAACTAGGCCAAAATGCCCAAATATGGAAAATAATCTTGTAAACACCCTTTTGGCTAGTTTCTCAGTCCAAATTTCCTGAAACAAATTGTCGGAAAAAGATTGATTCAATGATTACTAGCTTAAGTTCAAATATGGGTCATCTAGGGTTAAAAACTTCTTCACAGAGTCCAAATATGGAAAAAGCTTGTTAACACTCTAGAGGCTACTTTTTCATCCTGGAAATTTGTCAGAAAAGTTGCTACGATGATTTCTTGCTCAAATTTGAATATGGGTCATCTTGGGTCAAAATCTAGGTTACAGAGCCCGAATATGGAAAAACCTTGTAAACACTCTAGAGGCTACATTTTCTGTCCAATTATCCTGGAAATTTGTCAGAAAGGTTGTTTTGATGATTTCTAGCTCAGACTCGAATATGGGTCATCTTGGTTCAAAAAGTAGGTCACACATCCCAAATATGGAAAAACCTTTTTAACACTCTTGAGGTAACAATTTTAGTCCAAATATCCTGGACATTTGTCAGAAAAGTTGTTTTGATAATTTGTAGCAGAACTTCAAATATCGGTCATGTAGGTTTAAAAACTAGGTCACAGAGCCCAATTATATAAAAACGTTGTTAACACTCTAGAGGTAATATTTTCAGACCAAATAACCTGTAAATTTGTCAGAAATGTTGTTTCTGTAATTTCTAGGTCAAGTTTGAATTTGGATCATCTAAGATCAATTTACCAGGTCCATAACAACTTTGATAAAAACAGTCATACTCAGGTGAGCGATACAAGGCCATCATGGCCCTCTTGTTCAATTAAATGTAATGAAGTAGTTATGAAATTAAGTAAGAGTGTATGATTACAGACTGCGTACGAGCAGCCTTTGAATATAATTGAACAAACTGTCTCATTGATTCTGCGAAGATAGCAGACCACAACTATAATGCAGGTGTATTTCTGAAGAGTTAATTTGATCAGACACACGACTTAACAGACAATATTCATACAAGAGGTAACTTTAAGACTATTCGCTCAACTGTTAGACAAACTTTGATGGTGAAATATTTTCTGTCTGTACAGAAGAAAACTATTTTTGATTCTGTACTATACTGAGCATGTCCATAACTCTGAAAACCTGATTCTCCCTTTTTGAGAATGTCATCATTTATGATGGCGAATGTGTGAGCTACCATTTTATATTTTATTACTTGTTAACATTGTATTTTATATTTTGTCATTCATAACAAGTTTTACTAGCCTAGATTCTGTCATTTTACGCTTGGGTGAAACGCCCATTTTTGATTGAGTCACCCACTTTATGGTTGAATGACGGGCGAATTGGCCGTTGCTTTCACCCCTTTTTCAACCATGTTTGGGTAATGGTTGAACGTTTTAGTACAAACGGGCTCTGAAAATCTCTCGGCAAGCTCATTTTTCGGCAAAACTCGCAAATTCCCGTTCAGAAATTTTTTTTAAAATCTCAAGACTCAACTGATTACCTTAGAAGTAAGAGAATTATCATCAAGATCTGAGTTATTTTAATAGTTTGAGCTACATAAAGTTTATCAACTTCAATTTTACAGACTTTTACAGAAAAGTCAAACATTTTTCAACTTGTAAGAGATTATTCTAATCTATGGTCACAAGGTCACCGGCGTGCTATTTTGAAAACCTATGGGAAGCCACAGCGTGTTACCCTTGTAGTAGCTCATGGTCAAGGTCACACTTAAAAGTCAAATATTAGACAATCAAATTAAGATGAACACTTTGTTCTTACTTGGCTGAATACATGATATTTTTATTTTAGCTCATAATTTCTGTTTTTGTAAATTTTCACCTTTTATCAATGACATTGGTGGGGATATGAATCGCATTCAGCGATAGTTCTAGTTAAATTAAGATTGAAGAAGAAAGCCATAAAGACCATTAATTGCCACCTGCGAAAATCCATTCAGAATAATGATTTCCAAATTTTCCATATTTAAAATATATAAAAATTGGAACGTTTTAACAGGGATCAATGATGGCTCTTTAGGCATAATTTTACACTGTTCGAGAAGGTCCACCAGACAACGCTTAACGCAAAGTATGACAATCTTAAGGGCTCATAGTTTCAGACTATTATTTTCTTCTGATTTTCTAAAATCTATTTAAAAAAGGAAAAATATTATCGACCCCAGGACATGACCAGTAATAATCATAAGGGCACACTTTTACCATTCATTGTTAAGTTCTGCTACACTATGTGAAATATGAACCCTCTAGGCCTTGTGCTTTCAGATAATATTTTTTCTTCAGTTTCACATAATTTTTGTTTATGTTAAAGAAATGATCCCAGACAGAAGCCAATATTTGGCCCCAAAAGCATGGTTATGTTCAGTCAAATGCAATATGCAAATAACGAAAGCTGTAGCCCCAGATGATAGATAAAAGTTTCACACTTTGGGCGCCTAATGTAACCCGGAATATCCACATCCGCGAGCTGAGTTTGAACTCAGGTACCTTCAATTACTTAGCGGATACTCTACCACGTCGCCATAAAAGCTAGCTGATAGGCAAAGGAGAAGAAGTGCCTTATTATACCTCTAATACATGTTTTTCTATTTATCTCTACATAAAACAAGTGACCTAGGAGACGGCATATAAACTAAAGGTTCGTATTTTTGCAAACATCATATGGGTACAATTAGCAACACACCCGTGAAAAAGGTCGGGTATACTCTTTGGAGCACCGCTTAATAACAAACGTAGACAAAGATAACTAAAATAACATAGACCCTAGGTCCTGTGGTTTTAGAAAATTTTATATATAAGTATGAACTATTTACATTTAGTTCTTTGTAAACCTAAAGAACCTTTGGGTGAGAACACTGTTTCCTAAAGTACGCGTCTGTACAATCCTCTTAGGGGCATCTACTCAATGATATATATACCACATGCCTAAGCTCTAGGTCTTGTGGTTTCTGTTCATAAAACTGATTCCTTTGATGGGGTCAGGTTTGATCTCAGGAGCACCATTTGAACAACGTGAAATCAATACAATGCTTTACACTAAATAGTTAGACTTTAGGTCTCATGGATTCAGACAAGATTTTTTTCCAAACAACTCTATGTTAAGGACCTCAGTTCATATCTGATTCCAGGAGCACCGTTAGAAAATTATTTAGCCTGTCATAAACAAAAAGTTCTAAGCTGCATGCAGATCCTGTGACTTTAGGCAAGTAAATATCTAAGATATTTTTCTTTTATTTTCAGCCAAATGGTCCCTTGCACGCAACTGGCTGGATTCGTCTTACCAATTTTTAATCTCATCAATGCTAAATCTGCTGACACATTATAGATAAAATCGCTTATGAGAATTTTTTAAAAAAAATCCTGTTTTTGGACGGATGGACGAACGTAGGCGATCAGAAAAAGCTCATATCAACACTTCAGCTCAGGTGAGCTTAAAGGAGTTCCACAAATATTGATTTCAAATTGATGTCTAAAATGGTTTGTATTACCTATCTGGCAAACAACTTTAACATTAAAAAGTATAGAAGTATATACTAGATATTGTGCTAACAAAGCGCAGATGTGTTTGTGAAGGAAGGACAATCATTGCAGATTAATAGTGCATATTTTTTTTTCTAATTTTAAACAGCTGATTTAATTTACATCTCGACATTCTCTAACCATCACATTTTCTTTACAAAACATACGTAACCTCATTAGACTTAATTATATTACAAGTGTTTAACTTTTCATTCACAATCTCTCTTTTATATCTTGTCTCTAGGCAACCATATTTAAATATATAAACACAATCACAAAAAGTGTTTACATTCAAAGACAAACATGAATGAATATTATGATGTGCGAACACATAAGCAGGCTTATACATGTACTAGCCACGCGTGCGACAGAGGGCGATACATATTTTGTGTTAGTCAACCATGACTGAAAAATTTTAATTAAAATTGTTTTGCGTACAGTTTTGTTCTGGCACAGTTTATCATATACGCTGTTTCAACTTTTCTTTTAAAGGGGCTGTGCTCCAGATGACAAAAAAAAAGAAAGTTTTCTTGTATTATAAATTTCTTGTAATATTTATGACTAATGCTTAAAAAATAACTTACTGACAAAAAATAAGTCAAATAATTACATCATAAATTGATTTTTTTCCCTTTCAAAGTGCTATACCGTAACGCGACGGTATAACTATATCGTATAAGATTTAAAGTAAATATCTGTAATATCACATGCGGCGATGGTGGTGACAGTAAAAGCGTTGGAAATATTTTGTTAACATGAGGGTCCAAATCAGGCTGGAGCCAAAATATTTTTTTTTATTCTTTTTTGACTTTAATACTCAGTTTAGAGGTAAAATATTATGTTGTTATAATCTCACGGCATCTAAATATGTAATTTATATAAAAAAAGTCAAATCTGGAGTACAGCCTCTTTAAACAGAATGAAATTATCCAAACTATAATGATATGATTGAAAATAAAACATCAAACGATCAGTCGCTGACAACATAATCCTGTTTTTTTCAATTATTGGCAGCTTTCAAACGCTCTGGCAACATTATGAGTATGTAACATGTCGGCTTGTTGACAAACATCCAAGTAAATTGTGTTTTGGGGAGCCTTGAAACAGGTCTGTGTAACATAATAAAGTAAAACTTTTTTTATTTGCGAAGAAAAAAGAAAAGAAAACTTAATACCCTAACAAAAATAACTAATGTTGATGTTCAGGTGCCTAAACAAAAATACAATTAAGGCTGTGTCAGGATGTGTCCTAAAATATGTATTTATGACTGTCAAAAACAAAGCGGACTAACCAACACTTGTTTATTTTCCGTAGCAGGAGTTAATTTGTTGTTCGCTGATCCTCTGTTTATAACAAAAGTCTACAAAAGTAGAGACAGCTTAAGTACTTACTATCAGAAATCATATAGTAACAATAGATAAATACCTTAATATGAGATACATCTGGTGGCTGTCGACTTGTTTACCAGTTAAGAGCCACTAATCTTCGATATAAGTACTAGTCAATTGGAAGTGCTTTGTCTGTCCATTCGTCAACATGGTGAGTCAAAATAACGCTGTGACCATTACCTGCATTCATAGGAATGAAGCTTCACATGTGTTTCATTGTGATAGCCACATGCACTATTTTGTCAAACAGATCCATGTGTATGCAATAAGTAACGCTAAAAACTAAAAGACACGTTTTGCATGAACCAATAATCCATTGTAAACAATTATTGTGAAAAACAATGGTCAACAATAATCGTGATAAAATGTAGTTAAAAATAATATTAAGAAACCGTAGTCAACAATAATCGTGAGAAACCGTAGTCAACAACAATCTTGAGAAATCGTTGTCAACAATTCTCATGATACATCGTAGTCGCATAATCCTGAGAAACCGTAGTCAACAATAATCTTGAGAAATCGTGGTCAACAATAACATTGAGAAACCGTAGTCAACAATAATCTTGAAAATCGTAGTCAACAAGAATCTTGAGAAATCGTAGTCAACAATACTCATGATACAACGTAGTCGACAATTAACCTGAGAAATTGTAGCCAACAATATCTTGAAAATCGTAGTCAACAATTATCTTGAGAAATCGTAGTCAACAATAATATTGAGAAATCGTAGTCAACAATAATATTGAAAAATCGTAGTCAACAATAATATTGAGAAACCGTAATCAACAATAGTCTTGAAAAATTGTATTCAACAATAATCTTGAAAAATTGTATTCAACAATAATACTGAAAAATCGTAGTCAACAATAATATTGAGAAACCGTAGTCAACAATAATATTGAGAAATCGTAGTCAACAATAATCTTGAAAAATCGTAGTCAACAATAATATTGAGAAACCGTAGTCAACAATAGTCTTGAAAAATTGTATTCAACAATAATCTTGAAAAATTGTATTCAACAATAATACTGAAGAATCGTAGTCAACAATAATTTTGAGAAACCGTAGTCAACAATAGTCTTGAAAAATTGTATTCAACGATAATCTTGAAAAAATGTATTCAACAATAATACTGAAAAATCGTAGTCAACATGAATATTGAGAAACCGTAGTCAACTATAATCTTGAAAAATCGTAGTCAGCAATAATAATTATAGAGACACCGTAGTCAACAATAGTCTTAAAAATCGTATTCAACAATAATATTGAAAAATCAATAATAATATTGAGAAACCGTAATCAACAATAATCTTAAGAAATCGTAGTCAACAACAAAAGAGAGAAATCATAGACAACAATAATAGTGAGAAACCGTAGTCAGCAATAATCATGATACAACGTAGTCAACATTAATAGTGAGAAACCGTAGTCAGCATTGATCGTGAGAAAGCGATGACAAATATATATCCATACTTTAGCAGACATTAATGCATGTGATGTTTTATGAGATTTGTCACGTTAAAATACTTTACTACAACAACAAACAACTAAAACAGTTACATTATACTGCCTATCTTTATCATTTAAACCAGTAAGGGTTTCATGTTCTGTTGTTTTCTTTTCGAAGTTCAGTATTTTTATAAAAGTATTCAAATTTTAATCATTTGGAAATTTCTAACAATTGAACTGACTTATATCTTATCTAAACCTTTTGCCGAACAATTTTTTAATTCTTTTCCTGTTCTAAGAACATAACAAGGACACCAGTCGCGCGCACAAAATAAAGTCGCATCTGGCAAACCGTTAGTTATTTCATTAGGTTTTCATGATCGTCTCGTCTATATACATTACCTTGAAAATGTCATAAAGAAAGGTTACATATTTATCAACATGGACATTTCTATCCCATGGGTAATTCTCAGTAAGCTTCTAGAACTAATTTCTTTATACGGTGTATAACTTCATTTCAGTTTTACTAGTGGGAAATACATACACTTATACCTTATTTCTCTACGTTTAGAGTAAGTTCTAAGATATTCCCTATTAATTTCATACAAAAGCATTTTGTATCAGGGCTATATTCAGAGAAGGTCCTTAAATTAATTGACAAAATGGAAATAATTACACATTTCCTGTCGTCAGCTTTCTATTTTTTATGGTTCAATTCAGAAACATATGGATTCCACTTTTTAGAGGAAAAAGAAAAGAATGTTTGTTTAAAAAAGCCATTGAAAAATCTGGACTTAAGTGACTTAAGATGCTTGCCTAATTTCCCGGCTGTGTGGCTGTCTGTATATTTATACCCACGTGTCTGTTTGTGATTTTGCTAGATTATTAAAAGTCATTGTTTTTATTTGCTTTTTGTCGTCGTATTTAGGTTAAATTACCCGCGTTTAATTAAAATCACTATTCAGCGATCATAAAAGAGATCATCCTTTGAACAAGCGTATGACAATTCACACAGCACTATAAAAGCATCATACTAACTACATACAACAATATAAAATAATCACTTAATAAAATAAACTACCAACTACCTGTAAATGTAATAACTGGAATCATTCAGTTGAAGATGCATATAGGCAATTCACATAATACTATAAAATAATCATACAAACTAACAGATAAAACATGAAATAATTACTAAATGATGTAAACTACCTGTGGATGTAATTAATGAAAAATAGTTTCAATTGTTTGTCACAACTAAAAAACATTAGTAAAGTAATAATAAAAGGTATATCTATAACGTAAATAAATAAATAAATGACGCATTAGACTTCGTTCGGTCGAGGGATGGAGTTCAATTTAAAGATAGTATCTGAGATACACAAACAAAAACAATATCTACGTTTTAAATGAAGCTTGAAAGCAATTTAAATCATGCAAAAGAACCTACTGCAACAGTTTAAAAAGATATTCATGTGTTGGGCGCAATACTTATAGGGTTAACCTGAGCAGAATTTGTTCAACTAATAGCATTTGAGGTAAAAATAACTAGATGACTACCTTACGTGGTAAAAAGTATTTGTTTGGTATACAGAAAAATAAAATAAACGTATTTCAGCAAATATTTTAATTAATAAATAAAAACTGTTCTATCTAACTATTAACAGTCAAAACGCTATGGAAATCAAATGATAAGTTAACATTCAAGACAGGTTTCAAACAATGTTCTGGCTGGCGGTCAGAACAAATTAAAACAGAAATCGTTGAAAACAATTGATGCTCTCTGAAACGCATGCTGGTCTATAACATACCCCTTTCAATAACTGCATTCCAAGTTTAATAGAAATACTTTTGAAGCATGACCTTGACCTCAATCGGGAGGATTGTATTCGCGTCTCTTGCTGTTACTGAAGCCTCCCGTAGACATTCATGGAAATAAAGCAACTGGTAGATTAGAAATAGTCTTGATACGAATAATGTTAAATAAACTTTATGTGGCAAATCAATGCGTCCATAACTCGGTTAAACATAATCAATCCGGAACACGACTGTAACATTCGCATCTTTTACTCATACTGGAACGTTCAATAAAAGCGTATTAAGGTATTTGAATACTAATAAACATTTTGTCAGCCTTCATTGAATTGAGCCTTTTGAAGAAATATACTATCCTAGGACAAAATATAGACCATATAAGTTATAAACACAATGTTTCTTTTCTCTAAGACTAAATCATTAAACAAGTGTTACTTGGTATGTAATCATTCACATTATGAAGAACAACTGACTGCTGACAAAAACTGAAAAGCCCAAAAAGAGAAGAAACGAAATATGATTATAAACATGGCACTAATTTACCCTACCACTTCATTATGAGGGGATGCTATCAATGTAAACTTCAACATTAATCTAGCTACGATTCTTTTTATCCATGTACTATTCTAAACAAAAAGACAAAATATCAAATACTTTTACTGTTTAGTTTTGGAGAAATTATAATTAAATAATCATAGATACCCACTTTTCATCCGTTTACCATCTTGAAAAGATGTCTTACAATTTAAATATACCTAAAACGAAAGAAATTGAATTTTAATTTAGAATCTATAAAAGTTACTGTTGTAAAACCAAAACAATAAAAAAACTGGAAAAAAAACTAGAGAGAAAGTTGGCTTGAGAGGGGTTTTAACCCATATCCTTCAGTGTCTCAATTCTACACAAATTAATGGAATTAAATACTCTTCAGAATGGAGGTAAAGTATAAAAAATCTAGTTTCTCAAATTTTAGCCATATTTTTCTGAGGTGAATAGGGTACGCATATCGTGCAAATTAGTGTCTAAATCTCTTTGGAAAATAATAAAATCGAATAATGGTTTTATTAAATTTCACAAGTGTTGCTGAGAATCAGCTCGGACATGAATAGGGATTTTGTATACTTCACATATGAATGGGCCTATAACTCTGTGAAAAAACCCAATATCCATATTGGGATTGTAATAATTATGGGCATTTCTTTCTGGTACAGAAACGTCCCATATATCGATATTTAATTCAAGTCAGAGGCTACTGAGACAGAATGAACACGAGCGATGCTGCAGAACAATTAAAGTCCCATAACTCTTTGTAGAATAATCAATCTAATGCTTCTTTTTCAGAACTCTAAGTACTCACAAGATGTACCTGAGAAATAGCCCGAAAAAGATTAGTGCTAAAGTATACTGAATGAAGCAAAACAGAGGGTCCCTATATTTGTGAAAAAAAAGATCAATACGGATCATTCTGCGCATTTTCTCTTCGTATGGATGGTTCCTATGATCTTTAATCCAATTTCAACCAGTGGTTGCTGCAAAATAGTCAGGACAAAAATGTGTGATAGATGCACGGACAAAGTGGCGAGTATAAGCTTCATCGAACTTAAGTAAATATGCATCGGGTAATTGATGGCATTACTACAACAAATTTAAACATTATAAATGCGACATTTTTTCTAAGAGTGTAAGTATTTTAACAAGAACTGGTTCAAGATAGTAATTTATCCGGTCACGAAACACAAATCAATTGAGAGTCACCAGGTGTAACAATGACTATAGTACTCACTGATCTCCTGAGAGGAGGCGGTGCAGGTCAGAACCTTTTTCCATACGACGATGAATATATCTTGCAAAAGAACGTATAATATACCTGTCCTGTCAAAAATGCCCTGTAAAAATATAAGCTAAAACTTACCAAATGTATCATATATTTTTTTATCGCCTATGATACAATCATGGTCTTGTCAAAAAACAAAACAATACGCCGTTTCTCAGTAAATCTACGGGGATTCAGGAGTCATAAATAGCGCTTAACTGTAGTAACTGCGGGTCACTGATATCTTCACTGACCATTGTTTGTTCTGCCAAAACTAGTTGAAGTTTTCAAATATACTCTGTTGTCATAATAATATTCTGTGAAGTTACTTACTTAGAGCAAATAAACTTAGTTGTTTATAAAATGAATAAAACAATCCCGTCATAAAATATAAACTGCTGATAAAAATACTTAATACCTATTGAGTAGTAAGATGCGCAGCAGAATATATTAAGCTTAACAGATTCAACATAATACTATTAATTTCCAATAAAAGCAACTTAAAGTACGAAAAACGCGTCAGGACAACGCAATACTATCGATCTGATCAGAAACAGTTGACAAAAAAATCAAAGGACAATTGTTACAAATATTAATATATGTATCGCGCATTTTTTTATGTTTTCTTAAATGGCCTGTCATTATCTTTAACATTAAGTTAATATTTAATATTATCCTTACGCTTACGACTGACAAAATACTAAAATATCTAAACAGACAGAACAGGGCGTTTTAATTAGACTTAACAGACAATATGAATCGGGTTTATAAACTTAAGAAAGGTTTTATAATTTTCAAATGTATGGAATGATGCGTAAAGAGCCTAAAACGTGTGTCTATTATCTTTACAATGAAATAACTATACACTTAAACCTGAAAACAGGCTCTGATTTCTATTTAATACGTTTTAAATTAATAAGTTGTTTCTCTGTACTTGATCAGTTGATTTTCTCCTGTATTTCCCACGATCTTTGTTTTCCTGAGGATACTTTTAAAATCTTCTTGATCATTTAACCACAGCGGAATGAGAGTTGAAAACCTGTACAGGAAAAGAAATTGAGAAGTAAATTCTTAAATAAGAGGGACATGATGGCCCTGGATTGCTCACCTGAGTACTTTGGCTTAGGGTCTGCTGTTAGGCAAACCTGGTTTCAAATAGGACCCCAGGTGTGGGTTGTTTTGACTTCAGGATCATAATTTGAAAAACAAATCTTGGTAGAGACTACTAGAATATGCAACACAAAATATCTAAGCTCTAAGGCATATATATTTCAGTCAAGAAGATTTTCAAAGTCTTTCCTATACAACCCAGTGTAAAACATTAAAGACCTCTTGTCAGAAACCGTAACCTATAGTCCAGGAAAAACAAAGATTGTTCAGGTTGTTTCTCTATAATCAAAACCGACTCCCACCCCCACCTCACACCCAAGGGTCACTTTTGTTAATCGAGATGTGAAAAAAACTTTGAATATTTTCTTTAAAAGCTACAGGCCATAAAGCTACTTTGTATGTTGCATTACCTTGTAGATCTCAATTACGTGTGTTCAAATTATGATCCTGGGGCCTTGCTTTCTTGAATTTATAAACCAGCTCACGTCAAATTTCTGTAACATGCTGAAAATAAACTACGACCATTTCCTTTAAATTTAACTGTTTGTGACATCCACACAATCTGTACATCTACTTGCTTATTTTGTTTAAACAGACAAAGTAACAACAGTATTTACAATACTAGTTCGTTTCTAAAAGTACATTTGATATACGTAACAGACCTAAAATACGTTGGTATTTTGTACTTAAGGTATTATAATACTAAAAATACATTTTGTCAGACCTCAATAAATTGACCTTTTTTAAGAAATGACTAATAATCACTTCAAACCTCACCCGACATACTGGGTTTATAAGGTATAGAGAAACACAATGTTTTTTCTAAGACTGAATATAAAAATAACTGTTACTTGGTACGTAATCATTAATATTATGAAGACCTACTGATTGCTGACAAAAACAAATAAAATGAAAAGCCAAAAGTGAAAAAAAAAACGAAATATGATTTTAACATGGCACAAATTTACCACACCCACTTCATTATGAGGGAATGTTATCAACGTAAACTTCAACATAAATCTTCGGGGCTTCATGTCAGCTATAATTATCTTTATTAATGTACATTTCTTAACAAACTGGCAAAATATCAAATACTTTTACCGTCTAGTTTTGGAGAAATTTATAACTGAAATTATAGATGCCCACATTTTAATCGATTTACCATGTTGAAAAGCTTTTTAACAATTGAAATATATTTAAAACGAAAGAAATTGAATTTGATATCTATAAAAGTTATTGTTGTAAAACAATGTAAAACTGCCAAAAACTAAAGAAAAAAATTTAGCTTGAGTGGGGTTTGAACTCATGCCTTTCAGTAAAAAATCTCAATCCTACACAAATTAATAGAACTGAATACTCTTCAGAGCGGAGTTAGGATATTAGGAATCTAATACATGAAATCTTTTTATAAAAAATATATATTAATATATTGATAATGATAATAATAATAAATATATATATATTAATATAATTAATGATGCAGTCTAATTTTGGTTTAAAAAATGCAGCAATAAAAATATTATTAACGAAAAAAGTAAAATAAATAGTTTTCATTTTCTTTAATTTTCTAAGGTCATAAGCAATCTTTCATTGGCACAGCAATGGGGTTATATCTATTGTTTTTTACCAGATAGAATAACACAGAGATGTGAAAAGTTTGGTAAAAATGAAAGATCTGTTTCAGAATAAACAAGAGCGAGTATAAAAGTTATTATATGGGCTTTCAACATAAACCTCAGACTCATCTGAAGAAAATAAAGTGTTGACAGCCGTATGATCCTGAAGAAAATAATAAGCCTAAAGAATAATAGTAGAAATGTGTCAAAAAGACACAGGTGCCACCACCTTGTGCCTTTGTAAAAAACGTACAGACAGATATGCTGTATAAATGGGTGCAAAACTATTGAAATTATATTAAAGATTTTTTGAAATGCCAATTTTTACAAGGGACATAACTGTGGTTGAGCACATGCACAACAACTCATCATGGCAAACATTCTTGGAAGGTTTCATAATTCTGTTTCAAACGCTTAAGGAGTCACGCGCGACAGATTAAAATGTCCATTTTTACTATTTCAAGAGCCATAAATGTGATCATACTGGAATAAGCTGCAAACAAAATACAGATGTAATTAAAATTTATCATAGCAAACATTCATAGAAAATTTCGTGATTCAATTTCAAATACTTTAGAGGGTAAGTGCGACAAAACCTTTTCGGACGCAATCACGGACGCATGGGCGCACGGACGGAAAAGGATAAATCTTAATCCTCCTACCTGGCACAATAATTATACAGATATCTGACACATGTTCTCGGTAGTGCGAGACACGGACACCTCTAGATGTTTGCTTTATTGAGAACGTCTGTGTTAGTGAGTGTAGCAGATGCATAACACAAAGTGGACTTTATGTGATCTTTGATAATTACATTTATACTTTTTTATCTGTCAAGTTGACAATTTATTTAGTGTCACAGTTTTCTCGTCATGGTTCCTGTAATGTCATATTTACCTCTGCTTATTATCTGGCGGATATAGACAAATTCCCTTCAATTTGAAATGCCTTTCTTTAGACAAATGAGACCTAATTATATTAGGTTGTACCACAGAGACAAACAGGAGAATAAATCAACCGGCGTAGAACTAAGGACTCTATATTCTCTTAGTGTTCTCTTACATAAACCTCCTTTAAATTCTTTAAATTGTTGTAAATGTTTCCTTGTTATTCAACATTAAAATTCCACTATAATTGTTGGCACACAACGAACAACGTTGATAATGTTCTTGAGTGAAAATAAAGCATTCTGATCTCAAGTAAGAGAGATTCTATGAACACACATTGGAAACTATGTAGAATTAAATGAGAGCCTGGCATTCCTAACAGGAAATAATCTTATGTCTTACTGGAAAAAAACATGAAGAAATGTTAGGGGTACAAGACCCATAAATGAAGCTAGTTCACTTTGTTTCTCTGATAAATTAGAATGTAATATCATAACTTATATTTAAATGATGGGATATTGTTTCATCTTGTTTTACTTTTTTACCGTTCTTTGAGACACTCATGTTACGTAAAAATCAACCGTTACAACAAAATTCTATTAGAGCAATTAAGCTTTGACATTTTGTAAATAAGGTTTCTTTGAAATAGCTAGGTATAATATGGATTTCAATGATATATATATAGTTTAGAAAAGATGACATGATACAAGTCATGCAAATAACATGACGCAAATTTTCTCTTCTTACTGAGTAAAAGATTGAAAACTCACTAACTCTGTGACATTTTATAACATTTTGATATGCACGTTAGCCACGCTCTTCCCTTATTGAAGGGTTGCTTACCGTGTGACATTTCATAATTTCTTTACTTATGGGAACCAACGTTATTGTGTGACATTTTATAATCTTTTTACTGAAAGATTTGTTACTGTGTGCTTTTTTTCAAATTTTATTTAGTTGAAATTTACATACATTATGAAAGTAGAAAAAGAGTAAACATGTCGTGTGTGTGTGTGTGTTTGTGTGTGTGTGTGTGTGTTCGCGACTAAAGACTGGGTCCACGTACTGATGGAACAGCAAAGCACGCAATTGCGCAAGCTCCAGGTGAAAAACCAAGAAAGTGGACCACTCAGGCCCGTCTGGCGAATATTATTTGTGAAGTAAAGATGAAAAATGAATTACTGATATTACATATAGGACGGCGTATTGGACAATATAGCAACAAAGGCAACCCCGTAGATATATATGAAAAAGAACGTACAGAAAGACAAACATATATATTATCGTAAGTTATAAATGGAATTACTAACGTTTGGCTGTCAAATACTAGTAACCTGATAGTTACAAATGGATATACAAACATTACAAAAACATCTTAGCCACCGTGTAAATTTCAGGAATAATAAACATTTGGCAAAGCAAACCCATTTATATGTTTTTATATAAATCTTAACACACCATAAGCCTCATTTTAGTAAAGGCATGACAATAAAACTTGCACAAACCTATTCACATCAACCAAGTTCTGAGAGATAATATAAAAAGGGTAATCTACCACGAACAAGTTATGACCCATTTTCCGTTAAAATGCTTTGGAAAATTGCCCTTTACTTTGGTTTACTAGATGTTTCTTATTACATCATGAAACCTATAGCTTGTCAACATCTAGCTCAATATATAGCTACAAAATGCAGCAACTGACTGCATTGGAAACACTTATCTCTACAAATATCTGACAGTCGAACAAATTAGGTTCAGACAAACTTTCTTGATTAAGAAAGATTTTACGATAGGAATACAAGAAATCACTTAAAAACCCTTGCAACTTCTATAGATTGCGTCAAATCTGCGTAAGTTTTTATTTCTTTCATCTTAGTGCTGTTGCTTTTTTCTTCGTTTGAGACAGAACTATAGATGAATGAACGGTTTTCAGTTTTAAAAAGATGGAAGCACGATTCTGTAATTCATTTGGTTTAAGAACGTATAAACAACTGCTGTATATAAGCCCGAAAGGGGCATGTTATGTTATGGTCCAGGGTGTCCGTCCGTCTGTCCGTCCGTCCGTTAGCAATTTGGTTTCTGGAGGATAACTTGAGTTCTCTTTAGACTACAGTCTTTTACCTATATGCGATTATTGCCCACATTGAGTGAATGACCCCTATTGATTTTGGAGTCAGTAGATCAAAGGTCAAGGTCACATAGACCTTAACATTGAAAACGATTGCCGCCATGTAACTTGACAATCTTTTATTAAAGAGACTTCAAACTTTACATCATGATTGCAAACATTCAGTGGATGACCCCTATACATTTTGGGTCAATGTGTCAAAGGTCAAGGTCAAACTGACTTACATGTTTAGAATCATTTACACTCTGTAACTCGACAACCATTTGTCATATAAATTTCAAAATTCATATTATGGTTGTACACATTGAGTGAATGACCCCTATTGATTTTGGGGTCAGTAGGTAAAAGGTGTATGTCACATAAACCTTAACGTTGAAAATCATTTCCGCCATGTAACTTCAGAATCATTTGTTAAAGAGACTTGAAACTTAACATCATGATTGCATACATTAAGTGGATGAATCCTATACATTTTGGGGTCAGTGTGTCAAAGGTCAAGGTCATAGAATCATTTACACTCTGTTACTTGACAACCATTTGTCTCAGAGACTTCAAAATTTATGTAGTGGTTGCACACATTGAGTGAATGAACCCTATTGATTCTGGAGTCAAGAGCTCAAAGGTCAAGGTCATAGTGACCTTAACATCGAAAATTATTTCTACCATGTAACTTGACAATCACTTGTTATAGGGATTTCAGACTTTATATCATGATTGCACACATTGAGTGGATGACCCGTATACATTTTGGGATCAGCATATCAAAGGTCAGGGTCACATTGACCTAAATGCTTAGAATCATTTACATTCTATAACTCTATAACCATTTTTCATAGAGACTTCAAAATTCATATAATGGTTGCACACATTGAGTGATGACCCCTATTGATTTTGTGGTCACAAATGCATCATATTTATAAAAAAACACCCTTCGGGCATATAATGCTCCGCCCAGCGGTGCTCTTGTTGATCTTAGTTCCAAACTATTTGTTTAGAAAAAATTAAATTAACCATCCTTTCAAACGCTTCAAAATTCCTCCGGGTAATCCTGTTTCTTTATCATGACCTGTTAGGTGTCTGAATGTTTTGATGTTCTGTTTCGGAGAGGTTATAAATATTTTATTACTTTGTATGTAAACATGGCTTATGATAAATTGTTAATTATTACCCGTGATGCGTACAGTTACACATGACGTATTTAAATTGATTTCTACTTCCCAATGGCTCATTCTTGTTCTCAAGTCTTTCCAAATCACAAAAAATGTAAATTCATAGTGACGTTTTACAGACTATATGTCTTCAAGTGGCTTTTGGAATAGCAAAGGACATACTCCATTTTTATGATAAAATTGTTAACTGTAAAACGAAAAACTGATGCTACTGAATTAGTGACAAACAGTCAAAAGCTCGTTTAAGATATGAGTGAAAACATTATCTTACTTTTTCACAGAGCAGAAAATATGAAACATTTGAATCAACGAAGCTCTCAAGTACATTCGCGAAACAAAGATTATTTAGTCAAACAAAAATGGTGCAAAAAGTATGAAAACAGCATAATTAGGATGGCATTTTAATGTGAAAGGCATAAACTTTTCGAAACCAGAACATGTTTGCATATTTTGATAAAACTCATTGTCTGTGCACCTGTTTTAAATGAAAGCCGACACTATAATGATCCACCTGAAATCCTTAAGATGCTATTTATCTTAACTCAACAGCAAAACTGGTAGATGGTATAGAAAGCTGTTAATCAAATTAAATATCCGAAATACAGACAGTAGCTTGTTTCTTTGATTTCGTGACCAGATAAATCAACTAGTATTTTAAGTGGCAAGTGCAGTATTATTCATTTTACCTTCAAATCTGTTTTTGTTTAAAACGATCGTTTCTATAACCACTTGTTAATATTCCCTTTAAGGTACTTTGAAGCGGTGCTTTTTATTGCACCTTTTACCTATAATAACACTTTAACAATGTATAACTGCAACTGAAACATTATGTTTGTAAAAAATGATTTTTTTTGTCCTACAAATGGCATCAGACAATTTTATGAATACCGCAGATTACAAATAATGCTTTATTTATCGTGTTTACCCCTTAGAAATATGGACGAGAATAGGCTATCGAAATTTCAAAAATGACACTTAAGACAACCTAAGTCACGAAAATATACATGAAAATTATTTTGTTCTTAACACATGAAATCATTTTTTGTAATTTTGATATTCGGTTTACCTTTAAACAAAAGATAACATTCTATTATTTAAATTGCATAAGTATCTGGAGACACACTATAATCTGCCCTATACTTAAGGATCCTGCAACCGATGCCAGGGTACCAGTGAACTACAGAGGAATAAGTCTACTCTCCCGCACAAGCAAATTATACAGTTCTTTCCTAAATAAAAGGCTTTCATGTGTTCTGGAAGAAAACAACGTGCTAGCAGATGAACAGAACGGATTCCGACGAAATCGTTTGTGTGAAGACCACATATTTACATTTAACAGTCTAATTCGTAACAATGACACCGTTTATTCAGCTTTCATAGATTAACACAAATGTTTTGATTTATAAACCGTGACATGATGTTGTACAAGTTGTTGTTAAATGGTATTGACGGAAAAGAAAGTGTACTCTTCTATTAAAAGCATTTACAGTAATTCAACCTCATGCGTCCGAATAAATGGAAAATATACGGGCTGGTGCAATTAAATAACAGGCGTGAAACAAGGAGATATTTTGTCTCCGACGATCTTTTCCATCTTTATAAACGATTTAGTAACGGAATTGAATGACCTTGACAATGGCTTCGTCATCGGTGGGAAAAAGTTGTCTGCATTTATTGAATTTACGATTAGAAGTAATATTTTGGAAATCGTTAATTCTTACAAGTACTTAGGGGTAATATTTCAGTCACACAGACTTTTCCTCTAATGGTAAGATAATATCAAAATTGCATGGCATGAAAGAATTAGGATTTAAAACTTTCGAAAAAATGTACAACGCGTGTATTGTCCCAATATTAGACTATTCCGCTGGTGTTTGGGTATTCAAACATAGTCAGGCGATCGATATCGTACAAAACAGAGCAATAAGATATTTCCCAGGGGTTAACAGATTTGTTCCAATTTTAGCAATAACGGGAGATACCGCGTGGCTACCAAGTAATTACAGACGGTGGATTAGCATTATCAGATACGGGAATAGTCTTCTAGACTTTGACGATAATAGAATAACAAAACAAGCATTTTACATAGATTACAATAACTGTAATAATAATTGGTGTAGCGACCTCAAAGACATATTGTATAGACTTGAGTTAAGAAATCACTTTGAACAAATGTGTGTAAGTCGGTAACTGAAAATTATTATTCTAATATCTGGTCACAGAAAATAACTGGTGTTAGCAAACTGCGTACATATGTGACATTCAATACTTCTTTTAAACAAGAGAAATATGTACAGTTGAATCTCAATAGGAATGAGCGCTCATTACAAGCGCAATTTCGTAAAGGTATTTTGCCTTCTTGGGGTTTGAAACAGGCAGATATATTGGTGAAGAACCACAGAACAGAATTTGTACATTATGTGACTTGAATGCAATAGAAAATGAAACACACTTTTTGATTGATTGTAACTTGTATAAAGATATTAGATCTGTGATATTCATTGACAATATTTCAGATGTTGACTTTGTTAATATGAATAGCAATGACAAACTAAGAATGTTACTTGATAAATGTCCACGGAAAGTTGCTTGATATCTTGTGCAAGCTTATTCTAAGAGAAAGCGTTTAATTTACAAGAAGTAATTGAAAAAGTATTGTACGAAAATTTATTTTAAGCGAATATTTGTTATGTAACTCTAATGAATCAGTATAATGATGCAATATGTTTTATATTGTCTCACATCAATGATTGTGTATAAATTTAGAACAGTAAATGGTCTTCAATTGCGGACAGGAGCGCGTAGCTTTTTCTTGGCCGACGGACGCAAGTGGATGTTGAGGAAGGGATTGTCCCATCTCACGGAAGCCTGTGCCTTGGTATGCTTTAATTGCTCTGCGGTTTTGTGTACAACTAGAATGTGTATAAATTATACTATATATTCTGTTCATAAAAGTAAATGAAAGATCTATTTACTGACCTTTTAAGATATTTTTATGATTAAGTATTGAATGCTATATTTGTGAATATTCTTCTAAATTTTCATTGAGCATTTAAATATGTAATATATTGTAATATATCTCACTTCAAATCTCTGTGTACATATTATAATAAACTAGGTGACATTTAGCCCATTGGGCTGGGTGTTCTGTTAATTGTGTTATATGATGTATGATATATGTATCGTATATAGCACATGTCACTTTAACAATTTACTTACTTTCTTATATTATAATTGTTTAACATTAATTTGATTAAGTTTTTATAACTTATGATAACATTATCAAAAAAATAACTTTTTTTTATAATCTTAGATTTTATATATTTGTTTTATTCTACATACATGTCACCTAAAACACATTATTTTTCGAAGTGAATAAAAACTGATAATGTTATAAACTTCCCTGAACTTGTAAACAAAAAAATCAGATATTCAAAAATCGTAAGCAGCTTAACATTTCACTTTCATATTAAAAAAAAACATCTGCTTTTAACTGTCTAAGGATTACATAAACTTTCTTTTAAATATAAGCATATACTGACAAGTGAAGAATCTAAGATATTTTTTAAGGAAACTGAGACATAACAAGCGACAATTTCTGACATATTTCGAGATGATACCTAGCCTTTGGTTTCTTATATAATTATGGATTTGAGTTATATCAATCTTCAAATAAAGTTGTTTCTTGTAAACAAAGAGCAGAACGATGCTTTTTACAATTAGAAATGACATGATTCATATACAGATGACGATTATGTCAGATATGCTGCCTGACTGTCTCTATTTATATGAATACTGTGAAACCTTTGATACGTTCTCTATCAATCATCATGCTAACAAGAGGCATCTTCGGGCAAGTACATGTCCAAATGTTTATAACAGTATAGCTGTTTTAAATGGTTTTGGAATATTACAACAACTGCAGGGAATGACTGTTTATCAGAAGCATCTGAAATTTCATTTCCTCATCCTGCGAGTTTTGTGCATGTTGTATAATAAATCCGTGCATCGCTGTAATTGTGAACTTAACGTGTCCCAGAGCGCTTACCAGAATATCTCGTTTCTGTTTTTATTTTTCCGGAGAAAAAAAATGTTCTTAAATATTTTACCTTAAATGTAATACCATACTTAAATAAATATGCGAAGTTTCTTTTTATTGAATGCTATGATTATAATATTTTTTTTAAGTTCCATCTGAGATTTTTTGCATGATCTGAATAGAATGTACTTGGTGTTTCAAGAATATGTTACATTTTTGAATCAGAAAATATTGATTTAAGAATATGTTTTTGTGATACATTTATTTTCTTATATGAATTTACGTTGTATTTCTGTGGAATGCAAAAACAAAACTATTCTATTTAGCAATTTAAAAATTATTTCGTAATAGCAGCGTGAAAGTCAATACAAAACATTTAATCAACAAGCACAATGTTGCTAATTAATCATTCCAGTAAATATTTTGTATTTGAATCATTTCGTGGAATAAAAGGTTTAACTTTTTGAGATCCTACATTCATGACTAGTGTTCAGTTCTTGAGGAACTGGTAAACGGATCCTACTTTTAGTTGAGGTAAAGTCAACTGAACTTACATCGACTTGACATTCACCCCTCTAACCCTTCTAGTAAGAACTCATTTTAGCTTTTTCACTAAATGAGCAACCCTGTTATTTACAATAACCTTCATTACATTTTGCTTCAATAAAATCAGCATTAAAATTTTGTTTAGTGCTTCAAGATAGGGCCAAACGAAAGTATATCTAATATTGCATACCCAACGATTTTAGATCTATTCCATTTCCTTCGAATTCTTACAAACGTGAACGATGTTATACAAAGCATTACCCAATGTCAAGGTGTCAGTCAAAAACTATAAGAACATCAGCTTAATCGAATGAACATCATTCTTTGCATATAGAGTGGTGTCGTACACTTTTTGGGGTGGTAGCGATATATTACATATGAACACTTTCCATGTGTCTTAATGCCGTGAGAAAATAAAGAATATGTGTCCTTCATTTTTTGAGAACGAGACATGCAGTATATGGCTAGTTAATTCTATATAATCTGGAAAATAAGCGCATACGCTTATATTATATCTAGGGAACATTTTAGGCGCTTATTTTTGGTATGCGCTTATACTTTTGTGAAAAACTCTGTGCTTATTTTTGATATGATATTATAATATTGGGTTTTAAGTGTTAAAGCTGAAAATCATTTTAATCATAATCTTTAGAATTTTTGTTTGATCAATTGCTGCATGTTTCAAGTTTCCTTTATCATGATAAAATTTTGACTGAAACAAGACAGAAAATTATGTAATGACTTGAAGTCCATTAGAAATGACTCTTAGAAAGTCCATATCATATTTTGCATACAAATTCTTACACATTCGGGAATTTTAATGACTATGTAAGAATAAAACGGATGTATATATTTCAGTAATGAGATACGTTTACGCAAAACTGCCCTATTTTTGAGAGAGAGAGAGAGAGAGTGGGGAGGGGGTGAGACTGAATAGGCGCGTTGTGACAAGCCTATTTCTCTTTCGGGTTTATCAGAATACTAATAGAACAACTGTAAATTGTTCTATCTGTTGCTGAAATTTAAAATTATCTTTAAAATGAACTTATAATAATACAAAAGCAGTATCGATTAGAAGGTATATCGTTTTGGCAATATGTGGAGAACTAAATGCCTTTTTATAAGTGTCCATTTGCTTGCGGATATTGAGTTATTTCCTTTATCATATTCATTTAAATGAAGACTGGTATAGTCTGTCACTATAGAATTAGCCACTGCAGAAGAAATAAACCAGGAGAAGTGAAAAGCACAGAGGCAAAAAAAAAAAAAATAACTACTTCAATTATCTTAATCTTCAAAATGTTATACAGGTATAATTGAGGATTGCCAAATGAATAGAAGTATTATGTCATACCTAACAAGGGGGCCATTGGCCCCAAAGCGCTCACTTGAGAACAGACTGTTATTTGTGTGGAAGCTATCATTATTTCTTGTAAATCTAAGCTCTAGCCTTTGAAGCTTCAAAGGATAATTTTCTTATAAGTTTTTACTATATGCAAATAATGAATATCTATGACCCCCGGGCAGGCCCAATTTTTACCCTGGATATAATTTGTACAAACTTGGAACAGGTTAACTAGACAATATTTCATGCCAAATTATTAAGCTTAAGGTCATTTCAGAGGAGAAGATTTTTTAAAGTTTTTACTATATACATATATGGAAAACCTATGACCCCCTGGGAAAGGGCCAATTTTAGCACTAGGGGCATAATTTGAAAAACTTTCGTAGAGGACCTATAGATGATGTCATATACAAAATATCAAAGCTCTAGCCTTCGTCATTTCAGAGGAGAAGATATTTTTTAATTTTTACTATATACATATAAGAAAAACCTATGACCCTCTTGGGCGGGGCCAATTTTGGAAGTAGGGGCATAATTTGAACCACTTTGGTAGATGACCTATAGATGATGTCATATACCAAATATCAAAGCTCTAGCCTTAGTCAATTCAGAGGAGAAGATTTTTTAAGTTTTTACTATATACATATAAGGAAAACCTATGAACCCCTGGGGCGGGGCCAATTTTGGCACTAGGGGCATAATTTGAACAACTTTGGTAGAGGACTTATAGATGATGTCATATACCAAATATCAAAGCTTTTGGCCTTGTGCTTTCTGACAAGAAGATTTTTTTAATTTGCATTTTTGAAACTTCTTTTTTGGCTCTGTGACCTACTTATGCAACAGACCAGAACCATTTGAACAACTTTGAAAGCGGACCTCCCAAGGATCATTCTTGTGTAGTTTGGTTAATGTGCAGTCATTGGTTTCAGAAGAGATGTTGTTTTTATGAAATTGTTGACGACGGACGACGCACGACGACGGACGCCGGACACAGGGGGATCACAAAAGCTCACCATGAGCACGTTGTGCTCAGGTGAGCTAAAAATGGCGTACACCTTTGTACACGCTGATATGCAATCGTTGACTTAATTTCATACGAAAACCTCTTCCAGCAGAGTGCAGTTTATACCATTTCCGCTGTAATTGTGGCAAAAACAGCAACACAACAGAAAGGTAGCTTATTGCGTGAAACCTTTTGATCCTTTATTAAGAGATATGGTGAATGCATATGTTTCAAATTCTGTCATTCTAAAGCACATGGGTTATTTGTACAACGTATTTTCCTAACTAGTGCGAACTCGTAAATATAAAATTCTAACCTAAGTTCCATCATAAATTTTCATTTGTGTATTACATTGTTTACTTGTTTATGTGAAACCCGGATGCTAAAACGTAATAGATAAGTTAATATTTTACCATCTCAGTGTTAGATAGAGACAGAAAGGAAAACGCAAATTCAAACAAAATTCCTCACACGAGTTAATTACAAAATAAACGAATCTGAGCGATCAACAGCATAAAGGATAAATTAATAGTTGTAAGTATAGAAAATTGGGCCAGTATCTAAAAATGCACGTATTACGTACGAAATAATCATAGAATGTGATATTTCCGATTCCTAGAAATTTTGCTGATAAAACTTCATTTGTTTATTTGCAGAAGTTATTTCTCAACTGAAACTATCAATCTTTAAACAGGAAAACATTTCAAACTTTTTTTTTCTGTTTGAATGACATTTTTAGTGTACCAATTCGATTCAGTATCGTATATATTTTAAGAAATGACGTAATAAAAGTAAATGATTCATGTGCACAATCCAATAAAATAGTACTTTGATAAAAAAGAATATATTTGCACATTCTGAGGGCTTGTCTCTTACATTGTCTAACTTCATTCAACAAAACAAATTTATTTTGTTTATAAATATTGCGCCTCAGAAACCTCTATCATATATTGCCAAGAAAATATTACTGGAAATAAACTTCCGCAACAAGCCTAAGTCGAAGGTCGTAATTTGTCTGAACGAAAAAAAATTTGTACATTGTCTTGCTAAGTGCTATGGGAAGGCATTAGACAAAAAGTAAAACACATGTCGATACTCTTTAAAGGGGCTGTGCTCCAGATGACAAAAAAAAGAAAGTTTTCTTGTATTATAAATTTCTTGTAATATTTATGATTAATGCTTAAAAAATAACCTACTGACAAAAAATAAGTCAAATAATTACATTATAAATTGATTTTTTCCCTTTCAAAGTGCTATACCGTAACGCGACGGTATAACTATATCGTATAAGATTCAAAGTAAATATCTGTAATATAAGATGCGGCGATGGTGGTGACAGTAAAAGCGTTGGAAATATTTTGTTAACATGAGGGTCCAGAGTTCAAATCAGGCTGGAGCGAAAATATTTTTTTTCTTCTATTTTGACTTTTATAATCAGTTTTGAAGTAAAATATCATGTTGTTATAATCTCAGGGCATCTAAATATATAATTTATGAAAAAAATTTTTTTATGTCAAATCTGGAGTACAGCCTCTTTAATATTCAGGACGTGATAAAAAATCTAAACATCTATAAATAGCAACGAATCTTCTTGTGACATACGACAATTTCTTGCAACATTAGAAGTTAGAATTACATACGTTTTTCATCTTTTGAAGCGAGTAAATAGCTTCACTAACATTTCTATTGTGCTGATGAATATATCGCACATAATGTGAGAACATATGGGCCAAATGTCTAAATGTTACCTTATTTTATTACAAGACAACCATGATGCTGAGTTTAAAAGCAGCTCTTTACTTTAACATATTTTGGTTTTGGAATGCAAAATTTAACACTTGCCTAAAAAACCTTTCAGGTTAAGTAGTATAAGATATACGACAAAATAACTTCGTACGTCTGTGTTTTCTTATAGAATGTATTGCAGAAGCAACAAATTATTGTTTTGTGGTTGTTTTTAGCGTGATGATAAAATGTTTTTTCATGGAAATTCCTAATCTAAATAAAGCCAAAATTCATTCGCTTTTCTAATCTTGAAGGAATCGTCTATGGATAAATTACAATACCAAGTAAGTAAAAAGGACAAAATACGACTAGAAATGTTCAACAGTAATTTTGATTTAGTCATCAATTTTTTTTTTGTTACAAAAATAGTGTACATGTATATTGTTTTGTTATCCATGAGAACTTGCCCCCATGCCCCCTACACCCATTAGCTTTAAAATACATTAATTGCATGGACACTTATATCCCGGTTATTTGCGAAGCCATTTTTGAGGGGTTGTTGGCGATGGCCTAGTGGTCTGAGGCGTTCTTACTTTGCATTTCTAACCGGTTGATGTTATTCGGTGCGGTTTCGAATTCCACTGGGAACTTGAATTTTTCAGATATTATGAGTTCTTTCGAAATATCAGTAGTAAAACAGACTGGTTTTTAACAGAAACAACATCTTTTATTATCTATACGACCATCGTCGGATACCCACGTCCAACCCATTATGTTACCCTCCATTTATCGGAGTGATAACGGAACAAGTACCTTGGGTATCCGACGATGCCATAAGACACAATGTTTAAATTAAACAAATGTCAAAAGTGAACAAAACTGAAAATTGTTTGTCTCTACTCATTCATTTTGCCTTTTTATCAGGCAAGTGTCGTAATTTATCAGAATGTTTTAAGATGTCAAATATTCTATGTCTTCGTTACAGATATTTTCTGTCCGCATTACATATAGTGTTGTTATGTAGAGTCTGTCTTGCTGAAAGAAATGTTCTTATTCAAATTGATTAGTCAATTTTTGTGCAGTTTAAATCATTGACCGGAAAGCAGTTTTTCAGTCATTCGCCAGCCGTCGTAATTATAGATGCACAGAAAATCAATGGCCATGAGTCACGGTAGTCAAAAAAAGTGTCAATACAATAGCAGACATTGATGTTTACAATGTTTCATGAAGGTTGCAAGAGATTTATGGTCGAAGGTGTTGCATGAGACCAACGACAAACAACTAAAGAAGTCACATTATGGTATTAATGCAGTGATTAGAAGTGCAGTACTATGTTATTTAAACCAATAAGGGTTTCATTTACTGGTTTGTTTTCTTACTTTCTTTTCAATTACAAATTTCAGTATTTTTTATCAATATTTAAGCGTGTTAGAGTCAAATCATGTAGCAGTCTTAAAATTCAAACAATGAAACTGTTTTATATAAGCCAGGTATTTCAATGCTTACGTCTTACAAGTATAGTTTTACGAATTCATGACCCTTAATCTCGTTTTACTATTCTAAGAACAAAATAAGAACACCAGTTGCGCGTACAAGATAATGTCACATATGGCAAACCTTTGATTAGATCAGGAGGCGGTTATAGAAGTCTCGATTGTATAAATCAACATCAGTTAATATCATTTAAGGTTTAAAGTACTGTGGAAATATCATAAAGAAAGGTTATACATTTATTAACTAGGACATTTCTATCCGCTGGGAATTCGTTATTCAGCTTCTATGACTTATTTCAAAATACATGCACGAAGTCAGAGCATGGTTATCTAACAGACTGAAGAGGTTCAAACTTGTACGTTAATGTACGAACAGACTCAGTATTTTGTATCTAATGTAACTAAATTAAAATCTTGAGTCTGGAGTCGTTTAAAGCAGCTCGTTCACTGATGGTCTTCTAAAAGAGTTTAATTTTAAGTAAATGTGTGTATTACGTCTAACAATACACATCTACATACGCATTGTCACCCAATGCAACATTTCGTAATAGAAAAAAAGGGTAGTTTCTCCACCATAGACTATAGCATTCCGAAGGGTATAAAACGTAGATTTACATCTTACATCATATCCGCTTTTGAATATTGGACCCAAACAAAACACAAGCATTCGTTTCATAGATAAATGGCCCGAACCAAGATATAACCAGCACAACGTAGGAAAATTTAATGAACTATTTATTATGCCTCAAACAGAAATTAGATATTAAATTGTTAACAAACTGAATCTACACACCTCAATCAAGTTTCAGACTTATTGTATAAATAAACGAGATCTAAAGTCTTAAGTGGAATTTATAAAGTTTGCAACGGATCTTGTACATAAACTCGAATCAGCTGATATCCTTTCATTTTCTATATTATGGCAACACTTTGACAGCGATATTTGGAGGGAAAATTTAAATCATGTCGAAACTTCGACAAGCTCCAGTTTATTCATGATATTGTTTTACGAATGCTTTAACATTTTAATGTCTTAAAATCAAAAGCTATAAAAAGATGTTTTTATGTACATGTCAACACAACGCACATACGTATTTATTACTGTATCATTTTCTGGATACGATATCGCGATCTGGGTTTTATCAAATAATTTCTGTTTGCTGCATAATAAACCTGAAATAGTGTCACGAAAACTTTTTTTAAACAAGCGGCGAAAATCATTTGAGACAAATCAGAGGAACAGTGGAAAAAACACTGAAATTTTGAAGAAAAAAACGCTGTCTGTCAATATGTCTACAGGGATTCTAGAGGCAACAAATCGCTAACTATGGTGTTAGAAACTACCGTTTACTTGGATATATCTACCGACCACTTTATATGTACGTAGAAAAACTGAATTGCAGCGAATAAAAGACAAAGTCTGGACAAATATTAATATGTATTATATATTATATCGCGCAATGTTTTCACTATATGTGTAGAAGGCCTGTCATTATCTATAACATAAAATTTAAATTCATTATTAATTTAATGCTTAAGTCTGATAACGTAAAACCAGAGGGTCAAGATGGCCCTGGATCGCTCACCTGAGTACTTTGGCTGTAGGTTTGCTGTTAAGCAGTATTTCATATTTTAATTGAAAATATATATTAGTGCCTACAAACCAAATATGTAAAATATCAGTCAATAAATAAAGGCTCTATGACAGAAAGTAGAAATATCTATTATAAGCTATGGTGACCTTGACCTTGACCCAGTGACCTCAAACCCTACCCATGGGTAGAGGTCCATGCAAGGAACCTATATTTTGAATATCGAAGATATTGGTCTATACATGAAGGCTTTATGAGGTACAGTAAAAAAATCTATTTTAGCCTCCGTGACCTTTAACCTAATCTAATAATGTGAACAACCAAACAACATTTCTGACAAACTGCCAGGATATTTGGACTAAAACAGTAGCCTCTAGAGCCTTAACAAGATATTTCTATTTTTGGGCCTAGTTTTTGACACCAGATGACCCATATTCGAACTTGACCTAGAAACTATCGAAATAACCTTTCTGACATATTACAAGGATATTTGGGCTGAAAATGTTACCTCTAAAGTGTTAACAAGGTTTTCCATATTTGGGCTCTGTGACCTATTTTTTGACCCCAGATGACTCATTTTCGAACTTTGGCTAGAAATCACCCAAATAACCTTTCTGACATATTACAAGGAAATTTGGACTGAAAATGTGACCTCTAAAATGTTAACAAGGTTTTACTATATTTGGGCTCTGTGACCTATTTTTTGACCCCAAATGACCCATATTCGAACTTGGGCTAGAAATCACCCAAATAACCTTTCTGACATATTACAAGGAAATTTGGACTGAAAATGTGACCTCTAAAGTGTTAACAAGGTTTTTCCATATTTGGGCTCTGTGACCTTGTTTTTGACCCCAGATGATCCATATTCAAACTTGGGCCAGAAATCAACCAAACAACCTTTCTGACCAATTGCCAGGACATTTGGACTGAA
Organism: Cyclina sinensis; assembly: GCA_012932295.1. Taxonomy (NCBI): domain Eukaryota; kingdom Metazoa; phylum Mollusca; class Bivalvia; order Venerida; family Veneridae; genus Cyclina; species Cyclina sinensis. The sequence goes on from JAAONU010000003.1 coordinate 4,437,310, forward strand.
ACACTAGCCTCTAGAGCCTAAACAAGATTTTTCTATTTTTAGGTCATGTGACCTAGTTTTTGATCCCAGGTGACCCATATTCGAACTCGTCCGAGTAATTACTGAGACACACATCCTGACCAAGTTTCGTGACAATTGGAGCAAAAATGTGACCAGTAGAGTGTTAACGATCTAAGTGTGAACGGACGACGGACGACGGACATTCATCGATCCTAATAGCTCACCCTGAGCCAGCTCAGGTGAGCTAAAAAGTGATAGACGTGAATATTCAACATGCAAAACAGGGCAATGTACTTTAATAAGACTGAACAGACAATTTGAATCGGGTTTATCAAGAAAAGTTTCAAACGTTTTAAGTATATGGAATGATGCGTAAAAAGCCTTAAGCGTGTTTCTTTTATCTTTACAATGAAATAACTATAAACTTAAACCTGAAAACAACTTCTGTTTTCTACATAATACGTTTGTACATTAGAGTGTTTCACAGACGTCTCTCCTTTATTTGAACTGATGCATTTCTCCTGTATTTTCTCACGATCTTTGTTTACCTAAGGGTACTTTTAAAATCTACTTGATCAATTAACCACAGCGGAATCTGAATTGAAAATTTGTACCAGAGAAGATATTGAGACGTACTACTTTAAACAAGAAGGCCATGATGACCCTGGATTGCTCACCCCAGTACTTTATATAGTGGAATAGTAGAGATCCACTATACAATGCAACATACAAAATAGTTAAGTTCATAGGCACACAGTTTCATGCTCAGGTCATGCCTCATGAAGTAAAGACACTAGATACCGAAGGAGTTTGCTGTCCTACTTTCTAGCTTTCTTGAATTTGTATACCAGCTCATATCAAATTTCTGTAACATGCTGAAAATATAGTACTTTCCTCAAGAATATTAAGTTCATTGGACTGTTTTTGAGATGCATAAATTATGTATATATGTATACTATTTTGATGTGAGATGCATAAAAGGTTGTATACGTACTTGGTAATTATGTTTAAACAGACAAAATAACAACATTACTTATAATACAAGTTCGTTTATTAAAGTTACAAATATATATGAAAAAGACCTAAAATGCTTTGGTCTTTGGTAGTTTAGGTATATGTATATATATTATCAATGACGCAATCTACCTTTTACTTTAAACTTAAACCTTTTACTTTATAAAGCCACAGTAATATCAACTTTACTTGAAAAAAAAAAAGAATTAAGGCCTGTAAACAGTAGACCTGACTTTTTCATTTCCTTTTCGTTAAAACTTTGAAGACCATAAGCAAAGCTTCACTGACGTAATATTGGTTTTATATCTATAGCGATTTTACCAAATAGAGATTTGAACATTTTGATGAAGTTGGAATATCAGTTACAGAATAAGAGAAATTTATTTTTTTATACATGAACCTCAGACTCATCTGGGGCAAATAAAATTCAGACAGCTATATGATCGTGTATGCAGGAATAAACCAAATACATTATTATGTTCTCGGTAGAGCGCGTCACGATGTTTGCTCTATTGAGAATGTCTGTTAGTTGGTTTAAAAGCCGCGTAGTACAACAAAGAGCGCTATATGTGTTCTTTGGTTATTACATTTGTATATATTTTATCTTTCAAACTGACAAGTTTTTCAAGTAATTCTCGCATTTTTTTTTGTCCTAGTTCTTGTTACGTTTCATTGTTATCTTGCGCATATAGACACATTTCCTTCAATTTGAAAAAAATCCTCTCTTTACACAAATGTGACCTTATTATACATGACTGGTTGTACAACAGAGACAAACTGGAGAATAAATCAACCAGCGCAGAGCTTAGGACTCTGTTTTCTCACTGGTCTTTTACATAAAGCTTCCAGTTCTCTCCTTTAGATTCTCTAAAGTGTTGTCAATTCTTCCTTGTTACTCAACATTAAAAATTCCCGTATCATTTTCGGAACAAAACGAACAAACTAATAATGTTCTTGGGTTAAAATACTTCATTCTGTTCTAAATTAAGATAGATTATGTGATCATGCATGGTAAAATATGTAAAATTAAATAAATCCTGCCTAAGTTTATGCACTCAATCTGCATTCCGTCCTGATTTAGAGCCCTGCATTCCGTCCTGATTTAGAGCCCTGCATTACGTCCTGATTTAGAGCCCTGCATTCCGTTCTGATTTAGAGCCCTACATTCCTAGGTGTAAATAATTTAACATTATTAGAAAAGCATGTAGAAATGTTAGGGGATCAGTACCAATAAATGTAGCTAGCTCACTGTATTTCTCTAATAAATAAAACTGGTGTATCTGGAAAACTCACATTTAAATGGTGTAATATCTTTTTTCAGATTTTTAAATGCAGTCTGTGAGATACATATGTTATATGAAAACCAACAGTAGTATTCCATTAGAGCAATCAAGCATTGAAAATTTTGTAAATAAGACATCGATGATAGAGCTAGCTATCATGTTGATTTCAATAATAAATAGTATAAGAAAATAACATGATACAAGTCATTCAATAAATGTTCTCCACTTTTTGAGTAATAGAATGAAAACTCACAAACTGTGTGACATTTTATAACCTTTTGGTATTCAAGGTAACAACCTTTCTCAATTATGGGTTGCATATTGTGTTGCTTTACTTATGGGAGATTGTTTACCGAGTTCATTTCATATTAAATATTCTTATGGGAGCAATTCTTACAGTGTGGCATTTCATAATCTTTTTCCTGAAATATATTTTACTGTGTGCTATCTTATAATTTGTTTATCTAATGCAGACTTACATACTGTGTGATAGTAATTAGAATTGGTTAGGAAGGAATAACAATAAATTCAAATTACAAAATGCTTATTACCATTTTTACGTTTTTGACAAACTTGGCCATCGTGTAGATTTTAGTAATGCAAAATGTTTGGTTTTAATGGATTGCAAAGCAACTCCATTAAAATGCGGTTTATATAATTATAAATCTTAACAAAACATTGGACTAATTGTTGTAAAGGTATGACAGGCAATACTGTACAAACCTGTTCACATCAACTAAAGACTGACAATTAATACAAAAAAAGGTAAACGGCCAGAAACCAGTTATGACCCATATTTCTGTTAATTGCATTCGAAAATTGCATTTACCCTGATTTGCCGAATGTTTCTTTTCTCATCTTGTCAGCATTAAGCTCAAGACAGAATTGCAAATGCGGCAATTGAAATTTTGAAACACTTATCTCTATAAAACATCTGACAGTACAACAAATAAGGTTTAGGCCAAATCTAATTTGGAAAGATTTGACGATAGAAATACAAGAAATTACATTTAATACCCTTGCGACTTACATAAATTGTGTCACATCTTTGTTAGTTTCTTTTCTTCTTCTTTGTAGAAGAACAGCAAAAGAAAGTATGCTTTGTATTTGCGTTTACAAAGCTGAAAGGATGAGTCTTAAATCATTCGCTTAAAGAACAAATGTGTAATAAAAAGACTGACGGTAATGTTTAACTAGACAACTTTTACTGACTTCATTTTGCCTTTTGATCTTCTTTCCAAAACATGTGTTTATAAATAATAAATATGCTCTTCCTTTCAAACGCTTCATTGTTCCTCCGAGCAATCCTGTTTTATCAGCATAACCTGTTAGATGTTTGAGGTTTTAACGTTCTGCTGCGGAGAGGTGACACATATTCAATTCCTTTGTCTGTAAACATGGCTTACGATAAAAAGGTAATTAAAAGGCGTTATGCGATTAAGGTTCATGACATATCTATACTGAGTCATATTCCCTAAAGTCTTATTTCTTTTTTACTTAGGGTCATAAAAACCTGATGGTCCGCATGTTGCATCATTGAATTGACGTATACGTAAGTATTGATTCATATATTCTATTTTACCTGCTATTTTTTGAGAAGCTTTCTAACCTCACTTCTAAGCTATATAGGGATAATTACGTAAGACAATGACCAATGAATATTAGCATTGCTTCTACTATAAGAAACGTACGCACCATTGATTGTCGAGATGACAGGTAGCTGAAAATTATACGTAATATTCATGAAATGTTAATGAAGTTTCTTCATTGTTGTTTCACAAAACATTTTTTAGTAAATGTATGCTGAAACCTGTTTTCCGCAAAACGTTTATAAGTATCTGTACAACACAATCGATAGTAGTAAAACACAATGTCATGCTCTGTTACTTTTATCACCATTAACACCGTTAATCGTTTTTTAAGATATTTCTTGTCAATGATTTGTAAGTGCAGTTTATTCATAAATGTTAACGTATCTTTACGTCATAAAAATGTAAAATGATAGTGACTTTTACAGACTTTATGTCTACACTGAATTTGAAAAAGTTACCAAGAATGAAAATGAAATGCGTTCTTCTGATAATATGGAAGCAACAACAGTTTTTCTATACACTTGTAGTAATTGTACTTCGTGTGCTAAGCATTGGTTTTCAGATAAGGAAAGAAGAGAAAGTCATTTGTTGTATCTTAAACATTTTTGTTTCGTTATGTACATGCAACAGTAGAACGAGACAGTCTGATTCGGTATAACATGCACATGTCTCTGTGATATTGCTTTTTAGAAAATTTATTTTTGGAATAGCGAAGGCCGTACTTTTTTATTATTTTATTTTTATTTGTCAAACAATAAACTGATGCCACTGAATCAGTGAAAAACCGTCAAAAGCTCGTTTAGGATTTCAGTAAAGACATGATCTTATTTTTCAAAAGAGCAAAGAAACTTGAACTTTTGCAATCAATGAAGCTTTCAAATATGCGTAACAAACAGAGTAAAGCCAATTAAAAATGGTATGAACAGAGAATATGATGGGATTTTGATGTGAAAGGCATAAACATTTCAGAACCGGAAAAGGTTTGCATGTTTTGATAAAACATTTTTATACACCTAATACAGATAATTTCAGGTCACGAATTACATCATTACAATCAATTTTAGCATTTGACGAACTGTATTTTTAATTATTATCAAGAAACAAGCTTTATATTCTCGTTTTTATGTTCACCAACGGGGATGCATATAGTTGCCGCTGCGTCCGTCAGTCCGTCCCCAAATTTTGTCAAGCCACTGCTTGGAATATATGGAAACTTCATAGGAAGCTCTAATAACAAGAGGAGCGAGCTGTGCATATAAGCAGCATGTTTTTATCAATTTTTTTCACAGTTATGCCCTTTTCAAGCCTTTTCAGTTATCAAGTTTGTATGGACTATTTCTCAGCATCAACTGACTGAAATTCACTGAAACTTCATAGACAATTTTACTAACAAGAGGAGCTCTGCATATATGCAGCATGTTCTGGTTAACTGATTTTTTACAAAGTTATGCCTGTATCATGCATTTTTATTGCAATTTTTGCCCAGACTATTTCTAAGCAACCACCGAGTGAAATTTATCGTTTCATTGGAAGTGTGCAAGTTATATGTAATGAAAGGAGATAATTCCCAAAAATACAAAGAAATAGTTATTGTTCCTGTACAGTGCATTTCTCTTACTGTATTCTATCGTTTTGTAAACTTTCAACAAATAAGTGCAATAGGTGTGGAGTTATAGTCTTGTTTTGGTGGAAATTTGATTGCATATGTATTTTGACATTTTAGAAGAAAGGTTACGAGTGGATAATGCGTTTCGTGAAGTGTAACTTACTGCCAGTGAGTAGTATAACCAGGTTAAAGCTGTTTATTTAGGAACATACATACATACATAATCCCGTTTTTTTTTCTAATAAGATTTCATTATGAGCACTTGTGACAGGCAAACTCTGTCTTACAAGTTACATGACCAGGACTTTTACCTCTATTTTATGTCAGTGATACGAACAATGTTTTGGTTTTTTTTATTTAGAACATACGGGGAAATGTATTTACGTCACTTATACTTTGAAAAGAAAAAAATATTTTTGACTGAAACATTTTGGTCATCAGCCTGCACCCCATGTTTCCTGTATTGACATACCGATATGTAAGAAAGTGTTTCATTATAATCCAATACATATTAAACCATTTTTATATGTTTAATGTTTGGTTTGACTTGAAAGAAAAACATGAAATGTATTATTTAAAATGTATATAGTCTGCATTTGGTATAAGTTTTAAGTTTTTAGATATATTCGATTAGAATTATAAAAACAAGAGCCATTTTGACATCTCCCGCCGAATGTGTTTGCTTAGTTATCACTCTTGTACACAGCACTCCTCCCTAATGAGATCTATCAACCTATTGAGTTCCAAGATGATATCTGAAATACCTTTTGAGTTATTGTCCGAACAAAAGTAAAGCATCAAATATAACAAAGGACAATAACTAAACAATTATGAAGGGTAAATTTATCATTCTTGTACACTCCTTCTAAATGAGATATATCCACCTATGTTTTATAATTTCAAATCTCATCATATTTTTTACTTTCAATACGTGTGCCCCTAAAACACTTATCTGTAGAAGTGAATAAAAAAGATGATCGTTTAATCTTCCCTAAACTTGGAAACAAACAATTTCAGATACTCTAAAACTCTAGGCAACTTTTGCACCGAAGAATATGTTTCACATTCATTTTTTTTAAAGTCTGCTCTTAACTGTCAAAATATTGCATAAACGTTATTTTAAATATAAGCATATACTGACAACTGAAGAATTTATGAGAACTTTTTTAAGGAAACTGACACAAAAACAAGCGACGATTTCTTACATATTTCGAGATGATACCTAATCTTTGATATCTAAAATATGGACTTCAGATATATCAATCTTTTGATCAGCCAGTGAGAAATACTTTCCAAATAAAATTCTTTCTTGCAAAAACAAAGAGCAGAAAGACGCTTAATACAATTTAAAATGACATATTTCATACAATGATGGCAATTATGCCAAACATGCTCCCTGAATGTCTGTACAGTAAAACCTCAATAATGAGACCACCTCTGGGACCAGCAATAAGTGGTCTTAATATTGAGTTGGTCCTAAAATTGAGTTCAGATGATGACATGAGGGGGTTTGGTAGATTTATCGACCCAGTGTGTGTTTTGCGTCAATTGTAGTGTCACTGAGCATAACTTATTTGTTTTATTTGTCCTTACTTTAATAACTAATGATTTGATCAGAATAATGGTCAATATATGGTTAAATCTATGCCGTACTTTTCAGCTAACTTTCTCCGACTCTGACCATTGCTTTCATTTATCAAATTTATTTTCTCTTTAAGAGAAAGCTCTGTCCGCTTTTTGCTCATTTTAGTCAAATTTCAGGAGGAATATTTTGTGTAATCAACTGGTACAATGTGTATCAATCAAAATAAAAATGTAAAGTGATACGTAAATCTCACAAAATTTTGGATTTTAGTGTTGCATTAATTCGTTTGCGCATCAATTAGTGACTATAACAATAGAAAATGTATCGTGCAATAAGCCGCAGTCTACTCTTATAAGGGTGTCATAAACAATTAAACCGATAACTACCAACCTTAAAGTAAATTATCCACACCTGAATCCTTTTGACCTGTCAAATTATCAATTAACACCGATTAACACGAGGTGCCCATTATGTACATGTTTGTGTAAACAAGTTTGCCGACCTCGACCTTTGATGAATAGCTAAAGTCAACAGCTGCCCGTTTTGTTCTGTTCTGGTCGCGGTCGTAATTTCGAGTTCAAAAAAGGTTTGTATTTTCATTCGGGACCGGAAATTGCGGTCGCAATACGCAATATTGAGTTGGTCTTATTACTGAGTTTAACTAACAATAGAATATATAGTAAAAAAATCGGGACCAGAAGAAAATGTTCGTAATATTGAGTTGGTCTGTATATTGAGTTGGTCGCATCGTGAGTTTTTACTGTATTTATATGACAACTGGGAAACCTTTGATACATTCTTTGTCAATCATCATGCTAACAAGAGGCATCTCTGGACACTACAACAACTGCAAGAAATTATGGTCTGTCAGAAACATCTGAAATATCATTTCCTCATACAAAAACTTGCCCCTGCGAGGTCTGTGCATGTTGTATAATAAACCAATGTATCCCTGTAACTGTGAGCTTAACGTGTCCCAAAGCACAAAACACACTATCTCATTTCTCTTTTATTATTCCAGATAAAACTCTGTAATATTTCACCATAAATGAAATATCATATTTCAATAGATATGTGCAATCTCTTATATCGGGTGCTAGGATTATTCCAGTTCATACTATTTCGATTTGTTAAAGTTGTGTCTTGAGTTATTTTTGCATGATCTTAATAGTATGTACAGAACATTTCAAGAATATAATATATTTTGCAACCAGGAAATGTGTTTGTGATATATTCATGTCCTTATCAAAACAACGTTTGGTTTCTGTGGAACGCAAGAGAAAAGGGTTTATTAGCAATTTAAAAGTAAGTTTGAAATAACGGTAAAACTGTGTGAGAAACAATATTAAATACAATGAAAGCATTTTATCGCAAAGCTCAATGTCGGTTATTAACCCTCATTTAAATCAACAATACTTAGTGCTTCAAAATAGAGACACTTTAAAGCATAGTAAAAGGTGAATACCCTGAAATTTTAGGTTTATTTCATTTCCTCCAAGTCCATATAAACGTGAATAATGTTTAATGAATCTTTTACCAATGTCAAGGTGCACGTGTCAGTAAAACAAATTCAGCTTATTCAAATGAATCAAATATATTCTTAGCATAAAAGAGTTGATGTTGCACATTTGTTCGCGTTGATTGCTATTTATTACATGTCATTGAACACTTTGTTAGTGTCTTAATGCCATGAGGAAAAAAATGAACATGTGTTCTGCATAAAAAAATGATCATCATTTGTAATGACAAGTAGCCAATAAAGGCATATGCAGTACATGTTTGGTTAATTTTAAGGTTTATCTTTTGAAACGTTAATACTGAAAGTCAATTTTGTTATGATTTAAGAATTTTATGATTTGATCGATTGCTACATGTTTCAAGTTTGCTTCATTATGATGACATTATGACGGAAACCAAATAAAGATAATGTTATGACTGAAAATACATTAATTTAGAAAGTCCATTTATCATTTTAAGCGATATGACTGAATTTCTCTATTCATATTTTGCTTTCATATTCTAAAATTTTAAAAAAAATATTACAATAAATATGTAAGAAGAGAATGGCTTATCGGAATGCTCACAGAGCAGGTAAACATGTACAAGTCAAGTACGAAGATTGTTAAAAGCAGGTAAACATGTACAAGTCAAGTACGAAGATTGCCAAAATACTTAAGAAGTATAGATAAGTTGCAATATGTGGAGAACTTTATGCCTATTTATAAGTGTCCATTTGCTTGCGGATATTGGGTCATTTCCTTAATCATATTCATTTAAATGAAGACTGGTATAGTCTGTTATATTAAATTAGCCAGTGCAGAAGAAATAAACCAAGACAAATGAAAGTAACAGAGGCAAATCAAAATTACTAATTTCATTTTCTTAATCTTCAAAACATAATAAAGGGCATGATTGAGGAATGACTTCCAGATGAAAAGAATTAATATGTCTTGCCTATAGATGGCGTACACATTAGTACAAATTGAGATGCGATCTTTGATTGAAATTTATAAGAAAAACCTCTTCCGTTGACGTGCTGTATATGTTGCTAACATTTTTAGCGACCTTGCTTTCTGTCATATCTGCTATAATTGCGGTAAAAACAGCAAAAAGAAACAGAAAGTTTACTGAGTAAAGTTTTAAACATTAGCTGAAAGCATTTGTTTTAAATTCTATTATTCTGTGCACATGCGCTTTTTGTGCAGTGTGTTTTGCGAACTAGCTGGCAATCATAAAATCTTAGCTCAAGTTCCATTATAAATTCATTTGTATTACTTGTTTATGTGAAGCACCGGGTCCTCAGACGTAAAAGGTTAATATTTTACCATCTTAGTTTTAGAAAGGATAATTATAGCAAAATAAAACAAAATTTAATGCTAGCATTATTTATAATAATATAATATTAAATGAGTCCAAGCTATGGTTAACTTAAGTATAGAAAGTTAGGCTAATATCTAAAAGTTGCTTCCATTACCTAAGTAAATTCATAAATGTGATAATTCACAGTTTTAGAAAACGAGAGAAAGCAAACGTTATGGAACAATTTTCATTTAAGACATTCCAATACTTTATTTTACTGTTTGTATGATATTTTAAGTGCACTATTCAATTGATTATAGTATAAATTAACATTATAAACTGAACCATTCATATACTCAGTCTAATAAAAAGGAATTTTGATAACAAGGAATGTATATACACATTTTGAGAGCGTGTCTCTCATACTATCAAACTTCCTTCCACTAAACAAATTCATTTTACTTACCAGTTTTGCGCTCGAGAAATCTCTATCACATACCGACAGATAAAATATTACTTCAAATTAATTTGTGCTAAAGACAGACCAGACTTGAAAGTCTAAAGACTGTAGTTAAAACATCAAACAAAAAGCAAGAACAAAAGCCAATTTTCTTTCATATTTAGGACGTGTTTAATAAGCTATTGAACTTGAAATAGCAACGAATCATCATAAATATAGTAAGTGACATAAAACAATAAATTGTTTTCTTACAACTACGAAATCATTTCGAAATAACATTGTGAGTCTGTGTTTTCTGAAAGAATGTTTTATTTTGGATAGCAACGACCTTCTGGTTTATGTTTTTAGCGTGATGGTAAGGTGTTTTGTACTAGAAATTTACATACTAGATAAAGCCGAAATTCGTCCACTTCTTTGAGGAATCATTTACGAATTAAACACATAATTAAGTACATTTAATTTAGAAGGACAAAAATGACTGGAAATATTTAACAGCAATACTAATTTAGACTTCATTTTGACTTTTGATTACAAAAGTAGGGTATTTTATTCTTTATTTTATCAATGAAAATTTGTCCTCTATAGCTTTGTTATTCATTTAGCAACACGTTTCAGTGTCATAAATGATTATTTGCTAGAGGAAAGTCCTCCTTTGCTTTCAAGAGAAATTGAAACAACAAGTTACTATACAAGCAAAACCGTAAATAAGAATTGTTTCCGTATATGCGGTCAATCAGACATGGAATAGTATCGGACATAAATTCGATATGTAAATCGCTATTACTGTGAAAAGAGTCGAGAAAGGCATTTAGGTATTCGTTTATATTATTAATAAATAAGGTCAACTTTTAACAAAGATCTAGATGATTTATTGATGATGACCATGATGATATATGAGGCATATGAAGATACAAAATTGAGTAATAATATATTGAGTAATAATATATATATATTTATCCATCCTTCGGAAATAGAATTAGAATAAAACAAAATGTCGAAGATGAAAACATTGATAAATGTTTGTCTATGTTCATCCATTTTGTCTTTTAATCAGAAAAATAGTGTAAAACATTTATATGTGGTAAATCATCAGAATGCTTTAAAAAATCAATTTCTGTCTGCCTTATAGATATTTTTGTTATGAAGTGTCTGCCTTGCTGAAAGAAATGTACTTTCGAAACTCTAATTCAATTAGTCAATTTCTGTGCAGTTTCAAACTTTGAACTGAAAACAGTATTTTAGACATTCTTTTGTCAGTTTTCTTCCATAGTAAATTATAGATACACCGATAGAAAATGACAAAAATCATTCAGATTTGTTGATTGTTTAAATTTACATCACCAGAAATATCCTTCTGTGAAATATTTCAATCTTTTTGATCTTATAAATCAAACAAATCCACCACATAAAACTTTTAATCATGTTGTTTATCCGAAAACTGTAATAAAACAGCTAGCTGTCTCATAAATCTTATCTATGTTACTTCTTTTAATAAAGACATACAAGATAAATTATTTGATCAGTTCAAAAACCAGGAGTAAACACATCCCTTCGACTTTCATATTTATTTTTACTTCTCGTTGTTAGATATTTGGTTATTTTCTCTAAAATAGATTTTATATAAAAAATGGTTTAAAAGAACGTGTTGGTGGTGTATACTACTTCACTAAAAATATTGATTACAAAAAGTTCAAAAGAGCATAATACAAAGTCAACCCAAAGTTTAAAGATAATCAAGTTTAATAAAATAAGTCTGGCACTTTAAAAGCCTTAAAATTTGAAAAAAAAATATGAATATGAAATAAATATTCTAATTTTTATATCTAAGAACAAATCAACCATATTTGCAGTTGCAGTCACCAGCCCCTAAATTATTCCATCTGTGAGCGAAGTTCATTGAAGGTATAACATTGTGTGAAGTCTTTTTTGACATTTCATGCACTTTAGATGAGTAAGGAATGTAATTAACTTAAGGTTCAATTTGCTCTGGTTGTATATGCCCGTAATGTACAGTATATAAATATTACACGTCTGACAGGGTGTCAGGAAATTGTCAACTTTCGCCTCGGTTGACAGTATTTCCTCAAGTTGACAATTTTACTATCACCCTGTCAGACATGTAATATTTATTTTATTATACCGAAAAACTATTCAAACTATGAACAACTTTATTCAACTTTAAACTTTAAAACGTTTGTTGCTTGCCATTATTGTCGTCTGTTTACAACGGAAATGTAAAAATAGATATTGCTCATGCGTGAATTGTTCAGTATAATTTTCGAACATTCCGAACCTATGGTAGCGGGTGACAGTATTTTACCAAGTTAATTGTTTACAACGGAAATGTTAAAATAGATATTGCGCATGCGCGAATAGTACAGTATAATTTTCGAACATTCCGTAACTATGGCAGCGGGTGACAGTATTTTTCCGACAGTAAATATTTTTCTGACAGTACTTATATGTCACGGTGGCCTATGGAAGATTAACATTGTAAATGAAATTGAGGTATAATAATACTAAATATTACAGTAAAAAAAAAATTATATAAAACATGTGCTTGAATTTTCAGTTAGTTAATACAGCAACAATTTAAGACTAATATAAACAAAACATTTTACTGATAAGATCTAGATTTTTTTGCAAAAAACTGTTAAATTTCTAATTCATCTTGGTGAGTGAATAAGACATCTTTGAAGTTTTTTACACTCAAAGCCTTTTTAAATAAGTTAAAACAAAAACAAAACACAAATAAACGATAGATCACTCATTGTAACTAACAGGCTAAGTGGCTTGTTAACCTAACATCTTTTTTTAAAGGGCCTTGAAAGATTTATTTCATCATTGTCTACAAAAAGGGGGGTTCTGTGAGAAATGTCTATTTATATTATGAAATGACAAGTAATGAAATGGCGGTGACAGCTGACAAGATATATGAAACCGATCTATCAAACTCAGACAAAAACTCGTTGCTGCTGAATTCGTTTAGATTTAAAATAAGATATCAGCAGATATCTACTTTGATATATTTTATCTGAACCCGTGAAGTGGCAAGTTAATATACACTGCGATTAGCTATCGGGTAAAGTATTTCCAAGACAAAAATCCCTTCTTGTTCCAGAACAAAAATAAAAAGTAAAGCAATCTTTATAAGTTTTTAATAAAACCTCATCTATTTCACCTGACATTAAATGCGAAACCTTAGATGTTTCTGATGAAATGACTGTTGCAATCGCTGTAGATATACTTTTTTTCACATAGAACATGCAAAATGACATTTTGTTTTGACAGCGTTAATGTCATGTAATTTTTTCACAACTATTATGAACGTAAACTTGTCATTTTATTGGCTATTTTTTTTCAGAATGTATATATCACGAACTCCATTTAGTTTTCTGGATGCAAAGTTATGCAACTACTGACATAGTATAACACTGAAATATGTAAATAACTTGTTCTGTTTTAGTTTAAACAAGATTTTCATTCTGTTTTTTTTTGTATAGGTAAATATAACATTATCTAACCGGGATGAATAACGGTCATAAAACACAATTTGAATGTCGTGCACAACTGACAAAATTTTCAATGATTTATATCAGAATTTGGAAGCTATTATATATATTATTATATATTTACTGATTGGAACAAATTAAAAGTTGTTTATAGCCACTGTACATATTTACGGCAATATTCTACATTGCAATGAGGTGAATACAAATGTTTAGAATTCTAATCCTCTGTGTCTACAAAACCTTGCTAATAAAATAGAAATAAATATGGTTATGCCCTCTCTTCATTTTAAGGAGGAATCATGATTTTTGTTTACAAAAAGGCATCGAAGGGCCCTCACAGTCCATATTCTATTTGCATAGCAAAGAAAGGTAACAGAATGGTTCGGACATGGGTATCAGAAAATGATCAGATTGGAATAAATGTTCATCTGCGTTATACAGAGACTAAAGTATGTTAATTAACCGCTTTAAGTTATAAGAAGGTTTCTTGAAGACACTGTCTGATTCTGTCTAGGGTGTATGCACTGAATTACTTACACATTTATTTGTTTGATAATACAAAGCACAAAGATAATATATCAGTGAACTTTGAAATTGAGGATTTGTTATATTTTCTTTTAGAAAATAGTCAATGTTGAGAAATTTGTTGGCACAAGCGTTTTCATACCCATTCTTGAAAATCTAAATGCGTATTAAATATAATCCATTAAATTGTTCTCAGGCTGTAAGAAATGAGAGAAAAATGTTCTTAGAGAATTGTCAAAAATGTGTTAGACAATTTAAGGTTGACAATTTCCCCCAAATGTCGTTCAGAGTAACCATTGTGTTGAAACGTGGATCATCTGAATAAAATGCTATATCTAAACTAATACCTTTGTCACGTTGACAGAACTGGTAAACGGTCGCCATAAATGAACTGAAACTGAATTGTCAGTTATAAATGTGAGTAGAGTCTAAGACGTTATATAATTATAACCCGGAAAAATTCACCTGCCCCGAGCTGGGTTTGAACTCGGGTACCTTCAATTACTAAGCGGACACGCTACCTCGTCGCCATAAAAGCTAGCTGATAGGCAAGGGAGTTCAAGTGCCGTATTATACCTCTGCTACATACACCCCCTCCTTCTTAGAACTCGTCCTCGAATTCTTGGAGTAATGAATGTCTGTGGGACTTTCTAAGGGTGCCATCACATCTAAACTCGTGAGTTATTTACGTTGGGCTCCAAATGTAACCCGGAAAAATCCACCTGCCCCGAGCTGCGTTTGAACTCTGGTACCTTCAATTACTAAGCGGACACTCTACCTCGTCGCCATAAAAGCTAGCTGATAGGCAAGGGAGTACAAGTGCCGTATTATACCTCTGCTACATGATGCTATTGTTTTAATACCAAAAACGATAGAAATGTGTTTGTGAAATAAAACAGCAATTTACACTACCACTATAAAGCAATGCCATGTCAAGTTATCAAGAACATTGTTAGGTAGCATACAATGTCGAGAAAATGAACAAAGCAGGCTGCACTCATTTCCCTGAACTCGGTCTGAACATTAGCGAAACACCTAATTACAGAAACATTTCAGAAGAACACCAGTAAAGAGGAAGTTAAACACGGCATGTCTTGTTGAATGTGTTAGTTTTTGTGACTAGGTTCGTTTGGTCTTTATTTCTTTTTAATGAAAACAGATTTGTCTTGTATAAGAACTATCAAAACGGCAAAACATTAGGAGCTATTGAAAGTATAAGTATTTCTACTTATGTAAGTTAAAGTGGTCTAGTCTTCGAGTTTCCGCAAAAACTCAAACAGGAAAAAGGAATTTAACATCCAAGAAATAATAAAATCCCAGTATGAGACATTTGAAGTAGGCAACATCATTACATAAACTACTACATGGTTATTAACAATAGATTTGTATGTCAAATGTCTTTGTTTAACATATTTTTCATACCAACATATGCCTTCTGCGAAACCTCTTGTTATATGTTTTAAGCAGGAACTCACTAAGCACTGTTCTTTGAGCATTTCGTGTTTTGTTTTTTCTAATGCACTGGGTAATCTTTATTTATGAGTATTGTTAAAGCTCTTTCATCGTCGAGTGGCAGGGAAAACCTGAAGTAACGAGTTAAGCTAGAAGATATATTTTCAATTACATGGCATAAAGAAACAGAATATTAGAATGCGAAAAACAACATAAATTATCTTTTTCATTACTGTTTCTTCTTCATCTTGCACTTTCATTATTACTGTTAATTTTTTCCCCTCTACATTCTCTTTGAAAGCTTTGCAACTTTTGATCAAATCAGCTGGTTTGGTGCCTAGAATGCGTAAACGTTTTCGAGAGGTATTGAATAATTACTGCACTTGTATATAGAAATTATTAATGACAAATGGTTGTTTATAGTAACAGGCGTGTCATCGTATCATTGTTTGATGGTTGTTCTAAGGATGTTGTGTGGCTATTATCTCACTACTTCACTGAATTATTTGACATCAAACGCAGGAACACTATATTACAGATAAAAACGATTCGAAAATCGAAAAACATCTTCTTGAAAATAGTTTTTCGGTATTTTCATAATCATAAAACCTTTTCTACATTCATCTGAAATAAATTTGTTATATATTTTCATATTATGAAGATACGTCTATTCAAACAAAATGCACTTTTACCATCGTACAGTACAATGTTAACCGCATTTAATTTCTCAAAGGTATCTTTTACATTCGTAAAAAGTTGTATTTCTGCTAGTTTTTAGAAGTTTCTCAAAAGGATCTTTCAGGACAAAGAGTTAAAATTGTAACTTTTCCAGACAGAAAAACTTTACACCTTTCCTTTTTGAGAAATGAAAAGTATTTTTCATGAAAAAAACTATTTTTAAAATACAATATTATTCTAATTTGGAAAATGTACATTTCGCAACATGGAAACATTTTTTCAGAAACCATAGAACGAATTGCATCAAGGGCTACATATATATGTCGTTTTATGTATAATTAAGTTTTATGTATTTAGCTGTCAGTTACAGTTTACAGCAAAAATAAAATCTCTTTCAAGAACAAACACAACAGTTTAACCGAATTTTATGAATAAAACATATTCATTCCACCCAACATTAAATGTAATACCCGAGAAGTACTATTGTGAGATAAGTTTTGCAATCCCCATGACGTATCAACATTGAATACAACAGAAAAACTGAATGTTTGTATTTTCATATAAGTGTGTGCAGACTGATAATAATTATCAGAATGAATGCCATTTGTGTCACACAGTCATAGATACATTATTGTACACAACCTGTTCAACTGTTTATAAAAGATGATGAAAGATCGGATGCAATTTTGTTATTCAAATCTGTCAAAAAGCGATCAGATAATAAAATACTCAATGTCACTTGGTACTTTTCAGTAAAAGCAGAAACATTACATCTTGTCCTTTTTAGAAAAGGATATCTTATATATTCGGTCTACATTACATGATATTGATTAGACGTTGGTAACGGTAGATTAGTAATAAACTGATCGCTATTATAAAGTGTTCTTTTTTCTTCATCTTATTATTCTTCATTTTCTTCTTTTTCGACGATATTTAAGAAATTTCAAGCTGGTGTTTTTCTTATGGTATAGAAGTTTTTACCTAGCTGATATTTTTGCAAACAAAATAATGTTATATATTGAAGTGACTTACATCGGAAATAATAAAAAAATATTACTTATATTTTGTACCAGTATCACATTACTTAATAATAGAGGTACTTAGGGGGGGAAAACGATGTTTGTTTCTGAAGAAAATCGGAAAATCATGTTACAAAATAGTCATCTGCATGCAATTGTCCAGATTTCATTCGGCAAAATTACTAAATATTGAGGCATAATATTCTTCTACGGTTTAGTGGTGCTATATTCAGCAACCAGAAATATGGTCCTAAAATACCTGAAACAGCAATTTTGAAATTTACGGCCACGGTTTCTATCTTTTAGTAATCAGCCACCATGCAAAAATGTTTTTAGAATCGATTTAGAGGTCTGAATGGACAGAAATATCTAAAAGAAAAGAAAATGGCAACACTGATTATAAAGTTGCATGACTTGCTTAATCATGTCCTTTATTAATCCTTTAAAAAGATATGGTGAGGAACCCTTTAGTACTTAGATTCAATTAAATATAATACTTTCGTGAACTCTGAAACGGCAGTTTTGTTAAATGTTTTCTCATAAAAAATCAGAGCCGATGCACAAAGTCACTAGAAACCAAATGGTCTTACAATATGATTATCCAGCTGTGTAAAAAACAACCTTAAGAAAAAAATGTACTCTTAGTTCGAATCCAACGCCACAGATGTTAATAGTGTTATATGTACTAGACTTATTAAAATAGTTTATTAATTTATTTATTTACCATTTAACATGGCCTTTACCTAACCGTTTATTTTTATTAATATTGTGGAAAATAACATCTTTGAGCTCAAAGAATATAAATCAAATCTAGAATTTTATATCGGTCTTTTTCTAGCTACCTGAATTGATTAAGTGAATTAAGTTAAAGTGGAACCTGACTTCTTTAAACACGTTTATCTAATTATAACTAAATCGAATTGAAAACATTGGTTCAAAACTAATCACTTCTTATCACTTACCGTAACGTTTTGTGCAATATATAAAAAAGCATTTCAAATTTATACAATGTTTTCATGATACACATCAAACCACTAGAACAAACTTAAATCTTATTGCATACACATATATTTTATAGAAAAAACCAACAACATTAACATCCTTTATCTAAGACATTTATATTTATATTTTATATTTAATACTAATCTAAACCAGTCCTGTAATAAATCAGCAAGGTGTCTCATTTCAGTAAGCATTGTTACTTCAGTTCTTAGGAGACAACAGGAAGCAAAATACTACTGTCTGCCAAGTTCAAAAGCGAGGCATGTCCTGATGCATTCGCCATCTCCGTTGTTTCACATTTAAATACTTTCTCGAAAATAAATGTTAGAAATTATTTTCACTTTGAATTTTTTTATCCATTTCTCTTAATATCTATACATATCCATTGCTTTAAAAAAGAATTTGTCCAATAATACATTCTATATTGAACAAGGACAAAACGTTCAAAGAGTGTAATTAAAATATAATAAATTCAAATAAAGAGCGGATTTCTAAATATTATAATTAGATAAAATACAGCTATATTTTCACATTTATTATAAACAAGTAAATTTGTGAGCTAATGCTCACTAGTGATACCCCCGCTATCAGAAATTTGACTTCCATAATGTAATTTGCATTTGTCATATGTATAAAGAGTGTCAAATTTTTCCGAGTATTTACCTGAATTTAATACAACTTCATCCAAGGCACAGCTAGATGGATATGAAAATGGTCAGAATAATGAACAGGTATCATTAAAGTATAAAGTAACAGGTGAGGAACCCTTTAGTACTTAGATTCAATTAAATATAATACTTCCGTGAACTCTGAAACGGCAGTTTTGTTAAATGTTTTCTTTAAAAAATCAGAGCCGATGCACAAAGTCACTAGAAACCAAATGGTCTTACAATATGATTATCCAGCTGTGTAAAAAACAACCTTAAGAAAAAAATGTACTCTTAGTTCGAATCCAACGCCACAGATGTTAATAGTGTTATATGTACTAGACTTATTAAAATAGTTTATTAATTTTTTTATTTACCATTTAACATGGCCTTTACTTTACAAAATCTAAAAATATTCGGTAAACAGGAAGTAGATGAGCAAGGAGCATAAAATCGCTTTACACCATATGGGACTATAGGGTATAGCAATATGTGAAATATCAGGCTTCTGCTTGTTATAGTTGCTGAGAAAACTGCAACGGAAATTTGTTACGGACGGACGGACGGATGGACAGACGGACGGACGGACGGACACACGGACAAGGGTAAAACAGTATACCCCACTTCTTCGAAGCGGGGGTATAATAAAACAACCAAATGTGTTGTTGCAGTAACAGTGTCTCAAAATCTGTAATTTTGAGCATTTTTCAATTTAACTAATTCTAATGTTTTAAATCTTTATCAAATTTCTGTCACTTGAGCTGAACAAGGATATGATTAGATTCAAGATGTTCCATTGAGTACAATATATTTCAAATGTTACATAATGGATTGAAATGAAACAGTTTGTTGGCTGTAAAAAGGTCGGAGGTTTAAACCTGATGAGATTCTCTTGAAATATTTTTTACAATATCTTGCTGAAGTGATCTTTATATCCAGAGTTAGAGGAACGAACACCTTCATTTTAATAAGTGACGGAAAAACAAACAAACAAACAAACAAACGTCTTCACAGTCAGTGTCTTTTTTACGTTAACCAAAAATCACATCTCAGATTAACTTAAAAACATAAAATTATTTAATCTGATTTGGACGTCGCTCTATAACAACCCAAAATATTTATGACATTATGTCTGTGAAACAGAATCCGGCAAAGGATACTTCTTTATTTCAAATAAATGTCAAAATGAAAACCCATGGCATGACTAAATAACAGCCCACAAAGTTTTATGACATTCTGTCTATGAAACAGAATTCTAAAAGAGGTAACTCTTCATAAGATGGATGCCTAAATGACAACCTATGAGATGACTCTAGAAGGTAAAAAAAATATTTTTTAACCAAACCAAAGTTTTCCGTCCTTAAAACATTCAGCAATCAAATGCTGCTACATTGTCTAAGCGCGAGAAGTAGCCAACATATTACAAAGCGTGAAACAACCAGTTATAGTTGTTTTCGGCAACAATCTCTAAACCGTTCAAAGTCAACAAGGATTTTATTATTTCTAAGTAAAACATATTCATGTCACTTGACATTAAATGCAATACCTGAGCAGTATTATGCTGATGATTCTTGCAATACCCATGACGTATCAACAAGGCATACAACAAACTTCTGAAGAAGGAAAAATTTAATTTAGTATATACAGACAGAGAAATATTTTGGACATGATACGCAGCGCTAGTGAATGGAGCATTTTCAATGGGCTTCTTCAATATCCAGAATACATGAACATGCTTGCATTTAAATTCTACGATGCAAAGACAATACAATACCTTGCGTAATCTACCAATCAATATTAAGTTAGGCAAGTAGAATATCTAATAGTATGTACTCAGTATTTCTGACATAAGGAAATTATTAGAAAAATAAGCATTTTTGTTCGCTGTTTCTATGTCAGAAATTAATTTATAATATAACTGGCAAATTCACCGTTGAAATAAGCAATTATTCAGATTTTTTTTTCAAAAACAAAAATGTACACTGTTTTGACAGTAAGCATATAGCAATCAGTTATATTGGCGGATAGGTAAGTGCAAATATTCATTGAGAAATAAATATATACAAAACAAGTAATAAACTCTACGACTGCAAAATAATTTGAAATAAATGCACGTATAATATAACTGTATAAGTTATAAAAGCAATATACGTCATCGAAAATGTTTAATCAACAATAAAATGTTTTACTAGGTTACTCATGCATCACTTTCCCGTCTGCTATATCAGGTCTTTATTAAAGCTGACGTGGTTGGACTTAGATAAATGTTCGTATTTATATATTTTGAGGCAAGACAGAACGTATTTACTTGAAAGGAAAGTATTCTACCTCAATTTAGAAAATGTTTATCTAGTTCCTCTTTTACCTCAGTCAGAACGTTTGCGAATTATTTATAAAAAAGAGAAATCTTAGAGTACACTTTATAAACTTTCTCATATAAGACCCCATTAAAGTTACATTGTGGTCACGCGAATAGTGACCAAAACGGCAGTATTTGCAAATATTTGCAGAGGATGAGAGCTGAAAGCTATTTTGCAGGAGCCAGAAGATCCTTGCCAGTAATAGGACCCATTTATAAGTCCTGTAAAATACTAACACTGTACATTTACTCATATCTACTACGTAATACTACAATGATAATTGGCAATTTCTCGTGCAACTTCATATGTTTTATACAGGATCCCCAACTAGTTGTCATAACAATTGAAATTCTACATTTAATCTAGTCCTATTAAGTATTTAAGATCTTCGTGTAATAAATATTCCTGCAGATTTTTCAAACACTCCTATCCAGTAGTATTTAATGAAATCTCAATATCAAACGCTCTAATATAGTTGTATTTGATGAAATCTCAATATCAAACGCTCTAATCTAGTTGTATTTGATGAAATCTCAATATCAAACGCTCTAATCTAGTTGTATTTGATGAAATCTCAATATCAAACGCTCTCATCTACTTGTATTTAATGAAATCTCAATATCAAACGTTCTCATCTACTTGTATTTAATGAAATCTCAATATCAAACGCTCTCATCTACTTGTATCTAATGAAATCTCAATCCTTTCAAAAGAGGATGGCGAAAAAACCATTATAAGAACATATAAGAGTAACTTTATGCTATTTGTGTACCTTTTTTTTATTTTGACGACTGTTGCTTTTTTTCGTTTGTTAATATTACCCATGATCGTTACTTTCAAGACATTAGATATTGCAAAAAAGTGTGTTTTTCGCATAGGGAGGTACAAGATGAAACAGGAGTTCCTTTTTTTTTAATATACAAAATTATTAATGCAAATGTATGAGCATGAACTAAACACATATTTTAAAGTACTACCTTTTTTTCGATAATACTATATACAGAGAAATTCGATGTTTTAAAGTGTCTCATTGCCAGTAAGCATATTCTAACCATATCATAGAATTTCATGTACAATTGTAATGTTTATTTTAAAAGTCTAACTCGTTACCAGACTCAGAATATTTTATATAGATAAGGGATGATAATAATGCAAGATTCTGAAAATTAACAGACGCCCTATTATAAAATCGTCGCCTGCATGTTAGTTTTGATCCAGCAAATCTTGTCAAAGGGTTACAAATATCCTAAAACATATAGCAATTAAATACCATCGGTTATTGGCTTAAAACATGAAGCATTTATTTTCAAGCATTTATAGCCATATCAAAAAGTGAAAGTGTTAAATGATTTTGAACCGTAATGACTGCCAAAACAAAGTTATACGTTGAAACAAAAGACAGAAAACAATAACAATGTTTTCACGTGACTGACAAAATGTATGTGTATACTAAACAATATTAAAAATAAAATTATAAAATTTATATGGATTGAATGCTGACGCCGAGTTATTAGCATTTAGCTTTGTCTAGTACATGGTTGATGATTAATTTAATATATGCGTGGTGATGCATTATTCTGAAATTTCTGGAAATGCAAAGTTTATATGTATTAGGGTTAAGGTTATTGTCCAACCTTTATAAGAAATCAAAGCACCGACGCTGAATAATTTTCACAAACGTATTTAAATAACTTCTTTTGAAAATAAAGGTTCCTATGGGCATTCGTTATAAATTCGAGTTAATAATTTTGACTAAACTTTGAAGCACTTTTTACGTTTTGCAGCATTGTAAATAACATCTATACATCTGTAATTGATCTAAGATTAAAAACAAGAACAATTTCAGGGCTCGCTGACGAAATGATATGGTTTGTGGTCGTAATAAATACCGCAATTGAAATCAACTATACTGTGAGAAAAATAATACTTTGATATCATCGCGGTGTTGCATAGCGGATCATCTGAAAAATGACACAATCAAACTGAACCAGAATCTCTGTTTCAAAAAGCACCTTTAAGCAATTATAGTTTTCTTTGATCAGTGAAATTAGTAGCGTTAAAGCTAAGAAAGAAAATAAACTGCAGGTTCTATTCTGTATGTTCTGTCTGAATAGTAACTAAATACTTAGTATAGACATATTGTTAGCTTGTGTGACAACCTTTATTCTATTGTACTAAAAAGTTTTCACTAAAATAACAAATTAACAAAACAAAACTTATTCACCCGTCTCAGCTTAATTAGTCTAGCTTTTAAGTATCAGCAAAAGAACACGAACTGGAAAAAAAACTTAAAATTCATTAAAATGGGTTACACTAGTATGAAAACAAAAGATTATCAACATTTGCAATGCTTGTTTAAAACACTCGGTTCATACTTTTAGTTATTCTCGCATAAAAAACTGACATACTTCCATCAAAGAACTTTAAAACTTCTTTTTTATGTTTTGAGCAGGAACACCACAAGCATTGTTCATTGAAACTGTTCTCTTTTAACGTATTTGACTTTAACGAGATCCATAGTTGTTCTTACAACTCGTGTAGTCAAGTGGTTGTTGCAATGCAAAGAGAACTTGAAATAGCAATCAAAATTACGGGATGTTATTTCAATCATTTGACTAAATCTAAACAAGTAACTAAAATGTGAAAATTACAATTACATGTTTATCTACTTTATTTTGCTCTTTGATCTGTAAACTTTTTCTTCATTGATTAAAATTGCTCTCAACATGCTCAAGACAGGTTTTAATCCAGCTAACTGGTAATGTTTCATAAATGCGTTCTTTTTGGAAAGGGTAAAAAATTAACTACACTTGTTTATAAACAATTAATGGTAATTGGTTGTTTACAACTATTAAACTATTCTTAAATATTCTTAAATATAAGCAGCTATTCGCACTCAATGTCAGGTGGTTTTGAAATGTCTAGTGGCTACAATTCGCAACAAAAAACCAAGTATTCGACAAAATTAAATTGTTTACTGCAAAAACTTGAATGTTGTGTGTTTCACGACCAAAGTCAGGCAATAACAACGTACAATTCAAAGCAATTAAAACGTAGAAATCATCACTTTACTTTCCTGCAATTGATTTGTCATGTGTTTTCGAACCAATATTTTAGAATAAGTGTGTACAACAATGTAATTTTTATTATAACATTTCACAGTTTTAGACATTTCATATAATGATTGTCATGACATATCGCTGAAAATGTAACTTTGCAGCACAAAACTCACAGTTGTGACACATTCTCTTATAAACCATACAACTGATAAACATCTGCACAAAAATGCAACCAAAGAACATATGACATCACACACTAAATGTAACAATTCTGTATTTAAATGTTGCGGAAGAAAAAGCCGAAAACTGCCAAAGCGAAGCAGTTATAAGAATTAAAGAATGTGTCGACAATTCAAATTGTTATGCTAAATTTACTTAACATTTACATTGGAATTTCGTACATGCACTATGTATTATCAGCAGTCATAATTAAATAACCATTTGCAGAAAAACATTGGAGGGAGAATAATGTTTTTTTTTTTTTCAAAGATTAAGTTAAACATAATTGGGGAATGACTGCCAACAAATCCAAATAAAGATGTCAAATGTTCGGACGTATTGTATCATTTCATCGGTGGTTTACAATCATCAGACCTTTGACTACACTACATGTATCCACATAAAAGCGGCAAAACACCAATTTCCAGGGTGCTCAATATGTAAAAAAGTATAATACTTTACCATTTCACGGTATAAATGTCTCATAAGAGACAAACAAACATAGTATCATACAAAATTCCATGCAAACCATGAAAACCAACTCTGTGCTATTGCAATGAGCAAGAAAATAAAACAAAGTGTAGATAATCAAACTAAAACCGTAACAGATACGCTACATTTTACAATACATTTAGACAAGTGAGATTAAAGAGCTTTTTATATTTAGCTGTAATTTTTGCTGAATGATGAAAGAAAACATTATTTCACAAATAAACTATCTTTCAGCAAAACATTACAATCATTTTATTTATCAGTTTGAATGGCATTTATTTACAGCGAACTTTGATGTTTCGTTTGCTATGTCCATATATCTTTCTCAAATGACTGATTTATAGAAGTAATCTGCACTATCTAAGAGAAAAGGCATTTTAAATGAATAAATGTATTTGCAAACATTGATATTTCGATTCTTAATTTTGATTTCCTTTAAAAAATCTAATACATTTTATTGATCAATGCTTACGCTTGAGAGGAGTCTACCACGTACTGACAAGTCATAAAATTTATTAGTGTAACAGAGCAGTCAGAAAGTTTATAGTTTGTCTTCAAGAAAAGTAGCTTAAGAATATCTGGCTGAAAACTGTGGTAAAGGAAACACTTATAGTAGTTATAACAATGATTAGCAAACAAGAACACATGTCGCTTTTCTAAAGATTTAGCACCTGTTATAAAAGCTAAACAAAGTCATATAATCCAATATGTGTATGAATAAAACAACATTCCAAACACTGAGCGAAGAACTGTTAAGTTTTTGAATATTGAAGCAAGCATCAAAAGTACATGATTTACTAGTACGAATAAAGTCATGTACATTATGTTTTGTCTATCGCCTTCATTTCATCCTTTGATCACAAAATATATTTTTCTATTCACGAGACTAGCTCCTTGTCAGCTTCAAAAGACAAGCAACATATATCAGTAACAAAAAGAAAAAGATGCAAGGGGGACAAACTATTTACAGAGGTTCTGACTACCAAGTTAGTTTATAATGCAAACATGAAAAATAACGGACATAGGCACGGACAATCGGACATTCAAAATTCATTTTGAATGTTCAAAATGTGCGTTTCTAATAATTTGACGGATTGTGTAACAAGAGCACCGCTGGACTGAGCATTATATGTCAGAAGGGTGTTTTTCTAAGTATGATGCATTTGTGATATAAGAGAGGAAGCCATAGTCTTTAGAATTAAATTATTTGCTTAAAATTCTGATTTTTTTACCTTTGACCTACTGACCCCAAAATAAATAGGGGTAATTCACTCAATGTGTGCAACCATTACATGAATTTTGCATTCTCTATGAAAAATGGTTGTCGAGTTACAGAGTGTAAATTACTCGAAACATTTATGTCACTGTGACATTGTCCTTTGACTTACTGACCCAAAAATGTACAGGGGTCATCCACTCAATGTGTGCAACCATGATATAAAGTCTGAAGTCTCTATAACAAATGATTGTCAAGTTACCTGGCGGAAATGGTTTTCAATGTTAAGGTCACTGTGACCTTGACCTACTGACCCCAAAATCAATATTGGTCATTCACTCAATGTATGTAACCATTACTTGAATTTTGAAGTGTCTCAGACAAACGGTTGTCAAGTAACAGAATGTAAATGATTCTAAACATTTAAGTCACTGTGACCTTGACATTTGACATACAGACCCAAAAATACACAGGAATCATTCACTTAATGCGTGCAATCATGATATAAAGTCTAAAGTCTCTGTAACAAATGATTGTCAAGTTTCATGGCGGAAATGGTTTTCAATGTTAAGGTCGCTGTGACCTTGACCTTTTACTTAATGACCACAAAATCAAAAGGGCTCATTCACTCACTGTGTTCCACTATTACATGAATCTTGAAATCTATATGACAGATGGTTCTCGAGTTACAGAGTGTAGAAGATTCTAAACATTTGGATCACTGTGACCCTGACCTTTGACATACTGACCCCAAAATGTATAGTTGTCGGGTTACAGAGTGTAAATTATTTTAATTATCTAAGTTACTGTGACCTTGACCTTTGACTTACTGACTCCAAAATATATAAGGGGTCATCAACTCAATGTGTGCAATCAAGATATAAAGTCTGAAGACTCTATAAAAAATAATTGTCAAGTAACATGGCGGAAATGGTTTTCAATGTTAAGGTCTTTGTGATCTTGACCTACTGACCCCCAAAACAATATTGGTCATTCTCTCAACTGTGCAACAATTACTTGAATTTTGAAGTCTCTAAGACAAATGGTTGTCAAGTAACAGAATGTAAATGATTCTAAACATTTAGGTAACTGTGACCTTGACCTTTGACCTACTGTCTCCAAAATCAATAGGGGTCATCAACTAAATGTGGGCAATACGCATAAGAAGATAAAAGACTGTAGGCCAAAGAGTACTCACGTTTTCCTCCAGAAACCAAATTGCTAACGGACGGACGGACGGGGCATATAAAAATGCTAGAAGATTCTTTTGCAGCTATTTTTGATGAAGCAAATGTATTTTTACAAACATTTTCATTTTTCGAAATATAGTAGAAAGAGACAATTTATCCACATCTTTTACATTAAGCGGGTAAATATCCTGCATTCAATGATTTTGTATTATACAGATTTACTAAATGATATATTTCTCCTCCTACTCAATATTTATCGGTATCACAAACTTGCTAACATACAGGTTTTTGTTTTTGAACTGATACCAGCTTTTTCCTCTGAAACATATCACTGCCTCTACAATAGTCCTCCGGAATTTATATCGTCCACTGCAATTTCCAGGTGTTACTTGTATTCCATCATATTTAGGAGAGATCGTGTTTGCAAACATTGCGTAATCTTTTCATCTGATAAGACACAAGTCGGGTGGGCAGATGCCGATAGGCCGTATTTTTATGGTGTCCGTAGTGTTTTTCTATGGGCCATAACTTTGTTTATATTACACATATTTATAAAAGCTTTGTATCAATGAAAATGTAATAAATTTAACAATTTATTCATTACTATATATTTCATTTATATATCAAAATGAATGAACTATGAACACTTTTTTTCTAAATAGTTTTCACAGTCTTCTGGCCTTACGAAAAATTAAATGTCACTAAAAGTGGTTTTTCATTTTAAATTATATTTTAATATAAAAATATGAAAATAACTGGTTATTCAGAACCATTTAAATTTTGAATTCCATAAAATAGAATTCCCGTCCTGTACGCAACCATTGTTTATGTTATTTTTTTTGCCCACCAGACATTGTATCTGTTTTGCCGTGTGACACACATAAAAATAAGTATGCATTTAAACGTTTAAGCAATTAGTTTCTACAATATATAAAAATATAACAAAGATAAACCAAACTCTGGTTCTCTTTAGTGAAGGTACGTTACTTTATAGGAACTTTTCTATCGGCGTCCTGATCATCCCAGGGACCATAATATCAGACGGAAACAAAATCTGATATATCACATTCTTTTAAAACAGACAGACTGCTTTGCCCACTCGAAATAATATCAGATTTGTTGTACTTAAAAAAGATATGTTTAGGATATAACATATTGATGATGAATATAGAACTAATGTGTTGATTCATATTGCCTTTTAATCAAACAAATGGACTGAAGCTTTTCCTTGACGTAACTCAACAGAATGCATAAGACAACAAGTATTTTCTGTCCGCCTTACTGATATTGTTTGTTACGAAAGAGTCCGCCTTCGTGAAAAATATGTTATATCAATGTTACAAAACAATAATCAATTTATTAGCAGTTTCAAGTATAAATTAAAACAATATCTCAGGCATTCGCTTGTCAGATATTATTTTCCAAGAATTAAAGATAACCGCACAACATTCGACAGTTTTGAGATTTATGTGTATAAAGTGGGGTTTAAGTCAAATTGCGTTTTCATTTCGTACTTCCTCGTTATTTGAGAAACAACGCTTAAAAGTAGAGAAACGACAAAGCAGTCGAAAGTTGATAATTTTTAGTTTGTCAATGTTACTGAAAAAAAAAACTTTATCCTTTAAAAGCATCGAGAATATATTATCATTTTAGATGAATTTCATCGAATTGTTTTGTGACGTCAATTGAAGAAGTATGAAAAAACAACAAAAATCAAATATTACAAAAGGGAACATATTAGGTTTTTGAACTGAAAAAAATTCTTTAACATCCTCAACATATAATGATACTTAACTGACTTAACTTATTATGTAACATAAAATATAAAGATAAGTATTCACTTCACAAAAGCCATTTTGTTCGCATCTGTTATGGAAAATCAACAAAAACATTGTTTTCTTAAAGAATAAATCCCTCCACATAAAACCCTAAATAATATGTTTATCCAAACATTGTTATGAAATAAAAATATCTCTGATATAACTGATGTTGTTATCTAAGTTTATACCAGAAATTGCAAACCGAAATATTTACTATTGTTCAGTTCCAGAACGTGGTAACGTGGTGAAATGATATGCATGCATTTGATAAGCGTGCGTTCTTCTGCATTTTCAGGTTCGATATTCAATTTTACTCTCAAAAGTAAACAATGATTCTAGATATTAATTTTACGATATTCTACTTAACTACCAATGTTGACAGGACTTTGCAAAAGATTCAAAACCAAAATCTAATATTAAAATTTGTAAAACAACATTATCAAGATATGAATATGAAACAAAATCACAACTAAAAACGGATTATATCAAAACATGTATAGTTGTAAAAGCTATAGTAAATGATTTTTTCTAAATGAAGTCCTTCCGAATGTTTAGACGATAACGGTGCGAAAATTACTATTGCCTTCATTGGATGTTCGATTATTATGTAAACAAGAAAATAGCACTTTTGCTGCTCCATTAGTGAAATAAAGCTTGATAGTTCAACGAAAGCAGTACTTAACAAAATCTATATCTCAAGACTTTTTGTGAATGGATTTTCATTTAAAAAGTTTATACACCTTTAATTCTGTTGAATTTCAGCAGTGACCAGTTCTTTGCATAATATACTGAATTAAGCTTTCAGTCATATACCCAAACAAATCACGTTAGAGCAAGCACAACACGTACACCGAATTTTGTCTCATTTATTTTAACTGATCTAAATGAGACACCTGTGCAGTTTCTTTGTGAATTTAATTTTAAACTCACTATGTCATAACAATATTGCGTACAAGATAATACTGAAAAGAGAGCTTTTGCAGTAGTTTATCCACACTGATAATTACAATATCTCAGTGTTAATTATATTTCATTTACTGCAACCACAGGGAACGAACACACTTCATTAATAAGAGTGCATTCAGTGAATTGAATTTCAATTCTATAATGCCGAGACAATATAATACCATGGTGGAATAAACTGTTTTTACATTAAATTTTGAACACTAAATGATTGCACCATGACGTTTGATGTATCTGATTTCAACTTGTTGCGAATACAGATAAAGAATTTTGTATACAACCAACAAAAGTCACTTAATGTCCTGCTGAAAAAAGTTTGACTAAAGATATTATCTGAAACTTGTTAGAATACTAACGTAAGTCGTTTGACATACACACCTGCTCTACAAGATTTAATGATCAACATAATTTTTTGTCCAATCGCATTGCAGTTTTTTTTCAAATTTCTGCTAAGTCT
Organism: Cyclina sinensis; assembly: GCA_012932295.1. NCBI lineage: Eukaryota > Metazoa > Mollusca > Bivalvia > Venerida > Veneridae > Cyclina > Cyclina sinensis. The sequence continues at coordinate 4,468,260 of JAAONU010000003.1, forward strand.
AACTTTGGTTTATGTGTACTAACTAAATTAAATTCACTTAATCAGGTCCGTCTAACAATGCGATTCAGAGAGATGCTTTGTATTTAGTTGAAAAATAATGTTGATCATTAAATAGGTTAATGTTAATAATACGCATTAACAAAAATAATTGGTCGTGTGCCTGACCAATTTATTTTTGTTAACGCGTATTATTAAACACTAACCTATACTTATCAGTAGATACTTTAATAACATTGCCAAATGCATAGAAAATAACACTTTACAAGCCACGTTTGAAATCAACGTCTTTAGAATCCGAAAAAAATAGAATTGCTTTTTTGCCTATAAAAAAAATAAAACATCGCTTTATTCGTTATATGAAAGATACTAACATTTTATAACTATCATTCTCACATATGCATTTCATGCTTAATTCATATATTTCGTGAAAAACATAAATCCAGGTCTATTCTCATAAAATAGAATAGATTATTTACAGGATTGTATTGCATTCAGTTTCGCATATTCAACGCTACAAATATTTTGGTGCATTTGTCACTCTATTTCTACTGAAGTATTTTTATCTTTGCAATTAAGAAATCGGTTCAAATTCAGCACAGGACACTTAACAAAAGAGAAGTGTAACACCTGCACAATGCGATATATGACAAATTTTGATTGAGACAAATTACATAATCTTGCAGACAAAGTATAAGGATTCTTGGAAAATGTAACAAAAATTTAGATCCAGCTTCTTAAACCCTACGAAATCATTATTACAATATTCTCTGAATATATCCAAGTGGCGCTGTATACAGCCCACGTTCCTGAAAGTTTGACATATTTTAACAAAATTAGTATAGATAAAATGTCTTTTGAGGAGGAGGATTGAAGTATTTTTATGGCATATAATTAAAGACGTACAACGTTCAGTCAAACACTTGCATAATTGCACAAAAATATACAATAAACAATACTCGAAAATTTTTAGAAATGTTTTGTCAAAGGTGACAAAGGTTTTATTTATTTATTTATCTATTTATTTATTTAAGTGATTTCTATTTGAATAAGGTAATATTTTTTTCTACAATAAATAGAACTGAAAGTATTTTATCAAACTTAATTACACAAAAATATTATGTCCTTATGTCCGTCATAGATGTTTCATTGTCACTGTCTAATACAATTCTACAGTGGGTACTTGATAAATGACTGCTAGTTTGGTGGTGTTTGCAAATTTGGCATGAAATAAAAATAAAATCATTTAAAATATTTTTGAAATGTAGGAAAAGCTATGTGCTTCTAAAACTGTGTGATTTAGTTTATAAAGAAAACGCCCAAATAGGTATATTTCACAGTTAGTGAATATCTTCATGTATTCCAACCATCTGGTGCTAGTAAGATACTCAATGTTTCGGTGCAGTCTAACTAACAAAGTCTTTGATGCACGTGACTGTATAAAATTAAATCAAGTTTTCTTATAGAAAAAGAAAGAAAGACATATGGCTTTTTGTCATTCATATCAATCGAAAAGAAAACTAAATTTGACAGTGAAAACCTCGACTTATTTTTTACCATTAAACAGCAACTGCGATCCGATTTGTTTGCCGATTTTAAATCCAAATTTTGCAACACTCAGAGAGATTATAAGTTTTAATATACGAAAATAAGACCAGAACAAATACCTGTAAGATTTTTACGATCATGATATTTCCTTAGCGTTAGGTCTGTATTCATGAATGTTTCGAAAGGTGTAGCCTTGCAGATGTTACCGAAAATATAAAACTATTCAGTATTGCAATCCGTGTCTGCTGTAGTAGATTACTTACTCAAGAGTGGCTACTTATGATGGAATATAAAATCTGATCCTTCACACTTTCAAGAAATCATGTCACAAAATGTGTTGTCTGCATGCAAATATTCAAAGGTAATTAAGCAAATCTTGATACAAGAGTGGCGTGTTTGTAAACTAAGTTTTGCAGCCTATTCACATTTGAAATTGATCTGAGGTTAAAAGGTTCAGGCTAGGAGCCTGGAATTCGTTCTGCTTCTCCGAAATACCGTAAATAAAATCAGTAACACTTGTGTAAAACAATCAAAGTGTCAAAGACAATTATATGTAAGTTTTAAAAAGTGTGTACCATTAACGTCTGAAGACTAGACAAATATTTTATCACTGTGTTGCATTAAGGACCATTTGAAAAATGTAATTATATAATGGAACTGACATCTCTGTCACTATTAGGTAAACGATAAAGGTCGTCATAGGTGCATTAAGATAAAGATTTTCCGTATATAACAGATATGTTTTTGTTTTACTTTTTCAATAATAATTGCTAATAATTGACAGAAGCATTTAGACTGAATAAAAGGATACACCAGAAATAACTTCCGTGTTTAATTTATCTTGGTTATAAAAGGGTATGAAAGACAAAATATGCCATGTATTACTGCTAAATGATAAATAGAAAAATGTGGTTTGTCAAATTTACTGAGGTCGAAGCAAACTTAGCATTTATTTTCTATCTCAGCATATAACTGGTACGTGTCTAAATGTGTTAATGTTCTAAGTTTGAGAGGTAAAAATTACAAGTTAGGTTGTTTTTTATAGAAATATCAATGATTAAAAGAAGAAAAGAGCACGCAAGCAGATCAGTGTTTCGTTGGTTGGTTGGTTGGTTCAAAGCTTTTCAAATTTATTTACCATGACTGTAAGTTATCCTTAAACATTTAACTGAACTGACTGACCGAAGTTTTCATCGCAACAGCTATAATTATCGGGTTAAACCAAATAGGAAACATAGTTTAAAAATGAGCATGAGTTAAGCACACCATATAATTCAAATCTATTTTAGGAACATTTGTTTTCAAACTTCCATGAGTTTTCTCGGTCATGTATGATATAAAGTTGGAAGTAGCAGTAGTACCTGTATTTCTGTAGTCTTTGTCAGTATTTGGCAGTTTAATACCTTATTTTTAAGATATTCAATGACTATTTAAAAAAAGGAAAACACTCCCTTAACCTGAGATTGAATTTACGCGAAACGATTTTTATTTTGTTTTCGTTTTAAACACAATTGTTTTTATTGTTGTTATTATTATAATCAATAGTGTTATTGTTATTGTTGTTTACCTTCTTTTCAACCATGAAAAGAAAGTCACAAGGAGTAGACTATCTCTAAATAAGACGTCATTCCCAGTACATTGTAAGCAATCTATAGGACTATCTGGACCTATTTATAGAACTGTCATCTTGTCACGTGGTTTTACTGTACCAGAAAAAGATGTTTTTCGTGTATTAAGCTGTGATAATCAAATTTTGATGCCCGCAATTCCTGAAATTTCAATTTAAGATTTTATCTTGTAATGTATAGTAGTAAAACGGATACTCCAAATTTATTTCAACACAACTCAACACGAAACATCTTGAGCTGATTAGAGACAGAGTGTGAAGATCAATATTGTATATTTGAATAACATCATGAATTCACCGATAATGAGGAACCATGTTTGCATAATGGAGTGAATTCAATATACAATTCATGCATATTTCATTTTTTTCAGAGTAACTGTCTACTTTCAACACTGACCTGTTTACGGATGATGAATTCAGACAATGCTGAATCATTTTTTAAGTAATTCTACTGACAGATATTCTTACACTTAGAAAACTAGTTACGCACCATTGTTTGTTGAGATGACAAGCAGCTGAAGTACGAAGCTTGTCCGGAAAGTATTAGGACAAGACTACCATTTTAAAACTGTTCTTAGCATATGCATCATATTCAGGAAATTTTTGATAAAGTGTCCTAATTGAATTACAGTCAAAACGATGAAAAAAGATACATTGTTGTTTAAACACTAGATGGGTGTTCAGTTGAACACTTGTGTCGCCCTTGGATACTTTGTTAGAATAACTAAAAAGGTTAACAAGAGCCTGCTGGAAAAGACAGCATCTAGTCCAAGTACAATAAGACATGTCCGCAGACAGCACGCTCCACTTTTCTCAGTGCTGGATAATAAATTATAAGCCAAGTTAAACAAGAGGCCCAAGAAAAAAAATTGAGTGGGGGAAGGCAAGTACCTAGTCATAGAAGATGGAAAAAAAATTCTTGGGGGGGGGGAAGGGAGAGGGTGTCTGGTGGGGGGTGTGTTGAGGGTGGATGGGAAGTCAAGTGCCTATGTATTAAATAATTTTTGATAAAGTATCCTGATTGAATTACAGTCACTTTGATGAAAAAGATACATTGTTGTTTTAACACTAGATGGGTGTTCAGTTGAACACTTGTGTCGCCCTTGGATACTTTGTTAGAATAACTAAAAAGGTTTACAAGAGCCTGCTGGAAAAGACAGCATCTAGTCCAAGTACAACAAGACCTGTCCGCAGGCAGCACGCTCCACTTTTCTGAGTGCTGGATAATAAATTATACGCCAAGTTAAACAAGAGGCCCAAGAAAAAAAATTGAGTGGGGGAAGGCAAGTACCTAGTCATAGAAGATGGAAAAAAATTCTTGGGGGTGGATGGGGAGTCAAGTACCTATGTATTAAAAAAATCGGGGTGGGGGATGGGGTGTCTTGAAGAAATACCTACTCATCCCATGTAAATGAACAGTTTAGTGCTAGGCTAGGGAGTGGGTTACTCAGGTGAAAAAAAAGAAATTTGAGGGGAGGGGGTGAGGAGGGTCTGATGGGGTGAGGGAAGAGGTCAAGTATCTACATATTTAAAATAATAATGAAAAAAAATTGGTGGTGGGGTAAAGGGCTGGGGACGTAAGGGGAGGGGTCCCCATGCAGGGGAGGGGGGAAGTATTGACCAATCTCATGTAAGTTAAAAGTTTATTTCAAAGCTTACAAAGTTCTTTTCCAAAAGAGGAGTAAAAAAACTTTTTTCGGGGGCGAGGGGAAGGAGTCGAGTAACTCTTGACCTATATTTAAAAAAAAAAGAAATGAAAAAATAGCGGGGGCGGGTAACACGCAGTGGGGAAGTCCCCATACAGGGGATGGGGGAGGGTAGTTAAGTAACTACATTTTCAAAAAGAAATAATTAATAAATAATGAAAGAAAAAAAATGGGGTAGGGGTAATGCAGGAGTCAAATATATTTTCCGATATATTTTTTACATTTTACTTCGAACTGTTTTTCTTGGTGGATAATTCAAGTAAGTACAGCTACGGTAAGACACATTTATAATTGTTTTGATCATTTGATAAAAAGAATCTGACACTCGTTAACATTCCATTTTAAATCCAGCCAGAGGCTCGCTTAATAACATTTTCCTGAACTCGTTAAATAAAATTTTATATGAAATGCAAACTCGTGTCAAATGCTATATATAATTATACATGTTAATTTTAATCAGTGTCGATACGCTTTGTACACACTTTTCACCAGATCGAAAAAAATATATCTCCTTAAACAATTTATTCACTAATAATTGTACGTATGTGTTGTTTTGTAATAATTTGCCTGAGTTTCTTGATTTCTCAGTTTTATTTACAAGCTTCATAAGAAATAAACCATCGTTTTAGAACATGTGATAGTTTAATTATGTAACAAACGTTTTGACTGAAAATGGGTCGACAGGAAAACAAAATGTGACAAATACTTGTTAAGTATAGAATAATTCAACAAAAAATAAAGATAAACAGACGCTCTTAAAACAGGGATTTCAAGTCTGCTTTTCATTGATGAGTTGTTGTTTTCATTCTATTATAACTTATTAATGACACATTTTGATAATGTTATCACTTATAAACTTTAACAAGATTTGTTGGCATTTTTATTTGAAACACATTACAAGTGCCAAAAATTTATCACGCTCAAACACTTAAGCCGATGTAAAAGCAAATAAAAAATCTTTTTCATCCTTTATCTTAAAAGAAATGTCCTAGACCAATTTTATCGGGACATATTAATTTTAAAATTATTTTTATTCATTTTTTTATGGTTACTTTAAAAAAAGATTTACAAGTTTATTGTTTTATCCAATAAAATGAGCATTCCTACAGCAGTGAAATATGTGGGAATTCTTCAACAAAGAATACTTGGGTACATGTTGACTGATAAAAACTGTCTTAGTCAGAAGGTATCCGTGTCAGAAAATGTCTCGTATCGTTCTGTTTAAACATTAAAATATAATGATGAAATTAATGGACAAAACTTACACAGTTTTACAGTTGTATACTTGACTGATGAAAAAACAATTGAATCATTATCCAGTTTTTCGCATTTGTGTTAATGGCAATATTTGAAAACTAAATGCAGCTTACATGGATTTTATCTGCACAAAATATTGCAGTCTCAGATTCATTACATACTATTTTACGTTCAACAATTATGTCTGAGCAATGTGCGTTTAACATGCCCATATAGGATAAAAACTTACCTCGCATTAACCAAGTTTTATAAAATGTTTGACAAAAAGCCCATTTAATATTATTTGTCATGAAAAAGTATTATTCAAGAAATTTTGTGAAAATCGTTTTTACTGACTTTACGGGATATATCAAGAATATCAGAGAGGTTTTTTTTTCGGGTAAACCTTAATGCTTATTTTTAAAGCACAGATGAAAAACAAAATGTACATAATCTTAATATTATATTGATATTAAATATTGTTGATAAGAGTGATATTTTCTATATAACTTTAATAAGATATTATATCTCATACTTGGTTTTGTTTATAATTGGCAAAACAATCAAAGATACGTTTAATCCTTTCGAATAAAATGCTTTGATTTATTTCAATTAACCGGACAATGAAAATGCGACATCAGTTTGATAAGATGTCTTTTTTGCAAAAAAAGTCTAAAGATATTTCTCTGTGCATTATTTTTACTTTAGGATGTCTGCGCAATTATCTATCTGATATTCAGTAATTTCCTGTGATCTGAAATCTTCCAATATACCACAGAAAAATTTCCTGTGATCTGTTATCTTCCAATATACCACAGAAAAATGTGTAGTTAGAAATATGACTTTTTGCAACCTGAGAGTAGAAACTTACTTCCTTAGTGAGTGTCGATTATTCAGATATTTCAGCTCTTGATGCCATAGGATTCCCGCATCATATCGTATTGTGAATAACGCGATTCAGTATGGAAACCTCATTGGTGTCCCAGTCTAAATAGAACTCTTGAGACTTCTTATGGATATACGGTTGTAATCCCATGACTTATGGTTTGTTTTTAGATCTCGCGCAATTTTCAACAAGTACACCCAGTTTTGCATCTGTAATTCAATAAAGCTTGTTCTATAGCACGATTTGTTTTTTAATTCTGATGCTAAATACTTACCAGATGGTTATTCAGGTGGTTTAACGACAGAGTTTTGATAATGTCTTTGTTACGTGTAAATAGTACGAACATATATGCAAGATATGTTTGGCGCAACAGTGTATTAAAACAGTTTTCAATTGCCCGTGTACTAAATCGATATGACAATCCTTGGTATGATGTATATTACTCCATGCCTACAGCCAATAATAAAATTATGCCATAGTTCCTGGTTGTCTGCACTTCTGATGCTTAGAAGTAATTCATGTCATTGCGTTACCTTTCTAAGTTCTAAATCGCCTGATGAGAGACAAGTATAATGAGGAAATTAAACAAACTATTGAAAAAATACATCATACTAGAGCAAGGCAATTTCGGTAATAAATGTTTGTGGATTTAAATTATTTCCCCACCAGAAGTTAATATACCTGCATGTTATTTTACTTTTATTTCAAAATAGCCTAAAATATACCATTAAATTGTAGGAAAAATAGACTAACAGCCATTTATATTAATATTCACAGATCAGACGTTTATGCATCAAGTATAAAGTTTTAACCTCTGACCTATTTAAAAAAAATCTTAAACCTCTTTACAAGAGTTAAACATGTTTTAAAATATCTTGTGACACGTGATGAAACATAACGAAAACAATCTTTCAGTTAGGAAATAGATTTTAAGTTTGAGTGATATACCGTCGAATACACAACGGTGTCGGGTTCAGATGCGTAGTAATTTAATTTCGAAGGCCGTAGGTGTTGTATTGTTAATATGTTTCTTTATTAAGATTAATAATAAATCCAAGTACATGTGTATACAGTTTATTTACAAGGATATTTACAGGTAAAGATGTTACTACAAGTGTAGCTGGTCAACGACTGACGATGCCAATACTTTATCATATACATGTAGTTCGAGTACCTATAGTCTGTTCCAAATAACTATAGCAGATATACTACATCTCCCTTCTTTTGAAGTTCAAATAAGCTTTTTTAGTTGAGAATATATATATCAAGAATCAAATCATTATTGTAATAAATTGTGAATACAAAACAGCAAATGTTAATTCTAAATTTTCAATATTATCAAAATTATACAAACATTTTCAGAACATGTGAAAATTGTAGAAAATACAAACGATTAAAATATCTTATATTGTATACAATATACTGTAAATTTGATCAAGATCATTTTCTTTCACAGAGATGTTTTATTTCACCCATTGACTACTTGAATAGCGCGGATTGTTTCTTACCACTCTCCCAGACCGTGTTACATAAGGGCCTTCAGTACTGCGGACAATCTGACCTTGATTGTTATCAGTTGTTTGCTCTCTGTTTATAACAGGATCAGCTAAAATATTGAGTTGCATCGGATCAAAGTGTGAGAAATTTTCCGCCGTTTTCATGAGATGTTGCCGATTACGCCTGTATACAGACCCATCTTGTGTTACGACTGAATATGACCTTTGATCATGTTTTTGAATGATCTTGCCGGGTTCCCACGTTTTTCCTGACTGAATTCGAACTGAGTCATTTATGTAAAGGGGGCATAGAGGCTTGGCGTTTTTGTCATGGTTTTTCTTTTGCTTATACCTTGATTGCATGGCCTTTTTTATGACTAGAGAAGCGGGAATAGTTTCAGGTTGTAACATTTTGTCTGTTATTGGGAGAATTGACTTAGTTCTACGGCCCATGAGTAACTGAGCTGGTGAATAACCACAGTCTAAGGGGGTGTTTCTGTATTCAAGCAGAGCTGTGTACGGGTTTTGACCACTTTCTTATGCCTTTAGAAGTAATTTTTTTGCAATCGAAACAGCTTTTTCTGCCAAACCATTCGATCTTGGAAAATACGGAGAGGATGTTTTATGCTCAAATTTCCACTCGCGTGTAAAGTCTGCAAATTCTTGCGAGGAAAATTGGGGTCCATTGTCACTGATTAAAACATCGCATATACCATAACGCGACATATGTACTCTGAGTTTTTGGATAACTGTGCTTGCACGTGTATCCGGTAATAAATCAACTTCCAAAAATCGACTGTAATAATCGATTGTGACGAGATAGTGCTTTCCATCGAGCTGGAAAATGTCGGTGCCTATTTTCTGGTAGGGCCGACTTGGGAATTCGTGCGGCAGAAGCGGTTCTTTCGCGTTTGAGTCTCTGTGTTTGAGACAAATAGGGCATTTCAAGACATATTCTGTAATTTGTTTTGCCATTCCTGGCCAAAACATATTATCTTTCGCACGTTCGATAGTTTTAGTTACACCTAAGTGACCTGTGTGCACCTGCGTCAGCATTTCTTGGCGAAGAGCTCTGGGTATAATGACCTTTTGACCACGAAATATCAAGGAGTCTTCCACTGATAATTCGTCTCTGTGATTCCAGAATTCGGTTACTTCTGGAGTGCACTGTGACCTATGTTCCGGCCAACCATTTTGTATGGTCTGTTTCAAAGTTTGCATTGCTTTGTCATGCGTGATACCTTGCCTTATGATGTCTAAACGTCTGTCAGTAACAAACAGATGTTTTTTGACTGAATGTACATGCAGGTCAAGACCTTCAATAAATGTAGGCATTGTTTCGGGTAGTGACTGTCGTGATAAAAAATCACTTACTGGTATGTTTTTACCGCTTACATGTTTTACAGTTAGTTTGTATTTCTGTAACTGTAACAACATCCTCTGTAGTCTAGGAGGGGCCGCCGAAAGGGGCTTTTTCATGATTGATTCAATCGGTTTATGGTCACTATGGACGATTATCGGTCTTCCATATGTAAACTGATGGAATCGTTTACAGCCAAACACTATGGCTAACATTTCTTTTTCAATTTGCGCATACATTTTTTCACTATTTGTGAAACTCTTTGATGCGTATGCGATTGGTCTACCGTCTTGCAGAAGGCAACAGCCAGTCCCGTTTTGACTAGAATCGCATTCAAGAACAAGCTGTTTGGCAGGGTCAAAGTAACCTAGAACTGGGGCATTTGTTATGACATTTTTGACCTCTTGAAAAGCGCGGGTCTGCGAATCGTCCCATGTGAATTCTACATCCTTCTGCACACTCTATGGTATTATTCCAGAAAATCCCCAAAAATTCAGAAATCAAGTAACTGTTCTTATAATTAGCACCTCAGCATGACTTGTAATTTTACCCTGGCTATGACCCCTATTTTCTTCATGGTGTATTATCTTCTATACAATCTTTGCCACATCTGGTCAGTTGCAGGTTATCATTAATTTTTCTCCTGCATTACATTGAAGAAAATTTATCTTACTTTGCCAATGTTCTTATACTTTTGAAAGTTAGATAAAATAACCATATTAATTAATATTTGACCAAACATCAAAACAACTGTATAAGATAATCTTGTATGATACAAGTTTTATTTATAGACTGAGCAGGTATCAAAATCAATGATATAAATTTATGTGATGCTGCAGCAAAATACAAAGATTCTGTTCAATGGTTCAGTTTTTAATTTTTAAATATTGTAGTAGTTATAAATAAGGCAATAACAGAGATGTCATTTTGTTATCGGTGTCCCTGGCAATAATAAGCAAGTTAAGCATCTTACTGTCATTACCATTAAAACGTAAAATATGACAAAAATAAATCAAATCCTACCTGGGTGTCTGTTAAAAAAATTAAAATGACTGTATTCATTCGGATAGCTTAAATTTAACTCTGTCTTATTCCATTATCTTTGTTTGCCTTAAACTTTTAAAAATTTATAGAACTAATAGCACACAGTACAATAAAATTAGCACTATCAGTGATAACTGATAACAGTGATAAAACAGGAAAAAGACACAACTTGTATCTGTCTGTCTTGAAAGGAATATAATTATTTATACTTAGGTACAGGTAAATACAGATATAGAATTTTATCATGATAAAAGAAAAGTCTTACATATATGTGACACTACGGTGCCATACTGTTAAAATATTTTTTTAATGTAACTGTTATTTTAAAGTTCATATGTCTTTAAATTAACATAATATAGTCATACGGGTTCTGGTTATTCATATTTCATGTTTATATGTAGCTAAACTTGGAAATTGCAAATTCATTGAACTACTCTACAGCATATGGTTTACAATACTGGCCGTTATTCAGCTATTTTCCATAAATTTCAGATGATTACTAACATATTTTAATGTCATGAGAAGAAAAATTTGACTTTAGGTAGTATATTTTTGTAAAGCTTGCATTTAACAAGTCCAGAAGAAAATGTTATTAAGCTCACAAGAAGCTCTCTAAATAAAAGTAATACAAGTTCATATGAAATAACAGTACATATTACATGTACGTCACTGTATATATTGATGTATTGATCTATTCCTTTTCGGTGTTCAACATAAATTTTGGCAAAGACATATGTTGCAGCTCAATTTTCTTCTTTTGGAATGAACACTCTGATGAAATTAAAAGTATAATATTCAATTGTATGAATAATTGTGTGGGAAAAAAATAACGTTTTACATCAGTATCATTTCTCTCAGTGACAGCCCTAGCAGCAACTATGTTTTTACTAAACACATTTGAAAATGAAACACACAACTTATAAAATCTGCTTAATGTTTCATGTTTTTCTAGGAGTTGACGTAAGCGGTCTTTTCCTCCTTGCGCCCTTCTGTGGTGTGTCTTTCAGATGCCGTTTTTGCGTCCTTGATTTCAATGACGGCAGATCTGCAATGCACTGAAAATGAGCCTCTAGCCCGAAGTTGTATTCTATTTCCCCATTGATATTCCTTCCCAAACATTCGCAATCAAGGAAATTGAGAGGCTTCGTCTCATGGTTTCCAGCAGTTTGTAAGTAATCAATTTGGAGCTGAACTAAACTGGATAACCTCTCAACTGCTGATTTTGGTGGTAGCCATTTTCTAGGATCTGCTGTCTTAAATCCAGATTTTGTGTTTGAGTCTTCTCTTTTGGCAATACTTATTGCACGTATATCCTCAAATGGAACACTGGCACCTTCAAGTCGTTTTGGTGTGTAAATTAGCTTCACAAGCTCCACATACATTTCTTTGTTCAGATAGAACTGATCATCCTTAAGGACAAACAGCATGTTTCTGAAATCAGTGTTTTGTAACACTAACCTGCAAATCGCATGATGTGATACACCATATAGTTTTGGGATAAAGTCATTCCCACCGATACATAATGCAATAGCTAATTTGCATCCTATCATGTTGTCTTTGTAGTACTGCTCCAGCAATGTTAGAATGCCTGTTATATTGTATACATCAAACTTTCCACCTGGTTTTTGAAGAACAACATAGATTGGATATTTGTAGTGATTGTTTTGATCTCGCCTCCAGAATCTACTGACAACAAAAAGGTGAATGTAAATGGCATCAATGTCAGCTGATGTTATGAAACAAACAGCAGCATCACCTTCTTGTAGCTCATTTTGCAGAGAAATCAACCAGTCAGCAGTAGCCATTTCTGCTTCACCTTTCCTTTGTTTTATTTCTAGCATTTTTCTGAAAGCATCTGTAGTCACATCACTGCTAATGTTTCTAAGCATCGGTACACAGTATTTGACACAATTACATTTCCCATTGCAGTCACAGTCTTTCTCTACAATATATTCACTATCAATAATCATGGAGACGTTTCTTTTGATTTTCAGTTTTTCAATATTTTGAGCGAGATAGGTGCTGACATACTTTTTGCCCATGTCTGTTTTAGTTGCCAGGTCCTTGTTGTATGTGTAGTCAGTTATTACGCAACTGCTTGTTTTTAGATGATTCACATCACTCTGTGTTCTGCTCTGCCTTTGCTGCCTTGTACCTGCCTTAAACTCATCTGGTGTAAATCCATATTTTTCTTCACAAACAACAACTGTTGAAACCTGGTCAGACTTCTCAATTATACTATTGATAAGCTTTTCAATAACTTCTAAATATTCCTTTCCATGTTTTATGCTGCCCACTTTGAACTTCATTCCTGCAAATTCAATGATACAGACTTTCATATTGGCAGTAATGTTTCTTGGTAAGGATGTAATATTTGCATCTATGAAATCTTCTAATGGTTGGTTGCTGCCACACATCTGTACCACATTTATCAGTGCTCTTTGAATTCCTATCGATTTGATAACTTTAGGTTTGGAACTGTCAGCTTTGACAAGAGCCTGACAAGCATTGTTCTCTGACGAATAGCAGTTGATAATTTTTGTTTCCTTCATCACTTGCTTTTGCCTACTTTCCTCCTTTGCTTGGCGTTCAGTTCTGATTGGCTGTACTTTTGACTGTACTATTCTCTTAATAGTGACACCCTTGCTTCGTTTAGCTCTGCTGACGAGTTCAGAAGGACCACGAATTAAATCATCCTTGGTCAAATCAAGAGTATTCAAGCAGAACATCTTTTCTCTTTGTAGGTACTTCATAAGGAGGTATTTCCCAACATCTTTACTGCAGCTATCAAGGATGGAACTTGGAAGTTTAAGGGGTATTTTGCTGTAGACATTATAGGGAACCTGGTTCTCCTGCACCGAAAGTGCTTGCCTTCTAAGAATAAGAGCCACTGTTGGATAGATATGAGCCATATCCACTTCTGTCAACTCCCATCCAAGTTTGTCATCATCGTCTCGTTTTCCTGCTTTTGCAGTAGCACTTGCCTGAACTTTTGTCTCATTCAATGAATCGATCAAAGACATTCGACATGTTGCTGAAGCCACTGTTGAACCTGATCTGAAACCTTTTAAAGCTTCAAGATGGTCCATTTCACGCTTTGTGTCCGTGCCAAAGTTCCTTGTGCTGTTTTTGAATGGGGTACTGAATAATTCCTCTTTAAGGCGTTGATGGTAAAAGCCTGCTGAATAATGGCTATAAAGGAGTTTTACACAATACGGGGCATACGCACTTGCATTATTTACAAATGAATAAAGCAGAGAACTTTTCACAGCTGACAGCAGTAAAGAGTATCCATCATTTCCACCAAGTCTTTCAGCAAGTGCAATTGCAACAACCTCATCACAATGTCTCATAATGTCCACATGAAGCTCAAAGGTAGCATTCTTTGATGAACCATATGATAGGAACTGTTCAAATCTTTCTGACCATTTACATGATGTGTTGTAAGCACTGCCTGTTTCCATGTCATTTAGAAACTCTTGTAATTCATGCTGGTCAATGTGGTCCATGAATGAGATCAAAAAGGCTAAATGCAATGCTAAAGCTATCCGTTTCACATGTTTTGTCGCTATGTCAATATGACTGACAGATATTAATTTTGCCCATTCTTCTTGCTCCTCATCTCTCATGTATCTTATTATCTCAATGAGTCCAGCCTGCCTGTATGAGCTAAACAAGATGTTGATTTTTGACTTTCGAAGATGTAATACTGGAAACTCTGGCAAAAATGCCTCAAACCTTTTGTTGTTGGCCATTAAATTTAGAAGACATTTTCCAATTTTGTTATCAGGTCCACACAATATACGATTAGCAGCTTTCTTTGGGTCTGCTTCATACCCCATCTTCAGCAACACGTCATCAAGAATTTCTCTGATCTTATTTGGATCATCGTCGCGTCCCACAGCAGGCTGTGGATGGCGTGTAAGGAGTGGCGGTGCTATGTTCTTTTCAAAACCGAATGACTGCATAATATCTATGACTGATACTTCTTCCAGTTCTGTGTTCTCTTCCATGATTGACATATTGTGCATGGATGATTCTAGTGTTGATATTTGTCCCAATTCTTCATCGCTGTAATCATCTATTTCTTCAGACAGCAGCTCTTCTGAAGTATCATCCACTACATCAATCGACTGCAAAACACCAACAAGGTCTACATCGAGCTCTGTACGCTCCACGTCATCTCCACTAGGACTATCTCCCTAAAATATAAGGCAACTGACATAATGAAAATTGCTATTATATTTCACCATATTTGAAAATTATGTTTTAAATTATTTGATTTGATTCTAAATAATGTTTGTTCAACGAAGGTGGAAATGCCGGAAAAAAGTCTCATATTGGTATCCAATTTATTTACCTGAATTGAAATGATTTCAAATCAGGAAATTTCAAATCAGTTATCAGACAAAATAGCTTCGCCACAGAACTTTGTATATATATCTGCCAAGACATTGATAAATAATGTTCATGTTAAAACATTCATATTTGGGCAGATTATTTATGCTCTTCAAAAATGAGAAATTTTTACTTTTTTCAACATGTCAAGGCATGTTGTTCAAAAAGTAGACATTAGAGATATCTAATGACACGTTTCATTATTTATGGTTGTAATACCTCAAAATCCGTCGTCCACGAGTGTTGGTCATCTTGGCTGTCACTGTTTATGTTGTGATTCACTGTTGTCCCTTCAGTATGCTCCAGCAAATCATCTGAAATTAGTTCATAAATGCAACTTGAATAATTACTTGATTGTTATCCACTATTCCAATTTCAGAAAGGGGGCTTTGACATTTTTTTCTCTTTTTTTATGAACAGCTAATTTATCAGTTATTAAATCAATAGCATAACTATGTGAGACTCCATTAGTGCCCCTCTAAAATCAACAATAAAATATATGAGCTAACTTCACTGATCTTTGGGTTTAGCTTTTTTCTTATGAACAAAAACAGGTTGGTGTAATGCAAAAAAATGGCATGGGCAGCGTCGATATTCCAGCGATAATTTTTATTTAATTTATATGACTCTACACATAATAACATAAGGATTAAATGGCATTATTATTATAGGTATTATAATTGTGTTTTATGTTAGCAATTTACTTTTGATTTTTACACTCAATACATAAATAATTATCATATGATATTCCAAGAAATACCTAACAGAAAAAATGTACCTGGCAAGTTCTTCCACAGCACTGTGTATCCAAATGTCATCAGATTGAAGAACTGACTATAAACAAGCTGCTCTTTCTCCGTTGGCTCCAGTAGGGTATGCTGAATATCTTCTTTCATCAGTTGTACTTGCTGTTTGCAGACACATTTGTAACTCCCATCACAATCAGAAGAATGCCACTGTTCTGTTATTAGGCTATCCAGGGGTAGCCCTTGAAGTGTAATTGGCAAGGTGCACAACTGCTTTGATCGATGCTCACCAGGATTTGGGTCAGAAATGTACTTGAGACGAACCAAGTTGTCAAGCATAAGAATCACATGGCACGATCTCAAGTTAATCGTTGTTTTTAGCTCTCTGCTTGTGGACTCATAGTCAAGTCTGTGCTCCTTTAAATAGGTGTTATAGTAACACAGGTCCTTACAGGCACTGGCCTTCAGCTGATTTTCTGCTTGACGGAGACTTGAGGTTGCACCAGCAGAAGATGTGATGTCAAATACTGACCCAATACTCTTGTACTCCGTGAGCAGTTTGCTCGAATTTGATTGCTGAAATAAACCTACAAATTTCTTATTACGTATGTTCAACAATGTGTCATACACGGCGTAAAGTTTTTCAAGTTTTTTCTTCAACAGAGTCTCGGGGTTGTTTTGTTTTCTTAACGATTCTTTGCTGATAAAGTTTTCCAGTAAAATTTGAGTCTCAACAGGTAATTCTAAGTACCACTCTTTGGCAATACTAAAGCTGTTAACTGAAAGTGGTTTACTTAAAATGCTGCTAGAGCATGCTCCACATTGATCATTTTTCTCTGTTTCAATGGTACCATCCACAAGTGTGCCTGCATGCCAGATCTTTGTCACATTCTGTAGCCGCTTTGTCTCAATAGCGTCACGCAATAGGAACCTGTATATACGTCCTTCGTAAATGTAATCGGTAAGTTCTTCAATGTTCACTAAAAGTATGGTTTCTAAATAGATTTTATGTTTTCTTTTTAAACTATAAAATATTCTAAGACATAGATCCTCAAAATCTGCTGGTACATCTTTGCTGGAGCATAGCACAGTCCACAATCCATTTGGATCACAAGGCTGTGTAATGTTAAAGCAAACAGCCTGCTGAATATAGCCAGCAGTTAAGGTATTTGTCAGTGACTTTATGTCTTCATCCAGAATGGATGCAATATGTATTTGTCCAGCAGAGATCTTCACCTGACTGTCCTTTTCTGCGGCAAAGTAGCGAGCTTTCTTTAGTCGGATCTGCTCAGCTGACACAGCAATCCATTTCTTACTGCAATCAATGACATTCAGTAAGTGTTGGTATTTTGAGTATTTTAATTCTAACACCTCCTCGTATGAAAGGTCACATAAAAGATTCTGATCTTTGGAAAAGTCATACTCAAACCAACAGACATGTTTCCATTCAGATTCAGTAAAAAATGGTTTGTGTTCTGGTATCAGCGTTGGTATATTTTCTTCATCAAATCCAACTGAGTCAAAAACTTCTGAATGTTGGTGGATCTTTGTTTTTGCAATAAGTTTGTAAAGCTCTAATGAGGATTTTACAATCGTATTGCTGTCTTCCTGAAGTATTTCACTTATGATGTTTTTTACAAGAGTTTCGCATGACTTTGAATTAGCATTTACAAACAGATACTTCAAAACAGAAAAAACCGTCACGCTTTCTTTACCAGATATTTCCTTTTGGCCTCCTTGGAAATTTTGCAAAGATCTTTTCAAATTGTGTTTATATAATTTGTTATCGTATCTTCTCAAAACTGAAAAAACATTTTCTACACAAATATAATGTTTATTATCTTCTTCACTTTTATGTACGTCAAACAATTTCACAAACTTCATAGCCCTGTATAGTGTATATATTCTGAAAAAGAAAAATGTAAATAAATACATAATTGGTGTTATCCTCAAGAGTGGAGAAAATGTAGCTATTTTGTTCATGTTCTTTTGTAAATAAAGTTACTGAGATGACTAAATAAAAACCTTTGAACAGTTTATTTAAAATGCCAATTGTGCAACCTTTTTCACTTCAAAAAGTTATTTATAAAATAATACCTTTTAATAAAGTGCTTAAAATCTGAACATTTTAGTCTTGGTACCATTTTCCTACACACAGTAATAAATCGTAGTTTATTTCCTTGAAATGCATGCCTGATAATATCATTATATCTTAAATAACAGTCAAACAATATGGTATTAAATACTGAATTACCACTACATGACTAGAAAACTTCTACCACTAAAAATAGTAAATAAATAATGATCTGACTAAATTACTTAGCAATTTATATTTAGGTTGTATTAAATTGAATTACTATTGCAATAATTAAATTAAAAGTCAGAGTAATATTTCTAAAGTCAAGAAAAATTCAATAGCACCAACTACAACATCCTAAATGCAGTAATAGTAATTCTAACAGATAAACTGTGTTAAGGAAAAACATAATAAAGACACTTAGAATAATTACCTTTCTGCTTCTTTCTTTGTCGAGTCCAAATTTATTAATTTTATTACTGAAATGTAGCTGCAATCAGGATCAAGTTGCATATAAACTAATTCTGTTCATGCTACTAATTTCACACAGTGCTGCATTTAGAAATCATCAGTTCAACAACATGTGGGTCTTATCAGTAAAACAAAATCAGTTGTGGTCAGTGTTTGGATAATTTATTGCCATCATGGTGTGCTAAATAAACACTGGCATCTGGCAATTACCTAAATAGTTGATCTGATACCCCCTACCTAACGGTAAGGGCTTCATCAGTTCTGATGAACTTTCCTGGAATAATACCATAGAGTGTGCAAGAGGCTCCGAAGGGGTGAGGTGACCTCGGCTAAATTTGGCGCGAACTTTGCCATATAATTGACCATCCCTAAAAACGTTTCAAGTTTTGCACGCGTGTTCGGGATTTCGAGCCTCGTTATGGCTTCAATTTTACTCGGGTCAGGCTTTAAGCCTTGAGCTGAAATAATGTGTCCGAAAAATGGGACCTCAGACACACCTATAGTGCATTTATCAGGATTAAACCTTATGCCTGCCTCTCGTGCTCGATGAAGAGTATTACGCAAGTTAGCGTCATGTTCGTCTTTCGTACGACCACTTATAAGTATGTCGTCCACGATGGCGTGAATACCTGGCAAACCTTGAAATATTTCGTGTACTTTCTGTTGAAAAATGTCACCTGATGACGAAATACCAAATGGTAACCTTAAGTAGCGCCATCTGCCGAATGGCGTCGAGAAAGTTGTTAACATTGAGGAGTCTTTTTCTAATTCTATACTCCAGTATGCATGAGTGATGTCTAGGATACTGAAGTGTGACGCACCTGTTAGATCTGCTGTCACATCTTCCAGGGTAGGCATGGGGTAATGTGGTCTACATATTGCATCATTTAAAGCCTTTGGGTCAAGACAAATCCTAAGTTGGCCAGTTTTGGGTTTTTCAACCACTACTATTGAATTAACCCAGTCTGTTGGTTCGGTGACCTTAGTTATTATTTTATCTCTTTCCATACGAAGAAGTTCTTGCTCAAGTCTCGATTTTAGTGCCTCTGGCACTTTGCGTGGGGGGTTTACCACGGGTACCGCATTTTCTTTCAAATGCAACTTACATTTTCCAGGAAGTTTACCTATACCTTTGAATAAGTCTCCATAATCTGACATGACGGACTGTTTGTTCAGGGGCTTTAGCGTTCCAGCAGGTGATTTGTCTACAGAATAAGTCAGTTGTAACAAGCCTAAGTCAATACTTGACCGTAAGCCTAACAGGGGTGGGGCGGAAGTTTCCACCACGTAGAACGTTGTATTAATATTTGAATGTTTGTACGTGCATTGCAGCTTGACCTTTCCTTTGACCTTGATAAGATCCCCTGAATAGGAAGTAAGTTTACTGTCCGGGGGCTCCATGGGGTAGGTAAATCCTAGCTGCTCATAAATCTGGCGCGAGATTATATTCACTGCGCTGCCAGTATCAATCTTGAACATGAATGACTTATTTTCTGGGCCAATACGAAGGGGAACAAAGGCACGGTCTGGGCTTCGGGGTGGTAAAAACGAAGCGCTTACCGTATCAATGAAATACTGAGATTCTTGTTCATCAAAATTGTCACTATGTCCATGAGCGCTAAAATCATTGTAGAAGCTCTGTTCAATGTCATGTATTCTACTGTTCTTTGAACGGCACATTTTCCTGAAATGATTCAACTTCTTACATTTTAAGCATGTTTTTCCATAAGCAGGACAAACAGTTCTGTCCTTCATATTGTGTCTCTGTCCACAGTTTCCACACTGTCTCACGGGTACGTGAACGCTATCATGTTTGTTGGAGTCTGCGAGCGGCACCTGTCGTCTTTTTCTTCTTATGGCGTCTACGTTTTGAGACTGTTTCTCACCTAGGCTCATTGTAGCCATTTGCTGCTGGCAATATTCAAAGTTCTGTGCTATTTGAACAGCTTTAACTAGCGTTAACTTTTCTCCTTCATTTATTAATTTCTCACGTATTCTTGAACTGTTCGTGCCAAAAACGATTCGATCACGAATTAATTCGTCTTCCTTGTCGCCATATCTGCAATCTTTTGCACGTAGTCTTAAACGGGTGACAAACTTGTCAATGGATTCAGTTCCTTGTGTTTCGTTGTTGAAACGGTAACGAGCGAAAACCGGGTTTAGCGTAGGCTGCACATGTTCTTTGAATTTTTCATAGTGAACTTGTAACGATTTTTTGTCATCTGCATTTAGGTTCCATGCCTGCTGAATGTCTCTGCCTTTCTCGTCTACCCATATTAATAGATATGCGACTTTCTCTTGTTCTTCTTTCGCTTTTAAGGGTCCGTTAAAGATTAAGTCTACGTGTCTATGAAATCTTTCCCATGTCTCCGGCAAATTCGTGCTATCCCAGTCCATTCTGGGAGGTGTTATTCCTGACATATCCATATTTAATGTGAACTTTCTAACTAAACTATGTACGATAATTAAATCCACAGAAATTCTGACACCATGTTGTATTGTTAATATGTTTCTTTATTAAGATTAATAATAAATCCAAGTACATGTGTATACAGTTTATTTACAAGGATATTTACAGGTAAAGATGTTACTACAAGTGTAGCTGGTCAACGACTGACGATGCCAATACTTTATCATATACATGTAGTTCGAGTACCTATAGTCTGTTCCAAATAACTATAGCAGATATACTACAGTAGGCCTGATAGATAAAATAATTACAAATGTGAACGAGAAACTGTGATATAAACGGCGGTAGGTCATAGCCGAGTGGTAAACGCGTCGGACTAATAGTCAAAGGATTGCTAGCCGCACGTGTTCAAACCCAGTCAGGGGTAAGCCGTTGTTCCCTTGAGCAAGAAACTTTACACTTATTGCTTAGTACTGGTTAGTTCCAGGAACGGACTCGAGAGTGTGTCTATAAGCTAAAAGCTTCCTACACAATCGAACTAAAATAAATTTGATATAAACTAAAACTTAAAAATCTATTTCTATTCTTACACGTACGCATAATTATAAGTGGAGCATGTATGTGCACTATTTAACAATGACGTTCGTAGTGACGTCAGCGGTCGCGCGCTTGCGTTATGTGTGATATAACGTGTAAGATATATCACGCTCATTTAGTCTTTGTTTATCTTCAGCGAAATGCAGATAGTGTTAGAATAATCTATATATATTGATCAAATCAGTACCAATATATACCTTTACGATTCTTTTGTTTTAGTAATGTAAAGTAAGACTTGACAATTTTTATTGTATTTTTTCATAAATAATATGTTTATACTAAACTAAATTTTACTAACAATATTACATACTGATGATGAACATATCATAACTGTGTTGATTCTACTTTTACTCAAACAAACAGGGTTTAACGTTTCATTGACGTAAATCAACAGTATGCATTTAGATAAATCTATCCTTTCCGCCTAACTGATTTTGTTTTTTACGAAGAGTCCGCCTTCATGAAAAATATGTTTTATCAATATAACAAAAGAATAATTAATAAGTTTATGTGCAGTTTAACAGTATCTCAGGCATTCGCTTGTCAGGAAGTTTTCCAGGAATTAAAGATAACAGCACAGAAAACGACAGATTTTAGATCTTTGTGTATAAATTTGGGTTTAAATCAAATCGTGTTTCCATTGTACTTTCTTGTTATTAAACAAACAATGCTTAAAATAAGAAAAACGTCAATGTGTAAAAGTTTCATAATTACGCAGTCAAAAGGTGATAATGTTATGTTTTTTTAGACGTTCCTGAAAAAAACTTTATCCTTTAGTTTCATCGTGGCAATAGTATTTTATCATTTTACCTGAATTTTATCAAATAGTTTTGTGACGTCAATTACAGAAGTATGGAAAAAAAGTCAAATATTACAATAGGAAATATATTAGGGTTTTTTATCTAAAGGGCACTAGAATTTCTTTAACATCGCATACATATAATGATGCATAACGATTTACGAACATTTTTTCTTTGTTTTCTTAGAGAAAAGATTTACCCTCGACATAAAACCCTAGATAATATTTCTGTACAACACTGCAATGAAATTAAAATGTATCTTTTATAACTGAGCATTGTTATTTAAGTTTATACCAGAAATCGAAAACCGAAATATTGCTCAGTTCCAGAACGTGGTGAAATGATATGCATTTGATAAGCGTGCATTCTTCTGCATTTTCCGGCTTGATGTTCAATTTTACACCAGAACGTAAACGATAAAAATTTTGAATATTATTTTTATGATATTCTACTTACCTTTCAATGTTGACAGCACTCTGCAAAGGATTTAAAATCAACATGCAATATCTAATTTTGTAAAATCTGCATTATTAAGATATGAATAATCATGACCAAAACTAACTAACACATGAATAGTTGCAGACAGTATCACTTCAAAAACTTTTAAAGGAAGTCATGTAAAATGAAAGAAATTTTTGTTACTGAACTAAGTCTTACATTCATTATTCCTACGAAAGTTTATACAATAGCGGTTCGAAAAATACCATTATTTTCGTAGGAAGTTCGATTATTACGTGAACACAAAAACAATATTATGGTTTCGCTTTCCAGAAAATATCACTTTCGGTGCTCCATTAGTGAAATAAATCTAGATTGTACAACGAAAAGAATACTAATACACTGTATTTCACAAGACATTTTGTGTATGTGTTTTCAAAAAAAAAGTTTATAAACCTTTTATTCTCTTAAAATTCAGCAGTGACAAGTGCTTTGCATTATATACTACGTTAAGCTTTCAGTCATTATATAAAACAACTCTTTAGGGCTAGCACAACAAGTAATCGGAGTTTTGTTATTTTTACATAAACCCTCATTTATTTCAATAGACCTAAATGGGATACCTGTGCAGTGTCTTTGTGAATTTAATTGTAAACTCACTATGCCGTTTCAATATTGCATACAAGATAATACTGAAAAAGGATTTTTTCGTTAGTTCATTCAGACTGATAATTAAAGTGTTAATGATATTTTATTTACTGCAACCACAGGGAAACAAAACGTTTCATTAATCAGAGTGCATGAAATGAATTGCATTTAAATTCTATGATGCTGAGACAAAATAATACCATGGTTGAATAAATCGTTTTACAATTAATTTTGAACACTAATTGTTTGCACCATGACGTTTGATGCATCGGATTTAAATGTCATCTTGCTGCGAATACGATTAATGAATTTTGCATACAAGGTCACTTTATGTGCTGCTTAAAGAAGCTTAGAGAAGCTTGGAATCAAGATATTATATGACATTTGTTAGAATACGTAACGTTAGCCCTTTGACGTACACACCTGCTCTATCCGATTTATCGAACTACATACCTTAATTAAATTGCTAAATGCACTACATTATAACAGTAACAAATCATAAACCACGTTTGGTGTAAATTAAATGTCTTTGGTTTCCGAAAAAAAAATGTTTTTTTTTTTCTTTTGCACATGAAAAATCATCGCTTTATTCGTTATTAGAAAGACACTTTAACATTTTACAACTATCATTCTCACATACGCATTTCATGCTTAATTCAGATTTGTCGGGAATGAAAACAAAATTTAGATCTATTCTCACAAAAAAAATATTATTAACCGACTGTATTGCATACAATTTCGCATATCCAAACGATACAAATATTCTGATGACTTTGTAATTCACTATTTCAACTGAAGCATTTTTTACTTGCAATTATAAAATAGGTTCAAATGTCAGCACAGGACACCTTCACAGGGGGATGTTTGAAAACTTTTTGTTGAGACCAGACAAAGTTTAAAGGTTCTTGGAAAACGAAAATGAAAATCTCAATGATGATTCAATACAAAAATGTTGATCCAGCTTCTTCAACTCTAAAAATACTTCAAAACATTAAGTGAGGCTGTATGCAACTAACGTTCCAGGAAGTTTGACATAGTTTAATCAATAAGTATAAATAAGATGTCTTTTGAAGCGAATGATTGACGTTTTTTTTTTGTTGTTGTTGTTTTTGTTGTTGTTGTTTTTTTGATGGCATAAAATTAAAGACATAAGATGTTCAGTCATGCACTTGCATTTCACAAATTAACAATGTAACAACCGCTTTAAGATACATTTTTTATCATATGTGACACGGCTAAATTTTAGTGATTTCTATTTGAACCAGACAATCTTTTTACAAAAAATAAAATTGTAAAAGCTCGACTGAAAATATTTTATCAACCTTATTTACACAAAAATATAATGCCCTTCATATATGTCTCATTATTATACCTCAATTTCATTTACAATGTTAATCTTCCATAGGCCGCCGTGACATATAAATACTGTCGGAAAAAATTTATTGTCAGGAAAATACTGTCACCCGCTACCATAGGTACGGAATGTTCGAAAATTATACTGTACCATTCGCGCATGCGCAATATCTATTTTTACATTTCCGTTGTTAACAGACGATAATAATGGCAATCAACAAACGTTTCAAAGTTAAAAGCTGAATAAAGTTGTTCATGGTTTGAATAGTTTTTCGGTATAATAAAATAAATGTTACAGGTCTGACAGGGTGACAGTAAAATTGTCAACTTTCGAAAATACTGTCAACCTCGGCTTTTGAAAATGTTGAATAATTAATAGCTCCTTACACTGAATGGGTTAGTTCATAAAGAAAATGCAAAGATAGATATACCTCACAGTATGTGTATATTTTTTCCAGCCTTTTCAAGTATTCCTACAATCAAGGGCCAGTATGTTGCACATTGTCTCAATAAAGTGAAACTAACATCTTTGATACACGCTAATTCAATTTATTCAAGTTTTTGTGAACAAAAAGAAAGAGCGACTTATGTACTTTTTATCATTAATATCACTCGAGCACAAAACTAAATATGACATTGAAAATCTTGACCTAATTGTTTACAATGAAGCACCCAAGGTCCGATTTATTTGCATGTTTTTAATACAAAGTTCCCACACCCATGAGTTAAAGGGGCTGTGCTCCAGATGACAAAAGAAAGAAAATTTTCTTGTATTTTAAATTTCTTGTAATATTTATAACTAATGCTTAAAAACTAACTAACTGACAAAAAATAAGTCAGATAATCACATGATAAATTGATTTTTTTCCTTTCACAGTGCTATACCGTAACGCGACGGTATAACTATATTGTATAAGATTTAAAGTAAATAATTATTATTTCACTTGCAGTGATAGTGGTGACAGTAAAAGCGTTGGTAAAATTTTGTTATCATGATGGTCCAGAGTTTAAATCAGGCAGAAGCGAATATATTTTTTTTGTTCGATTTTGACTTTTATAATCAGTTTTGAAGTAAAATATCATGTTGTTATAATCTCACGGCATCGAGATATTTAATTAATGTAAAAAATATTTTTATGTCAAATCTGGAGTACAGCCTCTTTAATATAAAAGGGAAAAATACCTGTAAGACTTCATTTAAGGTCATGATAGTTCCTTAGCGTTAGGTCTGTACTGATGAATGTTTCAAAAGGTGTAGCCTAGCATATGTTAATGTAAATATAGAACTAGTTAGTGTGGTAACCCGTGCCTGCTGTACGAGTTGTACATTGCTTACTGAAGACAGGATACTTATGAGAGAATATAAAGTCTGATTCTTCACACTTTTAAGAAATCATTTCACAAAATGTGTTGTCTGCATTCAAATATTCAAACGTAATTAAGCAAGTCTTGTTGTAAGAGTGATGCATACTATCTTAATACAGTTTACTAGGTGCATATTTAGCTTGTCGGAATTGAAACGGATTTTTTACTAAGATCAAGCATGTTTGTACACTTCTGCAGCGTTCTCAAGACAAACCACTCATATTTAAAATTCATGTAACGTTAAAAGGTTCAGCACTAGGAGCCTACCATTCGCTCTGTTTCTCCGAAATACCGTAACTAAAATCAGCAACTTCTGTTTGAAGCAATCAAAATGTCAAAGACAATTATAATGTAAGTTTTAAAAATGCGCACCTTCAACGTCTAAAGACTGGATAAATATTTTATCGCTGTGTTGAATTAAGGACCATTTGAAAAAAACATGTAATCATATAATGGAACCGACACCTCTATAATTATTAGGTAAACGATAAAGGGTCGACACAGGTGCATAATGGTAAAGTTTTTCCATTATGTACGTGTATACATTCTATATCATAACAGATAATGTTATTGTTTTGCATTTTCAACATTAATGGCTAATAATGGACAGAAGCATTTAGACTGAACAGAAAAGAATTAACTAGTTATTCCTTCCGTCAATAATGTGTAATGGCTATCTCATCGTATGAAGCAGAGAGAATTACTTGCCATTTAATACTTCTAATTGATAGGTAGAAAAAACGTGGTGTGTCAAATTTACTGAGGTAGAAAGCAACTTTGCATTTACTTTTCATTTCGGCATATTAACTGGTAAGTGTCTGAATGTGTAAACGTTCTTTTTCAGAGGTAATAATTATAAGTATTGTTTATTTATTTTACTATTAAAAGCAAAAATGATGCAATCAGATCAGTGTTTCATTTGTTTGCCAGCTTTTCACATTTATGTAAAATGACTTTAAGTTATACTTCAAGATTTAACTAAACTGCTTGACTGCAAATGCTTAAATTCAAGATAAATTCACAAACTGATCAGACATATCCTGCATACTGTGGGCAGTATTCTCTAAAATTTAAATGTTTAAATACTAGCATTTAGCAAACCGCGTGTGTGCTTTGTTTTGTTCATTAAATAGATAAATATGCAAAGGGAAAAAACACATCCAAAAGATGGGAAGAGATATATTTTGGCAAATTGCCATATGAATAAAACATCTACAACCTGTCCGCCCTTGAGATAAATAAATTGAAGAAAACTGGACTCAATGTTAAATACCTATATATATATCAAGTAGCAAACAGTTTTAAAAAATGAACGTTAGTTAAGCACGCCAGATTTAAAGGAAAGTTATGCGAAACATTTGTTTCCTAATTGCATTGCGTGTTCTTGTTCATGTATGATAAATATTTCTAAGTTGTTGTACCTGTATTTCATAAGTTTTCGTCAGTTTTAGCAGCTTTTTATATTCATTTCAAATAAAACATTCAATGATATTTTTAAAAAGTAAAAAACTTCCTATAATTCACCTGAGATTGAAATTACGACAAAAGACTTTTTATTTTGTTTTCGAGTTAGACACAATTTCTTTTATTGTTTTTATTATTTTAATTAAAAGTGTTGTTGTGTTTATTTGACTTCAACCATGAACAGAAACTCTAAAGGAATAAAGGGTCAACTATGTCTATAAAATACGTCATTCCCAGTACATCATAAGCGAACTATAGGAATAACTAGAACTATAATTTATAGAAATGTTTACGTTATTTTGCTATACAAGAAAAGATAGTATTCGTTACGCTGTGAAGCTGAAACTTTAATTTTATGTATTACTTGTCATGTACTGTAGTAAAAAGGATACGCATATACTTCTTGAACTTACTAGAAACAGAGTGTGACGATTAATATTATATATTGTACATCATGAATTCAACGATAATGAGGAACCATGTTTGCATATAGGGATGAAATTCAATATAAATTTATGCATATTTCATTTTTCAGCGTAGCTGTCTAACCTCATCACTGACCTGTTTACGGATTATGACGTAAGACAATACTGAATGACATTTTTTTGCAGAAATTCAATCGATAGAGATTCTAATACTTAGTAAAAATTAGTTACGCACTATTTTTGTGGAGAGGACAAGCAGCTGAAATACTAGGTTTGTCCGGAAAGTAATAGGACAAGGCCACAATTTTAAAATTGTTCCTCATATATGCATCAAATTCTCGAAATTTTGATACAGTATCCTAAATGAATTACAGTCTCTTTGAAAAAATAATTTGTTGTTGTATTATAACACTTTTCATAAATGCATGTTGAAACCTGTTTTGTACTGAACCTGTACAATACAATCGATATTTGTAAAACACATCTCTTTTACTGTAATCTCCATATATTGCTTGTTTCTAGGTGAGTAGAAAACACAACAAAATCATTCAACTATCGTGCTTCGTAAAATAGTAAGTGCTCGATAATCAAATGTCATTTGGAAATTTTTATTCAAAACTTTGATAAAGTGAAACCATATTAAGGGGCTATCAATTTAAATTATAACATAAAAGCGGGTGGGGCACTTGTTTATCTGTTTTCATGACAGGAATGTATATGCTGACAAGATGTGAGGAACATAAATAAAATAAAAATGCAAACCAGTTATGTGATAAAAGTTTCAGAACGTAAAAACCACCAAATAAGTCACCATGTATCTATGTTTCAAGGTTAAATGGTTTTAAAGTTGTGCTCCGTACGAGAAAAATGCAAAAAAGGGAATCATTTAACACTAGGACAAGTAAGAGTTATTGTAATTTAAATCTACTCTTCCCCTAATAACCATGTATCTAAGTGAACCCCTTGAATAGTTTTAGAGTTATGCTCCGGACAAAAAAATGCAATGGACCGACCGACCACAGGAAATCACAATGTGACAAATATAAAATAATTCAACAAAAGATAAAGTCAACAGAGGCTCAAAATTAAACCTTTTTAGCTTTTTTTTATTGATAATCGCAGGCATTTCGAGTGTGGTTTTCGTTGTCGTTTTCGTTTTTATTTTAACTTATTAATGGAGCATTTTGATAATGTAATCATTTATAAACTTTAATAGGATTTGCTGACATAATTATTTGAAACGAATTAAAATTCTGAACTATACGTGCAGACATTTAACACGCTCAAACACTTAAGCCAATGTGGAAGAAAATATAAACAATCTTTCTCATCCTTTATCATAAATAAAATGTCCTGAACCAATTTTTATCGGCACATTTTATTTCTAAAACACTTTTTAGTTTTTAAAAAAAAAGATGAAAATTTTTTTGTTTTATCCAATAAATTGAATATTCATATAGCAGTGAAATATGTGGGCGAATGCTGCAACAAAGAACTCTTATGGACATGCTGATAGTTAATCACTGTCTGAACCAAAATTGTAAGTGTCAGATTATAACTCATGTCTTTCTGTTTGAACATTAAAGTAATTACTGTCAAAAATATAATGTTGAAATTAACAGACAAAACTTCACAATTCTCCGGTTGTATACTTGACTGATGAAAAAAAAGAATCATTATCAACTAAAAGGTTTTCGGCATTAGTATTAATGGCAATATTGGAAAACTAAATGCAGCTTAGATGGATTTTATCTGAACAAAATATTGCAGTCTCAGATTCGTTACATACCATTCTGGGTTTAATCAACAATTATGTCTGGGTAATATGCAATTAACATGCCCATATAGGATAAAAACTAACCTCACATTAAAGTTTTTTTGTTTGTTTTTTTTGAAAAAAGCCTATTTATATTATATGACAGGAAAAACTATTTTTCAACAAATCTTGTCGATAAGCGTTCTTGTTGACGTAGCAGTAATACTGAAACGTTTGTCTATTTGCTTTCTGTATGAATATATCAAGAATGACAGCATATCATCAATCAAGTATTTAATTTCGGGAAATTCTTAACGTTTTCAAACACACACATGAAAACAAAATGGCCTTGATATTATATTGATATTTAATACTGTTGTTGTTGATGATGATGATGCGATATTTTCTATACAACTTTTAAGAAGTATTATCTCTCATACTTATTTTTGTTAATCATTGGAAAACAATCCAAGATACGTTGAATCGTTTGGGATAAAATGCTTTTCTGTGTTTTGATTAAACGGATAATGAAAATGCAAAATCAGTTAGTTCGGAAAGTCTCAAAAGACTTTTTCATGCAAAACTTTTACTCTGAGATGTCTGCTAAATTATCTCGCGGATATTGAGTAATTTCCTCTAATCTGAAATTACGTTATCTTCCAATATATTACAGAAAAAAATGTGTAGTTAGAAATATGACTCTTCGTTAATCAAATCCTGAGAGAAGAAACTTTGCTCTCTGAGTGCGTGCCAATCATTCAGATATCCCAGCTCTTGCTGCCATAGGTTTCACGCATCACATAGTATTGTGAATAATGCTTTTTAACATGGAAACCTCACTGGCGTCTCAGCCTAAATAAATCTCTTGACACTTCCTGTGGATACATTGTAATCCCATGATGTATGGTCCGTTTTAAGACCCGACGCAATTTCTCAACAAGTACACTCAGTTAATATTTTCTATTCTAATGCGATGATTTAACGACAAGGAGTTTTGACACTGTCATTGTTGCTTGTTAATGGTAAAAGATATATTCTTAAGTTTGGCACAACAGTCTAGTTACACAGCTTGCGATTGCCTGTATACCAAATCGATACTTTACAGGAGAAATGGCAATCCTTGTACGATAACATTACTCTATGTCTACATCCAATCATAAAATTATACCATAGCACCTGGTCGTCTGCAGCCTCTGATGCTTAGAAGTAATATACAGGTTATTGCGGACTTTTTCTCACTTCCAAATCGCCAGATGAGAGATAAACATAATGAAAAAGTAAGCAAACATTTGAAAAAATGCACCGTATTAAAGCAAGCCAATTTCAGTAAATAATGTGTCTGGATGTAAGTTATTTCTACAGCAGAAGTTATCATGCTTGCGTGTAATTTTACGTTTATTTTACAACAGCATCACAGATACAAAAGTAATTTTGCAGAGAAATTGCATTGTAGCAAAAACAGAATATTAACAAGTTTTATTGATATTCACAGATTAGACGTTTATGCAAAAACATATTACGTTTTGATTTGATTGATTTAAACATTTTATTAAATCCCTTTACAAGAGTTTAATATGATTAAAAATAAGCTGTAAGTGCTTTTATTTCTTAAAGTAATCAAAACGAATAGTGATGTATACTACTCAAAATATGATCTTTTCAATGATAACCTCAAGATAACTGATTTTTTTCGCATACATGTAGTTTATTCATATGGCAAAGCCGACCTGTCCAGCAGATTTTGACTGTTTACCGGTACATGGCTCGAGATGCACGGGAAAAGCGATATCCCTGGAAAAGTGGTGCACCGCGGGCATGTACCTTCATGTACACATCCGTTTTATTCAGACTTCGCTTGTGCATGGTAATGTTTATATCGAGCCTAGCACTGGTCGTGGCAAATCTACGGCAAAGACGGCGTTTTGACGATGAGGAGATGAATAGAGGCGGGGGGATGTAGGGATGCTTGAGGCTGTGCGTTCCCAACAGCACGTGGCAGGTGTCCTTGGGGTGTTCCAGAGCACCGTTGCCAGGATGTGGCGACGGTTTCAAACTTACGGGCATGTCACGCATAGGCATGGCAGAGGGGGTCAGAGGTCCACAACTCAGCGTGAGGACCGGTTTATTGTCGTTCAAGCGCGACGTCAGCGCTTTGTTACCGCTACTACCCTCCAAAATGACTTCCAGAATGCCGCTGGTGTAAGACTTTCCACTCAAACCATCAGGAACCGTCTTCATAAAGCTGGCATGAGGGCTGGAAGGACAGCAATCCGAATCCCATTGACGCGAAACCACATCCAGGCACGTCTTCAAAGGGCCCGCGATCACGTCAGGTGGACGCTGCATGACTGGACCCCATTGCTGTTCACTAACGAGTCTAGATTTTGTGTGGACTTCACTGACAGGCGAGTGCGGTTATGGAGATCCGCCAGTGAGCGTTTGGCACCCGTATGTGTTGCTACCCATGACCGTCATGGCGGGGGCTCGGTCATGGTGTGGGCGGGCATTAGCATGCAGGGAAGAACGGATCTGCACACTGTTCAGAACGGCACATTGACGGCTGCACGATACGTCAATGAGATCTTAGATGTGTACGTTCGTCCGTACTCTGGTGCTATAGGCCCTGAGTTCATTTTCATGGACGACAACGCCCGGCCTCACAGGGCAAGGGTCACCGACGAGTACCTGGAGGCAGCAGCCATAGAGAGAATGTGCTGGCCAGCAAGGTCTCCAGACCTCAATCCAATAGAGCATGCCTGGGACATGCTGCAGACTGCAATATCTGCTCGCCCAGTCCAGCCAACCACGGTCCCTGGGCTACAGCAGGCCCTTCTGGACGAGTGGGCTCGACTCCCACAACAAAGCATCCGGAGACTCATGAGCAGCATGAGAAGGCGGTGCAGAGCAGTAATCCAAGCAACCGGACACCACACGCGATATTAAAGCAAAATTCATGCCATCGACTTGATTTTGCCAAAAAGTTCCATTTCATCTCCTGTCTGTGTTATCCCAAATTCGTGCCCCTACCACGGCTCAGCCTCTGTCACGCTTCAACGGTTTAAAGACTTACTCATTTTTTGGTACCAAACTGTTGTCATATGAACATATTTTCAGAATCACAACAAAAAATGTAACCTTTCTACCTTATGTAGTAAATATACACATTCTTATAAGTGATCCCTATCAAATTTTGTGTCATTACCCATGTTCAAGATTTATGCGTATTTCTTGAGTATTTATCTTTTTTAAATACGGAAAAGTGAAAAATGTGTTAAAATGGCTTTGAATAAAAATGTGATAAAAATGTGTATAAAAGTGTAATAAAAGTGTGTAACACAACCTACCAGTTTCTAAAAATTCACTCTGTTCACGCGTATTCGAAATCGTGATAAAGCATACAAATAGTAATTAAATCTTATTTAGTAATATAACATAGTGAACCCTCTACAGAAGCAGTGTTCATATGAACATGCATAAAATACATATTCTAATTGTCTGCATAACCGTTATTCAATGTGTCAAGGCAATTAGGTTTGTATTTTACACTTGTTTTTACTGTGTTTTTATATTTTATTTTAATCATATCAAGGTCAATAATTCACCAACACATTTCACTTTATTCCTAGGACATTAACATTGATTTAGTGACATGGTAATCAGTATTTGCGAAACACTTTATATTCGATTCACTGGCAACAGCGAGCGATGCAATTTATATGTTTGAATAATGGCGTCATAACATTTATGGATAAAATTTTGTGTCTGAAAAAAACCAAATAAAAAAAATATCAGTTTTTTTCTTGAATTTCCTCCCAAGGCAGAATAATATCTAAGAGCATCTTCCATTGTATCCTGTTAAAAGAGTAAGGCAATAAAATGTGTCGACAACTTTGCATTTGTAAGCTGGTAGGTACTAAGTTCTGATTATATCAGACAGAGCTGATGTTTTAATTTTAATCTTAACACTTCTGGTGTCCATTACAAGATCACATGTTGACGTAATTGTGCAGTGAGTTTGTCTACATTTGCAGACTTGAATTAAGTTTGGCAACATGGTTTGTTTTAAGCTTTATATCTCCATTACTGTCTATTAGTTTGATAAAATCTCCTCATCCACATTAAGTGGTTGCACTATAATGTCTAGGTGGAGTGCCATCAACGAAAATTTAGCAAAACAGATATGTAATAAGCTCTGTACTAAATGTACTTAATCATATTTGTGATATGATCAGCCTTTTTTACGTCGACTATGGAAACATCATTGCAAAGTTCCCATTGTTAATATCGTATTTAATTTTTTATTAGTTATACAGGAGCAAAACTTCAGTAATAATATTTTGAACATACGTTATTAAAGGTTATAAACCGATTTTTTTTTCAAATTTTATAACGTTTTGTTGGTAACTAATATATACTTATTATTTGTTTTTATTTTGTGTCGCATCATGAATAAGTTTTCTGAGTCTAATGAGTCTGTCAATTTAATTATTACGAGTGCAAAGTGCTTTTGACACTTCACATATTGCAGCATATTTGACAGTGATGTTTTTAATGCATTCCCATTCATAAATAATTTATTTACATCAAAATATATTAAGGCACCAATTTTTTTTCAGACTGAGAAAAGCTTGCAAGTAAAAAGAGTCATCTGCATGATGTTTTCATTTCATTAAGTTTAAGCTAGACTGGACGAATTTAATTGTTTCAGTACAAAATATGGCCTACACAAGCACAAAAAGCTTTGAGCTCTAATATCCTCAGTCATACGTGGTGGATAAAACTACCCAAAAACCTGAAGTTTGTTCGGTAGATCATAAGTGTGCTTATATTATTTGGTCAGGTAAACCATTAAGCTTTATGAATAATATGAATTATTTGTTTTAGTGTATTGTAACACCCTCCAAAAGTCAAGAGTTATATTAATCGATCCTAAGATGGACTAGTACTAGACTCTCATACACTTAAAGAAGCGGCTAACTTTCTCACATGAATAGCAAAGGTCAGCAGGAGAATTGAATCTATGTCCTTCCACCTGTGAGAGGTATATGTACTTCGTAAACGCTACTTTAACAACTAAACAAAGGCGTACACTAAGCTTATAAACGATGAATGATACTTTTTCAAAATATTTTAAGTCCTCGAGCTGTCACAAAGTGAATCGCGTTCTGAACTGTGCATATCCGCTCAGTTTTGTTATCTGAGGTTTCCTGACTACCCACGTCACTGTAGCATATTTGTTTTTAAATGATTTAACATCCAAAATATAGTTGTTATACATATGTTGATTATTTGCTATGTTGGTGTATCGATCTTAAGTGATTTTGATCTTTACTGTCATTTAATTTCACCCGGATTGTGCGAAAGGTGCACATTTTTCAGAATATTTCAAAAACAATATTCTGATTTTCTGGTTTAAACATCAGAATCAAATCAAGACTAAACATTATTATTCACTTTCAAGATTGTTCCCAAGCTGTCGAAACATACCTAAGACTAAATGACAAACAGCTAGGCACGGTTTTAGTCACGGCCTTTAGACCACTCTACTTCTTGCATAATTTGTAAACATTTTCGAAAGTCATTTATGTAACTATGAATATTGCAGTTTCCTATTATAGCTGAGAAGTTGATGGCTCATTCTGAGTGTCTCTTGCTACAAAAAATAAGCAAATAAGCACCTCTCCGCGACCAGTTTTGTCTGGTCTGTAGATGATGCGGAAGGGCCCTAAAATTTGAAAAGCTTTTTCTGTATCTAAAAAGCAAACTCGTTTGAAAATAGGACAGATGGATTAAAACTCCAGTCAGAAAATATTTGCACAATAGTGTAAGATAAAAACAATAAACACAACACTAACAGACACTGGACTAGCTACGAAATACGAACTGCAACGATTCAGTGTAAATTAACTGACATCAAAAACTGCAACGATTCAGTGTAAATTAACTGACATCAAAAACTGCAACGATTCAGTGTAAATTAACTGACATAAAAAATGCAACAATACAGTGTAAATTAGCTGATATCAAAAACTGCAACGATTCAGTGTAAATTAACTGATATCAAAAACTGCAACGATTTAGTGTAAATTAACTGACATCACAAAATGCAACGATTCCGTGTAAATAAACTGACATCAAAAACTGCAACGATTCAGTGTAAATTAACTGACATCAAAATCTGCAACGATTCGATGTAAATTAACTGACATCAAAAACTGCTACGATTCAGTGTAAATTAACTGACATCAAAAATTGCAACGCTTCAGTGTAAATTAACTGACATCAAACAAATGCAGTTTGGGACATAAAGCTGATATTGCTATCAGTTCTGACAATCTTGTGTATAGAGATGGATGTCTGTCGGTAGATATTGCAGATATGCGAAAAATCTGAGACAGGATGTAGACTTTACAGACCCTGCTGACTAAAAGGTTTTTACTAACTTAATGTTCACCGGTTTTCAGCTGGTTTTAAACGGGGGATATTGAATCTAGAGATGAATACGCTTCTAGGAGTAATTAAATAACACGTTATATTGCATGAAATTGGCTGTCAATTTGTAAGAGTATTATTTTTACCATAGAACAGATTTGTAGGAATAATTTACTTTGAAATGATACATGCTTTTAAAATTTGATACCAACCGTTATCCACAGTTTTGGATTAAAGTGGTTTTTAATTTAGTTTTACCAGATTTACCATATTTCCACTCAATACGAACTAAGCATATCTGATAAAAGGACTGCTATTACTACATTTTGACTCAGCCATACTAGTAGAGCTTTGATATTCCTTTACTTTTGAAAAAAAAAGTATGTCATGAAATACCAAAGAGATTTCTGCGTATTCTAAACTTAAAAAAGTCACCGCTAGAATGTGTTCCATTGAACATTTAAGGTCTGTAAAGAAAAGAAATTATTATGTTATTTGAATTTGAAATGTCCAGACACACTTTAACTCCTCACATAGTTACAAGGTTCTGATAATCCCTATGTGCCAGGAAAAGAAGTGATATTTGATGGTACCATGTTTTTGAAAGTGTTTCATGTCTGATCCTAGATTTTAGCAGTGTGAAATACATAACTGTCAACAAATCATAAGTCTTACTGCATGACATAATCTACAAGGTAACTGACTAAAACAGCATAGTACTGCAAGTATGGAAAGCAAGTAAAGAACAGACACTTTATTGTACTAATAATATTGAAACTGACAATATACTTTCGTAGAATAATGACTTTTACTACTGTAACAATGATTATTTCTTAAAGTACTTTGTGTTTGCTACCCACCAGTAAGATACTATCTGTGAAAAATACGTCCGTCTGCTTTGACTATTTAGTATTCTTAGGGCGTCTAAACATCATTGCTATTATATTGGAAAGTGTACCACGCAATACCTGAAGATTTCTCCACTGACTGCTGCAAATGTATTCAGCTACAAGTGGTAGGTGGTGAAAAATCAGAGGCGATTGAACGTCACTGTAATGTTTTAATGCATATCGACCAGGAACGGACTTACTTTGTTCTTTTATAAAGAAGCAACATGTTTCGGTGAAACTAATGTGTAATACTGTTTTTAAATACAGTTGTTAAAACGTTTTATACATTTTATAATAGGCGCTTTACTATTTTGATAAAAAGAACAAAGAAAAACTGAGAATATTTTATTATAGTTATTCTAATTCAATATTATTCGCAGATGAAGTAATCCAATCTGGGAGCTAGTTTGTTCAGAAATAGTTATGGAATACAATTCGGAACTAAACGGTACTGTCGTTTTGATGGTTAATACGACGAACGAGACAAAACCAGATCCAATGATGATGATAGACTTCAAGGTAATAAATATGTTTTATTATTATTTTTTTTATTCATTTATTTTTTATTCATTTATTTTTTATTCTGACATTCTGATAAATGCATCAGAAAAGAATTTGCTCAGTTTCCAAGTGCATTCAATTTGGTGTTTCTTTCGACTAATTACCCATGAGCCATACGCTCTAATCCCACATAGTGGTGACCTGTTTCTGATGCATCATTCTGTTATGGACAAAGGTTCGTACGAACAATTAGATAGCTAAACTGCAACAGTATGTATGCATTTACCTATAGTAATTTGAAAAAGAAAAATGTCTCGGCACGAGCAAAAAGCAAAGTAGTTTGGAGTCCATGAGTTTTATTCACGATTTTATATAAGATCAAGTAAATGAATGATAAAGACAATAGAAACTTACCTATGACATCTTTTGCAGAAAGAAAATCACCACATTTTGTATTATGCAAAACCAATCATGCACTATAATAGTTTACATGGTTAGATTTCTGAAAGAATAACGTACTTATTCTTTCATTGTTTTTATCATAAAGAAATGATAGCATGTGCTGATGTTCATTCTTATAATAAAAATGCGAATGAGAAAATACATAATAAAGCGCAAAAATAAATAGATAAATTAACTTTAGACTTGATAATCTTAATTAGGATGAATGCAGATCGCCTGCACTTCCCACAATCTGCTGTTTAAGATGTAGGTTGACATACTAAGTTTAAAAAAGTAGTACTGGTAAACATAAAAACTGGAATTCAAATATAGCCATGTTTTGGTTATAAAAATGTTACTCAACACGGCATAAAGTTCGTACTTCTTTTACTGGTATTTATAAAGGAATGATAATATTTTTTCTTCAGCGTACACTGGAGCTTGTATAAAACACGTAATTGACGAAAGAGCAAAGTCTTAGCATTCTCGGTAGACTAGACAATGCCAATGCTAAATACTAAATTTCAGAACCCGGGGCCTGCTTTGTTTGTTTGTTTGTTTTTTCTTTTTTTTTTTTTTTTTTTTTTTTTTTTTTCTTTTTTAATCGCTAATCGCTTCACAGGACCATGTCAAGTATATGACCCCCAGGGCACACCAAATTTGATCCTAAAGAGATCAGTGGAACTTCATTAAACAATGTTTAACGTCTGAAATTTTATAGTTCAGAAAAATATTCTGAAGGCTTTCTGCTTAAAACACATGGTCCTTTGGAAAGGCAATAATACGCCAAGGTATACATACATATAGTGAACAACCTTAATAGAGAGGTCTAGCTGACAATGCTATCTATCAAATTGTCGTGACCCGTCTTTCAGAGAGGACGATTGTTTTTCCTACTAGTTTCAATTTCTCTGTATGGACTATATCATTGCAAATTGTTGATGGACAACGAGCAAAGATCGGTCACAGTCTAGTCAAGCTAAAAAGGATTTTCCGATTTACAGAGGGAAAATCATTTAGTAAAGCGTTAATAAACATTTAATGGAAGTTATGCGAGCACTTTCAAATCTTTATCATAAAACAAAGAAAAATAGACGTGTGAAAAGTAACACAAACCAAAAACATAAGATTATATTACTAAATGTTTACATTTTCAGCTATCTATTCAAATACTTAGTATTTTAGAGAGAAAAAAACCTACTTTCCGACGATGAAAGATAAGTTTATGCGAATTTACATTTTTATCTTGGCCATAATTCACACATACTGCATATTAAAAGTATTTTTAAAGCACCATTCCTGTATTCCTGATGTTTTTGCTTCTTATCAGACAAAATCAGCTGATTTGCATAGCATCTTTTTACTTTGCTAAGAATAAATGAAAAAAAAATCTTATGAAAATAATATAAAATAAAAACCTTGACATGGACTTGTTGTCAATATGTATGCTTGTATGCTTAACACAAAGAAGTGAAATTCAAATTTATTGTTTTGTTACTCAGTCATCGGCTGGAGGGAATAAACGACCTCAGTAATTCGGCAGTATTGTGTGAAATAACGGTCCTACTGCTGAGGCGTGAGCGCAGTTCATAAAGATTAAACACATGATATATCCTCTACTTCCCAGGTATCAGAAAGCACGCATGTTTCAGTAAATTGTAACCTACGGGATACAAGAGGCATGTGTATTTGATTTATTCTTGCGCTTAGTGATTGGTGTAAAAAAGTCGAGATACTATTGTATTTAAAAAATTATGAGAAAAAAAACATCTGTAATACCAGTTACGTACAATTTAAGACAAAGAAAATAGCGTACTTAGTCCTGTGGCTTGTCGTATATTGCCTTGAAACAATACAATACACTTTTTTATCATGGGTACAACTCTAACAACAGAATTATACGCGTCCATGTCAACGGAAGTTCAGACTACGTCAGAATAGTTTG
The DNA here is from genome assembly GCA_012932295.1 of Cyclina sinensis. NCBI lineage: Eukaryota > Metazoa > Mollusca > Bivalvia > Venerida > Veneridae > Cyclina > Cyclina sinensis. Next base: position 4,508,317 of record JAAONU010000003.1, read on the forward strand.
CTACAATATAGTTTGATACGTCATATCTGAAGGCAAGAATGGGCACAGATAAATGTGTATTTTTTACATAATTAAAGAGTCAAATGTGTTAAGACCTTTAAACGTTTCAAAACGGTTGCTATTAAGAAGCTGACTGAGTAAATGTGAACAAGAGTCATAACAAGCAAATATACCATGAAAACATGAAATACGGAATAACTTGAATACAATTTTCACTGGGATACAGAAAGACCGAACTGTTTACTTAGAGAAATGCAAAAAGTTTCATTTGAATACAGAAAGTATTAATAATCCATACCCTATGAAACCCATCTTCAATAAAACCGAGGAATTTGAGTAAAGTACATTCTTTGTAAGCACGAAATCATGTAAAACAAAAACTTAACAGAGTCTAACTTTAGCTGTAAGTAGCAGCAAATGAACAGAGAAGATTTAATTATGTTAACCACTTAAAGCTTATTACAACGGAAGTGCATATAAATGCACAGGAACTGCAGCCTTTAATTTAGCTTTACTTACCCCAAAGAATGTTTTCATTATAACTTACTTAGAAAATTGTTTGCAACATTATAATAAAGTACGTTTATCGTAATACAAGGTTTTAGTAAAAATATTTTTTTATATTTCAGAAGTCTTGCACTTTCCAGATAAAAATCATACGATGTTCTTAATGCCAAAGCACTAACTTATATACCTAAAATCATCTTTCCAAATTCTGAATTCAGTTAATTTGCCTTATTTGAGGTTATATCAAATGCACGAATCAAGCTCAATGATAATTATGATAATTACTTCGTGTATTTCTAGTACACTTCTTCTAAAAAAAAAAAAAAACAGTTGTAAAATACATATGCTTACCATTCTTTCAGAACTTGATTCTTATTTTACATCAACAAGAACAAAAACATTGGCAGAAACATTGGCAGAAACATTGCTTTCAGACAATGACAGAACTGAATACAGGTACGGCGTATTGCCCTTTGATAACAGTAATAAAACAAATATATGTACTCCTATTTTATGAGTGTTCCTCTGCATTAACTCCTTATTGCTTTCGGCTACAATCAATCAAATGAGCTTGGTAAGGTGTATGAGTGCCTTAATGTTCTGTTATCGAGAAGTAATAAATAATTAGCACGCTTGTTGGTAGGCATGGTTTATTCTGATATGTTATTGAACACAGTGCGTGCAAACAGACAACTGTTGATGGTTACTGGTTTTTAATTAGTTACTCCGTTAGGAGATTAGGAAAAAAACATTGTGAAATTGTATCTGTAATGCAGCTAAGTGTTTTATATCAACTTTATCTGAAAAAAAGGGATGTGAAATTGTATCTGTAATGCAGCTAAGTGTTTTATATCAACTTTATCTGAAAAAAGGGAAAGTAAATGACACAATGATGCACGGAAATATAAAATTCAGACCAAACCTTTCGAAACCAAAAAAGTAACCATTTCTTCAACTTCCGCTAAAATACCAAGTCGACTGGGAAAAATGTTGTTTATTAACTACTGTTCTCAAGCTGAACAATCCCATAAGTGAAATAAATAGTATTTAAGTGTTATACATCTTTTTTCATCCTTTCAAAATTTGATTACAGTATCCCTTGTGGTGTAAATCATACAAGTACTGCTTTCAGGAATGGATCTAGCATTGATTTAGTAACAATAATCTTCGTTTGCATAAAATTCCACAGTACTGCCTGTTATGATCTCGAGTTGTTTTCCATATAGTTATCAATCTTATTAATGATTGCATTTCAATTTATTGCTTTGCCCTTGCTCTATGCATAGTGAGTATTTTCCGTTATTCTTTATAATCACAAGGACTTTCGACAGATTATGCCTATCGTGACTAAATTCAAACAGGCATAATAACCAAACAATGTGGAAAACACTTCTTGACATTTGGGTTAATTTTAACGTTATGTTTTTTACCTGTAAATGTCAACGTAAGAATTTGAAGACAGAGAGAGAGCGAGGGAGCACGCGTATTGGTATCCGTAAATTAATATTTAAAAACCAGATCAAATACAATGAGAAATGACGACACGAATTACGAATTCAAAAGACGTTCCGTTGAGCTCATTGGCTTAATCTTTAAAGTTATTCCTAAATGATTGCATTCGCTCTACCATTACATGAAGTGAAGTAGTGCTTCCAGACTCAGTAACTATTTATATGATCTTTTATATCGGTATATAGGTATTGCTGCCTATATTCAATTCGATATAATCTGAACACGAGCAATTGATTCGAACTTTTTTGTCATTCTGCTCCAGTTTAACCAAGCACGTTTGACAGAAAATGGAAATTCAGTTTACATTCTCGTTTATTTTGGTTTAAATATATGTAAAATTAGACTTTACAAAATGGTTAATTTTACTATATAGTTCATATTTATTGTATTCGCTCATTCTCTTTAAGGTGAAAAAAAACCAAGTGGCAGTGTAAAGAAATATATATTTACAAATGAATTTCCAATGGGCATAAAGACATTTGTCCTTCCTAACAATGAACAACAACAACAATACAAATTTATTTATCTCTTTTACTAAATTTTCTACTGACACCTTGATAGGTAAATAATCCATTAAGTATCATTCACACATATGTCTATGATTTGAAGGACATGGAATGCACAAGGTATAAAGGTATGCAGTTTATAAATTGAGCGTGAAATTGGGCATCATATCAATAATGATATCTAAACTAAGCATCGGAAAAACTGAAGGCATTTTGATTTGTAAAACATTGAAACTTTAGAAATATGTGCATGCTTAGATAGAATGCCAGAAGGCTTTGATTATTGGTAGTTATTAAGTATTCAGTTGTGAAAAGTAATCATTATTTCAGTTTGTAATTAATAACTTAAATAAAAGCAATTTAATTCGGCTGTAAAGGTACCTGCATTTCATGAAAAGAGCCTACAAGATAGCCTTAAGCATTCATCTGATAAAATATCTAGACGTTACATAAACTAATGATAGTTTTACTTAATATATGCATGTTCATACCTGATCTGATTTTAGAGCAAAAATATTTGTTTATATAAAAACATATTTTCATATAGCAAATATTTTTTTGTTTATAAACTGTCACTGTTTTGTTTAACTTTTGAACACAAATTCACTGTAAACAGGCCTTGCATTCAACTGTAGGATTTTTTAAATGTTTTTAATATTATTGCTTAGAATAAAATGTAACTGATATATAGATAACACAGTGTGAAATCTAGTTCACTGAAAGAGATCACAACTGTCAAACAAATAAAAATCAGCAGTCAACAATACAAGAATAGAAATTATACACCGATAATATCCAATACTTCCGATTTAAAGGATAAAAAGTTTTATCCAATAAGCTAGTGTAATACAATAAAAGGGACAAAGATGAAAATTGAGTCTGACACGTTGCCTGTCATAAACATCGGTTAAAGACAGCTAGGCAATCTTTATGACAAGTTGGCCTGGATCAGCACCCTAACAAAAGATACCTTTGGGCCTTTAGATGTCAAAACGACAACTTGTATTATCGTGTTAGTGAAAGTAAGTAGAGTTGAGTATGGTTTGTAGATTCTTAATATTTTGAGGACAGGCGAGTTGTTTTATTTTGATGTTTTGTGTTATAATTTTTTGTTGAAATAGTAAAATCAATTTCGTGTTGTACGTGTATTCTTCAGAAAAAAAATGTGCAAACTAATGGAAACAGTTTAGATAGCTTCTGCAAATTATGTAATATAAGATCCCGTTTCAATTAAAGATACAATGTTTACTTAAATTATAATATTTTTTTTTATAATTGTTACAACTACGCTTCTGATCAGTATTTCCTAATTTTAGACGACTAAATTCAATCTGAAATCTTCATAACACCAAAGTTTTCAATAAACGGAAAATAAATTCACAACATGCAAAATGTTGGGGTCTCCAGATAGTCAAGAGATCATATGCAGACTTGAATTTGCGACAAACAATGTATGTCCTAAGCTGCATTAAAAGAAAACGAAAGGAATGAAAATACAGAATGTACAGCCTAAAAAAGCTATTCCATTGTCTGGCAATATTTAGACTAAATGGAACGGATTAAGATCGACATTCGTATTTTTTCCTTTCTTTGCACGCCACGTTACTGAATATGTGACAAGTCACAAGAATTACATTACAAGAACGAGAATGAAAAGGGTAAATAATATTTTCGATCGATAACTTTTTAATCCACACAGTTTTTCTTATTCAAAACAATAATTGCACTACAACACAGCATAAAATCTAAAATGTTAATCTCAAATTCATTGGAAAAAATGAAGGAAGAACTATCATATCAAATGAATAATTTTGACATTTAAACTCATCAGTTGTAAAGTCTCTCATAGTGCCAAATCTAACACCAGTGTCACGTTTATTTTGTCTGGAGAATGCTTCATTTATATCACCTGGCACATAAAATGACACCTGAGTAGTTTCTGTTTCTATTTGTACAGTCTGCATCATTTAATCTTTGCGACGTATAATTGAATTTTTCTAACGTAGCTCTCAACATTATTGGTAAAACATGATTAAATTGTTTGCAGCAAAGACTAAGTTTCATTTCATTTTGTGTAACAGCAGGGACTTGCAAGCTGTTTCATTTTGTGTAACAGCAGGGACTTGCAGGCGGTTTCAAGCTCTTCTCAGTTTTGATCTGTACTTTTAATTTTCCGGTCCAAACATCTTCAGTCTGCTGGTCTAGTCTAGATAATGCCGTGAAAAAAAATAAAAAGAAAGGTACGTACTGAATGATGAATGAAAAGTGGATCTTGAGACAACATACTGTTTATAACTTTCTTTCAGGCATGTTTCGCCTGTTTCAGAGGATTTTTAATGAGAAGCGGTGCAACCACGAAGTAGGAAGTTCTTTTAAAACTGTTTGAAATATCTGGACTTAATAATCAGGACGTTTGAAGTATAAGTTACGATCTAAATTGTTTTTGTAGCCATGCAGCCATCAAAGTTAAATTATTTAATTAAATTATCAAACATATTCACTTTAAAATCTTTATAAGAAAAAGAAAGACAAAAAGCACTTTCATGAAAAAGAATGTAATAACATTGCAATGTATATGTATAATATTATGATTGGGTGTACAAAATAAATCTTGATCAAAGAGGATATTCCAAACTCACCATTGAGGCTAGCTATGCTCATTTCGGTTGAAAAAATATGTATCAAATGCAAGTCAGATCATACGAGCTGCCAAATTTTTTTCACTCTAATGATAATGATGAAGAAGAAAATAAATAATTTCTTTTGATGAGGGAAAACTAATATTTCTTACCAAAAACAAACTCGAAAGAAAATGTGGCACGGTAGAGCAGAAGAAAATTAAAAAAAACTGAAGACAGAAGACGTTAAAAATACTTTAAATTAGAATTTTACGAGATAAACTGGTGAATAACATATTAATATATGCGTTTCATGTTAGCAATTCTAGCATCCAATGCCATCACATCTACGTCAACGACACTAACGCTCTAATAATAAGGATTTTGATAGATAGAAATACAGAAAATCTGGATTACGCGATTATTATTATAAGATCTAGCCATGAGTGCGAATCCTGTTACTCACCATTACCGTTTCTGTAAGAAAGTTGGCTTCATATGTTTCAGAATAGAAGTGTATTACTGGTCCTTCCGGCCGATACGGCTGACTTTAAATAGGCGTTAAATAAACGTAAATAGAACCAGCTTATTTGTTTACCAAAGAACTCTCACAATCAATACATGGTCAAAAAGAAGCTCTACACAAATACATACCTAACGACAAAAAAGTGCAGCTATTGTTAGAAGATTTTTGCACAAATTAAATATGGTGTAGCTATTGTTTAAAGTTGGTTGCACGTATTCAGCATAGTTTAGCTATAGCTAGAAGATGGTTGCACGTATTCAGCATAGTGTAGCTATAGCTAGAAGATAGTTGCACGTATTCAGCATAGTGTGGCTATAGCTAGAAGACGGTTGCACGTATTCTGCATAGTGTAGCTATAGCTAGAAGATGGTTGCACATATTCAGCATAGTTTAGCTATAGCTAGAAGATGGTTGCACGTATTTAGCAGAGTGTAGCTTTAGCTAGAATATGGTTGCACAAATTCAACATAGTGTAGCTATAGCTAGAAGATGTTTGCACGTATTAAGCATAGTGTAGCTATAGCTAGAAGATGGTTGCACGTATTCAGCAAAGTGTAGCTATAGCTAGAAGATGGTTGAACGTATTCTGCAAAGTGTAGCTATAGCAAGAAGATGGTCGCACATATTCAGCATAAAATAGCTAAAGCTAGAAGATGTTTGCACGTAGTCAGCAAAATGTAGTTGTAGCTAGAAGATGGTCGCACGTATTCTGCATAGTATAGCTATAGCTAGAAGATGGTTGCATGTATTCAGCATAGTATAGCTATAGCTAGAAGACGGTTGCACGTATTCCGCATAGTGTAGCTATAGATAGAAGACGGTTGCTCGTATTCAGCATAGTATAGCTATAGCTAGAAGACGGTTGCACGTATTCAGCATAGTGTAGCTATAGCTAGAAGACGGTTGCACGTATTCAGAATAGTGTAGCTATAGCTAGAAGACGGTTGCACGTATTCCGCATAGTGTAGCTATAGCTAAAAGACAGTTGCACGAATTCAGCATAGTGTAGCTATAGCTAGAAGACGGTTTCACGTATTCAGTATAATATAGCTATAGCTGGAAGGTCGTTGCATGTATTCAGCAAAATAAAGCTATAGCTAGAAGATGATTGCACGTAGTCAGTAAAGTGTAGTTGTAGCTAGAAGATGGTTGCACGAATTCAACATAGTGTAGCTTTTGCAAGAAGATGGTTGCATACATTAGGCATACTTTAACCTTAGCATTGTTTTCACTGTTTGACTGAAATAAGTGATAACCAACATATTTAAATTTATAAAAAGATAGAAAATATTCACATATAAATATATATATATATAATATTCTGTCCGTTTGACGGAATATACAGAGATCTTTTGCTCATAAACACCCCCTTAAATTCAACAATTCTTCAAAAACAACCTCAACAGCTTGGTAATACACTAAAAGTCAACACAAAACCCTAGACTGCTGAGAGATGCCAATTATTTTGTGAAGAAATAAGATGAAATTTGATAGTAACAAGCTGTTGAAATCATTAACTGCCTATCGATACGTAAGAGTAGTGTGAATGCAAATGGTATGATGTTATATGAAACAAAACTCTATGTGTATGTACTTTATGTAAAAGAAGTGTAATAAAAGCGACAGACAGAAAATCATCACAAAAAAACATCTAACATTAAAGTGCAATAGAAGAACGAAGCGTTGATATGAAAACTACAAATCACATTATTTCTCTTTAAGGACGCATACACTAAAATTTCAAGTACTCCATTTAACTCCGGAATCATGTAAATATGAGCTACCTAATTTCTAGGTGTCAGTCAAAAATCCCTAGTACAACCGGCAAACTAAATGTACTATAACTACATCTCTTTATACAGAGTTTGGTGGAAAGCCATTTTATTGTTGCTATATGCCATAAGGAAACAGTTTTGAACATTTGGCCATCTCTAAATTATAAATTATTTCTCATTTATGAGAGAAAGAGCAAATGAAATAATTATTATGTAAACAGTAAATCATCAGTAAGATATGTCCCTTTATAGAGTTAAACGAGTCTTATTATTTCCTTCATTTTGTAATTTTTATCGTTTTGCTAAACTCTTTGTCAGAAACTATGGACATATGTTCAGCAGATGTTTAATCTCTAATAATTTCCTGAAGTTTTAATTGCTTCTATAATTTGTTATTTTCATACTTTCAAACTTTCAAACTTTGGAAGCTGTACCATTCAATATCTGAAAATCTCTTTATTTACTGTTGCGCATCCATTCGGCTACAGGTGGTTGAAATACTCAGACCTGATAGTACGTATATCTGACTGGGAAAGGATTTTTTTTTATCTTATATTCTGTTTCTGTTTCACACAAAGGAGTAATACATTGTGATTTTTGAGAATAATTTCGGTGATATTTTTATTGATAAAAGACGTACTTCTTAATGATGTATGTCACTGGAATATTAAGATAACCATTCGAAGAAAAACAAAATTTTGGTGATCTGTGTAAAAATCCTTTATGTTTTATGTTAAGGGTAGCTATATACTATTCTGATAAAGTTATGGAGTACAAGGCAGAACAAAACTTTACTGTCTCATCGATGGAAAACGCCACTAACCAGACTAAGGCGGACACTATGATGTTGTTAAACTTTAAGGTAACCATATTTTTTTCTTATCGTGTTTGTTAAGTGTATTTGCCCAAAGTGTCCAAAGACTAGACTTCATCCATTAAAATTTATAACAATATATTAGCCATAATTAATGTCTGATTTAAGAAGTTCATTATTGCTTAAGACGAAACAATGCCAAGATGAAAAAGATTGGAAAACGGATGCAATTTAGTTAAAACAAAATATCATTACCAAATGGAATAACTTCTAAGTAAACCTTTTTTTTTAATTCTAGTACATTCCCCAAAGGAATGCTGAACTAAATATCTGATATTTTAAATGAAGCGTACAGACGTGTAAGTGGGAGCTTGTGTTTTTGCTCCATGATGAAAAACACTCGAAAACAAGAGCACAGTAAAACTTGACCTACTTAATACTGAGGATGCATGAAATTAGGTTTAATCTTCCGTCCTCGGACATATCTCTAATTTAGATAAATGGATCTCATTATATTTCCCACGATCAGCTGTTAAACGTTAGTCTCATCAAAAAGCTACAGTGTAAAACGACTGAATCTAATATGAACTGAAATAACATCTTATAATTTTCAGATAAGTTTTACTCAAAGGGTGTTTTTCAACTAAATACGGTATTTACAACAGTATTTTTCTTTATTATTTGACCTTTTATCTGCTGACAATGACAATGACACTGAAAAAGATGTATTCTTTTAATGTATATATTTCAGCATTTTGTTATTTATTTCATTCAACAAAGCAAACTCAAGTTTTCCAAAGATCAGTGTTTTGCTGACTGTGTATTCATTTTAAAATGAACAAGAAATCTCTTCAAAAAAGATGGTCGGCGTAGATACGGTACAAAATTAATACCCCATAAGTGTATAGTTTTTAGACATATGCAATATTGAACGCGCATTGTAATGGAATATCCATAACAAAAATAATTATTTTAATGCTAAAAGCATCTGTAACATTTTCAATGAAATCAATTAAACATCTAATCATATTTATTAAATATTTATTCCATTTAGTATAACTTTTCATTGTTAAATAATTTATATAGTTTTGATATTTAATTCAAGGCTATTACTGTTTTTATTATTACATTATTTTCAGACGCTATTAAACTTATAATAATTTCGAATTCTGCACTAAACTTTTATAGCAGCAACACTTAAAACCAATGGCAAACGTCCTTCTTCAGCTGAAGAGTTTGTTTCAAACAATTTCATTCGTTACAAATGTAGGTCAAAATCGATTTTAATACAGCTGCGCCGAAAAAATAAATCATGCAAATAAAGCGTTTCTGAGCATTGTTCTATGATGTTTTAGATTTACACTATAAAAATGTTCTGCATGATTTATATATGAAGTTTTCAACAAAATATCAGGAGGTCATTTGTTTCTTTATTCATATATATATATATCATCCTATACTTATATATCATAGTATTCTACTTTCATTTGTCATATTGGTTACATTTATCTCAGTTATTTAACATTCCCTCCTTATTCATCCCTTAACCATCTCATTTACTCGCTTTATCCTTCCTTTCATACCGAAAGCCTATAGAGTCCAATAACTAACATGTATCTAATTTAGGTGTCGGGTCTCCGTATTTGTACCTAACCGCCAATTTCGGTCACGCATGGGCACATCAATAGACAGATTAGACGTGAGAACGAGAAATCACTGTCTCTATTATTTTATTATTTGTGATGTTTGCCGTACCCATTTCAGATCCCTTTTCATACAGACCAGAGTAGAACCTTACGAAATCCCTTTGAGAGGGTAACTAAGTCATTGTCATACATTTCTATCATTATATGTTTTACATGGTGGATAAACAGATTTCAGCAAAAAACAACTCACTTTCGATTTTAAGAAAAATAATTGACGGCGTAATATAATCTAAATCTTAATCTATATAATCTATTCTACAGTCTTATTCTATTGCAGTTCAACTGACTGAAGAATATAAAGATTCCTTTCTGAAGCAGTAAACATAATGTTCGATTCCTCTATGAGCAATTCTTTCAAGTAAAGAGCAGGGTGCAGTTGACAAAATTAAATCATATTCCTTCGATCTATATAATGGCGCTTTACCGACGCCAGAAGTCTATAATAAGAGAAAACCATCATATATTCTACTCTGGTAACTGCATTTACTTTATTTTTTGCATTTTTTAAAACAGACTGTTCAGAAGCTATCCGAAAGCTGATATAGTCTTCAGTACCAGTGAAACACAAACCTAAAAAGTTCATATTTAGGAAGTGAGAGTAAATGCCAGACATCATCACACAGAAACTACTAATCAAATGAAAAAGTATTCTGATTGATATAATATTTATAAGAAAACATGCGTAAATTCCTTAATATATTTTTGCGTACAAAAAGTCCATTGAATGTATTAATCTATTCACAGGTATACTATTGTGTAGGTAAACAGAGGCTAATTTATCGAATATGTAAGTTCAGTTCAGTGTATTGGCATATCGGCATTTGATAAACTCATTTGGTCAAACAAATATGGCCAAGAACATCACTTGATCTCTTATGTAATAAAACACGCGCACATATGCAAACACATTATCTAAATAGCAATAGACGTATACAAGAACTTGAAAAGTCTATAATCTAAGAGGCAACAACGTTTAAAAGTTTTCTTACGTCAAAAAAAATATTTTGCTGCGTCAAGAACTGTTTTTCATATTTGGGCTAGATGATAATTTAGAAAATGCTCTCGATTTTGCATATAAGTAAGCGACCAATTATGGTAGAAGTATTATTAATATTAACACAAAATATTTCAGAAACAACTTTATTCATTATAGATTTTAAGGGTTTTTTTCCATGATAATTCCATGAGTAAGTTTTCTATTTCACCTGAAGTTTCATATACCCCAGATTTCTGAGCCATGCAGAACAGGTTACTCGTGTTGCTCGTAACACATTAGTTCCCTATCGGTGAAAGTTATCTTACCTAACATTTGAAATTGAGCCCTTCAAGTTATCTTCATATGGCGATGAAAATCATTAGCCACAATTTGACTAGAGGAAGAAAACAAAGTACCATGCATAATCCCCATATTGCAATATATTCACATACTAATCTTCTAAGAAGCTCGTATACTTGTTATCATAGTATCAATCTACTAAAGCCGTATTTTGCCTATTTCCATAACCATAGCAAAATTTTGATCCGAGAAAAACAATAACAACAAAGAGACGTGCATAATATCTGTATTGCAATTTATTTGTGGAGCAAATTTCATCAACATATACGGTTAAGTGTTATTGCTGGATCCAGATTTCCGCATAGCCGGATGGACAGACAGACAGTTAGACAGAGGACAAACTTATAGTCCCCTCCGGTGTAAACACCGCTAGTAGACCATTATAATTGTTACAACAAAAGAGTCCAACAAAGAAGTTTTCACTTTACAATCTAGGTTTACTTCACTAAAACAGCTAATTATTGTATGCTTTCATGCCTTGTTTGTTTAAAGTTTTAGCTGAGTTTTTTAAATAACCATTACAAGAAAATATTGCACTAAAAATTTCAATATTTTTATTATTATTTATTGACCAAGTAAAAAGGATATAACATGATTTTAGACCGCATCTGGCTTACTTTTTAATGGTTTGGCAGGTGTCTGACGCCATCCCCTACTAACTTTACTGAATTCAAAATATATCTTAAATATCAATCACATAATCACGTCATATCCAATTAAAATGTTTGTGATTCGTGAAGGGCGAAAATATAACTGCACCCAAATTATATTACCTGAAGTGTATCACATGTTCTACAAAACAGATAACGAAGGAGAAAGGAAGGAAAGTCTCTTTTGTAATGGCACTTAGAAGAAACTACGTATTTTTTCTTAAAAACATCGTATAAAGCAAGGCCAATTCAAATTCAGCAAAATTCATATTGCTTCAACTCAATACCTGCCTAATTATTTCGTGTTTATTAGGTAATTTCCTTTATTTGTAATGTCATTTCCTAAAGCAATTATTAACTTCTATACCAGACAGATATTGTACGATTAGAACGTTATAATACCCTGCGCTTAAGGCAGACATTATGTGATTGTTTTACCAGCATCTGCTCTCTGTGTTCAAGGAATGACATCGACTTGCTGTAGAGTAGAATTTTTAAGCGCTGTAATGCCATCTGCTATATATCCAAAGGCCTTTAGAGGCCTTCACCTTTGAAATGTACTGACATACTTAACTCTATAGCTGTCCCCTTTGTTGTATGGCATTGGTCATTTTTCTGTAATATTATCTGACTTTTAAGGTGATGATACGTTTCTTTTAAGATGTAGTGCAGCGTCAAATTTGAAACAAATGCATTGTAAATTTGCAAGAATTGGCAGAACAAAGCAAGAAGTCGTAATTTATAAGCATGTTATATTCATTACAGGGCTGCATTTAGCATTATGGAAGTATTTAACGGTAGAATTGGAATGTTTTCACACCTTTATTTTTTCCTCGTACACAACAATCAATCATACAGCAAACAAAACTCCGCCTGGTCGTCTGTAGCTAAGAATGTTGTAGACCTGATCGATGTGTTATTGTTTTGCCTCCGAGTGGTTAACTGGCTTCTAAGAAAGAACAAATAAGCAACTTAGAAAACAAACATCTAGGAATGCACGTTAAGGCCATGTTAGTTTGGTAATTATATGTCTCGACAATATCAAAAGTATAATGTTAGAAAACCATACCAAGTGTTTGTGCAGGTGCTCATTATTTCGCTGTGATTGCATATTTTGGTGGTATTTTAGTGGCGATATTGCAAATTTTTAATTAACCTTAGTGAAACATTTAAAATATATTTTCTTTTAATTATAAAACGGTAAAAAACAATATATGAAAATGTTCATTTAAAAAACTCCCGGGCTGTCAGACGGCTGACTGTAATGGTAGAATGGCTATAAATCTTACTGTTATTTGACCTTGTCTTTTAACTTCAATACTACTTTGAGCAAAAATAAGACCTAATTAACCCTTCACCTGCTGATTTTTTGTAATTGATTTGCCCAGGTTTGAATCTGGAACAGTCTATTCAAAGTTTAAGGGATTTCAATATCAAAATACAAAAACTGAGCTACCAACAGTATAGAGCCTGGTCCGATTGCACGAATGTGCAGGTGGCCTGGCCCTATACTGGTGGCAAAGGCTAATCACTTTCGAGTCCAGCAGGTTAAGGGTTAATATCTTAATACGTTAGTTCTGTTTTTCGACGTAGTCGATTACTTTTGGTTTGAACTTCAGCTGGTAAGGGCGCTTGCTAACAAAAATCTTTAAAACCGAAACCAATCAGAATTCAAGAATCTGAGTCGTGCAAGCCGTCGTAACCTGAACGTCTTAGACGGCTTAACGCTTGACAGTTTACAAAATAGAGGGAGTGATAAGCCGGCTATATAAAAAGAGGAAATAAAATAAGTCTTTGGTTTATCGACGATATGTTACCAATAACCTCCTCTGTCTTACGGATGGATGCGGAGTTACACAATGTAACATGAACAATGATTTTGTACAACCACCGGGTAAAATTCCGACTTTGTTTGCCCACTGGGGAAATTAGTTCAGAGAAACGAGTACAGACTAAGCACAACCGATTTTCGATTACCAAGCATTAGAACCATCAGAAAAACGGATAAAATTTCTAAATTTTATTGCCTAGCCAGTGCAATTGGTGTTTAAAAAGTCTTTTTCAAACTCGATTATTTCTGTAGGGTTACAGAATTACGAAAATGTAGATACCCTTCGAAGTAGAGCGTAATCAGTTACACCTTTTTCAATCAACCATTTTGTATTTTATCTTTTGATTGATGAAACATCATTCTTACGATGTAACCTACGTCGACCAGATATTTTCATAGATATTTCTGGTCTGAGATATAATGGAAATTTAACAGGCATCTAAATAGACATTGTAAATTCTAACAGGAAGTCGATTACAGTATTGATGTAAATAGACAACTGTTTATAGTAATTGATTTTTAATGGTTCTTCTCTTACTGCCAAGAGTATATGGCACAACTGTAATGAGAATACGTTTCAACTGATGGTGACAGATACGTATTACCGAGAAATCAGATGAAAGACCGACCTATTTGAACAAGCAATACACTTTTCAAATCCTTAGGAAAAACGGTTTTGACAGGTGCAGAATGTTTAGAAAATCAGAATATTTAACCTAAGCTGCACAATCTTAACTTCCGGTTTATTTATAAAAACATGTACGACTTTCAAATCATCTTTCATTAAAGAATCTTTCAGATCATACAGATGCTTACAGCGCCAAATAATTATTATGAAAATTTCTTTCAATAAGACTGAATTTGATTCTTGAAATGGTAAAGAAATTAACTATTAACTAAAGACAGGTATTCAACACAATCTCTGTACTATGATACTGAGACACAATGATTTGAATCAGGTTCATTTTGTCGAAAAAAATAAATTGTAGACTATTATTGGGTGTCAGCAGGCTTAACTTTCAATAATGAAATATCACACAGTAATTACTAGTTTTGTGACCTAGATGGATAAACAGAAATTAGCATTTGCATTTTGTTTCACTGGTCACAAAATCTGCGAATTCCTTCGCATAAAGGGAAGGAGTTTGTTTAGACTGATTTTGACTTTGTTTTCCACTGACCACGCCTGACAAGTATAATAAATTTAAACTGATGTACCATCATACAGTAAAGCAGTTTGATCAGTTATGAAAACGACATTTACAGTTTCCTACGACAAAAGAAGACATGATTCATAGAATCAAAATTTACGTATAAATACTAACATTCATTTTCCTTTTATTGCAAGAATGTTACCAAAACAATACGCGCATTTTCTGTTGACGTTACAACATGAAAGCTTTCTAAGTGTTTATTTTTTCTAAGGTTAGGAAAACGTGTTTTCTTTACGTTCTAAATTGCCATTCATTTTATTAAAAGATCCAGTGAACTACAGGTGTTGTAGAACATTGTTAAATTTTAGGTTGTCCCTTTAACTTCACATTTTACACTTTGAACAATAAACTTTGAGTAAAAATTAGGCAAACCTTTGTATTCCAGGCACAAGTTAGAACTTTATACTCACAGCAAGCCGCATCCATTTAATACCTTTGAGATCATAGTGTTTCAGAGTTACAACAACATAACTTATAGGCATTTAACTGTCTTAAAAGGACTGGAATTTGGAAATAATGCGCATATGTCAACACAGAATACGGAGACTTGATCAGTCAAGGAATATGTGTTAGTATTATTACTACGTAAAATCATTTTTATTAATTTTACGACTACGTTAAAAAAATACCTTGGTTTAAACAGAAGTTCTAGAAACAAAACTTAATTCTCTCGCCTATTATATCAAGTCTGGATGAATGTTTTTTTTTTTGTTGTTTTTAATCTCTTATATATTTTTTTCTTTAAAAGAAACATTTTAGTTTATACCATATTCATTTTAGTTCGATTGTGTAGGAAGCTATTAGCGCATAGACACACTCTCGAATCCGTTCCTGGAACCAAACAGTACTAAGCAATGAGTGTAAAGTTTCTTACTTAAGGAAACAACAGCTTGCCCCTGACTGGGTTTGAACTCATTCGGCTAGCAATCCTTTGACTACTAGTCCGACACGTTAACCATTCGGTCACGCCGCCACCAAAAGAAAAATGTCAAATAACTACTCTGAAAGTCAAGTATTTGCATGTATCACATTGTTTTATTAATTTCAGGAGGAACAGATCATTAACTGTGCAAATATTCAAAGGCAATTATGCAGCAAACTGAATATTTTTGTACCTGATACGACAATATATAGTTGCATGGTTAAACATAATCAGAAACTGAAGCACTGAATATCCTTAATGCTGTGTAAATTAACTCCTGGCCTCCATTAACTGCTTTTTAATGTTTCCTTCCGTCGAGTTATAGGGTTTTTTTTACATTTTAACTTTGCCTCGACTTATTACTTTTCAAACATTTTCCTTGAATAGTTTTATTGTTGTTTTTATTCTTTTCCCGGTTTATTGCTTTTTATTCTTTCTCCCTGTTGCGGTTTGTTGCCTATGTTAAAAGTTATCTCTTAACCGCTGTTTACTGCGTTTTTTTTCTTTTCTCCCCATGGCTGTTTATTATCCTTTTACGTTTCTCCATATTGCAGTTTATTGCCCTTTTACGTTTCTCTATATTGCGGTTTTTCCTCTCCATTGCGGGTTTATGGCGCTTCTACGTTTCTCCCTATTGCGGTTTATTGCCTTTTTACGTCCCTCTCTGTTGCAGTTTATTGCCCTTTTATGTTTTACCCTATTGCGGTTTATTGCCCTTTTACGTTTCTCTCTGTTGCGGTTTATTTTCCTTTTACGTTTCTTTCTATTGCGGTTTATTGCCCTTTTACGTTTCTCCCTATTGCGGTATATTGCCCTTTTATGTTTCTCTCTGTTCCGGTTTATTGCCCTTTTTTGTTTCTCTCTATTGCGGTTTATTGCCCTTTTACGTTTCTCCGTATTGTGGTTTGTTTTATAATCTTTTAGTAGCAAATACCTCTTCTAAAATTGTTCAATGACAGCTGTGTCAGACGTGTTTTCTGGCCTACACAACAGTGATCGACTTCAATGTGACCTTTATGACAAGCTGTTTGTTGATGAAATTTCTAAAAAGAAATACGTATGTGCCTCATAGTTATAACTCGTGTTCAGGTGTAAGTGATCATGATTCTTCTTTTGAAAAGTAATTAAAAGATCTATTACATGTGCAAACCATTGCAGTCCACGTGCAAGGGTTAACTTACATGGGACATTGAATCGTTTACAGTCACAAGAGCGCGTCACAAACATCACTTTTTCTTCTGTTTTGCCTAGACAAAACTCATTTATATCAACTGATACATAAATTGACACCTGAGTAGCTTCTATTTATTTTCGCTTTCTCCACCATTAGATGCTTTGCAACATATAATTGATATCAGCTGCCTATAGCAAAAACTAATTTTGAAAAAGACTAATGAATTGTGGCTAGAATGAACGGCTTTTAATTTAACGTAACAGCGGGAAAGTGCAGGCTGTAGCTTCCATTTCCAGAATATTTCAGTTGTAGTTTCATTCTATTTTCTGGTCGACAGACTGAATATAAAACAGGTTGTAGCTTTTACTTTAAAACTGGAAAGCAAGTTCTAGCCTCGTGATACTAAAACTGTTATCCTGTCGACTCAATTTCAGAATAATAGCTCGTTCCACTATACAAATGTAGAAAAAGTGTGAAATATCACTTAAAAAGAAGGACGGTCAGTGTGTTTTGAGAAACACTGGTCCTATGAATGTTTTATGACACACGTTATATTACGTTTACGTTACGATCAAAGTGAGAGTAAAATGTCAACAATTCAATTTCCGTTTATGTGTTACCATTACCATTTTTTTCACTAAAACATACCCATTGTTGAAATAAAAGGTTGTACTGTCGTAGAGTAAAGCTTAATACAGTAAAACACTTTGTTGACTGACAAAATTGAATTCAAATTTCATAACTTAACTGAGTTATTTTCATTTATATCCGTTTTAACTGTAAAATAAAGCTTCTTCACTTCTTTAACATAAAATCTGAATGTTCACTGTGTCTTGACCGTATCTGAAAACGATATATATTTTAGTATGGCCGTAAAAGTTACAAATAAACAAAATAATAGTATTTGTGTTTGTAACTGTAAAAATGTAACGTTTTCAATTTGTTTCAAGAATATTGTATAATTAATAGATTTTTAAGAATATTGAATGAGTAAATCGTTCTTGGTGTACTATGAAATAACAAAAATAGCATCTCCGCTATATGATTTCATGGCAATTGTATGCAACATTTACTCAGAAGATGAATCACTCATTATTCGGTTATTATATATATGTCAAAGCATATGACTGGTTAATTTGTCATGTGTCCCTTTTCATGTGTACCATTGCGTATAAACCAGCATCCTATTACAAAATTTTATGTCAGAATTAAATAACGTCTATGATACTTTAACCCGTTGGTCTTCCTAAGTTATGTCCTAAATCAAATGAAAGTATATTCGCATTGGAATGTTCTCTATAGGATGCCTTCTTATAACTGTGTTAGACATTTTCAAGTCTGAAATGATTACTGTGAAGGCGCTATCTTTAAAGTGTTCAAAAGGACACACTATATCAGTTGTTTTTATGTTACAAAAATACGAATACTAAAAATTCTGTGTGTAAAATTCTTTAAGTTCTTCAGTATTTTACAAAAGGTAAGGAAATTGGTATACTCTCGGAAATTACTTGTAAACGTTAAATAAGAGTCTTAAGACAATACATTACAGAACTCAAATGATAGGATAAAACATTTATCCCTGGTCTGTAATTATATAATTGCCCGTGTGAGTATATATATATATAAGTAACGTGCCTGATCTATATAGTCCGCTTTTAGGCAGCGTAGATGCTCTTACTGACGGCATTTTCCCTAATCTATAGGCAAGACTTAGAATGAAAAACATATAAGAAAGAAACAGGTACGTAATATAATGATAAATGTTCGATATATCTGGCAAGCCTTTTTCTGATTATTTACTACTGACTTTTTTCAGTATAATTATTCTATGTTGGCAGCGAGAACCAATTATTGTGTTGTGTCAGTTAAATTATAGTTAATAATGACTGCAAGATTTCTGTATATTGATAAATTTATAACGAAGGCAAACGCGATATCTAAATAACGAATCAATTAATGAAATTGTCCAATAACTTGACTTCTTTACCAAAAAGTCTGAGCAATTTTGAATACCCCTATTACATCTGAAAGCAAACGGAAAGAACGGAGACATTTTATTATAAAGTCTCGGAAAATAACAGACATTTGTATCTAACAGAACTTTGATTAAATACTAAAAGGCTATTTTCTTAAAATCTGAGTAAGTTGAATCACTGACAAGTCTGGCACAAACTTCAATGAATCTTTTTGTTTACATTTTGCAAACATTCTTTCATCAATAGCGATCTTCATAGAGCATTTATAGACTAACCCTCCTTTCGCTTTTCATATAATTTATCAAACCTGAACAGAATGAACAGAATGGTCTATAGTGTGTTTGATGAATTTCAGCTGAAAACTCTCATATGGCTTTTAATAATAATATGAATAGGTGTGTTATATATCTTGATTCTCTTCGAGATTTATTTATACAAATATTGAACTCGGAGCTGTTTTTTTGTTGTTGTTGTTGTTTTTATAGTTGTCTTATCGCCTAGCAGCGTGGTTTCACCTCCAGTCATTGCACAAGTATCTAAAATCATAACAATAATTATTATCTAAAATATTTTTCTTATAAATAAATTTGTAAAAAGTGCAATTTATTGTTGATTATGTTTGCATTTCATTTCATTTCCTGCAAAATTCACCAGTTCGCTATTCATAACCATATCGCGACATGAATGACAGTCAATTACAACAACAACCACCCTTTCACAAAATCTGAACTCATTCCATACAGGGCGTCGCGCTTGGGCGCGGACGCCAATAACACTCATAAACTCCATAGGCTTCTCTGAATCTTATCAAGCGTACGCAAAAATGATAACTGTTTCGTATGTCTCTTATGAGTAATATAATTCACTTTTAATCAAATGATCAGAAAAGTAATTTGTAGAACAAAGAACTATATGTCTCTCGTTATACTTTCACAGAATAAGATATTCAAAGTCATTAATTATAAATAATTTTTTTGAAGAACAAAACGAAAAAAACACCATAGTGTTTGTTGTTACTGTCAAAGTACCCGGTATAAGATGTTTAATGTTAAAAATAGAGTAGTTTTTAGAACAAAGAACAACATACTTCTGTTGTTCATTTCAAAGGATTAGCTATTCAGAGTTGTGACTAGAATAATTTGCAGAAAAGAAGAATAGATTTCTATACTTAAATATATTGCAGTGTTCTGGAAAACTACAGTCAACTTCTCTTATATTGTCTTGTATCGTAAATCTTTCTTAAGCATAACGCAAATCATCAGTTAATTGAGTAGTCAAAAAAGTAACCCAAGCCCAGCGGGAAATTGTTTATAACATTTTGTCGGAAGTTATTGCTCAGTTCTTATTCAATCGCCAAGAAGTCGCTGCTAAAAAGCAAAATCAGTTTCCTGACCAGGAAGTACAAATGAAATGGCATAGAATCAACCAGCCGCTGGTTACATTAGTTGTGTGTACAAGTGAATTATTGATACATTAACTTGATTTCAAACCAAGAGCACTTCAAATGGTGCATTTCCGTTATATGAAAGAGATGTGTTGGAAAATAGTTTAGCTTATTGAATAAAGGTTAAAAATTAATTTTGAAAGCAATAAATATACTTTCAGTCTATTGAAAACTGTTATATATCACAGAAGATATTAGGAAAAAAATGATTACTGGTAACCAATAACCGCATGAAGTAGTACTCGAAAATATTTTAGCTTACCATGCAATATTAATTTTCAAAATAACAAATAAATATTTAGATTAGTTTAATGAAAGATTTCCCTTGGGAAAATGTTGTATAACACAAAAAAATATTGTGAAGATATAAATAATGGTAACAAATAACTGCAACCGGTTTTATAGTGTAATTAAATGATGAAGCAGCAGTTTTTAGGGAAGGTTAAGCTAAAAAAAAAAGAACCTGCAAAATGTTCTATTTGCTTTCCTGGTTCATTACAAACTTCATTTAGAGCTATTGCATGCTGAAAACGCCCCTTCGCTTGTCGTAACCAAACATTTTTGCAACTGTATTATCAAAAATGCTTTGATGCATTGTCTGTTTTATGGGATGAACAAATAAAAAGTAACGAGAGCTTAATTTGATTAAATCTCTTGAGGAAAGAAACACATTTATCGTGTTATTGCTGTGTATAATTATTGCACTTTCATCTGATTCATATCAAGACCATTATTTTTATAATGTAGCATAATATCTTAGCCATAAAGAGGTTTAATATTCTTTGTTTGTATTTTAATACACCTAAAACTAGACAAAAAATAATGTTCATACCTTTAGGAATATCCGTTAGAATTAATTAAATAAGATACGTGCAATGCCATCTAAACGATAAAATTCACGACTTATAGATTTTACTCGAAAAACACGTGTTAAGACTTTTTGAAACTATGATAATATGATATATTTAACGTTTATAATGAAACTATACCTGAATCGACTGTTTAGTTTTTTGTTTTTTTGTTTTTGACGACCGACTTCCATTGAAAGGTATAGTTATTTTAGATTGTGGGGGAAAGTGCATCCAAGAAACACCCTTGGTCATTTTGCATGCTCATTGAGAGCAACGATATACGGAACGTCGGTGTAATGTTTCATTTGAAAGACAATAAATTGTGTATGGTAGGAGCGAGGAATCAACCCCTTGGTTACCAGTCCCTGTGCAACCTCTGGACCGCCGATACACCCCTGGATCGACACAGTGAATTATCAATTATGAACACTGCGAAGCAAACAAGACTTGATACAATTACATCCTTTATCTTCAAAGAAAAAAATGGGGAGGTGTTACAGATTATTATTGAATACAAAAAAACTGTCACCAGAAAAAAAAGCTAAAGGAAATGTAAAAAAAGACTTGGGAGGTCAGGCGAGTAATTTAAAGGAAAATTGAACGCCAAGTCAAAGGAAAATCACTTTTTCTTGAATATTAGAACGACCATCGTTTTCTGTTATTTCTCGAAAACACGATAAAACATATCAGCTTTATTACACGAAAAGCTCGAGTATACATCAATAATGTCATTAGTCTGTAGAACATTTAACATATGACTGTTGTGGATATCTTACGCGATAATATATATGTTCTTGTCCCTATCCTTACGCAAAACGTGATGCTTTGCATGCAGAATTGGACTACCTGCTCCTCCGCAAGAAGTAAATATTGCATGTTATCTATTGCATGTTGACTGCCCACCCTTCCACACAAAAAGTAGCACGTTGCACATAATCTGCCTCCTTCCTTACAAAATGTAAAGCATTAACAAGTGGAATCCCAGCTCTTTAAAAATAAGTCATGCAACGCATGATGATTGTTTGCTCTGTCTGAAAAACGTAATGCAATGCATGTTGATTGTCTGCTCTTTCTTAAAAACGTAATGCAATGCATGTTGATTGTCTGCTTTTTCTTAAAAAAAGAAATGCAATGCATGATGGTTGTCTGCTCTTTCTTAAAAAAAGTAATGCAATGCATGTTGATTGTCTGCTCTTTCTTAAAAACGTAATGCAATGCATGTTGATTGTCTGCTCATTCTTAAGAAGGTAATGCAATGCATGTTGATTGCCTGCTCTTTCTTAAAAAAAGTAACGCGATGTATGTTAATTGCCTTCTGTTTCTTAAAATAGTAATGCAATGCATGTTGATTGCTTGCTCTAATACCTTATCTGATTGATTTATTTAGAACAAAGCCTTTGACGCTAATTGTTTTCATTCCTACTATATTCACCGGTCAGCAGATATTTGTCAGAACAACACCCTCTGTCATCTTAAACAATAAAAACGGTGCAAAAGAGAAGGAAATAAATACATCAAAACTTTTGCAATTCATATCTAAGCATGAAATTTGTTTGTTTGTTTATGTTAATCGTATGTTATATAAATAATTGCAATTCATATCTAAGCATGAAATTTGTTTGTTTGTTTATGTTAATCGTATGTTATATAAATAATTGTAGCTGTTGAAAGCAATTAACATGAGATATCACACCTGTTATTGTCAATAATGACGGCATACACTAAAATATGTATCCAACAAAATCAAGTGAATACTGAATCTTGTCAGTGCTAAATTCTTCCTCTAAGAGCAGTCCCTGTCTAAGATAAGAGAAAAATACAATGAAATCTCAGAGTATTTATGAAGCATGTTTAATGATGCATTTTAAGCAAATCAAGAGTTACTTTTGTACAATACAATCGTGTTTTTTTAATAGATAGAAAATTGTTAGTTGAGCAGCAAATATATTTATACAAAAAGTTTTTTACATCGTTGTCTTTTATACTGCTCTAATGATAGTTCTTAGTTTTAAAAGTGCCCCGCTTAATACCAACATTCTACAGATGCTATTAACCTATTTTCTGATAACAGAATTTTTTTCTTCAGTATCTTATTCAACGATAAAAGTTCCATTTTTCCAGATATATAGACAATATAAACACAATTTTATCTTCCTTGGAATATCAAACAGTCTTTTCCGCTGAGATGCTATCTTTACGGATAATCCTCAATGCATTTTATGAGTGACCTGACCAAGTCAATAACAGTTTCTCTATGACATGGATACAAGGAAATGTTTCAAAGTTAAACTAACATCTGCATTTATTAAATGTCAACAACATAAAGGTATCATTTGCTGTAATTCAACTTCAATCACTTCCATAAAGCAACTGGTCGGCCTTTTAGAGTTATTAAATTCTTGAAACAAACATTTTGTTACCGATGAATGGCTGCTTTTACATAATTAGTTTGCATTCTCGAACAAATTTATGACAGAATAACCTTATGAAATTCCTACATGCAGCGCAATCTCATTTCACATATACTTTAGATAACAGAAAATGCAATGGTAACTCTCTCTCTCTCTCTCTCTCTCTCTCTCACACACACACACACACACACACACACACATTCCATTATTCAAACTGCAAAGTTTGAGGGAAAGTATTTAAGAGAGAATGTGTTGATACATACAGTACATTAAATTCGTAAACATGTCTATCAATGCAATGTCTATCTCTATATCTTCTATAACCTTTTTACTATGTAAATATTTCTGCCAGCGGGAACTATCTGTTTAATATAATCACAGATGATAGCAATAGTTTTAATCAAAATGAAAACAAATTGAGAAATAAAAGAACTTTAATTTTCAGAAACATTTGTAATAAATGTGGTGGTGAGATAAAGTGATTTAATATTTATGAAAAGTGGAAATTCCAAAATTCCAAAATCCAAAGTTCTAAAATCCAAAATTCAAAATTCTAAGAAGCTGCCGATGACTAATAGCAAGGTTTTTGGTACAGGGAATCAATGTTCACAGTCTATCAATGTACAAAAATAAGTCACGACTCCTGTGAAGTCGAAATAACACGAACCCACACCACCTGTGGATGGTGAAGGAGTTTTATATTCCAGTATTAGTTAACAGTATACCGTAGATTAACAAAATTTTAAATGACATGTATACACATTATGTTTTTTGTTGTTTATCTCGCAAATGAATTATGAGCTAGGACATTGTCAAACTAATGTGGTAAGCAAAAAGGAAAGATTAAAAACAGCTTTATATTGATGCCTACCAAGCATAATCATCAATATGTACTGCCATCGTCTACATCTCATTTAGTTGAACCATTGTGTTTGATCGAACAGCTTCTGAGTGATCAAGAACTAATGTTCAAGAACACAATCTACGACATAGCCAACCTTTTCCAAGTGTTCTTACGTCCTGGAAATTGTCTATAAATATTTTGTAATTTATGAGAGAAAGACTTAATTTATCTGTAATAGAAATCACCTTGACCCAGTGGGGCATTATTCATGGATATGTCGGAAAGTATTGCTCTGTTCCACTAAAATCATTAGGCAGTCTGTTGCCAACACCTATTTCCAGATTTATTCAAGACACGACCAGTACAAAGGTTCTTCATTTTGAATGCAGTTGTCAAATAAACGATAACTTTAGTTCAAATATTTCTTCTTTTGGCATTAGGACACCCAGAAAACGTTCATTTTGAATAACTGGCTATCCATCCAGAGATGTTACAACAACAAATCTCTTTAAAAAGCCTGACAAAAATGTTTACAGTTAATCTGTTGTGCTTTGAATATTTTTATTATTTTACTGACGCCTTGGGATTGGGTAATAATTCATTCAACAAAATTCACATTTACATGACTTGAAAGAAAACAGAATACTCTTATTTTAGGTCATACCTCTAAGTACTAAAGAACACATCAATGCTACATGTCACTATTTTCTGCTACAAGAGCGGCAGAGGGCATATCTCACTTTTATTATTTGTTTTATTCTACTGTTGCTATTTGTTACTAGAACTACCGACGCTCATCAATACGTATCTCTTCTACTTGGTGTTACCATCTCAAGTTATTTGGATGAGCGGAGATCCAAACTCTAAATACACATTTAAGTCGCCACGCAGTATCCACATTTAGCATAGTGCTTGCTTTACGAAGATATCTTCGCCTCATCAATTTACACCTGGAGAAAGCCCTAGATTAATGCCTACAAGTTAGCGTTATGTAGGAAAGCATCTGTGTCCTTAAGCTGCCTTTAAATTCTGCTGATATTCCATTTGGGATTACAACATACAGGAAACACTCCTTTATTTCCGCATGTTCACTCGTTGTAACTCTTTATCAACAAATGATCATTCTGATATTTTTACGGCAAATAACAATATCGTGATTTTCATTGTAGTGAATCCCTTGCCAGAAATAAAAAATTAAATGGTCTGTTTATTGCTGTCTGTCCTAGGTGCATACAGATGATTTGATTCATATCAAGTTAATTCATTTTTATTGTAGCATAACACTATTGGTAATATATAAAAAGGGTTTATTCATTATAAAACAGATAAATGAGCGCTAGAATAACTTGAAAATGATGGTGTTCGGTACACTTATAGGCGTGTCTCAATTTTCATATGATAAAATTTATGACAATTGGACAATGTTGTCAACAAATCTAGAATAATGTCTTCTAATAATAATACATGAATTTCCAGGAGAATTAGTTGAGCGTTTTAACACCTAAAGATTATTTGAAAATTTCATATTACAAGGCACTTTCTATAAAAAAATATCCAATCAGTTTTAAAAGAAATTGCATCGACTGTATCATAAAAGAGTTGTCGATAAGTTAACAGGAAATTAATTTTGATACCAATTATAGTTTTTGTCCAATGAAAAAGAGAGGGAAAAATGAAAATATTATCTAAAGTTTATTTGAAAGATAATAACTTAAATGTTTTTTCAGGTGTTCTGCTGTTCTAAAATAAGATACACGTGCGCCAAAACGCCCTGAAAAAGGAATAATTTTAGACTAAAAACGGAATCTTGTCTCGACGGTTTTTTTTTTCAAAATTACCTACGACTATTACTGAAATCCTAAATATGGCCTACCTAATTAAAGAAAACGTAACAGATTATCCAACAGTATATCAAATCAATAAAACACATTTCAATCGCTGAAATAATGACTAAAAACAGAAGAAATATAGAATGTATAATACAAAGTTATAATAGAAACATTCAAAATGTCAAGCAAGGCAGTAAAATCAAACATATTAATCATAATTCATGCATGTGCATAAGATTCTAAAAAGGTAACAAAACATTCTATCAAAGTTCAAAACCTATTTAAAAACAGAATATATTTTCTTTTCTTTTTTTAAGTATATTTTTACAGCTTCTGTAAAGTAATGTTGTTCCTTGTTCAGACTACATGTAATGGCATTGCTATTTTTACTTCCTTATTCTTTACCAAAGTCAGTAACACGCGATGGTAACACGGAAACAATGAATGCCCCCTCGTGACAGTTTTCCGAAGACAAAGACCTAGATAGGCGACTTTCTTATGTTAGTTGTACACTTCGGAAGTAGAAGATCACCTCCTGTTTATTTCATTTCATTTTCAAATCTCTCTATTGCTGTATTGTTCAGATATTGCTATCATCACGAAAAAGCAATAAACAGATCATTTTCTGACAAACTATTTACCGGTTATGCTGTAACGTTTGAGGTTGAAGTAACTGAAATTTGTAGTCCACAGAACATTTATAATGCAATACAGTTTCTATTATTTTATCTCCTTTTGTTATTACTATTATTATTATTATTATTATGAAATTTTGATTTGTTTATCCTCTTTGCTTTAAAATAAATTTCGTAAATAGTGCTCAAGTAATTATTATTATTATTATTATTATGAAATTTTGATTTGTTTATCTCCTTTGTTTTGAAATAAACCTCGTAAATAATGTTCAAGTAATTATTATTATTATTATTATTATTATGAAATTTTGATTTGTTTATCCCCTTTGTCGTAAAATAAACCTCGTAAATAATGTTCAAGTAATTATTATTATTATTATTATTATTATGAAATTTTGATTTGTTTATCGCCTTTGTCGTAAAATAAACCTCGTAAATAATGTTCAAGTAATTATTATTATTATTATTACTATTAAATTTTTATTTGTTTATCCCCTTTGTCTTAAAATAAACCTCGTAAATAATATTCAGGTAAGTAAGGCATTGCTGATGTAATACTTGTTCATTTTCAAATATTAATTTCTATTTTGCTAAGACATCTAAGCGGGCGAGGTCCTTACTTCTGTTGTTAAATCAGGGCATTGGATAGACCTCTGAAGTCAAGACTTTTCTTATTTTGCACTATCCCTTAACCCTGATCTTCTCATTGACTCTGCCTTTGTGACCATTGAAGACCAATCCGTGCTATCTGGTCATGGTCTGCACTATTCGGCATTCAGTCGTTCAATTTTCAATTAGCACCCCATAAACCATCAATGGATCAGTCCAAATTATGAGATGTACTAGTCCATTATAGATATTGAAAGGGTTAAGGGTTAAGCGACAGAGTAGCCTAAGTAGTGATCAGAAAAATATTGGTTTCAAACAGTTAAAAGTCTAAACAATAAACCAAACGGTACCCAAATAAGAATGCAAAGTGCGACTTACTTTTTCGTGAATTTTCTTAATATAATCAAATTGGTCCATATTTCTTTTTCGTTACTTGTAATTTTTTTCTGTCTCATTTGTCTCAGTAATGTCTTGCAGTACGATAGGGAACTGCCATGTAGGCACAGCTTAGGTTTAAAAGGACAGCCAACATAGATAAAGATAGGGCAATTTCAGTAGATCTTATTCTGTGCAGAGATGATCTTCTGAGTGTGATATGACCACTTATGAGACTCATATTAAATACATAGACATATAAAATAATATTCCCAGACAGTTTATAGGGTCAGTTAACTGATAAAGCTTCAGTATTAATACTGGCAACTTTATCTTAAACAACTTGGTTAGATCATTGAAACATTTTGTAAGAAAAAATATATATAAAGAATCATTAGATAGGGACCCGCCTATATGAGCATAGGGTACACATGACATGTTTGCTTGTAACAATACAGGAATAATGTTCTGCTAATTTGACTTTCTAAATACTGTCTCATAGCTGCGAACGAATGAAGAAGTTTATAAATAGATAACGAAGGAACCCGAGTTTTTGCGAATACGATGCTTTTATAATTTACTTAACCAAGTCTTTTTCAGTGCTTAATTGAAAATGAAAATGGCCAAAAATGTTCAGTAAAAAAATTTAGATGGTGACATTCATACATTGCGTGATTTTTTTTTTATTATTAAAAGTCAAAGATATAAAATCTGGATTATTCTGGACTCTTTAAACAATTGTTCAATTCGAATATTGTTAAAATCTGACACTTTTAGGGCCTTATTGTGCCAATATGTCGGTTGACTCTCCATCAATTCTTTAACTGTTTCACAAAAAGTGAAAATGAGAACACCCTTTGAATAACCAGTCGTACATTTCTACAAAATCAGAAGCTACAGGAGACGTTATATATAGTTATTTTCAAAACAACTGATTTGTGCTGATGTGCTTCCGTAGAAAATCAGACATGACCAATCTATTTATCACAATATATTTATTGAGAAACGGGTTTTGCTCCCACTAAGTAAAGTTGAATACGGTAAACCATTTTCATGTCTGGCCCATTCATTTTAAATTTACCACTAAACTGGAAGACATGGTTTGATTTATATCCGTCTTAGAAATGACAGAGGTTTTTGTTACTTCTTATTTACAAGATTTCTAATATTCACCATGTTTTTTAGCATTTATATCATTTATCTTGCCGGGTATTTATCTCGGCTATTTTGATAACGGATATAACTTCAATATATTCAATAATGTGCCAATTATGGAAGGAGTGAATAAAACTGGAATTCAGAAGGTTTCCGAGCTAACATGAACAGCAGTATGTGTGACTATGTTTATTTGGTTTATTTAGGATATTGTTCAAGAGCTTTACCTTCATGTAATCAGTCTCGATAAACTACTTGTTGTTGAACTAAAGACTTCTAGTCGAAAAAAAATCAGTTTTGATAATTCGTATCTACAAAGATCCGCAATTACTAAAGCACGTGTCTGCCACATGTCTTGTCAAAGGGCTAACTTCATGTGGCAAGACTAGACTTAATCAACGATTATCAGGCTTCTAGAACCAACGTTTTACAAGACTTTCAGGAATTTACCATCAAACCCTACAGTTAACTTAGGGCAATGTGTTTTGATAACATGTAAATTATACCTGTTCACTGATAACTTTTGCAGCCAACCTAAGCAACGATGCCAGTTTTTTCTTTGTTTCAATCTATCTAGTCGCCTTGTTTTATATTAAGATATTGAAAACATAGACTATATGTTCAAACTGATAATTATAATGTAACAAAATGCTGAAATAATACTTCTTAATGTATACAAACTGTCTTTTAAACGTGCCAGTGTTCCAAGATAGTTTAAAGTTGGCAATACAAGCGTTATAGAATTCAGCTATTTTTTAGTTTCAACGTTATATACCTCACTACAGAGTTTAAACAGTGTTTCCAGCTAGTAAATAATTCAAAGATACATTTTCAATGGGGGGCATTAGTGGATTATCTACCCTGAATACTCTCTGATATTACATTGGTCCTTCCATTTGGATTCCTCTGCTTTTATCGCTATTTTCTCTTTTGATATTTTGATAATTAAACCTAATTATTTGCAATGGTGGTAGTCGGATTACACATTAAGTTTAGCAACATGTGTTAACACCATTATCTTTGTTTTTTTGGTAATCCTATATTTTTATATTATTTAATATATAAGTGACAATTTTCACAAGTAAAATTCAAGACCATCACATTAAGAAACAAGGATAAAGTCAGAGGATTCCAACTGAAAGGACCAATGTGCTATTTGGTCTACCTTTGATGTTGTCTGAGTAAGGGAGATAATTTGTTATCAGGAATGCCCCTCATTATTGGCAGTCATGTATTGAAAGAAAGGTTGGACAACATGTTCTAAAATAATCACTCAAACTCATTATGAATTTTCGTTTAGAAATAAACTTTTACTTAATAAAACTCTTGAGTTTAAAACAGGACAGGTTTCCCTTTCTAGAACTTACAAGTTTAAAACCACCAAAAATTGATCTTTTTCTAAATAAATTCCACGTACTTCACAGAGCTGTAAAACATAGCAAGACTCTTTTAGAATCGTACAGAGAGTTTGAAGGGAATCATGTTTCAAACAAAATTTAGTTCATGTAAATATACTCCTGAAGTGATCAATCTCAGCAAATTTCCAAATCGGGATGTGTGAAACAAGTCCCATGAATTCTATTGTAAATAAACTGCTACCGAATTGCTAAAAATGTCGAGCAAAATTATTCTAGGGAACAAATCCTAAGAAAACTGAAAACTATTTCAAGCAGCCATTACTAGTATTCGGATATCGGATATCATTGTTCGATCTCTGACGGACTGAATTGATGGTGAATATAATTAATTTTCTAACGACTTTATTTTCTTTCTAGTGTTTTTACTTTTACACTTTAGAGGGGGTTGGGGTTCTTCAATGTTTGTTTTATTACCAAAAGCAGTCACAACAAAAGTAGTGAAAACAATAAAAGATATTTATACTGTATACCGTTATCGTGTAAGTCACATGTACTTAAACAGTTCTAAAAACAATACAGCTTGAAGCAAAAAAAAAAGATGACGATGAAACCTTTTTACTTGCATATACTTTGCAGTTACATCAATATGAAAATGCTTCGGCTACTGGGATACATACATTGCACCAGCTGTGGAAGAGCGACGGTCTATTGCCTCTCTCTTTCGCAAACAAAGGTAAATGTACGCCACAGTGATAGTATCAATTCACATGGACCCAGTGGGAAATTCTTCATCAACATTTATGGAGGTTTATTGTCCAGTTATCATAGAACAGTGTGGTAGCTGGTGTTATGAGCAGACGCTAAGTCCAAGATTCAGTCAAGGTTAGAACATCAGAAATGCCTTAATCTTTATAGCTGATTGACTATGGCTTCTGATCGTAAAATAGAAATGCCGTCATTTTATGTCAAACAAAGAGTTTGATCTGATACAGTTGCTTAGCAACTCAGTTTTAAAGCGTCTTATAAGTCTTCCTCCACCACGATTAATAACTACTTCAGGTGTCTTATATTATGGTAAAACAAATATAAACACTCTGCTAAAATTCTTGATAAAGTTTGTCTATTAAAACATTATCTAAACGGAATTCATGATAAGTCTGACGATAAAGATACATAACTGCAAATCATATCTTTTACTATTTTTATTTAAAGTTGGCGTCAATGTGATCTAAAATTTCTCAGTTTTTAAACAAAATATTTTACTTTTTGGCCTTGCTAGTCTAGAAGTCTAGGCTGCAAATGGTTGATTTGAGCAACTTCTTGATGTAAAAGATAGCACATAAACCTCCATTTTGTTTCTCTTGCTGCATGCACCCATATGTTATGTCATAATTTCTACTTACTGAGTTGTTTCATCTTAGCTCTAGAAAATCATTTCTAGATTAATGATGTGCAGAAACATCTATCGAAGGAATCTACAAACAGAATAAATATTAATGTCAGGGAGAGTAGAAGCAAAGGGAAAAGACTAATAGTTTTCTTGTCCTCAGAGAACGAATTTATTCAATTTTTTCTGAAAGAATCACGTCAATCGGTCCCAGGAGATCAGTCATTAGATATCTTCGTGTCAATAAAGTATTCATATTCCTTAGACTTTGTTTCCTTTTTTGTCTGTTCACAGCTGCTTAGAGCAAATGAATTCACCGTACTGGCGACAGGTTTTTTTTCTTCCTTTTTTTACATGATTGTACTTTACAACTGTGGCTCAGTTTGACAAACATAAATGTTCAAGTTTTAGAATACAAAACCTTATTATATTAAACTCCTTTTAAGTGAAGCTTAAATACTTTAACTTTTCTGATTTTGTTGAAATACTGCATATATATATATATATTTTCTTGTAATTCGTCACAAACAAAATGACCATAACCATGGCAAAAGTTTTTTTTAACATTTCTTTCTTATATAAAAATGATGTTACATGGATAAAACACAATGTCGAATAATAACAGCAGATTTGTAAAAAGGTAAAATTCATTGATAAAGGTATAAAGTTAAACAATGCAGTAGCTAAATTTTAAATATATAACACCTACCATTACTATACTGCCAACAGGAAAACAGTAGAATCCGACGTCAAATTAGGGTTAAGACGTCATTTTAAGGAATATTAACATTTCAATCATTTATCCTTCCAAATAAAATAACAAATTTCAAGGTTGGTGTTAAATGTCAAACTTCTTCACATGTTTTAATATTGATATAATTAAAATCTTAGTTCAAATGAATAAATATGCATCAAAGAGAACATTTCGTACCAGGGTAGTTTTCGTACCACCGATAGACTTACAGGCGAACCACAGCAATAGTTTCTTTTCTGTTTAGCTTGTATATTTCTTACACTTTGGTATTAATCCGTTTAATACTAATGAAGCTGAATAATTTTACAAGAACTTTACATGAATACTAAGTAATTATCTCTTCCAGGATTTCATATATTTTTCAGAGGGGGAAATAGTTAGGAATCTTCTCCTTTTGATATATCAATACAGCGTGCATTGATGTTATCGGATGTTTTGATGTTTTTTGTGCTATTTGCAGTGTTCAAATAAAATTATATTACATTAATGTTATTCGACAGAATCCCTTGATAGACACAAAACAGAATGGTCTGCTGTTATAAATATACGTGTCAAATTTACGTTTATAATTTGATTCATATCAAGTTCATTACTTTATACTGTTTCATAATATCATTATCATATATATATGTCTTCGCGTTCCGTGTAGTACTTTACAGATAACATTGGCTAACCCAGGAAATATTAAAGAGAAGGCGTTTGTAAATGTGATTATTACATATGCAAGAAGAAATAATGCTATCAAAAAAACGCTGATTAATATCGCAAAGGTAATGCATTTCGCAGAAAGATTTGCCATTAACTAGCAACGCCTAAAGATTATAAATGTATTTTACCTGAGAACGTAGAGGACAACAGACAGTTGGCATCAAAATTTACTATGTGTAATTTAGAGGGTTCTATTCAGCCTCTAACTTATACCAGATAGCTTTATATAAGCATGTGAAAGACATAAAGAAATCAAAATTCAGCATGTGTAAGTCAGAGGTGTACGAATATTTTAAAACAAAGAAAAACAAAAGAAGGGAGTGCATTGACCAACTAGGTGTGTTTGTTGCAAATTTACACTTTATTCACACGTTATTCAGCCATTATGACGTCATATGACATGACTGAATTTGTTCAGAGTAAATAAACGAAACCCTAGATATATGTTCTTTCTATTCAAAAAATTTATGATCAGATGATCAGAAACAGAATCATTATTGTTTTACCATGATCATAAATTCAATCATCAACTATATCATCATTACTGTTATCATTTCAGCAAAAAAAAATGGTTATCTGAATCAGAATCGTCGTGTAAACTAGATTATTATAAAAAATTTAGGCCACATTTTATGCCAGCCGATTATTTGACAACTGTCTATGTTGAAGCTCATAGAACTGCATTGGAGAGATTTAAATGTTCATCACATAACTAGGTAGAAGAAGGCCGTTTTAGGAATATTATTAGATTAGGGAGAATATGTAGTAGATGTAATATGAATCAAGTTGAATCAGAATTTCATTTTTTGTTAGTATGTCCTTTATATACGGAGTTATTTTTACACAATCCTTCTTTGAATAAATTCTCTGAACTTATGTCTACATCTAAACGATCTGTTCTTGTTAAGCTTGCAGGATTTATTTATCTTGCTAAGAAGATTAGAAATGATAGCGTTTAATGTATTGAAGTATATATATTTCATAAAAGAATACACCATATATTTTCAATGTATTGCAAACCTAATTTATGTAAAATTGTAATGTCTTTGATCCTTTGTATAAGTATGTTATTCGATAATACTTCAGTAAATGCCACCGTTAAAAAAACTATAAATTCTCATACTTTTCAACAGAAATGGATTATCAAACCGCCAGATTGATGTGTTGGCGAAAAACGTGTATACATGTTTATGCTTATAAATATTTTGACTTGACCTGACTTATAAAATCGTAACCCTAAAGTCTACCAAAATTATTACAAGTTTACTTTTTATATTAGTCGGCAAATAGATTTACCTACCACATATTGAATTGCCTATAAACTATATATCAGTGAAGGATTTCAGATTTTTGTCAGCACAAAACAAAAAAAAAAAACGAGAAATTTCCGATTAAAGTTGTAACTGAATAATAAGAATTACTCTAAATAGATTTTGAACGCTGATTACTTTTTACCCTTACCTCAACAACCTATCTTAAAAATTAAAAGTCTAAATGACCCTGCAATTTCTTTTACTTGAATTTGCATGGTTTTTATTTGTACAT
This sequence comes from Cyclina sinensis, assembly GCA_012932295.1. Classification (NCBI taxonomy): domain Eukaryota; kingdom Metazoa; phylum Mollusca; class Bivalvia; order Venerida; family Veneridae; genus Cyclina; species Cyclina sinensis. The sequence goes on from JAAONU010000003.1 coordinate 4,543,289, forward strand.
AATCAAATGTTACTAAAGTGTATAACTTAAAGATATTCACTAAGAAAAAAAGTTAACTCCCATTTATCATACTTAAATATTGTCAATGATCTTTCATGACTGGCCTAGCATAAATGCAAGTTTACAACCATAGGAAAAAGGTATGTTTATTTGACGTTTGGAATTAAAGGACCTCTTTATTACATGTAATATTCATGATTTCTCATAATTCACTGTGTTTTAACATTTATCTTGAACGTTATCTATCTTAATCATCTTGACCACTGGTATAATTTAAGACTGTGTCAACTCTTTGACGCATTGTTTCATAAAGCCTTTAGGACCCACGATCTGAAATCTCAGAGGTCTAATTGTCACGACAAAGGCTGTTAACTCTTACTTCCCTGTGATAGCTTTTTGTCCAAAAAGTCTGACATATTTGATAGGTGATTAATCTCATGGGAAATCACTGGGTAGTATCGGTAACATTTACGTTATTAGGCTGGGACAAAACCAGGTAATCAGGTTACCATACAATGAATATGTCCAAGTTGTCATTCCAAAATCTTATTCTAAGGACCATCTATTTGTTTATGTCATGTTTGACAAGCCATCAATTTTTCTTTCATACCAACTCTGAGGAGATAATGTGACACGTTACTTAAGTGCGTGTTGATAAAACAATATGCTCTGCAAAAGTCTGACACGCGTAACTATTTAAACAGATATTACTTTCTAGCTGCACTTAAAATATAATTGATTATTTTATTCGAGACGACTTTAACAACAACCGTAAAAACAACATATTTCATAACTGTGTGTGAAAACAAACTGAAATTGTTGCATTAAATGTAGTGAAATATAACTATATATCGAAATGTATCAGCATATCAACAGTAGAATCACCATCATGAACAACAGTATTGTAAACAACAGCATTTCCGACTTTGTATGAATTTGGTTACCGTCGTACACTTAAAGTTAAGTCAAATCAGATGTTTTACAAATTCTAATATCGAATATCAACAACATCGTCAAAATTGTCTTCATCCTAACAAATAGAATCATTATTGTTTTACCATGATCATAAATTTAATCATCAACTATATCATCATTACTGTTTTCATTTCAATAATGACATAATTATGGTCACATTATGAATAATATCATAATTTTGACATCTTCATCAACAATATCATTATTGTTTTCATCATAAAAAATTATCATTACTGTTTTCAACCCCAGCAATGCTTTGTTATTGTTTTCGTCATCAACGGTACCAACATAATTGAATTCATCCTCAACATGTTTATCATTAATGTATTTATGATCAAGAAATATCATTATCAATGATACACGTTAGGCGAATTTAAATATATCAACGATGCATTCATGGCAAACAATATAAAGTTTATGGAATTTTATTCAGTTGTTGCATTCCTTCTAACCTTTAAATGAATTTACTTCATTTTTAATACTTTAAAATTACTAACATATTATTTGAGTAATATTTGATGTCATAATGTTTAAATCTTTATCACGAATCGAGCTTAGATGCCAATACGTAATAAGAAACAGCAGAAACTTACGATTAATCAAGATAATTTGATTTATTTAATGGATACATTTCAGGAAAGGTACTTAGATAAGAGAAGTATGTGAGGGTTATTAAACTCGGTTCAAAACTCACCTGTGCAGTTAAATGTACAAAAAAAATGATAACCTCTAAATAGAGCAAACAGTTTGCTTTCATTCAAGATTCCAGTTTATTTCTAGAAGTGAACAAGAGCTGCAACTGTAAGAGACAAATGCCCCCGAAGGCTATTGTCTGCAAAAACTGTTAGGCTAAAAGCATGTTATTTGAGTGAAATGACAAATCCGGACGAAAACACACAGAAAGGCAGCATTAACTGAGGACAGAGAGACATACAGACTAACAGTCTGCGACATAATGCCTCAATGTTAACTACACCGGGTTATTTCAAAATCATGAAAGTACCAATGAGTTACAGAGCAAACACAAACAAACGTATGATGTATTCTAAATTATTTCGTAGTACAAAAGACGGACAAATAGGCAGACGAATGGTTTATGACACATGAACATTTGTGCCATCTTTCATAGAAGTCTGTAATGTACTAATGGATTTATGGCTGACCTATAATTACATGTAGAATGTACAGAACTAACGCAGTACTTTTGTTATTTGCCAGTGCAGAGGAACAGATAGGAAGACAGACAGACGGACAAGTTGCTACACAATGCCTCTATCTGGTGACTATTGCGTCAGTTCATTTCATAATCCGTTTATGTATTATAGGTTACACAGTGGACAATATTCTTCAATATTTGGACAAAGATTTCTGACCTTAACTATAAAAATCCGGGCCTTTTTATCGACTGATGGACATTTATTGATCAAAATCCTTTAAAAAGTTTTTATTCAAAATTCTTTAAAAAGGCTTTCTGAGACAGAGAACGGGTACGAAACATATATGGACGTACGGGACAAAAACTGTGCGACCTCGTTCGGAGGCATTTTAAAATTATATAAAATGAAACCACGAGCTTTCAACTGAACGGCTGCCAGCAGTGAGAACTGTAAATAATCCATCAAGTTACAAATGACAGACTGATATAGTTTGGTCAGGTTCAGCACTTAACAAATTAAAGAAACAACACGTTTAATCAACGAAAAGGTACGATCAAATAGTCGTTTCAAGTCAATACTGAGAAAGTTTTTTTGGTTTAAACAATATTTATTCACTATAAGCACATTGTTATATTACAGACAAAATTAAAGAATTCATCGTGACAGGATTAGAGAAAGAGTGTTCTTTTCCTTTGAAAAAGAGTACAATATCATAAATGTGGACAATATTTGGTCCCAATAATCGTCAAGTCTGATCCTAGGTAATAATGTAACGATAAAGTATAGAAGAGTGGATGACAGTAAAGAAAGCGAGGAAGGGAACAGGATGTGAAGTTTGATGAGAGTCTCAGCCGTTCTTTTAAGTTCGTTCAAATCTCTTTGTTGCCACAATATATTGTGGACTTGTAGGAAAATATAGGTGTTCAGCTCTGAATTAAGATGTTCGCAGTCTGTTAACAATTTGTGCACAAGTTTAGGGCAGGGGAGATTCGAAAGATAATGTCGTCGATGAGATTCTTAATTTGTGCAACTTGTGCAGCTTGATCTGTTGTACAATTTAATCAAACAACATCACAGTATTCAAGTAGGAGTCTGATAAAACTAAAATACATCTTTTCTAAAGATTTGCGATTTACCAAATGTTTAAAGTGCCTGAGAATAGAAATTCTTTTCCAGGCCTTTTCTAACATAATCTTTATAGTTCTGGACCATTTGGCATCATGAGATAAGGTTAATCCGAAACATTTATGTTCATTTACTTCGTCTATCACAGTATTATTCGAAAAAAGATTAGAATGTATTGGCTTGAAGTTTTTTCTACTATTTATTAATGACTTCGTTTTACTAGCATTAAGAAAGTTTATTTAAAATTGAGAAAAAAAGAAATACTATAAAAAAAGTATCGAGAAAAAGTTCTAAAAGTAAAGAAACGGCTACTTTACAAAGCTGGCTAGTGCCCCTCACTTAAACACCAGTTTATGAAACGGGAAAATATGCCAAATTTCCTTAAATGATGAAAGCAAGAACTGAAGAATATGTTTTATATTTTCAGCCATATGATGAAGCTTCAGCCGTCATATCATTCATCCTATTTGCGGCCATTATCATTCTGAACGGACTAGTCATCTACAACATTGGGTTCAAGAAACAGAAGAAAAACCGGTTTTTCTATTTTGTCTTGCACCTGGCTATAGCGGGTAGGTTACACTAGGGACAAAGACGTTATTGTTTGTAAGAAAAATCTTTGTACGAGTGTGATCGTGTCTCAGGTTGTTGAGATAATTCAGCTCACATTCCTTGATGATTCTACTTTATCTTCTAGATTTAGCAATATAGCTATTCGCGTCTTTCTTAGAATCCTTAGACTTTGCTCATTTTATTTTTAAATCGGCTTCTCTGTAAGAAGATGATACTGATCCGTATCAGCTAAAGAAATAAAATTAGTTTTGCGTCAAGAAGTCTTAGGCACATTTCTGTTGTTGGTTTTTTTTTCTACCGCCAGAAAAATCCATTCAACAGGCAACTTACAAATACTCATAACTTTGTAAGAAAGAAAAAAAAAGATCAAATAGTTTTAACAGATCTGATACATTTTCTTCAATGTCTATTAATCCTGGTATTTCATAAGGTAGATAGATAAATTACTACCTAACAACGATTATCTTTCAATATAAAACTGAAACACTGTTTTCATTAGTTACGTGAAGACTAGGTGATAAAGTAATTCTTTTAGAGTTAACCTAAAACATTAGTTGTTTCCCCATTTGGCGGGTGGTGACACAATGACATATTGGATGTTAGCTAGATCTTAATGCTTAAAGATTAATGGCAGATCGGAGTGTATGTCTGCGATCCTATTAAGGGTGGCTTGCCTATCGTCTTAAGGTAACTGTAAATCCGTAAACTTGGCCGTTTCATGAGATAGACTTTACTAAATGAGATTACAACAAAATAGACAAGATCTTCCAATAAAAACTCTTCTCGTATGTTCGCCAACTATTTTGATGCGAGATATAACTTGAAACAGCTTTGACAATTTAAACATGCCTGAATAGTATTCTATTTTCATACGAAATGAAAATATGGCCTTAAGATTTGTTAATATACACCTACATAGAAATGTTGATTTTATTCAGTATTTCAGCAAAGAAGAGCAACATACATTGCTTTGTACCATCAAGTTGCTTTAAATAATTTTAATCATTATTTCATTTTTCTGTTATGTAGAATAATTTTGTGATTCAAATGTTTCGAGACATTTTTATCATTTATCTTTCAGTTTTGTTTTAGCAATCTAGGGTAATATTTACTTAGTGCCAGCCTCTTAGTATGTTTATTTCATGTTTTTCGAATCTTATAACCACATGAAATCTCCTGTTTTCACAGATTTTCTAGTTGGTATGTTCTGTGTGCTTGGTGATGGAATACAAAGTGCGATGTATGGCGAGTGGTGGGGAGGAGACATTGTGTGCAAATTGCTCAGGTTCAGTAAAGTTGTAACCATCATGGCCTCAAACAATATTCTGATTGGGATGAGTGTTGATAGATTCTTGGCAATAAAATATCCACTCAATGTGGTAAGAGTAGGTATGTTGTACGCTTACTTATATTTCCATAAGAAATTGTATAATTTCTACAGCTCACAATACGGTTTTTTGGTGGTTGTTGTATTTTAACAAGGTCTAAAAGCATCCTTCAAATCTAAAGAGTCTCGTAAAAATGTCAAAGCTACCCGCATAAACTTAGTACTTCATGACGCCACCCCAAAGAAACGTTTTCCCCGCATTGTGGAGTGTTCAATTCATTCTGTCCTTAAGTACTCACCTAACTAGTGCTATCACCGTTAATGGTTAATACCCCCAATCGCCCCGCTTTGACACAATAATTTCAGCAAATTCTAAAGTAATGGTGTATTAGTACGACCAAGTTCAAGACTGCACAACTGTGCAAAGACTGAATTAGAACAGATCCTTTTTGTGAAGTGAACTATTCGTTAGCATGCAATAGAGGTTGTACAATGTTTCAGTCCAATACTTCCTTGTCCTGATGTCTCACGACATACGCACACATAGACGTACAGACGGACAGGCAGACGGACAAAGTGATTCCTGAATAGCCCTAACCACATCAGAGAGTAAGGATATAAATAAGGAAAAATTCAATAGTCAATGTTTAAATCATTACGGGGAGATAAATCTGTAGTTGTCACCAGCAGAGTCTTCTAACTTGCAACACAAAGTCACCTTTTGATAGTAAGAGGGTGTACAATATTTCCCTTATCCTTTTTTTAAAGGATTTGTCCCGATGCCTCGCGACGGACGGACGTACGCAAACACAATGTGATTCCAATATAACCCTAATCATATCTGTCACTGTGATCATGATCATACCTGTCACTGTGACCTCGATCAAACATGTCACTGTGATCTTGATCATACATGTCACTGTGATCATGATCATACCTGTCACTGTGATCATGATCAAACATGTCACTGTGACCTCGATCATACATGTCACTGTGATCATGTTTATACATATCACTGTGACCTTGATCATACATGCCAATGTGATCATGATTATACCTGTCACTTTGACCTCGATCATAAATGTCACTGTGATCTTAATCATACATGTCACTGTGCTCATGGTCATCCATGTAACCTGTGATCTTGATCATACATGTCACTGTGATCTTGATCATACATGTCACTGTGATCTTGATCATACATGTAACCTGTGATCTTGATCATACATGTCATTGTGCTCATGGTTATACCTGTCACTTTGACCTCGATCATAAATGTCACTGTGATCTTGATCATACATGTCACTGTGCTCATGGTCATCCATGTAACCTGTGATCTTGATCATACATGTCATTGTGATCTTGATCATACATGTCACTGTGATCTTGATCATACATGTAACCTGTGGTCTTGATCATACATGTCACTGTGATCATGATTATACCTGTCACTTTGACCTCGATCATAAATGTCACTGTGATCTTGATCATACATGTCACTGTGATCTTGATCATATATGTCACTGTGCTCATGGTCATCCATGTAACCTGTGATCTTGATCATACATGTCACTGTGATCTTGATCATACATGTAACCTGTGATCTTGATCATACATGTCACTGTGATCTTGATCATACATGTCACTGTGATCTTGATCATACATGTCACTGTGACCTTTATCATCAAGCTAAGGACGTGGATCTTGCGCTTGACATTCTGTCTTTTCAATATGAAAACAATAAGCAAAGAATTTCAAAATTCTGCGATGAATAGAGAAGTTATGGTGTGGAAAAAGTCTATCATAAACATTGTTTATCTTTAATTTGTCACTGTGACCTTGACCTTTGAGCTAAAAGCCTGGGTTTTTCACGAGACACGCTGTTTCATCAAAGTGAACAAAAGTGTCAAGGTTTTAAAAATCTATGAAGGAGCGATGGCCTGGAAAAGCAAATCCGGACGTTCGGACGCACGATGCACGTTCAGACGACGAACTTAAGTATATTGTAGACTCCTCCGATACTTTGAAATTTACCAAATTTTTCATTTTTTCACCTTAACATCAAAATGTGCAGTTTATTCATTATTGCCATAAATTACTTTCGAAGTTGGAAATGAAATGATAAAAGAAAGCAAACGAGATGACTTTCAAACCACATAAGGTCAATCGTCAAAGCACAAAATAAAATTTCTGAGAAAAGCAGATTTCCAGGATTATTACAAATGTACATATCAACATTGTTTGAAATTCATCACATTTCAGGCGCTTGTCGATTTGTAGACAAAGGGATGGTTTTTGGCGCATGGTTAATCAGCCTGGGGACTGCAAGTTTGTATATTTTCTACAGTAAAGGGGTCAATGCGGATCCGTCTTCCTCAAGTTTCTTCGATCAGAAAGGCTCCTGTAATATACACATGCCGAAAGAATGGCTGCGGGTAAAATATTACTTCTTGTTGTTCTTGTACAGAAAGAACGGGAGGTGTTGGGGGACTTTTGACAAATGTTCTTTCCTCTAAATGTAATCATTTACTTGCTCATACTCATCGTCGGTTACGCTACATATTCCGTACCCCTACATTATGTACCATGGGAAAATTGACCGCTGGTGACTCATTTTCCTGAATATTAATCAGCAAAATAAAGGAAGTATTTATCCATGATATTCTTTATTTCAAATAATACTCTTCAATTTTAAAGGTTGTTCTGTAACGACAAATTGTCAAAATGTTCGAAACCAATTGTCTCATAGTCGATAAATAAGAGTGAAACGGAATGGAGCGAACGTGGGTTTCCGACGATGTCGAATGCTTCAACCGATGGGGTTTCCACACTGCTGTTTAAAACCGCCCGTTGCCCATTTTCAGAACTGATTTGTGTAATAAGCCGAAACACTGAAAAAAACGTAATTAATATAAGAATTAAATATCTCTGGTTGCATTGTAGAGATAATATATATATTTATATTTCATAGATAATATGTAAATACAACGGTTGCACAAATGAATAAGTTATGATTATTTGTTTTGTAAATTAATCATTTCCTCATATATTTTTAAAGGACATACCCTAGATATTCTCTATATCTATTTATTGGCTCATTCTAACTACTGATTAATGCAGTCAGTATATCTGTTGCATTTTGATTGTTTTACTGCCGCCATGACATCGGATAATAGTTCATCCAATTTCAACAAAAATTTACACGATTTTAAAGCAACTGGTATTCTCTAAATTTTATGAAATGCCTTTTTAATTATTTTGTAGTATTTTTTATTTTGTTTTTAAGAACACTTTAAATCTTGTCATATATTTCTTTATGTGTTTTACAGATCTATATAATAATAGTATCTCTGGTCATCTACATACTACCTACAGTTGGGATCTCTGTGTGTTATGTGGGTATATGCGTTATAGTCTGGAGGAAACTGATGACCAGTCATAAACTCTCAGAAATCAGCACACATGCTAGCAACGGTATGCCTTCAAATATTTACCGTTTCAGTAATAAATTTCTAGACTTCATCTCTAGACATTAAATAATAAAGTTGACACACAGTAGCAAAATTCAAATTCGAGATGAAAATGATGCATAACTTCTTTCACAGTTTCAATAAACAAAATAAAATCTTGCTTTATGCCAGTCATAAAATTGCTTTCAATAAAAATGAGGTCAAAGTTCATTTACACACTTCCGAAAAACAGTAATTACATATATTAAATGCTTACATATAGTCATTACATCTAGACAATTGAATATAGATATTTAAAATTTACAGATAGACTCCAAGCAGACAAATCATTAAATAAAGGATTACTGCCAAAGGCCAAGGTCAAGAGTATTAAGATGACCTTGGTTGTATGTTTAGGTACGTATACGACGGAGTCATGGCAATACCATGGCAATAGTTTCTGTATGGCATTGTTTGACTGTTTCAAATTTTTTTAAGTGCAAGGACCATAAAATTCGACTCGAACGAAAATGTGTATACAGTACGATGAATAAGATAAATGGTGTTACTTCTGACATGGCTTGTTTAGGGTCAGCATAACAAAAAGTCTTATTACATTTTGTATAAGTTTCATTAATTTTCGGAGGTTTCCGGTCCGTCATCTCTTCTGGTATTTTCAAAAATTGCACAACACCTCTTGAAAAAAAAGAATGATCAAACTACGATACTTGAACTGATGCAAAAACTTTCAGGAAAAAATTGAACTTTTAGTTCAAAGTTATTGTATTTTCTGAAAATAATAGGATTTCAACTAGAGACAGGACGAATACTTTTAAAATGTCAATAGATATAATAAAGTTGTTGGACATTTTTTGTGTCGGCCCTAATCAGCCTATTTCAGGAGAAACATGCATTGTTTTGAATACAGATTTTTTCAAGCAGGTCTCTACTGAGAGGACAAAAAGACCAAAAAAATCAAATTCTGCATGAAGCTGTTAACCAAAAATGGTTTAACGAAATTGTAACATTCGGCGACGTCTATTAATCTGATTTCCATGATCGGACAAGGATTGTTAAAGAGCAAGATTAGAATTCAAACGAATTTTTTATCACTTATACCGTGTTAATAACTTCAAAACCATACTGTTTATGCAAAAAGATGAATTCAATATTTTTGTACAAACATTTATACTTAAGGAGTCTTCTTCTGCCGATGTTTTATTAACATTTTAGCAAGAATTTTCCTTCCTGTCCCAGTGTTAAATTAAATTAGATTAGAATTAGAATAAATTAAATTACATTTAGAACAGCATTGGAACATACATTGTCATTTAATCTTAGAAATGAAAGGTCTTTGTTACTTTTAATTTCTGAATACTCTTTTAAAGTTTTCTGCATTTATCATGACTGCATCTTGGTCATTTTGAACAGTTATATAGCCTTATCCTTACAATGTTAAATATCTCAAATGGACTTGTCCATCTTTTAGTTTGGACAGATCCATCATTGTTCGTTGCTAATTCAAAATTTACTAAATGAATGCCAGTAGTGCGGCCCATGATCAGACTGCACGAATGTGCAGGCTGATCTTGGTCTGCACTGGTAGCAAAGGCAAAATCAATAGCCTCCAGCAGGGTAAGGGTTAAATGCTTCTAGTGCCTATATTATTTCGCTATGTAAAACCTTTCAGCCCTATAAAAATATAGAATTCATTAAAACGTTGCTGTCTGAATTCTGAAATGATGTCATTTTCATTTTTTTTTAAATATTTGCTATTTTTTCAGCGTTTTTCATCTGCTGGACACCGTACTTCGTCACGATATTGTTGAGTGTTCATAACCCTGATTTGGTGGACCCGAGATATTTTGTCCTACTTGGGAGCCTTTATCCTCTAAACAGTGCCTGTAATCCACTGATTTTCATCTTATTTAATATCAAAATGTTCTTCAGTCGACAGAAAGAACAACAAACTGCGGCATCGTATGAAGGTATAAGTACCCAGGTGACTTCCGCGTGACTACTGACGTTGCTCTGTGCAGGCGTTCAGATGCTGCGCATGCGCGTGATAAATTCGAATGACACAAGGAACAGAAAAGACTACATTCGACAATAGAACTTAACAAGCATTGACATGCAAGTTCGATAGTGTAAGAAAGTATGATTGTTCCCTACAAGTTACGCTGATATTTCAGTTTGCCAAATATTGATATATATATAGTGCGTTCGATGCAGTTATTAAATACATTTTCATACGAGTAGGCAAGAGATAACATGCAAGGGCATAAAGCATTTGCACGCATGTGCGATGGACAAACGATGATCACTGACTGTTTAATTACATGAGCATAGAATGCCTGTCAGAGCTGCAGCGACAATTTAGACTTTTCATATCACATACGCATACAGCCAGAATAAAACGGCTAAGTCTTATAAACAAATTCCTGATTCAAAAGAAAAAAAAAGACTTTCGCAAAAACAGGATCAAGGAACTGATACACTAGAGAGAAATGAAGGACAAATGTATCACAGTTTGATATTCCATTGACATCATTTAATGCAATAAAAGTCATATACCATTTATGCAAATTTGTTTTACACTTCTGTCACCCTAGCTTAGTATCAAAAACTTGATATTTAATTTGATATAATATTGTAAATGGTAAAAATCGCCGCACAGTGAATGTAAAACAGGTGTACACATATAGAAAATAACAGTAAAGTCAATACTTTGACGACTCTAGTACCTTGTTTTATTTTAGATGAGCATTCTTGTACGGAGTGGTGACGTTTCTTTTACGACACATATCTTTTATTACCTGATTACATTTGATATATTTATGATCAATTGATTATTCCTGACTTTCTGACTTTTGCAAAATTAAATGTCAGATAAGACCAGATAAGCGAATGTCCGATCAACTGTCCGGAACTCTTGCCCTTTCGCGACAGTATACGTACTTTGCCATGTGACGTGACATGCGTCCAATAACAAGACACACACAGGCATTTAAGCAAATGATTTTGAAAATATACTAAGAAATCTATACCATCATTTATAATAAAAAAAATTGCAAGGAATTTAAAGCAGTTGATAACAATGATAATATAACAATGTTATAACAAAACAACTGATTTATATTATTTGTATAAGGTAATAAACAATTAATTCAATGTCGTCTTGGAAACAGTCCAAATTGTTGTTCCTCGATGTCAAGGAAAACATTTTGAACTGCTACCCTCGATCTATATTCTTGGTGCAACAGTAACACAGTCATCTAGCAATCTTGGACAACAATTTTGACTGTTCCCTAGGCTTCCCTGACATAACTGTATATTATGCACATGAGGTATGTTTTGTGTTTTTCAGACTCCCTGTGCATCTACGTGCTTATGCCATTTCGGTACAGCATGAATGAACTTTAACTGTACATAACGTGGAAAATAATTTACGACTTCCTGAAGGTTCAGCTCTAAATAAAGTTACAATAATGCATGCAGATGGTTAACGTGTAAATAACGTAGAAAAATGATTTACAACCTGCTGACGATTAGTTAACCTGTAAATTACTTAGAAAATGATTGACAGCCTGCTGATTGTTTACCTGTTAATTGTGCGGAAGAACGTTCCTTTGCGCTGATGGGTTTTCAGGGATTAATGCTTGTATAACTATTGCTATTTAATTAATGTATTGGTCGTCTCTACGTCATTTCATCTATTGTAGTGACATCATCAAAATCAGAGACTTTCAACAGGAATGCAAATAAAATACAATGTCTAAATCATTTGAACCATATTTGAACCAAATATGTAATCTCCTGGCCTTGTGGTTTCAGACAAGAAGATTTTTAAAGCCTTTCCTTTCAGTTGCCATGACAACCAGAGTTCTACTTGTAATTCCATTTTTTTAAATAACTTTGAAAGAATCATTTCTGTAAAGTTTAATTGCAACTGACCCAGTGGTATAGGAGGAGATGTTGTTTAAAGTCAATTGTGGACGACGGACGACATACAAAACAGCATATTGAAAGCTACACCTGACTTTTGGTCAGGTGGGCTAAAAACGTAAAAGTCATGCGAATGTATTCACGAAAATCACGACTTCAAGTTATAGTCCGTAAAGATATACACACCAAATAGCAAATTCGTTACACACCTGGTCTATCATAAAATACTGACTCTTCGACATGAAAGAAACATAGTGGAAATGTATGTTGTATAAGCAAAAATGGAGAATATAGCAATCTGTCCGTCGTGTATTTACTCATGTTACACGCTGATTATCGTTTTACTTTAGATAACCTTTCATTCGAGATGTCTATATATTTTCTGTCAACAAACGCTATGCTGAGTCCCCCGCCCTTCATTTGAATTGTTTAACTAAATGGAATACAACAAGGTCAGTTGTATTGGTTAATATATTGTTATCAAATTTTAGGTTAATGTTTTGGATCCTTAAAATATATGATGCCTCTAATTTCGAGTTTTATTCATTCCAAGGAAGTTTTTGTCATTGTTTTGTTTGGTCGACCAATACATACACCATATGTATAATATGCAGTTGTAAGAACAGCTTACGAGTGTAATGTACACTATATCCTAAATGCAGCTAAATTCATAAAGAAAAACAGAATGCAGCTAATCGTCGTTGTTCAGCATTGTGTAAGAGAATATATTTGTGTAGTATTTCAAACACCCATAAAATCTAAGAAAATGGGGGGACATTAGTGGATTATCTACCCTGAATACTCTCTGATATTACATTGGTCCTTCCATTTGGATTCCTCTGCTTTTATCGCTATTTTCTCTTTTGGTATGGTGAAAATTAAGCCTAATTATTTGCAACAATGGTAGTCAGATTACACATTAAGTTTAGCAACATGTTTTGTTAACATCATTATCTTTGTTTTTTGATAATCCTAACTTTTTATTTAATATATAAGTGACAATTTTCACAACTAAAAGTCAAGACCATCACAATTAGAAACAAGGATAAAGTCAGAGGATTCCAACCGAAAGGACCAATGTGCTATTTGGTCTACCTTTGTTGTTATCTGAGTAAGGGAGAATTAATTTGTTATCAGGAATGTCTCTCATTTAGCATATGAATGTGTTAACGAGTATGCAGTAAAATAGGACTTTTCTCAAACTATGTATTGTTGAGCTGTGAACATTCGGGATACAAAGGTACACCAAACGTTTACACCTCTCTAACCTGGTGACATCTCAAACAGAAAACTTTTACCACTGCTACATTGTTTAAACATAGAAATGCTTTCAATGTTCTATGTTAAGTTACAGCAAGAAATTAAATAAAACATGACTGTTAAGCATTCTTTGTTTGTTATCTCTTGGAGGCATTTACTGAGTTTAAAACACTGCGCACCAAAATGCACCTGAACACTGGCTTAGCACAAATTCCCATTAAGCTAATTAAATATGCCTATAATGAAGCTCAAACACTGAGACGCCTACAACGCACCTATTAACCATATAACGGGCAGCTATAAGCATACAAAAGGCTGGCGCCAGTTACAAATGCCTATACCCAAATATCACAGAAATGCTGGTGAACATTTTTTATTTTTAAAAAAGCGCTCTGATGCTGTAGCCAAAACTTGAAGAGGAGTAACGTTATGTTCAACATCTTTTTAAGGCCTAACCAGTCTTCTATTTAATATATAAGAACGAGGAGATTCTAAGCGAAAGTTCACCTAAGTGGTGCAATAACATGTGTATATCCAGAACTTTTCATTTTGCTTTGATTGAAAGAACACGCCTTCATCTATATGCTGGCGAAAACAAGGGAAGCATCCTGGTAGTTCAACTATTCACGTAAAATTTTCCCGCTAAACAAAAACCAGTAAAAGTTTTTCCATTAATTATCGAGATGAAAGGAACTGATATGCATTTTCAGCTGCAAATATTTTGCAATCATTGTGGAATTAATCTAGCAGATGAGTATTTTGTTTTCATTACCTGAACAACAAACTTCCACAACTTGCGTTTCAGACGTAGTCGAGTGTCTCTACTCTAGCAAAAAAAGTCAGGCAATTCTAGTTAAGCGATCACAGTCAAGCAATTCTAGTTAAGCGATCACAGTCACGCGATTCTAGTTAAGCGATCACAGTCACGCATTTCTAGTTAAGTGATCACAGTCACGCGATTCTAGTTAAGCGATCACAGTCAAGCAATTATTTTTAAATGATCACAGTCACGCGATTCTAGTTAAGCGATCACAGTCAACTCTGTTTAGTTTAGCGATAACAGTCAAGTTCAGCGATAGCAGTCAATGTCAGTGATCACAATCAAGTTTAGTAATCAGAGACTAGCAAATCTCTTAAAAAATCTGTTGCTTGTGAGAAAAACGAACACTGTAAATACACTGTTCTGCATGTGTGGGCATGTTTGTATTTAGAAATGAAAATGGGCAAAACCCTTGAAATCTGTTTAAAACCACGTAGAAACAGAAATAAAAACATTTCTTTTAGTTGGAAAATATAGTTGAGTTCTGCTAAACATTATTTTAGTAATACAGACTCCATCATTGTCTCAGGGTGAATCCTTATACTTCGTCTTCGAAGAAATTGCACTGCTAAAATCCTATTCCCTAATGATATACATGGACAGAAGTAGATAACGATATATCGACATTACTATAAATCACAAATCAAATCGCTTTATTGACTTATCAAAAGTAAAGACCAAAAAAAATTACTGAATTAGAATGAAATTACGTCGCTATTTTGCTCACCGTCCCAACCACCAAACGACTCCCACGCAAACACTCACCCAAAACGGCTGATCAGAGCCTGTTTCATAAATACATTCCTTATACATGTACAAAAATGGGAATAAATGTCTGACTTACCATTTTCAAATTGACTGGTATCTCGTTCCTGTTCATACCGTCGTCCACAAACTTACAGCCGAGGTTAACGACTTGCGCAAGTAATTTCCTCAGAACGGGAAAACGTACCTCGTACCTTCTTCGTTCCTAGGCAGCAGATCCTGCAGACGAAAATTTATTTATTTCTTTAACAATAAAATACAAACACTAAATTATTCTAAAATGTATTATATGTGAAGGGAAAAAAAGGTAAGCTACTTCGACAGTTCGATGCTGAAAACGATGTCTTTGTAATTTTAATTACGTTAATTCGTCATTTTTGCTGTTAATAAAATACTTACAAACTTTGGTCACGAATTTCAGTAAAAATGATATGTACTCCTGCAAAAACTATTATAAGTACAAAGTGAACTTACAGAATTTTTCCTCCAAAGTTAACATTTCAAACAAGAAATAAAAAACTGTTTAGTTTCTGTCTAACGAAAATAATTTTTCTGTCACGAAAACTCCGTGATTCTCGTGAATGACCACAGTTTTCAAACCTACTCGCAATAATCATGAAAATATCAATTCAAATGACAGCATGATGTTGTAAACAGGAAAAACATAATTATACATGCAAATAATCCTTAACGGATGTGTTTGTAGGTTTGTCATGAAATTTTATTTCTTATTAAAACTTATGCTGTCACCGTACCTTTGCAACCAATGCAGATCATGAACAGCGTACATAGTATTGTTGTGTAATTACTAATTATCATAACTTGCACAGGTTCTATATTTATTTGCAGTTCCCCCAACCTGTCCCCTTCAACACACACAAACACTTCGAAATATAAATGTTCTCTTAAAATGGACTTGGAATAAATAAATATACGGTGGTCAAATGGATATTAAAAGTGACAGTTAGCATGCCTTAGAAGTATGTCATTCAAAGATAGCCACGAATTGAATCACATACGAAAATAAGTTCGTTGTCGTTTGAAGCAGAAGTTCAAAGAACCTTTCTGCATTGTTGTAAATCTAACAAAATTATAATGCGTCTCAATTTGACATGGTTTAATAGCTTCCATTGGTTTCATTTGGGTTTAACGGCAGTTTTAACAGCTAAGGTCATAACCCGGCGGTCAGTCCACTTAACCAGTGTTCCTGGGTATCAAACCAGTTTACTAACCAGTTTCTCCGCAAGTGACTGACTACTTCCTCACTTGCTTCAGAGGTAATTATTTTGTGGAATGCTATTAAACCTATCCCCATCAGGGCCGGCAAAATTTCTCCGTGATAATTATCTCAGACAATGCGTCTATAGGTCATTTGTCCCTCACCTCTGAAGCAAGTGAGTCACTTGCGGAGAAACTGGTTAGTAAAAGGATGAGTAACGATAAGTAGTCTCAATCTTATGAAAATGAAAGCACACTCAATCTTATAAATGGACGAGCACTCTCAATTTTATCAAAAGAGGAGCAGGCTCGATCTTTTAAAAAGACAAGGAGACTCAATCTTATAAAAAAAACGAACAGGTTCGATCTCATAAAAAGTGGAGCAGACTAATTCTTATAAATAGATGGGCAAACTCAATCTTGAAGGAAGGGGAGCAGACTTAATCCCCCAAAAAGGCGAGCAGACTCAATCTTGTAACCGAAGAGCAGACTCAATCTTGTAAAAACACGAGCAGACTCAATAAAATAAAAATACGAGCAGACTCAACATTATATAAAGACGAGCAGACTTAGTAAAATAAAAATAAAAACGAGCAGACTCAGTTTTGTATAAAAAAGACAAGCAGACTCAATCTTATATCAAGACTAGCAAACTCAGCTTTGAAAAGACGAACAGATTCAGTCAAAGAAGAATGAATATTAGTTTTACTGCAGTTTCAAAAGCCCCATCAGAAAAGATACAAATACCATTTGATCATAGATCAGGTGCCTTTTCAAAACACAATGTCAGCCGGCATCCTCATTTAGAGGATTCAAGAAATTAGTTTTTACCTGGTTACTTCACCTGAAAAGCCCCCGTCCGCTATTTCGATACTGAAACCACAAGTTTAACTGTTCATTTATCGATGAGGTTTTGAATTTAAGATCGTCAATACCCATTATGCTTATTTTTGAGACAAGATATTTCCCCGCACCATTTAATATTTTCAGCCATTATACAAATTTGCTTACAGATGGTGTACCTATAGTTTCTGAGTGTGTGCTTAGTTTAGGCTGCTAAGGTTTTGATTGATTTTTTTTTTCATTTCTTATCTTCTAATGCTTTCCGTATCACAATTTCTAAGTGCGAAAAATATTTTTCCAGGTGTATTTATTATGATTTCTGCCGTACTTACGTAGGCAAATGGGTGCATTATCACATAAAAAATAATAAAATAAGGGGCATATAACGATATCTGTTCATTTTAAGAAAGTAAAAAAAGAAAATTGTAAAACGTAATTGAAGCCAGACGCTGTATATATAACACGAGTTGAACTATTGGTAACGATAGGATCTCTTATAGTTCTTTGGCTATATAATGCCAAGAGCCAAGAGAAGCCTGACGCTAGTTTACAAAGTTAATAGTTTTCTCGCAAGTAACAATTTAGTTTGAACAAATCATGGTAAGTTACTGACACGAATTTTGACAATTTCCCAGCTTCTATCAAGATTAGTTTTCAAATGAATTAATCTTACTTAACTTTCAAGGGAGGAAAATAATAAGCGGCAAATAAGATAAGATTTTATAATGATTAGCTTGATTTATTATTTGGAAATATGTTTTAAATAAATGATTATCCCACAACATCTTCTGCTACCTTGTTTTGAAAATGCAAAGACAATAAATTTCAGCTTTCTTCGCAGTAATCTCCCCTTAACTCTTCAGCACAGATATCTGCTACCACAGGTAAACAAGATATTCAGCACAGATATCTGCCACCACAAGTAAATAAGTAATTCGGCACAGATATCTGCCACCAAATGTAAACAAGTAATTCAGTACAAATATCTGCCGTCAAAGATAAACGAGTAATTCAGCACAGATATCTGCCACCACAAGTAAACAAGTAATTCGGCACAGATATCTGCGACCAAATGTAAACAATTAATTCAGTACAAATATCTGCCATCAAAGGTAAACAAATATTTCAGCACAGATATCTGCCACCACAAGTAAACAAGTAATGTACTCATGTGTTTTTCTTTACTCATAATGTGCTCATGTATTAACTTTACTCATAGTGTACTCATGAATTAAATTTACTCGTAGTGTATTCATGTATTGACTTCTCATGTATTAACTTTATTCATAATGTACTCATGTGTTAACTTTACTCATAGTGTACTCATGTATTAACCTTACTCATAATGTACTCATGTGTTAACTTTACTCATAGTGTACTCATGTGTTAACTTTACTCATAGTGTACTCATGTATTACTCATAGTGTACTCATGTACTAACTTTACTCATAATGTACTCATGTATTAACTTTACTCATAGTGTACTCATGTATTAACTTTACTCAAAGTGTACTCATGTATTACTCATAATGTACTCATTTATTAATTTTACTCATAATGCACCCATATATTAACTTTACTCATAGTGTACTCATGTATTAACTTTACTCATAGTGTACTCATGTAAACAGTATTAACTTTACTCATAATGTACTCATGTATTAACTTTACTCATAGTGTACTCATGTATTAACTTTACTCATAGTGTACTCATGTGTTAACTTTACTCATAATGTACTCATGTATTAACTTTACTCATAATGTACTCATGTATTTACTTTACTCATAGTGTACTCATGTGTTACCTTTACTCATAGTGTACTCATGTGTTAACTTCACTTTATTGTCAGAGGATATTGGCTTTCAGACAAACGAGCAGTGAACTGCAAAAATACTCTAATCCAGTTTTTCTTTTATCTTCCTGCATTTTTGTTGTTGTTGTTGTTGTTTTTTGTTGTTTTTTCTTTTTAATTTTGCTGATGCAGATAATTCCAGACAGATCATGAAATAATACGTACGTGCTTATGTTTCTCATAATGTACTCATTTATTAATTTTACTCATAATTAGCTGTCTACACTGCAGAAGAAATCAAGAGATTTAAAATAGAAAAAGATTAATAGAAACATTTATAATTTAAAAATATTCAAATTCAAATACATGTAGTATTTTTTTAAGTCTCTGTGGTAATTCAAATGAATTTTTCATAAAGACAACATTTCTCTTTTCAACACAGTGCTCTCGTGCCAAAATCAAAGTTTATCATAACTTAGAAATGATTCAGCATCCGTCTATTCTGAATGTTGATAAAATATTCCATGCATGGTTACAATCAAAACACTTCATACGCTGTATCTAACGTAAAATTTATGTGTTCGCACAAACGTCAATTTAAAATTAAAATGGCACATATCAGAGTCAGATAAATTTAGATAATATCTGAAAACGTTGAATATATCTCTTGTTCCAGTGTACACCCTCACGGTTGCCATGTAAAATATGATTTACACGCAAGTTAGGCCTTGGAAATATTTAAGAAATATTCCTGTAAATTGACTGTTGTAATAAATATAAATCTTGGTCGCTTACTGAGAAAAGATAAAATCATTTTGTTAACCTAAAGTTAAGGTAGTTTCATACACTATCTGACGGTCAGAATGTGGGACCCTGGCTCCCTATATAGCTATACCTTTATAAAGAGAAAACCCATGTCATACCATGTGTGCACGGTGATTGACCCAGGGGTTGTTTGTACCTCTTTTCAACCAACTGGCGTCTCACTAGATGGTTACATCAGAACAACTGTTGTAGCAATGGAATCTCAAAGCTCCTGTCCTTAAACTAATGGTTTAGACAGTAGATTTTAGAGACTTAATACACAGTTCAAATCAATAAATAAGTCAACAAATATTTTTTCTCCATCTTAGGTGACAATTAAATAACGAAAAAGTCTTGCAAAGATTCTAAAATATCATATTCGTGAATTAGCTAGATCCGAGGAACGTCTAGGATAATTTTTTCAATCATGTTTATCTAAAAATTCGAGACTCTCACATACGTGTGTAATTGGTTCTTGTCTAGGAAGACGTAAACGTGAAATTGAAAACAATAAGAGTATCTTAGTCACGGAAATGCAATATTTTACGTCAATTAGAGACACCTAATTAAGTGATTCATTTGATAAACATTGATACACTAGCGTAACGGTTTGAGAACAAATTAAATCAGTCAGTCTGCACACGCAAGATCTCTTCCAAAATTCTTATTTGATTTATTCTTAAGTACCGTCTGACGTCTTGATGTTTGCCAGGAGTGTTTTACATTTTAAATGTTTATCTTTGCATTATAGCACGGGATAAATATCCACTCAGCACGAACTTTGTTTGTTTTCTTCGTTTTTTTATTCAGTTTTATGACGTAAATCAATCACCTAGTGTTTTTGTGTCTAGTTTTTATTGACTATAATATTGTATCTTTTACTAAATAAGAAACCTGAAGATGCAAATCTGTAAGCATCGAATCACAATTAGATCAATCACTCATATTTAGACTTTTACTGCAAACCAAATCATGTTTAGGTTTCTATGGCTGTTGTGGCTGCGTGTATCTCTCAGAATGGGAGATTTTTCTGCAAGTTGTGTGGGGTAGTTTAAAGTCTCCCGACAGCATGTAAATTATATAGTGAGTCACACATTGAAGGGGTACAGGTTCGCTATCTCGCAATTCCATAAACAGTACTAACAGGAGTTGTCAGAATGACACTGATCCCCCATCCCACACCCAGGGGCATCAGAATTCCCAAAGACCAATTAGGAATGTTAGCTTTGCACGGTGAACCTAAACATTAAGATCCAGGGTTATCTACTCATGAAGATAAACTCTGCTTAAAATTCCTGTATTCACTTTTTTTTCCAGGAACTGATCGAATACTTTTTCATGAAGTACAGGCCCCTGTGAAGCTGATATTTGATGCAGTAAGCAAAACCTCATAGGATTTTTCTGCACATGCCAAATCATCCAGTAATGTTTGAGAAATCTACGATCAGTAAACAAAGAACAGAGAGACTGTGTATGCACTTACAAGCTCCTGTAGACAGCCATTGAATCTGCATTCCAATTTTCATTGAGATCCCTCCGAAGCATGACCTAGACATCAATTTGCGGTAGTAATATACGCATCTCGGCTTCCAATACATTTTCATGGAATTCTAGCATTTGGATGCTGAGACATAGCTTAGACATGAATAATACATGTACTGTTATAAACTGTATGTAGTAAAGTGCCCACTTCTCTGTAAGAAGAGGGCTATAACGGTCCTATATCACTCACCTTAGTATCGTTGCTCTAAAACGCAAGGCCACTGAAAGACATTCAACAAAAGTAAAGAATACTCAGGCATCAAAATTTGTGTTCACTTAATGGCAAGTTCGATACCTGAACCCTGCCCTCTATCTCCTGGCCTGATTTTATACGGAGTGCTTATTATTGCTGAAGACCCCTGAGACTGTGGTGGTTTTATTTTTTTCTGTACCTTAAACAAGAAAGTAAGTCAGAAGGTCAAGGTCAGCCAAATTAATATGCATGTTCCCAATTTCACGGATGCAGTGTCAAAGGAAGAAAGTAGGTTAAGGTCATGGAAGTTGAAATGTACAAGATTTTTGAAAAAATTCCAATGTCCAATGTTGAAAACAAGCGACTTCTGGGGCATGGCTAATTTTGGCCTATGTTTCATCAACTCTTGACCAGTGGTTTCAAAGGAGGTGTTGTTTAAAGAAAGTGGTGGACGATCGGCGACATACACCAGACATATGCATTATAATAACTCATCTTGAGACAGTGGCTCAGATGAGCTAGTAACAAAATCAATCTTATACGTACATGTTTCTAGAGCTTGTGGAGTTTATATCAATTCCAAGCACCATATACTATGTGTAAACAAAAGAACCAAATGGTTCTTGGTCACTCGCCTGAAAAAAAAACACTTTTAAAAAATGGGGAGGTGGGGGCGGAGGGGGAATAGTTATGCCGCCTAATGCATGTGATAAATGGCAGATGATTCAAATAAGAAATAAGATATAAAAATAGCTTTAAACCAAACCCATGGACTCTAGAGTCGTCATAGTGTAAAGAATTCCATGATGGTCTTATATCGCTCATCTGGATACCAGTGAATCATATCGTATTGCCAGCAAAAAAACTTCTGTACACATATTACAAATGTCATGGAAGTACCTTCAAAACAGAAAGTATGTCAATAGGTCAAAGTAAACTAATGTCAAATTGAAAGTCTCTTTGCAAAGTTATACAAATACATTTAGTTAAAGATGGGTGTGGGGGGATACCCAGTGGCCATGATTTGTACAAACTTGGTAGAGGTCCGTTAGACAATGGTGCACACTCTAGGCCTTATGGTTTCCGGAAAAAAAGATTTTTTAAGTTTTCCGATATATGTCTATGTAAATTCAAGTGACCCCTGGGATGGGGCCTATTCTGACCCGATAGCCATGATTTAAATGCTTTTGGTAAAAACGTCCATTAGATATTGCTACAAACCAAAAAGCTTAGCTCCAGACATTCTGTTTTCAGACAAAAAGATTTTTCAAATTTTCCTTTCAGTTGCCAAGGCAACCAAAGTTCTACATAGAATTCCATCGTTTATATAATTTTAAGGATTACCATACAAGGACCTTCCTGTGAAGTTGTATTGCAATTGACCCACAGGTATAGAAGGAGATGTTGTTTGAAGTTAATTGAGGACGACGGAGGGATTGACGGACGGACAAATAGCATACTAAAAGAGCTAAAAAATCAAAGTGCTCAAACCTTTGTGAACAAATTTCCTGTGTTTGCTGAACACACATTCTTGTCAGGAACCAAACTTTAGATCATTGCACAGTCAGACTCCTATTGTTAACACATGTTATAAACTAATTTGGGATTTTGCACTGGTTATTAAATTCATTATCAGTGCTATTGGTAGAAAAATATCCAACTAGCAGAAAAAGGATCACCTATTCTCAAAATCCAGAAAAGGGAGAATACTCCATAAAAGTGGTTGACACAGTATGTTACTTAACGATGTCATGACCATTTGTACTGGTCAGTAAATTAATTGTCTGCTATTTGTAGAGGCTGAAAAATACCAAACCTGTCGAAAAAGGTCTACCTATTCACTAAGTTCAGGATGGGTAGATTATTGTGGAAAAATGGTTGACACAGTTATTAACTTGAGTGTCATGAACTTTTGTACAAGTAAGTAAAAGTGTTAAGTGCCTAATCATTGCTATTTGTTGAAGCTGAAAAATATCCAACTTGCCAATAAAGAATACTATAGTTAAGGAATTTGCCAGTATCAGAGCCTTTGTATTGGTAAGAAAGTGGGTATAATATAAAGACATTGGTACTAGTAGTCTTTATGCCAACTTGCCAGATTAGGTTAGCCATACCCATTTTCAAAGCACATAAAAAGAAGATAACTGTGAAAAATTGGATGCCACAGTTACAAAACTTGCCAGAACCATGGCCTCTGATGGTAATCAATCTTCACTGTGCTGGTAGTCAATCTGTACTGTGCTGGTAATCAATCTGTACTGTGCTGGTAATCAATCTGCAATGTGCTGGTAATAAATCTGCATTGTGCTGGTAATCAATCTGCACTGTGCTTGTAATCAATCTGTGCTGTGCTGGTAATCAATCTGCATTGTGCCAATAATCATCTGCATTGTGCTGGTAATCAATCTTCACTGTGCTGGTAATCAATCTGTACTGAGCTGATAATCTATATTATGCTGGTAATCAATCTACATTGTGCTGATAATCTTCACTGTGCTGGTAATCAATCGGCATTGTGTTGGTAATCAATATGTACTGTGCTGATAATCTGTATTCTGCTGGTAATCAATCTGCATTGTGCTGGTAATCAATCTGCACTGTGCTGATAATCTGCATTATGCTGGTAATCAATCTGCATTGTGCTGGTAATCAGTCTGTACTGTGCTGATAATCCATACTATGCTGGTAATTAATCTGTAAAGTGCTGGTGATATGGGTATCACCTTGTGAAACTGTTGCTTCTTTTAATGTTTCACTTAATTTCAACTAATGGTTGCAGAGAAAAAGCCAATTATTAGTGTTACATTTTACAGATCATGCTGGCAAAATTCAATTCACTTCTCAGTATCTAAGATTGTATGTACCAGGTCAAAGGGCTTTGACAGCTCAGAGTTTAGAGCAACTGGCCTTCAGCTGGTTCAGATCCTACCTGGAGCATCAGGTGTGTCCACTGGTAGACACCCAAGTCAAACATGTCCCAGATAACAGAGCTGCAAATATTACAGTAATGAATGTAACTGGCTCTACAAGTAACAATGGTGTGGTTGTAACTTTTACAATGTAAGAAGAATGAACATTACTTCTAGAACTGTTAAAGAATGAAGTTCAAAATGTTTAAGCAGTAGACTGGCTTTTTCATGTTCAAGAAACAAATGTTAGGATGAGCAACATTTAGGCAATAAGTGGAACAACTGTAGGGGTCCAGGAATCTCAGCTCTCTTGAAACAAAAGTGACTTTTAAGAACTGATGCCTAATTCTTAAAAAAGTCTCCTTAAACAATTTTCCTTTATAAACAAGATATACGGGCAATTAAAGTATGAATATCATTTTTCTTCACAGACAACAAGACATTTGAACTTAGTTCCTTAATTAACTGGTTATCAAAAACGACACTGGATGATTTGATTTCACATTACTTGAGTCCATTTTTTTATTTCCAAATGTAGGTTTTAAGACTATGCACCCTAACTCACAATGCAATAAAACTTGGCAAAATTCTTTCAGAAATGAAATCTCATACAATTTATTTCTTAACTGCCTTTCTCCCACTACCCCAAACATCTTTTCATATTATCCTCTTTATGTACATGTACATTACACAGAAATAGCTCTAAAGATACCTAATGTACAAAACCAACATGTTAAGTATTTGGATGTGTTAGTTACAAAGTTTACAAAAAAAAGTTTTCTGTCCCAGATACTGTTTCAAGAATGAAGGAATAACTGTATGATTTTTCTGCCTGAATGTCTATAATCTAATCACAAATACATTATTTCACTTTGTTTTTTTTATACAAGACACAAAAACTAACCGTGCATTCTGGTCATTAACTGTTCAATTAACAATATTTAGCAAGGTAAATTTTGACTTCTATCATACAACTTAACTGTAAGATGTTTCAGATAAATTTATCTTTTATAGAAACTTCAGTATCACATTTAAGAATTTCAGTAACATTGTTTTAAATGAATTATCAGTCTTTCACAATTTTGCTCTCTAGTTCGCACATCTTTGGTGCAATATCAGTCAAGTTCAGTTCTACTGTGATGGCAATGCTAGTAAAGTTTGTTGCCCCTGTGGTAAATAGTTCACGTTCTTAGACTGAGACAACTGGTATGCAATATCCTCAGCAGCCTCTATTTTTCTCAGTTCAACAAGACCTTCTCCAGCGTTACCTATTGCCCTTGCAACAAGATTGGCAGCCTGGGATTCACCTTCTGCTCGGATGATGGCAGCATTTTTCATTTGTTCTTCCTGAGAAAAAAAAAGTACATAGATCTTTTTCATTATGACAAGTACAACCTTGAATACAGAGTAGGTAAGATAAAAGTGTAAATAGGAAGTTATTTCTTTTTCATGAATTTCCATAGTTTAAATACTTAAATATAACAATATATATGCTGTTAAACGCACTGATTCCAGTGAAATTTGTCAACATAACTTTATCAGAATAAAAATATAACTTTTTCATAGATCTTGAATGCGATTTCTTTCAAATGGAACATTCACTGTGCCAGATTCCATACATCATTTCACAAAGCACAGACATCCCCATGCATTACCTTGCTTTATGTCACCCTGTCTTAAATCACTTCCCCTAAACCATCAATCATTCAAAGTCAATGCTTTAACCACCTGACAATGGGGTTGGGTCACACTATATGAAAGTACCAACCTTTTCTATGAGATATCTTGAATGTTAAAATACCAACCTTTTCTATGAGATATCTTGAACGTTAAAATACCAACCTTTTCTATGAGATATCTTTAGAGTTAAAATACCAACCTTTTCTACAAGATATCTTGAACATTAAAATACCAACCTTTTCTACGAGATATCTTGAATGTTAAAATACCAACCTTTTGTACAAGATATCTTTAGTGTTAAAATACCAACCTTTTCTATGAGATATCTTGAATGTTAAAATACCAACCTTTTCTATGAGATATCTTAAGTGTTAAAATACCAACCTTTTCTACAAGATATCTTGAAAGTTAAAATACCAACCTTTTCTACAAGATATCTTGAACATAAAAATACCAACCTTTTCTACAAGATATCTTGAACGTTAAAATAGCAACCTTTTCTACGAGATATCTTGAATGTTAAAATACCAACCTTTTCTACAAAATATCTTGAATGTTAAAATACCAACCTTTTCTGCGAGATATCTTGAACGTTAAAATACCAACCTTTTCTACGAGATATCTAGAACGTTAAAATACCAACCTTTTCTAGAGATATCTTGAACGTTAAAATACCAACCTTTTCTACGAGATATCTTAAGTGTTAAAATACCAACCTTTTCTACGAGATATCTTGAACGTTAAAATACCAACCTTTTCTACGAGATATCTTGAACGTTAAAATACCAACCTTTTCTACGAGATATCTTGAACGTTCAGCATCTTGTTGTGCCACCTGTTTCTGCTCAACGGCACTTGTGAACTCTGACATGAATGTCAAGTGTGTCTGAAATATGAAAATATTTCAAATACATTCAAATCATACAAGCAGCTTATGACAACTTTAACCCTGAACATGCTGAAATTTTGTAATGGATTTGCCCGGCTTTGAATTTGGAACAGTCCATTCAAGTTTAAGGGATTTCAATATCAAAATACAAAACTGGAGCTACCGACAGAATAGAGCCTGGTCAGACTGCACGAATGTCAGGCTGGCCTGGCTCTATACTGGTGGCAAAGGCTAATCACTTTCGGGTCCAGCAGGTTAAGGGTTAAACATTCAAAAATTGAAAAACGAATTTTTGCACACCTACAAACATCATAGTCATTTCTCTTAACTTAATAAAGCTATCTGAAAAAAAAACTCATGAAGCTCCTACTTGTAGAATCTTCAGTTACATGTAAAACTACTGAAATTCCCTAAATATGTTGCTTATTAAAAGCCTAAGAAATAAAGATTCTGGGACAGATAAGTGGTCCAGTGGTAACATAAAGGACTTTTAATCCATGGGAAGCGAGTCTGATCCCTCAGTCTTTCACTGTCATTTACTAATTGTCATTCAGATGAGATATTAAACTAAGGTCCAATGTATCAGTGCTATAAACAGTGCAAGTAGAACAAACAAGAGTGTCTCTGTAACAGGATGCTTTGTGCATCCTGCACTATCCTCTACATCCTAAAATAACTAAGCACATTAGACAACATTAGTGTGCAACTGGCAGCAGCAACAGATTTACTTTAAAAGAGATAGTTAATTGAAAGTTAACATACCAAGGAAATATCATCTAACAAGAGACTGAATGATGCTGCTCTTTTTGTCAACTCCTCCCTGACCTTAGCAGACACAATCTCTCTCTGGGTAATCATCTCTGAGGCATCAAACTGGGCCTGAATTATAAACAGTGGTCCTAAACATTTTTTTAAACACATACCCTAAATTTAACCAATTGTATACTGCATAATGTTCATGTAAGATATTGGCTTGTTCTGTAAAACTTGAAAAAGAAGAACACGTGTTCAAGTTTTCCTCCTCGTTCATGTTGTGTACGACCCTTTATGGCATTTTCCCATTCTCTATTTACTTTGCTAAATACTCAAAAAAATTCAATGAAGTCAATGTCAGTGAATTTTGATAAAATTCATGTCTTAAAGCTTTTGAACAATATTAACATGCTTAGGGATAGTTGTGTAAACAGTCCCTAGGAAGTCCCTAACAGAAAGATGCAATGCATCTTAGAATACACAACCCAAAGTGGGTTTCCTTCACGAACATCATACATGTATCAAACTTATAACTGTGCAATACAAAGGACTAACTTTTCTATTCTTCATCCCAAATGTACAGAAACAAGAAATAATATCTTCCTATACATGTACAAAAATGATCTGCCTTCTTTACTCACAACTACAGCTTTAAGAACTTCTGTGGTAATGGAGGGCAGTACTCTTTCGTCGTAATCTATACCAAGATTTGTGTAAATTTTCGGCAGTGCATCTGCCTTTGGTCTAAACAGAATTCTCAGTGTGATGGAAACTGTCTGCAAATCTGTAAGAAAAAAAAAAAAAATTGACTCGTTCCAACAGATATAATATTTAAAATTAGAGGGGAAAAGTATTTTTTTAGAAATTGCTGTGCTTACTTCAACTAGAATTGCAACAGTACTTTTCAAAACAGAGGTGATTGACTGGACCATTCTACAAGACTGCAATTATTGATCTTGGCTTGTGAAAGCTGTCAAGGCATTTTGTCTTATCAAATTAAGCACTTAAAGAGCAGATGATTTTCTTTGAATGTAAAGTTATTTTCACCAAAGATGAGAAATTTGTACTTGTTTAGAGTGACTTTAACCTGTACACTATTGTAAGATATTGTTCTGCAACTACAACCAGTGCATTCCTTGCACAACCAGCATTTTGCATACAATCTGGTCATGACCAGCACTTGTAAAATCAATTAGCTTTCAACTAAAATGCTAAGACTGTAATTCTGCATCATAATGGTTAAAAATACTTCTATCTGCATCCAACAGAAAACATTTAAAGAAGAAGACAAACCTTTACTACCAGTGGCCACTGGCACATTTCTAGGTCTTGCCCTAATATCAAAAATGATTGGTCTCTGAACCCAGGGTATAAGGAAATGTGTGCCTTCACCAACTACAGTCTCTTTTATACCTCGGAATCTGTCAAAGATTACAGCTCTGTGTCCACCTTCCACTAAAACATAAAAATAACTTTTTTTAATTAAACATGATTTCAAGGTAAACCAATTCTTTTCTAAGCAGATACAGGTCAAATTTATGTTCCCTTTCCAAAAACTGTTAAACAAACTTCACCCAATGACACCTTCTACATGTAGCTCTTCCTTATGTTGAAATTATCTGGGACATGATATTCTGACTTCTGAATTAATAGTCATGTTAAATAGGTGTATAGATAAGTCCACACAAGTAACAGTTGCCTGAAAAGTAATACATTAGTTTTCCCATTCCTGGAACCGCTCACAATTATACATACTGGGGAAGGGGTCAGAGCCTTTGTAAATGGGAAATAAGCGAGGCCAGAGCCTTTGTAAATGGGAAATACGCAAGAGGCCAGAACCTTTCTAAATAAGAAATAAGCAAGAGGCCAGAGCCTTTGTAAATGGGAAATAAGCAAGAGGCCAGAGCCTTTGTAAATGGGAAATAAGCAAGAGGCCAGAGCCTTTGTAAATGGGAAATAAGCAAGAGGCCAGAGCCTTTGTAAATGGGAAATAAGCAAGAGGCCAGAGCCTTTGTAAATGGGAAATAAGCAAGAGGCCAGAGCCTTTCTAAACGGGAAATAAGCAAGAGGCCAGAGCCTTTGTAAATGGGAAATAAGCAAGAGGCCAGAGCCTTTCTAAACGGGAAATAAGCAAGAGGCCAGAGCCTTTGTAAATGGGAAATAAACAAGAGGTCAGAGCCTTTCTAAACGGGAAATAAGCAAGAGGCCAGAGCCTTTCTAAACGGGAAATAAGCAAGAGGCCAGAGCCTTTGTAAACGGGAAATAAGCAAGAGGCCAGAGCCTTTTTAAATGGGAAATAAGCAAGAGGCCAGAGCCTTTGTAAATGGGAAATAAGCAAGAGGCCAGAGCCTTTTTAAACGGGAAATAAGCAAGAGGCCAGAGCCTTTGTAAATGGGAAATAAACAAGAGGCCAGAGCCTTTCTAAAAGGGAAATAAGCAAGAGGCCAGAGCCTTTGTAAATGGGAAATAAACAAGAGGTCAGAGCCTTTCTAAACGGGAAATAAGCAAGAGGCCAGAGCCTTTCTAAACGGGAAATAAGCAAGAGGCCAGAGCCTTTGTAAATGGGAAATAAGCAAGAGGCCAGAGCCTTTTTAAACGGGAAATAAGCAAGAGGCCAGAGCCTTTGTAAATGGGAAATAAGCAAGAGGCCAGAGCCTTTCTAAACAGGAAATAAGCAAGAGGCCAGAGCCTTCCTAAATGGGAAATAAGCAAGAGGCCAGAGCCTTTCTAAATGGGAAATAAGCAAGAGGCCAGAGCCTTTCTAAATGGGAAATAAGCAAGAGGCCAGAACCTTTCTAAATGGGAAATAAGCAAGAGGCCAGAGCCTTTCTAAATGGGAAATAAGCAAGAGGCCAGAGCCTTTCTAAATGGGAAATAAGCAAGAGGCCAGAGCCTTTCTAAATGGGAAATAAGCAAGAGGCCAGAGCCTTTCTAAATGGGAAATAAGCAAGAGGTCAGAGCCTTTCTAAATGGGAAATAAGCAAGAGGCCTGAGCCTTTCTAAATGGAAAATAAGCAAGAGGCCAGAGCCTTTCTTAATAGGAAATCAGCAAGAGGCCAGAGCCTTTCTAAATGGGGAATAAGCAAGGGGTCGGAGCCTTTCTAAACGGGAAATAAGCAAGAGGCCAGAGCCTTTCTAAATGGGAAATAAACAAGAGGCCAGAGCCTTTCTAAATGGGTAATAAGCAAGAGGCCAGAGCCTTTCTTAATGGGAAATAAGCAAGAGGCCAGAACCTTTCTAAATGGGAAATAAGCAAGAGGCCAGAGCTTTTCTAAAGGGGAAATAAGCAAGAGGCCAGAACCTTTCTAAATGGGAAATAAGCAAGAGGCCAGAGCCTTTCTAAATGGGAAATAAGCAAGAGGCCAGAACCTTTCTAAATGGGAAATAAGCAAGAGGCCAAAGCCTTTCTAAATGGGAAAT
This sequence comes from Cyclina sinensis, assembly GCA_012932295.1. Classification (NCBI taxonomy): domain Eukaryota; kingdom Metazoa; phylum Mollusca; class Bivalvia; order Venerida; family Veneridae; genus Cyclina; species Cyclina sinensis. Next base: position 4,574,729 of record JAAONU010000003.1, read on the forward strand.
AAGCAAGATGCCAGAGCTTTTCTAAATGGGAAATAAGCAAGAGGCCAGAGCCTTTCTAAATGGGAAATAAGCAAGAGGCCAGAACCTTTCTAAATGGGAAATAAGCAAGAGGCCAGAACCTTTCTAAATGGGAAATAAGCAAGAGGCCAGAGCCTTTCTAAAAGGGAAATAAGCAAGAGGCCAGAGCCTTTCTAAATGGGAAATAAGCAAGAGGCCAGAGCCTTTCTAAATGGGAAATAAGCAAGAGGCCAGAGCCTTTCTAAATGGGAAATAAGCAAGAGGCCAGAGCCTTTCTAAATGGGAAATAAGCAAGAGGCCAGAGCCTTTCTAAATGGAAAATAAACAAGAGGCCAGAGCCTTTCTAAATAAGAAATAAGCAAGAGGCCAGAACCTTTCTAAATGGGAAATAAGCAAGAGGCCAGAGCCTTTCTAAATGGGAAATAAACAAGAGGTCAGAGCCTTTCTAAATGGGAAATAAGCAAGAGGCCAGAACCTTTCTAAATGGGAAATAAGCAAGAGGCCAGAGCCTTTCTAAATGGGAAATAAGCAAGAGGCCAGAACCTTTCTAAATGGGAAATAAGCAAGAGGCCAGAACCTTTCTAAATGGGAAATAAGCAAGAGGCCAGAGCCTTTCTAAAAGGGAAATAAGCAAGAGGCCAGAGCCTTTCTAAATGGGAAATAAGCAACAGGCCAGAGCCTTTCTAAATGGGAAATAAGCAAGAGGCCAGAGCCTTTCTAAATGGGAAATAAGCAAGAGGCCAGAGCCTTTCTAAATGGAAAATAAACAAGAGGCCAGAGCCTTTCTAAATAAGAAATAAGCAAGAGGCCAGAGCCTTTGTAAATGGGAAATAAGCAAGAGGCCAGAGCCTTTTTAAACAGGAAATAAGCAAGAGGCCAGAGCCTTTGTAAATGGGAAATAAGCAAGAGGCCAGAGCCTTTCTAAACGGGAAATAAGCAAGAGGCCAGAGCCTTCCTAAATGGGAAATAAGCAAGAGGCCAGAGCCTTTCTAAATGGGAAATAAGCAAGAGGCCAGAGCCTTTCTAAATGGGAAATAAGCAAGAGGCCAGAGCCTTTCTAAATGGGAAATAAGCAAGAGGCCAGAGCCTTTCTAAATGGGAAATAAGCAAGAGGCCAGAACCTTTCTAAATGGGAAATAAGCAAGAGGCCAGAGCCTTTCTAAATGGGAAATAAGCAAGAGGTCAGAGCCTTTCTAAATGGGAAATAAGCAAGAGGCCTGAGCCTTTCTAAATGGAAAATAAGCAAGAGGCCAGAGCCTTTCTTAATGGGAAATCAGCAAGAGGCCAGAGCCTTTCTAAATGGGAAATAAGCAAGAGGCCAGAGCCTTTCTAAATGGGAAATAAGCAAGGGGTCAGAGCCTTTCTAAACGGGAAATAAGCAAGAGGCCAGAGCCTTTCTAAATGGGAAATAAACAAGAGGCCAGAGCCTTTCTAAATGGGTAATAAGCAAGAGGCCAGAGCCTTTCTTAATGGGAAATAAGCAAGAGGCCAGAACCTTTCTAAATGGGAAATAAGCAAGAGGCCAGAGCTTTTCTAAAGGGGAAATAAGCAAGAGGCCAGAACCTTTCTAAATGGGAAATAAGCAAGAGGCCAGAGCCTTTCTAAATGGGAAATAAGCAAGAAGCCAGAACCTTTCTAAATGGGAAATAAGCAAGAGGCCAAAGCCTTTCTAAATGGGAAATAAGCAAGATGCCAGAGCTTTTCTAAATGGGAAATAAGCAAGAGGCCAGAGCCTTTCTAAATGGGAAATAAGCAAGAGGCCAGAACCTTTCTAAATGGGAAATAAGCAAGAGGCCAGAACCTTTCTAAATGGGAAATAAGCAAGAGGCCAGAGCCTTTCTAAATGGAAAATAAACAAGAGGCCAGAGCCTTTCTAAATAAGAAATAAGCAAGAGGCCAGAACCTTTCTAAATGGGAAATAAGCAAGAGGCCAGAGCCTTTCTTAATGGGAAATAAGCAAGAGGCCAGAGCCTTTCTAAATGGGAAATAAGCAAGAGGCCAGAACCTTTCTAAATGGGAAATAAGCAAGAGGCCAGAGCCTTTCTAAATGGAAAATAAGCAAGAGGCCAGAGCCTTTCTAAATGGGAAAAAAGCAAGAGGCCAGAGCCTTTCTAAATGGGAAAAAAGCAAGAGGCCAGAGCCTTTCTAAATGGGAAATAAGCAAGAGGCCAAAGCCTTCCTAAATGGGAAATAAGCAAGAGGCCAGAGCTTTTCTAAATAGGAAATAAGCAATATTTGACTCAAATGAGGGACATTCCTGATAACAAATTATCTCCCTTACTCAGATAACATCAAAGGTAGACCGAATAGCACATTGGTCCTTTCAGTTGGAATCCTCTGACTTTATCCTTGTTTCTTACTGTGTTGTCCTGACTTTTAATTGGGAAAATTTTCACTTATATATTAAATAAAAAGTTACGGTTATCAAAGAACAAAGATAATGGTGTTAACAAAATATTGCTTAATTTACTGTGTAATCTGACTACCACTGTTGCATATAATTAGGTTTAATTATCACCACATCAAAAGAGAAAAAAGCGATATATGCAGAGGATTCCAAATGGAAGGACCAAAGTAATATCAGAGAGTATTTAGGGTAGATAATCAACTAATGTCCCCAATTGGGATTTCATATTTAGCTTTAAAATTAAGGTGTTTAGTGTAAGACATACATGCATAAATAACATTAATTTACATTCATATAAACTAACATATTTGTCAATGTAAACAATTTTTAAAAAAAGAATTAGGTCATAGGTGATAGCCTTGTGGGAACAATTGTCGAACAATATTTGTAGTTAATAGTAAATACTTATTTGGTGTTTTAATCTAGCAAAATAAGTCCTGTCAACGATCAGGGGTTTCATTAAGTTTTTGAGTTGGAGGGAGTACATGTAAAGTAGCCGGGTGATTTGCTGCCAGTTTGATAAGCCTGATTTTAAGAAAAGTAGCCAGGAAAAAAATCGAAAATAGCTGGGTAATTTACCCGGCTCCCGGGTCTTAATGAAACCCCTGCACGATTGTAAAGAAACATAAGACATCCCTTTTTATTTACTTACAGTCTGTCAACATTTCCTTTGTAAAATTAATGGCTCTCATGAACTTAAAGGGTTGCTTTATTAGTAAAACTTTTTGACCAGTTGTTACTAATTATCAAACAATCACAAATATCATGTAAAAGTATAATGGAAGTTAGGACATTTTTTATATTTCAACAAGGAACATTAATTAACAAATGTATTGTGATTTTAAAGCAACAACAAAAGCAGAGTTTTTATTCGTTTTACTGTTAGAACACAGCCATTGAAGTGTTCGCCCCTCCTCACAAAAGCCACCACTACTCCTAAATATGGTTGCTAGATTATTGGAATTTGACTCCTGCTAAAATCTTCGAAGAGAGGCTTTAGTTTTTGACCTTTGCCAAAACCAGGGCATTCCCCAGGCCGTTTTAGCGCCCCGGCAGCGGGGCGCTTGATTTTCATGATCCAAGTTACCGGGGCGCTTGAATTTCGTCTTGCACGTTGATTTTAGAGGCGGGGCGCTTGAATTTTTAGAGCAGCAGACGACTGCGTATCACTGCATTGTTACTTAATATACACATCAGCCGTCGATCAAAAATGTCCCGTGTAATGAAAGGATGTATGGATAAACATGTGACTGCTAATAATGGCCCATATTTTGAAGAAGTATTTTAAAGAAATATGTTTTATGATCACGTGGCATTAATTGCTCTTGATTAAAAATCGGTTGTTTGAGCTATTATAAGTTATATAGTCCGACGCTGGGGACAATTTTTCTCGGACAACCGACTGTAAACAAAATTTTTGCTCTGGACAACTCTCATTTTGACAGTCAGAAATATAGGTCAACTGTCCAAAAAACACAGCCACTCTAATAAACAGTCGATTTCTAACCATGTTGAAATTAATTCTGACATACCATGGGCACCATGTAAGTGAAAATATCTCGGATAATCCGTTTGTCACCTGTTTTCGCGACCCCGACGTATTTTTACTTTTTGTTTAAAGAAAACTGCATCCTGGAGACACAGCAACCTTACAAAATTTAATCTATTGATTAAGATGAATGGTCAAGATTTGATCATTTGTACCTGTTATTTTTCTTTGTCATTGAGAAAGTTTCTATTCCTCTTGAAAATTGCTGTTATTCATTGCCTTCAAAAGATGTACACAGTTCAACTTCAACTTATTACTGCTAAAAGTCCATACTGACTATACTAGGCAGTTTCTGTTGAAAGTTTTCATAAGACCATAAAGGTTTCCTTCCTTCTAAATACATGTATCTGTATATCTTTTGTTTCTTTTTTTTTAAATATGATGACAGAAAAAAACTATTTATTTATAATTCTCACTCAAAAACTGATTTTGGGACAACTCTGTTTTGCCATGGTCAGTTGTCCCAAACTCATATTCAGAAAAATTTGTAGACCTTTTGATTATATTATTATGCACCTATTTATGATTATTTATTAAAGATGGTGAAAGAATTATTAAAAATATGTTAATACTGAACACCTTTTGTTTGTTTAAACTCCCATTAAACTTACCCCAAAATGATTCATTTCATTGTAAGGATTAAAAAAATTTCGACATGCGGGAAGGGGGATTACCCCCTCCCGCACCCACCCCCTCACAGTTGCGCTTGGAAAATTCTCTGGGGAAGGCCCTGCAAAACAATACGAAAGTGACTGATTGTCACTTTATTAATTTAACCTGTCAAATGTCAAAGTAATTTGATGGAAAAAATAAAAGTAATATTTTTGTTTGAGAGATGGTACCAACAGGCTATAGTACACGCCAGGAGGAACTCTCGTTTTCCTCGAGGTCGACGCGGACTACCCATTCCTTAAAACAATCTGATGCTCCACCGTTTGATCTAGCTTGGCCGTCTTTAATGATGTTTGGATATTGGAAAAATATCTACTTTTTGACATCGAGACCAAGACCACCGCATTTCGAGGAACCTCGTTGCGGACATGGTCACCAAATATCTTGGCGGATGTCCGCTAAATGGTTCTGTGAACTTTTTCACAGGTAATTATTGATATCGAGGCTCACAGTTCCTGATCACATGCATCTGTGAATTTTACGCTTAATATCACATAAGTGTGTAAAGCTCTTAATTCTCAGCAACTGCTTCCCGAAACATCTGATCATATTTTCAGAAAATAAGATGATTGGTTTCCGATTGACACGTGTTAAACTGTTTTCCTATTTTTAAGAAAACATAAACCCTGCTGCGATATTTGTATCGTCTAGGCGCTTGGCAAAAATTATTGATCTATTTTGCTTTATAATAACAAGTGTTTTCAAAAATGAAAGTACACAATAAACCTACACAGCAAATGTATTTGAAATTTGGTTTTAATTTTACCAAAAGTCACATAATTTGTAGATGTAAAATGTACAGCTTCATTATGATCGTTTCATTAAATGTTCAGCTAATACAGGTGAATTAAACCCCTAATTAATTTGCACTGTTTGTCAAAATATTGCGGAGATATTTTGCGATGTTGTGACATCGAGGAAGTCCATCTTTTTCCTTGTTGTGGCGGCGGATATTTCTTTTTCCTCATCCGCGGTAAAAAGCGGTAAATGTGAGTTTTTCCTGGCGCGTACTGTATTTTCTTCTTTTTTTAACATGAAGAAATCTGACCATAGTTTCTCAAATTTATCATGTTTGGTTTGGTTTATTGGTTTTAGTAGCAGAGTTCATATCCCGGCGGTCAGTTCACCTAACCAGTGTTCCTGGGTATCCAACCAGTTTACTAACCAATTTTCTTTGCAAGTGACTGAATACTTCCTCGCTTGCTGTGGAGGTGAGAGTCAAGAGTGACAATCTGATGCTCCACCGTTTGATCTAGCTTGGCCGTCTTTAATGATGTTTGGATATTGGAAAATTATATACTTTTTGACATCGAGACTGGGCCCCTATTTCTGCCATTAAAATGAACACTTTTATATAGCCTATTACTTCAGTTTTTCAGAGGCAGTATGAAATATTCCTGTCTGAATTGCCAATGTCCTCAATACATTATTGTGTCACATAAAATTCAGAATAAGCAATATTAAGCATGACTTCTTCTAAAGAGCAATGAGCATTTAAACTTAATCATGACAAAGCTTTGAACAGCCGAGATAAATTCAATACTCGAAAAGGTAAATGAAATATACACTGGATACATACCATTATATAATGCTGAATTCACGACTGACCCAGCAACAACCATACCAATACCAACAGTTCCCAGGGAATTTAGCAGACGTGCCATGCTTTTGATACGGTGCTATATTATACAAAACTTAATCTTCTAAAAGTAAGCGGCGTCTTAAGACAAAGCTTTTGATTGTTTAATGTGTAAAGAGGTTAAAATTTGCTCAATGTCAATCTGACGAAAATCCGGCATGTATTGTAAACGGCAACCTGTAATAATTCTTTGCTGTGATTTTCTCATAGGTTATACTGCGGTAAAATTCACATTACAGCTTTTCAAAAGGTTATTTAGTATCATTCAGATAGAACAAATAATATGCCCAACTGGTTCAGCCCGTTTTGTAAAAACAGTTTTATTTTGATATCATAATTAAATAACTCTGTATTCGTTAAGATATTCTAATATGGTTACTTACGGAATAATTTGACATCTCAAAACTCTACATAAATTCACATTAGATATATGGCGTGAAGATGGTATTTTTGTGGACAAAATGAATAGGTGATATTTTTTTCTGAAATGCCCCTGCCCCTACTTCTACATTCAAAATTATGAAAAACCATTAAGTATGAAGAGTATATGCACAGAGAAGTTACAAACAAACATTTCTTGCGACTTAATCGATTTGAGTGGACTCAAATGACAATATCTGGAGACAGTGAAATCTCGTTCTGTCCTTGAGAAACGACTCTTTCCTGTAATAACATCTATATGTTTGCATGTATTAGAAATTCTGATGTCCTGGCGGATTGAAGGGTACGTCCTTGTAAAGTACTGCACTGATATTTGACATTTACTGCAAACTCTGTTATAACGTTACCCTTTTCTGCATGGAAAGCCATTTTTTATGCGTTTATGGAACATCCCTGTTTTTGTAGCGTTCAAAAGGGATCTGAGCTGGATTCCAACTGTGAGCTGGTATGGTACCGGCTTGAAGTTGCTGGTGCTAGGACTCTCTACCTATGTTCTTTCTACAGACCACCGGATAAAACTGATCTAGATTATCTTGATCAGCTAAATGCATCTCTTCGACGAATCACATCTAATAAGAACGCAAACATCCTACTTGGAGGAGATTTTAACTGTGGTAATGTTGACTGGGAGAACCTGTCAGTGTCTCCTTGCGCCTCATTGATTCAAATTCAACACCAACTTGTTGACATCGTCAAAGAACATTATCTTAGTCAGGTTGTTAATCTGCCGACTCGCAAGGATAGAATGTTAGATTTACTCTTAACTAATAACCCAGCTCCGGTCACTAGGGTTAAAACCCTTCCGCCTATTGGTAAGGCGGATCACGATATCGTTTTTATTAAATATGAATATTAAATCCAAGAGGCTGTTACAAACCCGTAAGAAAATCTACCTATATAAAAAAAGCAGACATGCTAGGTCTGAAGACATATCTAGGTGGTTTCAGAGACTGTATCTTGTCTCGTTCTATAACTTATACAGTGGAGGAGTTATGGTGTGAATTTAAGGCAAAAGTCTTAAAAGGTATTGATAAATTTATACCTTCCAAAATGTCCAAGTCTAAGGTTGGTTACCCATGGATCGATATGCACGTAAGGAGAATGATCGGGAAACGTAATCGTCTCTTTAAGAAGGCTCATAAGAGTAAAAATCCACACATCTATGAAAAGTACAAAGAAATGAGGTCTCATGTTCAGAGAGTTATTAGAGATGCTCATTATAGATAATGTCAATAACATATTTAGGAAAGTTCCTCTCCCAAAGAAGGCGGAAAAGGTCATGTTAAAAAGTTCTGGTCTTATGTCAATAACTTAAAGGGTGTTTCCAAAGGCATCACATCACTAAGGGACAATGGTATCCTTAAGATTGACAATGAGGATAAGGCTGACATTTTAAATAAACGGTTTCATTCTGCTTTCACTATTGAAAGTGACTCAATAATGCCTGACATTGGACCTATAGTAGTTACTCATCTATGTCAGATATTCACGTTGAAGTGAACTGGGTATTAAAGTTACTGAATAGTCTTAATCCAAATAAGGCTTCAGGTCCTGACTCTGTTGCTGCCCGCATACTAAAGGAATGCTCTGATGAACTTGCAGACACACTGTCTTTTATGTTTAACCTTTCCTTTAGTACAGGTCAAGTCCCAAGGGACTGGCGTAATGCCTCAGTTGTCCCTATTTTCAAAAAGGGAGATAAGTACAACCCGGCCAATTATAGACAGTTTCCCTTATATGTATTTCTTGTAAGGTACTAGAGCATACAATTGTTAGTCACATAATGAAATATGTCTCTAGGTCAAATATCCTGTCTAATTATCAGCATGGATTTCGTGAAAAAAGGTCTTGTGAGACTCAGTTAGTCCAGTTTGTTCACGACCTTGCTTTTAACCTTGATAGTGTCAGATCTAAAAAACATGCTCGGACAGATATACTGATCATGGATTTTGCTATAAGACCTTTGATAAAGTGCCTCATAAGAGACTCTTGCACAAACTACGTTTTTATGCGATACGGAGTACCACTCTTAGATGGATTGCATCTTGGTTAAATGATAGGCCACAGGTCGTGGTTTTGGAAGGTGCAGAGACAGACCCGGCCCCTGTGGTATCTGGAGTGCCACAAGGTTCTGTGCTAGGGCCAGTCTTCTTTTTATTATTTATAAATGACTTGCCCGATGGTATTACATCAACAATGCCTCTTTTTACAGATGACTGCGTTTTACACCGTGATATTACTTATATACAGATTGTCTTATCCTACAAAACGATCTGAATAAACTGCAAAAATGGGAGCAAACTTGGTTAATGAAATTTAATGTGGCCAAATGTGAAGTTATGAGACTCTCGAGACACAGACAGGCAAAATTAATTAATCACAATTACTTGCTGCATGGTCAAGTCCTGGAAGCAGTAGATTCTGCTAAGTACCTGGGTGTTACTCTAACTAACACCCTAGATTGGTCAAAACATATAGACAGTGTGACTGGCAAGGCCACAAGAACGTTGGGATTTTTACGCCGTAACCTATCCTTTTCCTCTCAACATACGAGACTTGTGGCTTACAAAACCTTAGTTAGACCACAGGTTGAGTATGCATCCCCCATATGGAACCCTTATACTCAAAACAACATACAAAGGTTGAAAAGGTACAACGTACGGCAGCAAGATGGGCTTGTAGAAGGTGGCGTAGATCTAGTTGTGTTGGTGACTTATTAGTAGATCTAAATTTGGATAGTCTGGAACACAGAAGAAAAATTACCAGTTTAGTTTTTTTTACAAGATTCATAATAATCTTGTTTATATAGATAAGGAAAGGTATTTGACTCCGATTACAAATAGGTCACTTAGAATCAGACATAGTCATCCCTTCCAATATCAAAGACCATCTCCTCATACAGAATGTTTTAAATTTTCTTATTTCCCAAGGTTAATACCAGTCTGGAACAGCCTGTCTGAGTCAACTGTCTCTATTGCTACAGTTGAATCGTTTAAGCAGGCTGTTGGATCAATGTAATGTTATTGTATTTGTAAATAGTTTTAACAGGTAAAGCCGGCTACCTTTTTAATTGTAGACATGTTCTCAGAGCATTTACTTTTGGACTCTAAATTATTCTTACTGGTAGCTTACACAGTATTTATAACTGTATGTACAGTGGTTTCTTTTAAACCCATCTGGCTGTTAATTTTGCCACCCACGTGACATAATGATCAGATTTGATCGAAGTCATTAAAGGAAGAAAGAAATGTTTGTCCGGCCAGCTTTTGTGGAAACAAGGTTGTGATGTCGAGTCGACGAAGGATTCCAAAACGGTTTTAACTTGGAAATGCGCAGAACAAATGTCTAATGTTAGAATCCTTCCCCTTCCCCACCAGCCCGCCCCCTCCCCTCCAGACTACGGCCACAATTCATGCAGAAGCCATTTCGATGAAAAGCTTTAGGGGCGTAAACATGCTGGTTGAAATTCGCTGTTCAGTCTACACACGCAATTCGGTTAAAAAATTTACCTTACAAACACAAAGGGGAATTTATAAAGAATGTGAATGTGCATGGCATTGTCGGAATAATGCAAGCATGACGTTTAATGATGTTGTCAATGTGCCCAGATGTATTCTGCTCATGTCGGCTACCGTACTACATGCGAAATCTCTTTCGTTTTAGAAATCTGTCAAATCAAATCGTATTTTGGATAAAACATATCTCAGAAATTCTTAAATGATTTAATGATCTTACACGTGCAAACAAAATAAATTATATTGAAATGTGTATGCTGGCAAAAATGAAACACAGCTTTCTGTATTCGAATAGTTTTAAAACTTTCTGACCTTGTGGCACAATCGTGGCTGCCGGTCACAGGGGCTGCTATGTGGACATACATACATCTTCTTTTCTTGTAACAATTAATTATTTATTATACTGTATAATCTGGATATTACATAGTCTCTTATCTTCGCCATTTTAAAACTACCTTTGACCAGGGCAATAAAGGCCCTGCTTTGACGAAAAGTTTGCAAGGGTGGGAGGATATTTTTTTAATCATTCTATTTTACCACTTCATTACCTACATTACCAAGGGAGGACACTCATCAATTCGATTACATAAATGTCAAATATGTCTCTTTCAGGATTAATCTTTCGACGACTTCCACGGCACTTCACGTGCCTCAGAAATAGCCTTTTGGTAACAACAATTATATAATATTGTATTTTTGCATGTTTCTGACAGACTTTTCTCCTAAACCGATCTTAATTACGAAATGTTGAGTAGATTTCGGACAAATATGTTTGGACATATTGAAAGTGACACTGAAATGCTTGTGGTAATTATCATGTACTGTTGCCATCTACTTCGCTGAGTTTTACGATACAGTCAAGCTTAACAGTGTATCTGGATTAATATGTGAAAATAGATACTGCTTTAATCAAGCCTGGACATGCATTTTCCCTTGCGAAATGTTCCATTACTTTGACTTTAAAGATCTTAAAATTTTTAGCTAAATTTGTATTTTTCTAATTGACAGCAGACTAAAAGAGTAAATGCTGTATCACAAAGAAGTCTGTCTGACAGGATTGTTGACCCACCAGATGTTACACCACCAATACCTGAATATGTGGACAGAGGTAGCAACGAATCTCTTGAAGACAAAAAGGCAAGACTTTTGTATCAGAGCAGAAAAAGAGGAATGACAGAGAATGGTTTATTATTGAGGTAAATTTGACTTGGGGGGAAAAAGCCAAGAAAATTCTTAAAAACTTAATTAAAGCTGAATACATGACATGGGAATGTTCTGTTTTATGTTCAAACACAGTTAGAAATCAGTTTGGACCTCTAATTGCTAAGCAAGCACTGTACAGTGTCATGTGGAATATAAACTTAACGTGAATGGTGTAAGGTTGACCACAGACTACTTCACACTACTTAATTGAGGTTTCACAAGTTATAATTGATTTAATTGCTGAATTAATAGTACAAACATAGCTGTAAATTTCATTTGTTTGTGAAACTGGAAATGTTTAAGTACAGTTGAAATGCAGTCAAGCAAATCATGATGGACAAAATTGCTTTAAAGTGTGAAAACATTCTTCAGTGTCTTTTTGTCTCTTTACTTTGTGTTACAAGAAACTGGGTCCTAAGAAAAATGGTATGTAGGATCCAGCTAGAAATGTACAGGTGATGACTTGAAGAATTGTGCTTCATCTGACAATAATTTGTGTGTAATTGATGACAAAACTGAATGCAGATGGAAAAATTTACACTGCCATTTGTGTATTTCATTTTTTTTAAATGTGTTTTTCAGCACATTTGCAGCTTTATATTTAGAAAAGTTATCTGAAGAACAGTTGAAAATGTATGACAGCTTGATAAACAAGCCAACAAATGACTGGGAAATCTATTACTGGATGACTGGTAAGTTTTTGTGTCGCCTGCTACAAAGTAGCACAACATATAGGCATCACTTCTCCGTCGTCTGTCTGTCCATCTGTCCGTCCATCACAAAACTTGTTCGGACTGCTCCTCAGAAACAACTGGTGCGATTTCATCCAAACTTTACAGGAATGATCAGTACCAAGTCTAGTTGTGCATATCATTGCCATTTTCCAGTTCAGTGATTTTTGTCTGAGCTATGGCCCTTAAATGATTTTTATTTTTAAAGATTGTCTTGACTACTTCTCTTATTATACTCATGAAATTTGAATGAAATGTTACAGGATTGATCAGTGCCTCAAGTACTTGCGCATATTTAACAGGTTTATCGGTTGAATGATTTTTGGCTAAGTCATGGCCGTTGAATGAAAAAGGCGTTTTGGCCTATTAATGATTTTTGTGTTGCAGGCTTCACAGTAGCTGCAACATGCTACAAAGTAGCCATATAGGGATCACTTCTCCATCATCTGTCTGCTTGTCTGTCTGTCTGTCCATCAATTACAAAACTTGTCCGGACTACTCCTCAGAAACTACTGGTTCAATTTCATCCAAACTTTACAAGAATTATCAGTACCAAGTCTAGTTGTGCATATTGTCAGCATTTTTCAGTTCAATGTTTTTTGTTAGAGATATGGCCCTGTAGTGATTTTTATTTTTAAAGTTTGTCCAGACTATTTCTCTTATACTACCAATGCAATTTGAATGAAATGTTACAGGATTGATCGGTATCTCAAGTACTTGTGCATATTTAACGTTTTTTTTGGTTGAATGATTTTTGGCTGAGTTCTGGCCCTTGAATAAATAAAAGCGTTTTAGCCAACAAACTGTCCAATCACCTCTCAATACAACTGCTTAATTGGCTATCATCAGGCGACACACGTGATCACTGATCGCCCTTGTTGTTCTCCCACACCAATTTTAATGAAGGGATATTGGTTTAGTATTGTCCATCTGTCCATCTTTTTGGATATACTTCTCATCAGAAATACATAGAAAGTAGAACTGTGTGTGTAGCTAAAAGGTCAAGGTCATACCTGGATAAATATATTATCTGTTTTGTAAGACCCTATTTTCTTAGTCGATCTTTATTTTAGTGTAAATGTTCGTTTGTCTGAAATCTCAGTTCAGAAACCAGTTAGAAACTAGGTCACAAGGTCTGACAGATAAACCAATCTTGTGAACACTTTAGGGGCTAATGTTTTCAGCAGTCTTCATTAAATTTGGTAAGAATGTTGTAAACATGAAATTTTTGACAATGTAGAAACTTGGCTATGTCAAAATGAATTTAGATAAATAAGTAAAACTTAAGAAAATTTACTTGAGAACTCTAGACATAGGATTTTTGGTCCAGTTTTTACAAATCCTGGTAAGAATGTTTACCTTTATGTAGATGTGATTTTAAAAAAAATTGAAACCCTTTTTTATGAGGCCACAAGGTCAAATGTAAGAAGGCCTCATCATGGCACTTAATGTCCTGAAACATGTTCTGCCCCCTCTTCTTACCTTGTAATTTTCTGATGAGCCTATATGTGCTTGAATTACTTTGTCCCTTTTATTTGCCTGTCTGTCTGTACATTTGTGTCCTTGGTCTAAAAGGAAAGAAATTTGATTCGAAGTGTACTTACTGTACTGTACACTTAAATATTAAATCTGCCTCAGATATGATAATTGTATACCCATTTCCACTTCCCTGTCTCACATTTAGCTCAAAGTCACTGTTATAATAACAGAAGTCTGGTTCTTGTAAAGTTTATAACCACAGATTATTGTAAGTTAACTGTATTTATCATTTATTTTTCAGCAAGGGATGTAACTTGAAAATATGCATTTCATTCTAATAATAATAATTAGTAAGCATGTATTATTGTATGAAATTGTTTTTTAGTAGCTAGTAGACAGGAATTTACCTAGTTTTGAGATGTTTAAAGGGTTATTCCATAATGAAAGCCGTTTTATTCTCCATAATACAGCTTTTACCATTTCTGTATCTCTTTTTCCATTTTTATTTAAGGTCACAAACCAACTCCACCAGAATATGATAATGACGTGATGGACAAGTTAAAAGCTCATGCTAAAAACGCTGACAGAAATGTGCGATTACAACAGCCTGATTTGTACACTTGACATCGAGTTAGATGTGATAGTTTTTAGTGACTGTGTGATAGACTTATAAACAAGAGTATCATTGGAACAAAAAAATGTTTTTATAGCTGGATTGTTGTATCTCCATCACAGTGTGTTTTCTAATGATAGTGGTAATAAGGATTGTGAATGGAGAAATTTACCATATGAATGGAGAAATATATCATTGTGAGTAACGGTCTATCGAAACTGTAAACCAAAATTCTCCTCTCTTAATCTTAAATGAAAATTGAATTGTGCAATCAATTTTATCAAATGTAATAAACCTGTCAAAAGTTAAGCCAAGTAAACTTTGTTAAAACTCTGTTATTTAGATGTAGTTACATGTTGTATTCTTTCTTCAGCTGTATCTGAAAAATCAACCAATAGACTGTCCAAGCCCTAAATATACAGGTAGTTTATTATTTTATTATGTTTAAAAGCGGATAAAATTGCTAGCATGGCAACAGAGTTATGGGTATTTTTCGAAAAGCAATGAACACATAATCACATATGGAAAATACTCAGCCAATTATTTTGTAAGGCTTTTATTCAAAATTATGCACACAAGTTGCCAAAAAGTCATTCTGCAATGGAGCACAAGTTTCTGCCACTTAGTTTCTGCTTGGCTGTATGGCAGTGGCAAATCCGACTTGATCATTGACTTTGTCAAACTCTGTGTAGAACTGACCAATGAAAACATCTCCAAGAATCCATAAAGGACCTGCAGGTGGGGGCACATCCAATCCGAGGAATCCACTGATACACTGTGTTTGACCTGCTTGTGTCACCTGTGTTTAAGTAAATGCAAAACATTAAGTTTTTATTGAATTATCATTAAAGTACTGGACAGCTATTAATATAATCTGGAACTCAAACTTCAGGATTAAACTGCCATGATTTCTTGTACCCTTTTTAATCCAGCAGTGAATGTTCATCAGTTCATATATTTGCAACTGTTATCTGATTTATTGAAATTCAAGATGTTGCCTTCATATTTAGCTGGCAGGAGTCAAGCCCATTGGCACTTTTATCTTAAATAACCTGTTCCGCTCAAAGTTGCTGTTAAAGTGGCATACCCGAAAATTTATAGTACCGGTATTCCAGTTTCATCAAAATCGTGAATGTAAATGGTATTGAATGAATTGTTACCCAATGTCAAAGTGTCAGTTGAAAATTCGAAGTACAACCGGCAAAGTAATGCATATAAGTTCTTATGTATAGAGTTCTCGTACCTTCTTCGGGTAGAAAGCCATTTATTTCAAATGCACACTTGGTTGCTACATGAAACATTTTTGAACACAAGTTCTTTAAATCATCATTTATTTTTCATGTTAAAAATTATTGGCCAATAAAATACATATTTAGTATATCATCAGTAGATTTTAGGGTATATCCCTTTAAGCATTAACTGTGGCCTTCAATGCAGATGTGATCATACAATGTACCCATATACATGTATACTCACTTGTAAGTCACACATTTTGTACTCAAAATTGAAACTTAGATGGAGGCTGCATCTTTTAAGCATGTCATACATGAGAAAAAATCATTTTAGACCCCTCCCAAAACAACCTTTGCCGACTTATCGACCACAAGCTAACAAATAAATACCATCAATGGTTCAAGGGCCATTCTTAAAGGTTTTCAAAGCAACCTCCTATTTTTTGGTCCGAATCATTGCAGAAGCTAAATGAGATTGCAGATGTGGCTGGAAATTATTGTATGCATAACATTTAAATCGGCCAATAACGATTCCTTGAATCTTCTTCATTTCATATAGCATCTTATAGGAGGGTTAATGCAAAAATTACAAATTTTCAACCCGAAATAAGGGATGAATCTTAAACACGAGGTCATCTAATAAACGAGTATCAGAATTTCAAGAATTCTACAAAAGAAGAGGGTATTCCCCCATTTCACCCCAACCCTGGAGATGGACCTTTCATGAACAGAAATCTGAAATATTTAGGAAGAAAACCTGATTTCAGCAAATAACTCATGTCTGTGATACAAAAATAATACATGTATTGTTCACTTACCTTGAAGTTTGAGCAGTTTAAAAAGTAGTGTAAGCACGGGAGTGCAAATCATGTTGGCAATGTACATGTCAGCAAAGTAAACTAAGGTTAAAGGGTCACTGATGTGCAATATATTTATTCCTACATAGTTTATAACTAATAGTTAATGCTGCTTCAAAAGAGGTATGCTGGGTAGGCTTGGTAAGAAGAAAGTAAAGAAAACACATTTCAAAATTGTGTTAATATGTAATAATAAAGTATGAAACTATGATCTTTAAACAAGAAAGAAAATAATTATTCCAGTAAGCTTTGCTTCAATATGAAAACTTCAAATAGCACTTTTAGTAAAATGAACTGAAATAAGACAACACAAAGTCACTACACAAAAGCTCGCACACAATTCATCAATTCTACAAAAACTTCTTTTATCACTATTCATAAGAAAGCTAAAAGTTCATTTACTTATTCATTAACCCTTTACCTGCTTGAACCGAAAGTGATTTATAATAGACTTTGCCACCATATATTGTTGGCAGCTCAATTTTTGTATTTTGATATTGAAATCCCTGAAATTTGGAATGGACTGTTCCAAATTCAAAGCTGGGCAAATCCATTACAAAAATTCAGCAGGTTAAAGGGTTAAATGACATACAATGTTGAATACTACAGGTGCTAGTCAAGCACTACTATTTTTCACTACAGCTAGTCTTTGTCCAACAGCTTAGTTTTATTCTTGGTTTCTTCAAACATAAATGGAGATAAAAAAAAACATGTTTCATATACAAATATATAAACAAAATAGTGGAGTTTTGAAGCATTACAATTTTTTTTTTTCAGTCTTTGTTTTTCAAATGATATGTTCGGGTACATTGTAGCAAAAAGCACAAAAAATACTGTAGAAACTCTCGCACTTCAAAATTACAACACACAAGTCATAGTGGAATGGTGATGTGAAACTGTTAAGATACTGAGCCTTTGTTCTGCAGAATTATTTGATTTTCTCGGTGGGTCCGAACAGATGGCTAGTACAACCATAAAAAAAATACCCAAAATAAAGTACAGCCGAATGATAGCACTCACAAATGGGACATCCTGATTTATCAAAAAAGATTCTATGGAATTATGTCATTAGTAGTGACAAACTTAAATCTTTTAGTCTCTAAGTAAGTAAAAGTACTGAATTTAAAAACTAAAAGATGTTTCAACCTATTGTTTGACAATCTCACTCCATTACATCATCTATATTTTATTCATGGCAGATTTCTAACCCGTATTTGTACAAAAATTTGTATATCACTATAAATGGAACAATCATTTGAATAAATCATTACCTTAAAGAATAACTGCATTAGCTCAACAGTACAAATATTAAACGAATAATTACTGATGTGTATCACTTCACTATATTTCAATTATAATCCACAGCCAAAAACTACTATTGTACCTAGGCATATGAATGCTAAACATGTCATACAAAGTGTAACAAATAGAATCACATGTAAGCAATTTTTTAATTTCTGGCAACAGGAAAAAAAATCTCCATTCTAACAAATACAGAAATACCGAATGCAAACTTTTATTTATGCGTAGCAACCCTTTTGTCATGGCTGTGATTGGATTCATCACAGATACATCTTTTCATGAGATGCTTCATTTCCACTATAAATAAAACACTAGAACCTACTTGCATCTCGTATATCTGCAAAAACCACAAGATGAGTGCGTCTTGTAAGTGAGTATGTCTAATATGCAGGAAGTAATGACATCTAAAAATTGCCATGGCACAGTCTCGGTGATCTCAGATCTTAAGACGAGGATGAAAATGGCACAGTCCCCATATTTACAGATTTTAAGTCGGAAGATGTCATATATCTTAATATTCAGTGGCAGAATAAACATAGCATATTTATCTCAAAAACAGCGTAAATTAAGACTACAAATAAATAAATTCAGATATATCTATAAAGCTGTTTTTGCTGAGATTCTGTGGTCTCCTCAAAGACTAAATTATTAACCTGTAGTTCAGTAACTTCTGTAGCTGAGTCATAATATTGAAATTACAGAAACTTGATAAAAAAATACTTTGGAGTCGGAGATTCAGTCTGACATCATACTATTACTTTCATTACTTTGTTTATGCTTGCATTTGATATAAGGCAATTAATTTTATGTGTGTACTGACTTTTAAGCATTGTAAGTTAATGACAATGTGTCGGTGTCAAATAACAAACTGTCTTACCTATTATATTAACCAAGGCAAAGAGCTTTTCTGTGTCTATTTTTGAACTCACATTTAAAGTTCCTCATTTACATGCATATAATATATATTTCTCACAATTCCATTGAGCATGATATAACAAATAGTAATTCCAAAGGTCCAGTTCTAACATCTGTGATACTAGTACACAAAAGGAACAATAACCCTAAAAACAATCAGGAACTACTGATGGAATTCTGTTCTAATACTTGCATATACAGAAAGATGCATCTTATCACAAAGTTGCTTAAAATTAGCAAAGTATCTTGATGGAAAAAAATTTCTATTTAAGGTTATTTTCTGTAATTTTTCAGACATCCCTTTATAAAAAATGATTCAACTTTAAATTTAAAGAGACCAGAAATTTTCATAGAAATAATTAATGTATACCGAATATGTTTTCTTAAGCACAAATCAAGTTACAATGAAACTGTAGACATTTTTTTATTGTTCTAATTCATGATGACAGAGACTTTCTTCTCAACAAATTTTGCTGGCTGCAATCTGTACATCGGGACTTCCGAGAAAGACTGTGTGGTATTCTGCACAGAGACGGCAAATCCAACACGGTTGTTCTCTTGGTCAAACTCGGTGTAATACTTCCCTATGAAGACATCCCCAAGAATCCACAGGGGCCCTAGTGGGGCTGGAACATCTAGGCCGATAAACCCAGACAAGCATATTGTCTCTCCCATCTCTGACACCTATAGGGAAGGGATGAATGGGAATGATGAGTGAATATGTAATTACGTGCAGCACGGAAAACGGAGCGGGAATGAGGAGTAATTTGTGCAGTGTATTGCTGCGAAAGATTTTCTTTCCTCTCCAGGAGTATTTAATCAACTGATACTGGTTTTATTTTGTAACAAAAATAACTGATATTCAATCTGTTTTGAAACATGACCCAAAATTGTACCAACTACGAATGTTTATTGAAGGACAATATAAACTGGGAATATTTTCATATTTTTAAGAGTTCTCAAAGCGACTGATTCACAGATTGGATGATGATGCAAAAGAAAGAAAATGTTTATACATCTAGAATTCTTGCTGTAATTGTGAAGAACATATCAAAACTCAAATACTGACTCATTATTTTTCACAGAAACACATCACAATATAACGTTTTACACACTTTTATCGGTAAAACATTTACCCTGTCACAGGGTAGATACTTTATTTATATTATTAATTTTGACAACAATGAGTAAGTGGTTACTGTGGCTAAGTGGGGTCGATCATCACCCTATGTTTTACTGACTTAAAGGGCATGGGTTCCAATCCTGGTGAAATTAAAAAAATTTTTTTTCAATTTTCATGGTGTACAGAAGCATAATATTATGTTTTTTCCATAGTACATTAATTTTTATGAAATTTTCAAAGAAAAAATTTTCAGCTAAATTCTGTGAGTCAGTCCCTTTTAAATAGTTACAATTCTTCTAAAATCTTTTCCAGAGAAAATGTAGGAACAATTGCGTTAAAATAATTTATGGAAAAAGCAAAAAACTTTTTGTGGAATTACGTACTCCTGCTGCAAGTGAAAGGTAACTGGAGTATATGATTGTGTTTAATAGTTTATAATATAAATCAATTACCTTGAGAACATATTCCGGTCCAGTCAGTGTGAAATCCTTACCATTCAATGAAAACTTTATTGGTGGAAGGCTGTCAACTACCCCGCAATCAATGGTGTACTGAAAGATACACAGAATTATCAGTGTACTGAAATATACACAAAATTATCAGTGTACTGAAAGATACACAAAATTATCAGTGTACTGAAAGATACACAGAATTATTAGTGTACTGAAAGATACACAAAATTAACAGTGTACTGAAAGACACACAGAAATGTACTGAAAGATACACAGATTATCAGTGTACTGAAAGACACAGAATGATCAGTGTACTGAAAGATACACAGAAATGTACTGAAAGATACACAAAATTATCAGTGTACTGAAAGATACACAGAATTATCAGTGAACTGAAAGATACACAGAATTATCAGTGTACTGAAAGATACACAGAATTATCAGTGTACTGAAAGATACACAAAATTATCAGTGTACTGAAAGATACACAGAATTATCAGTGTACTGAAAGATACACAGAATTATCAGTGTACTGAAAGACACACAGAATTATCAGTGTACTGAAAGATACACAAAATTATCAGTGTACTGAAAGATACACAGAATTATCAGTGTACTGAAAGACACACAGAATTATCAGTGTACTGAAAGATACACAAAATTATCAGTGTACTGAAAGATACACAGAATTATCAGTGTACTGAAAGATACACAAAATTATCAGTGTACTGAAAGATACACAGAATTATCAGTGTACTTAAAGATACAGAATGATCAGTGTACTGAAAGATACACAAAATTATCAGTGTACTGAAAGATACACAGAATTATCAGTGTACTGAAAGACACAGAATGATCAGTGTACTGAAAGATACACAGAAATGTACTGAAAGATACACAGAATTATCAGTGTACTGAAAGATACACAGAATTATCAGTGTACTGAAAGATACACAGAATTATCAGTGTACTGAAAGATACACAAAATTATCAGTGTACTGAAAGATACACAGAATTATCAGTGTACTGAAAGATACACAGAATTATCAGTGTACTGAAAGATACACAGAATTATCAGTGTACTGAAAGATACACAAAATTATCAGTGTACTGAAAGACACAGAATGATCAGTGCACTGAAAGATACACAAAAATGTACTGAAAGATACACAGAATTATCAGTGTACTGAAAGATACACAGAATTATCAGTGAACTGAAAGATACACAGAATTATCAGTCTACTGAAAGATACACAAAATTATCAGTGTACTAAAAGATACACAGAATTATCAGTGTACTGAAAGATACACAGAAATGTACTGAAAGATACACAGAATTATCAGTGTACTAAAAGATACACTGAAGTATCAGTGAACTGAAAGATACACAGAAATGTACTGAAAGATACACAGAATTATCAGTGTACTGAAAGATATACAGAATTATCAGTGTACTGAAAGATATACAGAATTATCAGAGTACTGATAGATACTCTCAGAATTATCAGTCTATAATAAATTATTATGTTAAGTCTGAGGGCTTGATCTATAGTTCATCCTTTGGAAGTCTTTCTGTTATGCAGACAAACTGTTTTCCTCACCATCAATACTTGGAAATGTAACTGGTTTAACTGAGTTGAGCAGTCGGTCCTAACAGGCAGACAGTTTAACTAATGATCATAAGTAAAAAAGAACCCACACTATATTCCCCATTTCCATGAGAAAGGTCCAACATTCCCAAATATATGATAATGGTTATTTGAGGATCTCAAACACATGACCATCATCAGTGAGAGGTTATGGAATCTGAAACCAGCAACTTTAACCATCTGACCTTTCATTCTATTAAGAGACTGTATTGTGCAAACAAAAAGTTTGGCCAGAAGTCATGCACAAGCAGTATATATATAGTTTTTTTAGACTTTATCCACAGGACAATTAATAAAATCAGTCTGAAAATCTTACTAATTTTATTATTTTGTCTAGAAGTAACAGACCACTACTCTTTTTCATAGTACAATATTCTGATGTTGATAACATATCACGCGTTAACCCTATTTGCACGATACTGCCAGAGAAAATGCCAACCTGACTGGATTCAAATAAATACATACCGGCACTATTATTTGTACTTTCTACTACCAGTAGTCGACTAGTCGTACACAAGAAATACAATGCGACAGAAGCTGCACTGTCTTTTCAATAGGTTCCTTATAAAATGGGGCTGGAACTTTTTTCGCCTTCCCCAGTCAAATAGTAGTAAACATCTTGACAAGAAATTTGATTTATATGAACAATCTAAACTGTTTAAGACTACAATGAAGTAAGCAAGTTCTAAACAACTTAGTTTCCACAAAAACTCACCTCTCCACCGACAATTGGTGTTGCTCCAATCTGCTTGTTGAGCTTGGTAATTTCTGAGGAGGGTCCAGCCAGAAGTGAGGTGCCGGTATCAGCAATTGCCTGACAACCACCTTGACAGTAAGTTTCTGAATCGACGGTTATTCTAAAATATAATATTTTCATGTTTTGCTACTGGGAAAACTTGACTTCAGTGTTCAAACTCATCGGACAAGAAAGGTGGTATTTATTTTTACATTTTTATGAGGCACAAACAAAAAGCTGATTTGTACTACATTGTAGAGCTAGCCAGCTACACATGTACAAAAAGCACTTGTTAAATGACTAACCTTGCATGTACCAGTAACTACATTGACACTAGAAAATACTTTGCCTTAAAATTATTTATCTTTCAACTAGTTTAACAACAAGAACCAACTCAATAAAATATGGTTTTGAATTTTATAATGAAGTTTGCCTAACAGCTCTGAATCAAGGCCTTTCAACACATTAATCAAAAATCCTCTAAACCGTTTTCCTAAAAGCCTTCAAGGTCTGCAAACATGCTCGACCAAAAATTTAAAAAAATCTAAAACACATATTCACATACCCGTCCATTTTAAACTGCCAGTAACCCTTTCTTGTCACAGGTACATAAGTAAAGTTCCCAGTGTAAAGCTTTGGATCACTACCACCCAATATCAGTTCACCACCTTTAGGATTGTTCGGGTTTCTGAAGCAGAAATAATATAACACGTATTACATAACATGTACTTGAAACAGAAGTCATCTGTGATACTTCCATGTAAAGGTAAAAAGTTTAGCTAGTGGCAAGACAGCCTAACAGTGGAAATAAAACCATGTTTATGTACCCCTTACAAAACTGTGTAACAAGTCTTTCATTCATTTGTTTATTCATTTGTTTTTTTTTTCCATTCATTCAATGTCATCCATTTATTCTCTCTTTTATTCTTTTAATGCCATTACATACCTATCAAGCCAGAAAGAGAATACAGCTTTGTCCACTACGTGTTCCTTTACAGCCATGTCAAAGACCGGAGTTACACCATCCACAGAAATTGTGCTGTAACCCATTCCAAGGATACCATCAAACTTAGCGGCAACAAATGTCACACCAGGTTGCTGGGTGGCCTCAGCAAAGGTTTGATCAGTAATCTTAACACTTCCAATCTAAAATACAAATTTCATGAAGAAAGGTCAATTTGATAATAAAAAGATTTATGAAGGAAAGAAATTCATATGACCTACAGCTATCACATACTCTCCCAGAATATTTCATTTAGGAAATGTTTTATAAAATAAAGACATCAAAAATAAACTAGAGCTATCACTGTATCACTGAATATGATTTATACTCGCATAATACAGAGGAAAAGGGGAAATATAAAATGTGTCATCTTGCACACCAAGTTTCAAATCCATAGTCCTAGAGATGTGGAAGTATTTCACGTCACAAGCTTTTTGCTATGACGGCCTATAAAACCACAGAGTACACATTGGTGCACATGAAAATTGCACCATGCACATCTACACTTACTGGTGAACATGAACACCAAGTTTAAGATCAGTAGTCCTAGAAATGTGGCGGTAGTTTTTTATCACAAGATTTCTGCGAAGGACTGTCTGAATGTGAGATGACTCCTATATACCCCAGGGGTATAATAAGGCAATTTCTTGACTGAAAAATGACTGTCTCAAAGAATTTCTACAAATCCGCCTGACCACTAGAAAAATGCTGTAGCTGATTTTCTAAAATTTGCCAGAGGAGTTTGATTAACATTAATTACATCAAAAGATAGACAGACCATTCAATAATGCTCATTTACACTTTGTGCTAGTACATAATGCCTGCCTTTTTAAATATTCTGGTGTTACTAATCAGACTACATACATAAGATGATAATAGTAAATACAATTACCGTGACTGTGTCGGTGCTGAGAAATCCAGACAATGAACCGGAACCATATTTGATTTCGAAATTAGTTCCGTTTGCCTTGTAAGTTGAGGACTTTGTACTGTCATACTTGTTATGAAGTACTAAAAAACAAAACAATTGCAGTATGGATTAATGACCTGCATAAATTGTTACAGAATGACACATCAACATGCACTGCTTTGTCAGTCATTATCACTAGTTATGCAGATTTTTTAACTTTGTAATACACTAGATGCACCTAGCCTGTGTAGTGAATGTGGTAAAGTGACAGATAATCCTACCAGCTGACATTTGTATTCATGGCTCCCATTACTTCTAGGGGGCAGTCATTGAAATAAGTCAATGTGAAATAAAGTGGTACATGATTATCACAAAAAATACTACGATAAAATCAGGTAATGCTTTAATATCATCACAATGCGAGAACACTAGAATCATACAAGGGTATGGCTGCAATTATCAAGACATATTGTCTAAGTTGATTATAAAGACAGTATTACTCACAGCAGGCAATATCAGTGATTTTACATTTCTTAGACGGTACCCAAAGGTTCGAGGATCCTGTGTCAAAGACAACTTTGAAAGACTGTGGGGGTGTACCAATGCTGATCTCACCGTAGTACTGGGCCTAAAATATAAGAATAAAAGTATCAAATATGATTCATGAAATCAAATTCAGATATAACATCTCCATAAACAGTCAAAACATTATCAAACAAATTCATTATTACAAATCATTATAATTATAACAAAATTATGGCATACTTCATGAACATTCTTCCATCCCTTCAGTAAGATTAACTTTGAAAGAAAGATAGCATATTATGAAAAATGCAATTTTACTATAAAAAATGGCTGGTTCAAAGAACTGTGTTTCAGCTACAATTGGTTTATAACAAAAATAATGAGATAAAGTTGTTTCTGAAAATAATATAATATGGATTTTATGCATTTCTGCACCTTATGGCAATGGATGTATGTGTTTTTGTTTATCTACCAGATACATGTATATTCTTTTAATCAAATATAACCCAGACATTTCTGCAACAATCTTAGTGTAAAGAGGTTGCACTGCAGTACAAATGTATCACCACTTTTAATTCACATTTGTATGCATTTAGAACAGCTAAAAGCCGCAGATCTGTTACACTAACATTTAAGACCATAAACAAAGAATTTAAAATTCATCAACTGAAGGACACGCCACCAGCTTTGTGAAGTTGTGTAGACCAAGGCTATTTAGACTGAGTCAATAATACACAATGTATTTGGAAGACAATTTAGTGAAATGTATTTGTTTGTTGCAGCTAAAGCCTGGCCGCTGACAACCAGATATCAT
Organism: Cyclina sinensis; assembly: GCA_012932295.1. NCBI lineage: Eukaryota > Metazoa > Mollusca > Bivalvia > Venerida > Veneridae > Cyclina > Cyclina sinensis. The sequence continues at coordinate 4,600,514 of JAAONU010000003.1, forward strand.
AACTATTCTTCATCCAGAAAGTTATGACAAGTATTAGCACCATAAATGCAAACTCAAGGTTTGGTGGGATCTGAATTTGTGCTTTCAAAAGTCTGACCCTATCCTCTACAGTGATAACTCAGGCCAGTCAATGTCTTTGATAAAAAGACTTCAACAAATTCACATCAATATTCATTGGCAACTATTTTGTTTCCATTTCAATTGAGACCAAAAGCTGTCACACCGTTTTACATCACCAGTGGCAACTTGTGACTTGATAATTAAAATCACAGCAACATGTTACAACTAGAACACCAAGTGTCCTAGTTTACTTTGAGCAGTCTCAGCCTTATCACCACACAAATACTTCATAGTGTATACTTGAAGTATATAATCAAACTGATAAAAACTGAAAGTAACTGATCGTGTTAGATGTGTGAGATTGTAAAGCTTCCCTACTTTTATTTGTATGTGACAAGTTTCTAACATAAAATTGAAAGGTAACTGAGTAAATCATGTTAGTACAAAATTACTTTGAAAATCACGAAATTACCATATTACTCTGTAAATCATGTTAACTTGGCAGTTAGTACCAAAATACCCTGTAAATCATGTTAACTTAGCAGTTAGTACCAAATTACTCTGTAAATCATGTTAACTTAGCAGTTAGTACCAAATTACTCTGTAAATCATGTTAACTTAGCAGTTAGTACCAAATTACTCTAAGTCATGTTAACTTGGCAGTTAGTACCAAATTACTATGTAAATCATGTTAGCTTAGCAGATAGTACCAAATTACTCTGTAAATCATGTTAACTTAGCAGTTAGTACCAAATTACTCTGTAAATCATGTTAACTTGGCAGTTAGTACCAAATTACTCTGTAAGTCATGTTAACTTGGCAGTTAGTACCAAATTACTATGTAAATCATGTTAGCTTAGCAGTTAGTACCAAATTACTATGTAAATTATGTTAACTTAGCAGTTAGTACCAAGTTATTGAGTACTACAGAAACATTCTTTGTTATAATCATTTTATTCTAGAATCAAAAGATGAGAAATTTGCAACAATGAAAACTGCGAAGTCACCAAAAAACAACCAAATCAGGTCCCTGACAAAACCAAAGAATTTTGATTGTATGAAGCTTAATGTACACCAGTTCATCGGTCTTCATAAATGAGTAAAAATCACACTGTACTTGAAAAAATGAACTATAAATAGAAAATACATGATGGGACACATCCTGTTTGTAAAACTTATGTAACTTCTCATGGTGAATGATACTTTTTCCACACCGGAAAACAATATTAGACACTAAAATAAATATTTTCAAAAAAACTTGTTTCTCCATTACACACTTATTTTTCAGTTATATTTCACATTACGACTGAAAAAAAATTACCATAAGATTTCAATATAAGGAATTTGGAAATGTAAATTTACATCAGCTAGTCATAATAATAAACTTGAAATTATCATGTATATCTCTTCAAAGTAAATGAAACAGCCAAGTTGATATTAAGTATAGAGTGACTTTATGATATGGATAAATGATACTGATAAAGTGAAACAAGAAATCACATGATGACACTTGTCATTACTTTTGTATTATCCATGAATCAGACAACCTCTGACATGTAAGTCAATGTCAGATAAGATATTGACTGAAACTTTATAGTTCATGACCTCTTGTTAAGGGCATTTGAGGCCAATTTTGACATAGGTCTTAATAGAAATGAATCTTCTTTTGTGAAAGCGGCTAAAGTAAAAAAAAGTATCCTTCAGACTTACACAGAAATGTTGCAAGCAATAAAAAGACATAGTGTATCATCTTCATACAATAAAACTGATATCTAAATCCTAAACTTCAATGTACAAAAACATTGAAATATACTAAATTTTAAAAAAAAATGAAGAAATAAAATCAAGTATGTGTTAAATGACTTACATCCAAGTAATTCGAAAGAGGTTCTGGAACTGGCCCACTTATTGGATAACTTGTGTACTTTAATCTCAGAGATTCTATTGCAGTACCAACTTCATGGAATCTGTGTCTTGCTGACTGCATTCGATGCAATGTTATTCTGTAAAAATTATATACAGTTTTAAAATGGTGCAGTTGTGACTTTTGGTAGAACCAATGCAAGTATCTGGCAAGCTCTGTTGGTAATGTTACAGGCTTGTTTCTCAGGGGTGGCGGGTTAGAGTCCAATGTTGTTTGCACTCTTCTCCCTTGCTTTTTTAGTGTATGAAGTAAAAGTGTAGTGATTCTAATCCAGGTGATTGTACTCAAATTGATAGAATATCATGCTACTAACTTAACTTTCTTGAATGACTGATCGCCCTCTATAGAGAAAGGCAGAAAACTGTAGAATGTTAACTTTAAATTGGTCTGCCTTTGCACTGAAAATATTGAGACTAGTGGAGGTACGTATTAGCAGAGACATAGATAACAGTCTCTGGTATTAGTGCCATAAGAGTCAACAGTGAATATTTAAGGAAATTTTTAATACATGGAAACTTTCAATATTTATCCTGGTGTTACCAGATCCCATCAGTTTCTGGAAGAAAATCCAATTAACATGCTATTTTACTAAGTATTACCAGAGACACTATATGTCTCTGGTATTACACCTGCTTTAATATTGTCGTTATAAAAAAAACAATATTGACCACCAAAATTCTGTAATTCTGTATTCTTGATTTGAAAATTTTTACATATTAACCTTTTTAAAAACAAAGTAGGCACCACCTGACCCCGAGCTATAACTACGCTCAGGAAGTGGACACTTATTCAGTTATTGTCATTTTTTTACAATCTCATTGCAATGACTGACAAACATTCCCATCGATCAGATTTTTAAAAAATGCTATTATTATCTTTTTACCGACACCTCCAAACATTTAACTATATTTTATCAATTTACCAAAATTGTTATTTACGGAATAAATGCAATAGTCTGCGCATCCGACTACTGTGACACTTGAGAAAAAAAATATGTGCTTTTACCTCTCAAGTCCACTGCATAATGACACTAACAGTCCAACAAAAATTACTGTTAAGCCCTTCATCTTTAAGGCTTCTTGTTCAATCTGTCGCCGATCTAGAAAGAGTAAAGTCTCGACAAAATCTTGGTTAAGTTTAACAAAAGAGTCATGTGATGTGCAGCTCGCGTGACGATCATGTGACTTCATTCAACCATGTGATCACGTGCAACTTCACGCTGGTTGCTACAGAACCCCGTTCTGACCTGATATTCAATATTCACATGCGACAATTCGTCAGTTGCAATGACTAACATTGTGTGTTGTATGTGCTAAATTTTAGTCTTGGTCTTATGATAGTGTTTTTCAAATTTGTGTTATAAGTTGTATTTGTTAAAAAGCAATAGATCTACTTGGCTTATATTTATCTCCATAACAATAAATACTGTATTGTATTGTATTGTATTGTATTGTGCTGTGCTGTACTGTACTGTACTGTACTGTACTGTACTGTACTGCAGACTTTTTCACAAAAAATCTTACGACAGTTTTTTTTCGTAAGAGAAATCTTACGATAAATATCCTTTTCACAAAAAATCGTAAGAAAATCTTAAGTGTAAAATCTGTCTTAACCTAACGATTGATGTTACCCGTTCGTAAGTGTAAAATGTTGCATTTATATAGATATCTTACAGTTCTCTCGCTTCCTTACCCACCCTTTTTTCGAGTTTCTAAATTTCTTCATTATATCTAGAGAAACTTATAACCGATTCCTTGAAGACGGTAACAAATGTTTTAAGAAGTCAATATCGGCGGAGTTGTTTACAAACGCCTGCTTTGCCTGTCGCACCCCTGCAATATTTCTTTTCACTCTAAGTAGCCTCCCTTTTGCAACGTAATTACAGCCACGTCATAGCCGGTGTCGCTACATCAAAATGGCGACCTCGTTGAGAGAAAAACAAATCGGAGCTCTCAAACGAATGTTGAATTTCAATATCCCTTTAAACAAATCTAGCAATGTAGAACCGCAGTGGAAGGTCCTTATATATGACCGATTCGGTCAAGACATCATATCTCCTTTACTTGGCGTGAAAGAATTGCGTGACTTGGGAGTGACGTTACACCTGAATTTGCACTCTGACAGGGACACGATTCCTGACGTACCAGCTGTTTACTTCGTTATGCCAACGGATGATAATGTGCAGAGGATATGTAGAGATTTACAAAACCAGTTATACGAGGCCTACTACCTAAATTTTATTTCGGCCATCCCGAGACAAAAGTTAGAAGACCTTGCCAGTGCAGCAATACATAGCAATTGTGTAACACAAGTTTCTAAAGTGTTCGACCAGTATTTGAACTTTATTTCATTGGAAGATGATATGTTCACACTTAGGCATCAAGATCGAGATAGTATATCGTACTATTCCATTAATCGAGGCGATGTTAAAGACACGGAAATGGAACATATTATGGACACTATTGTTGACAGTTTGTTTTCTGTATTTGTTACATTAGGAACGGTACCAATTATCCGCTGCCCAAGAGGTAATGCAGCAGAAATGGTAGGGGAAAAGCTTGACAAGAAATTGCGTGAAAATTTACGAGATGCAAGAAATAGTTTCTTCACATCTGACAGTGTTCAGGCAGGACAGTTCAGTTTTCAACGACCGCTTTTAGTTTTGCTGGACAGAAATCTTGATATAGCTACAATGCTCCACCATACATGGACCTACCAAGCATTAAGTCATGATGTACTTGATTACAAGCTGAACAGGGTAGAGATAGAAGAGACCTCAGAAGTAAGATCTCCTGGTGGAACTCGACCATCAAAGAAGAAGAAATCCTATGATTTACATGCAAATGATAGGTCTGTTCAAGATAAATGTAGTACTCTTTAGGTTGTTATTGTAGCTCTAACTTAAAGACAATAGTAATGCATCCAAGCTTTTCATTCTTCTTACGGATGTTGGATACAGTTTTGTCTCAAGTAATATTGATTATGCGAGCTAGCTCAGTTGGTAGAGCATCAGATTATCATTCCAGGGGTTCTTAGTTCAAACCACCAGGGCAGGTTAAATTTCTCTTTGATATATATTATATTGGACTGTGCCTCTAAAGGTCATTTGTCACTCACCTCTGAGAATCAAGTGAGGAAGCAGTATATCACTTGCAGAGAGATTTGTTAGTAAACTGGTTGGATACCCAGGAACACTTATTAGGTGAACTGACCTTAGGGATATGACCTTTAAGATGTTGAGACTGGCGCTAAACAAGCAAACAAACAAACAAACAAACAATATTTAGATTATAATTCAGGTCAAGCAGTTTTGAAAGATACAAATGTATGCACATTTATAATAGTCACTGGCTCATGCAGTTCTGACTTTTTCTTAGGTCTGACTTGTCCTCATCTGCTGTTTTGTTTTAAGATTATGTTGCTAGTTTTAGTCTGTTTATAATAGTGAGTCAGCAAAATGAAGCTTCAAGTTAGTTTATTGTTTCTTCAGGTTCTGGCAGTTACAGAAAGGTAATCCATTCCCCACAGTAGCAGAAGCTGTACAAGAGGAATTGGATGCTTACAGAGCCAAAGAAGATGAAGTAAAAAGCCTGAAGGCAGCAATGGGTTTAGAAGGGGAAGACGAATCTGCAATAAGCATGCTTTCTGACAACACTGCTAAGCTGACATCGGCAGTAAGTTCACTGCCTGAGCTACTGGAGAAGAAACGTCTAATTGACATGCATACTAATATTGCAACGGCTCTTCTGGATCAGATAAAGTCACGAAAGTTGGATGTTTATTTTGAGACAGAAGAGAAACTCATGAGTAAAGCTGTACTTGATAACCTTTTAGAGATTATATCAGATCCCGAGGCAGGGACACCAGAAGACAAACTAAGGCTATTTTTGATTGCCTTGATCTGTGGGCCAACATTGAGTGATGCTCAGATTGATCAGTACCGTGATTCTTTAGAGCGTGCAAATTGTGATGTATCTGCCTTGCAGTATATCCGAAGATGGAAGTCATATACCAAGATGACCGCAGCACCAAGTCAGTATGGTGGAGGTGGCACAAAGACTGTAAACATGTTCTCGAAATTGATGTCACAGGGTTCACAATTCTTTATGGAGGGTGTGAAAAATCTTGTCATCAAGAAACACAACTTACCTGCAACACGTATCGTTGATGCTCTCATGGAAATGAAAACCATGCAGGATATTGAAGATTATCGTTACTTCGATCCAAAACTTTTGCGAGCTGATTCATCAATACCACGAAACAAATCGCCATTCCAGGAAGCCTATGTGTTTGTGATTGGTGGTGGTAACTATATAGAATATCAGAACCTTGTAGATTATGCTAAAGGGAAATCAGCCACAGTCCCCAAGAGAGTGATATATGGCTGCAGTGACTTGTCAAATGCTTCACAATTCCTTAAACAGTTGTCAAGATTAGGGGAAGAGATGCGAAATTCTTGAATTCTGAATTATAGAGCTGTGCACTAAACATACAAAAGTTGTTTGTTCTCGAAAATTCATTTCAATGGCAGTTCGGATAGAACTGTGTAATTCTGTATCAGTACTTGAAAAAAAGTCTTGTTTCAAAACAAAAATGTTTCTTTGTGTTCAAAGGTAACAGAAAGGTAGATAGATATTCAGCATGTTAGTTTACAAGTGAAAAGAAGTTGAAACTTTGTGCTCAGTATATGCCTCTAACTTCAAAGGATCATTACATTGTTAAAATAAAATTAGTGCTATCACTGGAGACAGAGATAATCAATTTATATAAACTTAACTAAAGACGTATACCTGTTTTGTTACTTCTAGAGTAATTGAAAGGGACAAAGACTGGAAATACTTGAGCACAAAAAAAATGCAAGTAACTTAGCCTGTTTTTGAGGTGTATTTATTTACATTTAAGATTATGTACAAAGTTGTGTCATTTGTTCTATTTGTCATAATAAAATTTAGAAGGATATTTTGAAAAATAAGTGCTTAGTTCTCAAATTCATAAATTTGTTATTTATTTCAATATTTTTGATGTACATGTAATTAAGGTAATTAATGTTATGTGTACACTGTGGCCATTGTTAATTTAGATTTCTGAGGGCATATAGTAATTTTCAAGGGAAAAAATTATTACCTTTCTTATATTAATTGCGGTAAATTTGAACGTACATTGAATTTGCCAGTTTATACCAATACATAGAAAATGTTCTTATTGTGTTAAGTTGAAAATGTTTATATCACCTTAAATCAGGGTTGACCTTGATTGAAAAATTCTTTTAGCCAGATCTGTTTGATTTTCTGATTTCATGCGAAATGTTATCAAAATAGCATAACGAAGGCAAAAAATCCTGTAGCCAAATTATAATTTCTGTAGCCAAATTAATATAATTTCAGCAAATGGCTAAAATGGCTAATGGCAGAGTGAGTCCTGCTTAAAATCTTGAGAGCTGAACTTGTAAAGTAACATATGTTTTCACATATATCTTGAAAAGTTTGCTTACATATCGTATTCATGTCCCTCTCTCTCTCTTTTTTTCTTTTATAAAAATAGAAGATTAAAGTGCTATGCAAATGAAAATATAAAACTATTTTAAGTGTTTCATATTCACCAACATCTTATTTCTCTGATATCTTATAAACTGTATTTCATTCATTTTGTATATTTCAAAATTGCTTAGCATGAGCTAACATGTGCAATGGTCAAGTCAGTCATGATATATTGAATGTAGCCATTTTTACAGGGTTTTTCATTTGACATTCAGTTTGTCTCTGAAAAATAGGACTTACTCACTTAGACCTCTAAATATTTGGTAATCATGATAAAGTTACTTTAAATGAGATATTGGACAATAAATTTCAGTCCCAAGATTTACAGGTATATTCAAGAATGTTCCTCAGTTATTCTTCCAGTGAGGAAGGGACCAGCACCCATTTCTGTTGGTCAGGGCATTTTTGAAACAGTTAAATTTATTCTGTTTCTTAGTGAGCTATTAAATGAGTATACATGTACAGTGACAGTAGCTTGTGTAGTTCAGGTTGAGTCATGGAAGCAATTTGAATACAGCCATTACAGCCAGATTTTTGCGTAATTATTTTTGTGTCGAATGAGAAACTTCAATTTGAATAAAATTTCCTTAATGAGAATAAAAGTTATCATTACATATTGTTGTTTTCATTAATCCCCTTTCACAAAGCGGGGAGGGGATTATCTCCATCTGTCAGTCCGTCCGTCAGTCTGTCCATCAGTCAGTCTGTCCGTCCGTAACACTTTCGTGTCTGCTCCATAACTTTTAAACTGCTGAAAAATTTTGAAATAACTTTGCACAAGTGATCACCATTATGAGTAGATGTGCAGAGCGCAATAATTGGTTTGATACCTACAAGGTCAAGGGCACAGTTAAAGGTCAAATATCCACATTTCACGTCTGCTCTATAACTTACTAACTTGGCTTACGAAAAGTTTTTTAATTACTTTGCACAAAAGATCACCACTGTGACACGATGTGCAGAACCCAACATCCAGGTTGCTACCCCCAAGGTCAAGGTTAAATGTTTTCCATAACTTTTTGACTTTATGGAAGATTTTAAATAACTTGGCACAAATAATTACTATCATGAGACTATGTGCTTATAATATGCATGGCACAACATCAAGGTCATGGTTGGTTAAAGGTCAAGAAGTACACATTCATGTCCGCTGCGGAAGGGGATTGAGCTGTCCTTCAGACTGCCTTGTTTAATATAGGACCTTAAGGCCCAAACATTAGCGAGTTTCATTCAGAGTAGAAAAATGCAGCTTAAAATTTGTTTTAGAAATTTTCGCTGATAGGATGATCAAGTTCTGGTCTCCAGCCTGATGGCGTATGTTGGTAGATCTTACTAACTATAAATAAACAGAAAGACGTAGAAATCAGATATGCATGGGTGAAAGTTTTCAGGAATAATCCTGAATTCAGGATTATAGCTAATTTTGGGTCTATATGATACAATAGAGATAGAGTTGATTTTGTAAAAAAAGTTGTAATTTCAGGATTTTCAGTTTCTTGTACTTTCACCCATGGAAATGTAACGTAAAGGAGAAAATCCGCTTGGTTCTGGTTCTCCCACTCACACTTCTGCAGGAAAAATGGCATGACAGCCGCCATCTGACATGCCAATAACTTCTGTGTAATCCTTGTGAAATTGATACATCCAAACATAATATTATCTCAACAGGAGTATCTGCAAGGTGCATCAAACTTTAATAAAGTGAAGATAAGAATAGGAAAGATTAAAAGGCAGCAGAAGGTGGAAAGTGCAGCATTATCACTGTGTAGTATTGCACAATGCCTTTGATCACTGCTGTTAACAGCTTTATATTGATATTTTGAGTTCTTCAGTTAGATTTTTTCTGCCAAATACTAAGCCCACAGTCAACAGTTTTGCATGCAACAATATAACCTGTATATCCTTCAAAAGAAGCTTTCCTTTTTCGACAATTTGACATTAAGATCAAGGTCATTTAGGGGTCAAGGTCAGAAACATGTATATCATTTGGAAGAAAAGGGTTGTGTTTAAACATGAACTAAATCTGCGTAGTAATAAAGGAGTTTGGGTCAATACTAAGTATTTTGACAAATTGACCGTCGAAGTTAAGGTCTTTCAGGCGTCAATGTAAAACAAAAATATGTCAGTGGGAAGGTCATGTCCAAAGAGGTGTGTTCAAGTATGAAGTAGATCTATTTACTTATGGAGATGTTATTGGCAATATTTTAGGGTTTTTTTGACAATTGTACGGTACCTTTCAGATCAAGGTCATTCACCAGTCAAGGTATTATCAATATATGTCAGTAGGATATTCTTGACTAAAGGGATGTTGTGTTTAAGTATGGAGTAAATCCACATACTAATAAGTTATGGGCAAAGTTTTCGGACAGACTGACAAACAGACAGGACATAATAGTTACAATCCAATGATATTTACTATTTGGACCATTAATTATCAAGTTTTTAATTATGCAGTGTATGCAATCATTTCTTAATAATCTCCAACCAAAGGCAGAGGAAATTTATATTTGGTGTTTTCCACCCGGCTGTTCATCCATCTGTCCGTCACACTGATTGGAACATAACTCTGAAACTATTTAAGTAATAAATGGAAAACTTCATATGTGGTTAAATCTCATTGAACAGAATTGCAGTGCATAGGAACTGAAACTCTTCACTTCAATTTTTTTAGTTGTTCCCCTTTGCTATTTTTCCTATTTTAAGTTATAAAATTAAAACTTCACATTTGGTTACATCTCATTGAGCAGAATTGCAGTGCATAGGAACTGTTACTGTCCACCACATAATTTTTTAGTTGTTCCCCTTTGCTATTTTTCCTATTTTAAGTTATGAAATTAAAACTCAACATGTGGTTACATCTCGTTGCTTAGAAGAGCAGTGCATAGGAACTGTAACTGTCCACCACATAATTTGTTAGTTGTTCCCCTTTGCTATTTTTCCTATTTTAAGTTATAAAATTAAAACTTCATATGTGGTTACATCTCATTGATTAGAAGTGCAGTGCATAGGAACTGTAACTGTCCACCACATAATTTGTTAGTTGTTCCCCTTTGCTATTTTTCCTATTTTAAGTTATAAAATTAAAACTTCATATGTGGTTACATCTCATTGATTAGAAGTGCAGTGCATAGGAACTGTAACTGTCCACTTCATATTTTTTTATTTATTCCCCATTGCTATTTTTGTTTAAGTCCATACTTCTAAAAGGGTTTGATGTATCGATGTTAAAGCTCAAAGGTACATAGATGTCATTAAGGAGTCATGGAGTGCATAGGAACTGTAATTCCTCACCTGATAACTTTTGAGTTATTGCTCTTTGTTATTTTTTATTACTTAATTTTGGTCGGAGTGGAACTGAAAAAGTATATAATGTATCGACATGAAACTTCATAGTGCAAAGAAGTCATTTTGGAGTAGTGCAATGCATAAGAACAGTAACTATTCACTTCATAATTTCAGAGTTTTTAAAGGATTGCTTTGAAGATTTCACGAAGCTTCAAGATCATGACAGGTAACATAATTATTGTAACACTGCATTGTGTTATAATAACTTATAAACATTGCTTTGTAGTGTGAATTGTAGTTCTGTACTTTGAGCTGTAGCGCTTTTATAGCTGTGTGATTTAACCTTGTTATCTTGTCTGTTATCAAAGAAAAAGCTGAGTTACTATGGTCACCGTGTCATCGTCGTCAGCGTATTGCAAAAACTTTAAGGTAGCTGATTACTCATAAACCATATGGCATAGAGTGGTATGTAGCATTGTCTAGTGGACCTCTACCAAGCTGGTTCAAATCATGACTCTGGGTCAATATTGGCACTGGTCTATTATCTTGGTAATTAATAGAAAACCCCCAGATGCACAACCTCACTTGCTTGTATGTATATTCTTATAAAGTTTTATGACCCTGGGTGCAGCAGTGTTGGCTGTGTGTGTAACAAAAAGTTTTTAGTAGAGAATTTCACTAAATCAAGGGCCATAACCCTCCCAACCTAGAAGAATGGAAACGAAAAATCCATGGTGCACAACTTCACTTACTGTTATATTATATCCCAGTAAAGTTTCATTGCCCTAGGTTCAATACTATTGGCTAAACACATGACTCAAAAGTTTTGGTAGCTTTCTCACTAAATCAAGAGCCATAACTCTACTCTCTCTGGAAGCAAGGTCACGAAAAACCGCATATTCGCAGCTTCATTTGCATAGTTATTTACCTTTGAAGTTTCATCACCCAAAGTTGATAGGACAAACTGCACGTCACAAACTTTTTGGTAGCTATTTGGACAAAAAAAGTACGATGCAATTGCATAAGATCAAATGAAAAAGGGTTTTATAGTAAAGGAAGAATGTGATTCATGCAATGGAGTAAGAAATTATTTTCTTCACCACACTACAAAAATCGACGGCTAATCAGAAAGTGGTTTACGATGCACCAGCTAATTTAATGACGCCATGTTGAATTCATGAAATGGAGTTAAAACAGTGAAGAAGTAAGAGCAACAATACCTGATAATTATTAAACAAAGACAGATGAGATCAAGGTTTTTGGAGACACACAGAATACAAAATGTGTTAAGCTTTTGTTACCTCTACTTACTTTAATTACTCATTGTAACATGCATATTCCTATTCTATTTTTAAACTGCTGTATTGGTTTTCCAGCATATTATTTCAAGTTCAAGTTGTTTACCTGTAGAATTTACCTGTATATTCTAAAATGGGAATTCTTTAGAATTATCGAGATTTTTTATTTGATCATATAAAAAGGAAGACACTGAGACATAAAGTGGAGTGGTTGAAGTTGTAACTTTGAATGTACATGTATATATGTTAGTGCTTTAACTTGCTTGAGATTAACTCGTGCTGGATCAACATTCATGGACCTTATCAACTCCTTTAGAATATATTCACAGCTGGAATAATATTTCAATTAGAAAGGATTCTGTGAATGGAGATAGTGACAATAGGTTATATTGGATTAGTAAATATCACATTGTGAGTCATTATTGTTTCATCATTAAAATTTTGTTGTTGAATTAAATTTTCAAAGTACTGCAAGATTGTAGAACTGTGTTGTGATTACTTCTGTCCCTTTCTCGTGACACTTTCAATTCATAAATAATAATAATAAAAAGATCAATTTAATACTTATTTACGAACTTCTAAAAGGAATGTACTGCGTCCGATTGCCTAATTATGCCAATGTTTACTCCTGATACTATTCAGGGAAAGGCATTGCTTCAAGGAATATAGAGCGTTGGATGATTTTATCGATTCAGAGGATACAGCTGACTGGCTTGACATCAAGAGTGATTGACTCGAATATGTGCCATCAAAATGAAAATACTTCGAAGTTTAACAGCAGAAAAAATTGAAGTAAACTACACATAAGTACGCTTTTGCAATGTTTCGACCAAAGCTTTCCAGGCATATTACAAAAAGGTGTTATAGCAAGGTGACCAGCTTAAACATTCAACATTCAAATTGTGAAAATATATGCAGTTCAAACAGATATTATGAAACTGTATTTATCCGATAATAAAATTTTGACATAATTCAAGAAAATAAGGAATCTTTAAGTCAGAAGTATCTTAATCCAGTAAGGGACTTTGACATGGGAATATAAATGCTTCCTACCGTGATATTATTCCGCATGAAGCTTTTTTGCAAATATACGTTTTTAAAAAGTTTCTGATCAATATTTATAGTATCCTTTTGGTAAAGTCTATCTATGTGCGGTGACCTTTGTTATTTATTTGCAGGTACGATGTTAAATAATATGCCCAGCTCCAGTTTTCTACATTTATCAATTCTGTAAAACTGCATTTGTTCGTGTTTCATGTATTTCTTGTGTAAATCATTTTGGCGGGAAACATAGCATATAAATATTCCGCTTTCATTCATGTGGCTCAAAGTAAGTTAAAGATTTCATATGGAATTATCAGAAATTACACTTAAATTTAATTTCTTTTCAGGGTTTATTTTTCAGATTTTTTATATATATATATTTTTTTTTTAGAAATTTGGATTGTCAGGAATAAATTTCCTTCTCAATACCATATGTTAACTATTGTGGCAATAAATGAAATTATCTTGGATCTGTCTGAGTTAATCGTCGTTTTAAAAAGAAAATCTAGAACACTCAAGGTCGAAAGATTTTCAGTGTGGACTGAATTTTTGGCAAGAAAATTATTCTCCACCACGTTGAAATATGGTAAGATGCAATATCAAGTTACTCTATTCGTCATTCATTTTTCAGCATGGGATGTAAAATAAAAAAAAAATCATATATTTAACTTTATCTGTTTGGTAAGCATGCTTTTTGTGTGAAAAAATGTTGTTTTTTTTTTAATAGCTAGAAGCCTGGAACTTGCCCAGTTTTGAGTTTGTTCCATAATAAAAGCTTTTTTTTTAAAGTTTTATTTTCAATTATGCAGTACTTACCTTTACAGTATCTCTTTTTCCATTTTCATTTAAAGTCACAAATCAACCACCAGAACATGATAATGGTTTATGTGATAGACAAATTAAAATTTCATGCTAAAATATTGACAGGAATGTGTGAATTTGTTGTTAGGAAAATGATAGCTCATAGTAACTGTAGCTTAATAGCCGGATTGCTGAGTCTCGAAATGTGCTGATGATAGTGGTTAAAAAAGATTTTGAATAAATATATGTATTATATAGTAGAAAATGAATAACAGCCTATAAAAACTGTAAAATCTTCCTTTTCGACTCATCAATGTACTGTATATGCAATTAATTATGCAATCAGTTAAATACTTAGTATTATCATTATGGCTTCAATACGATGAAGTGTAAAATACATGTCAAAAAAATATGCCAAGTGAACTTTATTAAAACTCTGATATTCAAAGGTAGATGCTTATTGTTTCTATTGCTTTGTTAAAATAGACATTGTCATTGTCTTGGCCTGTGTTGAAGTACTCTTGTATTATAATTAAATACGTTTAAAGTATCAGTTCTTGAAAAGCTATTCATTTAGCTTTTGCTATCAGATAAATAACTTTTGCTTAACATATCTACACAAATTGTGTAAAAGATTCAACTGGAATTTTCCTAAGAATTGATACTTGTGCATGATATAAGAAAATGTAGATTAGCCAAATCTCCGATTCCAAATGTCCGGCTACCAGAACAAAAATGGAATAAAAAAACGTAAAAAGTAATTCAGTACCACTGGAGGAATTCTGTTCTGATACTTACTTATGTTGAAATGAATATATCTTATCTTAAAGTTGTTTAAAAGTAGCAAAGCATGCATGTTTTTCAGTTAACATTTCTAACAAGTATACACAAATTTGTTTAATTGTAGATTTACAGAGATCAGTTTTTTTCATGTAACTATTTCATGAATGTGAAATTGTTTTCTAATGTTCAAAAACAAGTTCTGAGACCAAATTCATAATGACGGGCACAGTCTTCTCAAGAATATTTCTAGTTGCAATTAATACGCTGGGGTTTTCGAGACAGATTTTGTGGTATTCTGCACAGAGATGGCAAATCCAACATGGTTGTTCTCTTTGTCAAACTCGGTGTAATACTTCCCTACGAAGATGTCCCCTAGGATCCACAGGGGTCCCAATGGGACTGGCACATCTAGGCCGATAAACCCAGAGAAGCATTTTGTCTCTCCCATCTGTGACACCTGTATGGAAGGAATAACCGGGAGTAGTGAAAATGAATATCTTATCATGTGCACAAGGAAGAAAAGAGGGGTAACTTTTGCAATGTGTGAGGGTTGTCCCAAAATAGCGTACAATTTCTAAATCACAGATAAGCGAGAAACAAAAGCGATGAGAAAAGTATATTTTCATTATCTTCATCCTTTTATCTAAATAATCTGACGAAATTAAATGACTTTACGCCCAGGTTTAAGTTTTCTACAGATATTTCATCTAAGTGATTGACTGCTTACCGGCCCACACCGAGCGACGTCAAACCTAGTCTGGATTATCTGCCCCTGACACTAATCGTAGTATAGTAGGCAGGGAACCAGACTACATCAAACCATGCTTACGACGAATTAAAGTTATTTCTTTTCAAAGTGCTGTCCGATGGGACGGTCCATAGTCCGACGTCACAATATGCAGCGTCATGTAAACTGACCGGTACTGCTTTATTCCTTGTAACGTTCTTTAACGTCATATACATACGACGTAGTATACATTCCCGCCAAAATGCGATAATTACTGTCATATATTTTTTGAAAGATCGTACCACTGTAAGCGGAAACATTGAGACTTTAACTTTTGCGCATTTAAGAAAAGATAGCGTATTTTTCATACGGGCCAGTTGACCCATTGTGGCTTTCGAAAACTGCTATAGTAACATAAAATATACGCCGGACATAAATTACATTTTACAGTTATGTCTCAAAATCCCTTGTAATCATATGTGAGAGTGTCATTTTTCTAGAATGACACAAGACTGAACTAGGTTAAACTTATACGCTATTTTCAGTATTTTGGGATAACCCTCATATTAATGTGGCGAAAAATATTATTGTGTTGTCTACGCGTTTTCTTCCTTTCCATGAATATTTAAGCAACTTGTAACGGTTTCATACTGTAAATCCGATATTCAGTCTGTTTTTAAACACAACCCAAAATTGTTGCAACTGTCAGGATACTCTAGAGTAAACATCTCTATCGAAGGACAATATGAACTAAAATATATTTTATATATTTTAGAAAGTATTCTACTGCAGTCAGTACTTAGCAAGACTAAAGATACTGATATTTCCGTGTCAAAAAGAGTGTCCAGATATAGATCAAAGTTGGAAGCAGAATTTTTGTATCACATGAAGAAACCAAATACACGAACGTTTCTGTAAATTATTGGCATTAACCCCCGTTTACCCTCGGTCCCATTTTTGGTTCGATTTATTCTCTAGCAATTCGTATCTCGTATATCTCAATTATGCATGCCAGCTACAGTTTCTTTAAACATTTAGAATCATTTCCGACGTTCGCTTGTCCGAAAGAGCGTTACATGCAACCTTTGCAACGTTACATTCTCTTACTCCACAACAACCTGTAAATTACGCGACCACCTTCAAAGACGTCATTCCATCCATAAATTATGCATTAAAATGAGACAAAAAAATAACACTAGCCATGTTTTCCGCTTGGTTTTATTTTTTTCGACTTACTAGGTATAAAATCTAAATCGAACAGGGAATTACAGAATACTAATACTGCATACCGAGGAATACACTTTGTCTCGTGAAACGGAAACACTCGGATCTTATCGAGGTAAACTATATGGAAATGATAAGCATTGTTTAAGTATGAATTTTTAGTGCAAGTTATCTGAAGGTTCAAATGCTAAAATGAACGAATTCTACTATCCCTACTTAAAACAGTTAAAATATTCCTAAAAATTTTCCCAAATGGAAAGGTAGAAACATAACATATCTGTGTGGAATTTCATACCCTAGCTGCAAGTGAATGATTTTGTTCTTTGAAATATAAACACAATTACCTTGAGAACATATTCTGGTCCAGTCAGAGTGAAATCGTGACCGTTCAATGAAAACTTTACTTCTGGAAGGCTGTCAACAACCTCGCAGTCAATTGTGTACTGAAAGACAAACAAAATTATTAGTCTATATCATGTTAAGTCTCTGGTCCTGATCTATTGTCCAGCCTTTGGAGGTCGTTCTGTTATGTAGACAAGCAGTTTTCTTTGTCATCATTCCTGGGAACTTCAACTGAGTTTAGCAGTCAGTCCTATCACCGTTATCCCCCGCCGAAGTCGAAGGGGTATAGATTTGGCGTTGTCCGTCCGACTGTGCGTCCGTCCGTCCGTCTTTTCTTCTGTCCGTCCGCCCGTTCGTTATACTTTGATGGGAACATAACTTTAAAACTATTTAAGTTATAAACCGAAAACTTCATATGTGATTAAATCTCATTGAGTAGAAATGCAGTGCCTAGGAACTGAAACTCTTCACTCCATAATTCTGAAATACTTCACTTCATAATTCTGAAATTCTTCACTTCATAATTTTTAGTTATTTCCCTTTGAGCACTGTTTTTCATATCTAATTTTTGTTTGGACCATATCTCTAAAAGTATTTGGGGTATCAACGCTAAACATCAAAGGTGCATAGATGTCATTAAGGAGTCATGCTGTGTATTGGAACAGTAACTATTCACCTGATAACTTTTGAGTTATTGCCCTTTGTTATTTATATTACTTAATTTTGCCCAGGCTGTAACTCAAAAAGTATTTAAGGTATTATCATGGAACTTCATGGGGCATAGATGTCATTAACAAATAGTGCAATGCATAAAGAACAGTAAGTATTCACTTCATAATTTCAGAGATTTTAAGTGATTCCTTTGAGGATTTTTTGAAGACTCTGAAGCTTCAAGAACATGACAGGGAGCATATTGTAAAACTGCATATTGTGTTATAAACATTGCTTTGTGATATAACTTGGTGTGAATTGTAGTTCAGTACTTTCAATTGTAGTGCATTTATTGCTAACTATTTGATTTAACATAGATAGCTCATCTGTTTTCGGAGAAAATTTTGAGTTGTTATGGTCACTGCGTCGTCGTTGTCGGCGTCGTGCAAAAACTTTAATGTAGATGATTAATGATAAACCATAACGCGTAGAGTTTTGATATTTGGTTTTGCATTGCCTGGTGGACCGCTACCAAGTTGGTCCAAACTATGACCCCCGGATTAATATTTGCCCTGCCCTAAAGCTTGTATATATTTAAATAAGTTTTTTTTTGAAAATCTTCTTCTCTAAAACTGCTTGATACAGAGATTTGTAATATGATATGAAGCATCCTGTAGTAGACCGCTAGTCCCATCACAGCAGTCATTTGGTTTTCCATCGACTTATATAGCAAAACGTCTAATAGGAACGCACAACGCCTAGAACTTAATTAATAACTTACATGGGATGGGTATTTTTTTCACTTCTTCATTTTTTATTGGTTTTATTTTATGTGAGAACTTGCCTCCCCGGCTTTTCTTTTTTCAAGGACTAGATGGTACATGCTACCGTCCGCCACTCAACCCCGCCCCCCTCCCGCCCCCTCAAAAAAAAAAATAAAATAAAAAAAGGAATAATATTTTTAGTTTTGTTTTTATTTTTTGGATAGGAGGTACTAAAACAATTATTCTCTCTTTTTGTTTCCCTTTTCTGGGATGAGTATGTACTTGCAATTCTTTTTCTGCTTCTTTTTTGGATGGGTAGCTCGTATAAGATAAATAACACAGGCGAACGTTTGCCCCTCTGCAGTGTTCTTGTGTTAAAATATGTGACTAAATTTGCATTATTCGGCGAGGGATAAAAAATCACCGAATATGCCCTTGTTTCTGTCACCAATAGCACTACGCAAGAGAACACAATGTCAAAGAAGCTAAGACTCCCTTTTCCAGTGTTCCTTGGTATCCAACCAGCGACTGACAACATCCTCTCTTTAGACGTGAGAGTAAAATGACCTTTATACGCTTTGACAGAGATAAATTACAGGAAAAATTTAGCCCGTACTGGTGTAGTTTGAAACAAGTACCTCTGGACTGACAGTCCGATTTTCTAGTCTCTAGCTGCGTCGACGAAAAGAATTTCCAAAAAAAGCTCACCTCTCCACCGACAGGAGTTGCTCCAATTTGTTTGTTGAGCTTGGAAATTTCCGAGGTGGGTCCAAGAAGTAGTGAGTTGCCAGTATCAACAATGACCTGACAGCCACCTTGACAGTAGATTTCTGAATCGACTGTTATTCTAAAAGTGATATTTTCAACTTTAGCTTTTCAAAAAACATTGGATTTAAAGGGTTCAATCTTGTTAGACGAGAATGTTTTCAGTAGTACTTTTCATATTTTTATGAGGCACAAATATATCAGCAGATTTTAGCTAAATCTAGCCAGCTACACATTACTAACTGTGCATGTCATTACAGTGACACTGCAACATACATTGCCTTATAATAATTTATCTTGTATCTATTTTAACAACAATAATCCATTCAATTAAAAATAAAAATAGTTTCAAGTTTTACAATGACGCTTTCGAAATACCTCGACACATTTATAAATAAAAAGGTTACAACAAAAAAATATCCTTCTTTACCTTACACAAAAATCTTTTAGAAGTCTGAAAAAAATCTCTACCGAAACAGAACATGTACCTAAAATTCATGTATACATACTTGTCCATTTTAAACTGCCAGAAACCCTTTCTTGTCACAGGTATGTAAGTTAAATTCCCAGTATAAAGCTTAGGATCACTACCTCCCAATATCAGTTCACCACCTTTAGGGTTGTTCGGGTTTCTGAAGCAGAATATAACATGTATTTGAAATAGAAGTCTTTTGTAACCATCGAGTTGAGATAAAAAATATGATAGTGGTGAAGCACAGTCAAACAGTGAAATCAAAGCATGTTTGTGTTTGCTCTAAAATTGTATAATTTCATTCATTCGTTTGTTCGTTCGTTCATTCATTCATTCATTCATTTGTTCAATTTCATCACTCATTTTTCTTTTGATATTTTACCTCCATTTCATACCTATCAAGCCAGAAAGAGAATACAGCTTTGTCCACTACGTGTTCCTTTACAGCCATGTCAAAGACCGGTGTTACGCCGTCCACAGAAATTGTGCTGTAAGCCATTCCTAGGATACCATCAAACTTTGAAGCAATAAATGTTACACCAGGTTGCTGGGTAGCCTCACCAAATGTTTGGTCAGTAATCTTCAAGCTTCCAATCTTAGAGATATTTTTCATGAATATAGGCGATTGTTTTAGTTATAACCAGTAAATCAAAGGATAGAACTAAGCAAGAATTTCATATGGTCTACAGCTATCAAAAATAGTTATGTACTCTCCAACAATGTTGTTTATTCAAACGAAGTTTCATACAGGAAATGTTTTATAAAAGAATAACCTCAAAATAAAGAAAAACGCCTGTGTCAAGGACTTTACATACATCTGCCCGACCACTAAAAATGTTGAAGCAAATGTTCTTTAGATTGCCAGAGGAGTTTGATAAAACATTAATTACACCAAAATATAGAAAGACCATCCAATAATGCTTATTTCGTATCAGGTTGATTTTAGGCATTAAACTGTTTCACTTCAAGCATATAAAACATAAAGATTGACTTCATAATATTTCCGGGGTAACTAATCCAACTGTATATATAAAATGATAACAGTATATACACTCACTCTGACCGCGTCCGTGCTTAGAAATCCGGACAATGAACAAACAACGTAATTGATTTCAAAAGTAGTGCCGTTTGCCTTGTAAGTTGAGGACTTTGTACTGTCATACTTGTTGTGAAGAACTAAAATACAAAACAGCCGCAGTAAATAAATTTACTTGATACTCTAATATCATTGCAATGCGAGAATACTGTTATCATACAAGGGTATGGCTGCAATTATCAAGGCATATTGTCTTTGTTGATTATAAAGACAGTATTACTCACAGCAGGCAATGTCAGTGATTTTACATTTCTTAGACGGTACCCAAAGGTTCGAGGATCCTGTGTCAAAGACAACTTTAAAAGTCTGTGGCGGTGTACCAATTCCTATCTCACCATAGTAATGGGTCTATTAGAATAAAAGAATTATATTAGCTTCATAAATGCATCAGATTTAGATAAAACATCTCCATTAACCGTCAAAACAGAACAAAAGAAATCATAACTATAAATAATTATGAAATAAAGTACGTTAAAATACGAAATAAAAATGCTTAAAAATTGATAAGCAATTTTACTAAAAAAAAAAAATAGCAAGTTCAAAGAACCTTGTTTTGGCTATAGAATGTTCATAACAAAAATAATGAGATAAATATATTTGTGAATAATATAATAACGTATGCATGTTATGCATTTCTGCACCTTACTGCGTTTTCTGTATGTCTTCTAGACATAGGTTTATAAACAGGGTGTCCCATAATATATGTCCACTTAAATGATTTGAATAACTTCTACACAGTCACTCACTGTTTTACATATTGGTATCAAATGAAAGGTATTGGATACAAGTTTTTCATAAAAAAATGAATTGTGTCATGCGACGTCACGGTAACGTTATATGACGTCATCAATGACGTCATTAGTTTTCAGCATTCTAAAATGGCGTCCTGTGCTGAAATTGTGAAACTGTACTTCGAAAATGGAAAATTTCCATCTATTGTGCAAAGAAAATTGTTGAAAATTTACCCTACAGAGAAAGTACCATCCAGGCGACAAATTAAGCGCTTGGCTAACAAGTTTGAAAAGCATGGGACAGTGTTAGACAGAAGGAATGACAACACAGGCAGACCAAGGAGTGCACGTTCAGAAGAAAAGTGTCTGAAGTTGTTGAAGCCACCCCTAGAATATCTGTAAGAAGAGTTCTTAGTGATGTTTCAAACACTTCTAGTAAGTCTACTGTGCATAGAATTTTAAAATATGACCTGAAACTTGTTGCTTATAAAATTTCTTTGATGCAACATTTTAAGGATGCCGATATTTCTGCCAGACTAGCATTTGCAGAGTGGGTGAGAAGCCATTACGATGTAACAGACATGATATGGTTCAGTGATGAGTCACATTTTCACCTAGATGGATATGTGAATAAGCAAAATATTAGGTACTGGGGATCATCAAAGCCAGAGTTCTATGACGAGAGACCACTACATAGTGAGAAGGTAACGGTATGGGCCGCGATGAGCTCCTCTGGACTCATTGGACCTTTCTTTTACGAAGAAAATGGGGAATGTTGCATTGTGAATTCGGAACGTTACTTGAATCTTTTACAGAAAAAGTTTGTCCCTGAATTAATTAGAAGAGGAATTCGAGTCCAAACCTGCTGGTTTCAACAGGATGGTGCTACACCACACACGGCAAGAAGTGTTCTGGAGTGGTTAGAGCAGACATTTGGCAACCGATTGATTTCTTTGAAGACGGCTAATGTATGGCCTCCCCATTCACCAGATTTGAGTCCCTTGGATTTTTATCTTTGGGGTTATTTAAAAGACAACGTGTACAGCCCTAAACCAAGATGCATCACTGAGTTGAAAAACACTATTCGTAGGGAAATGAGAAAAATATCGAGAGACACATGTGTTAACGTCATACGCAATTTCAGAGAACGTGTTGAGCTTGTACGGCGAAATAATGGTGTTCATTTGGAACACATATTATAAAAGCTGTAAGTAAATGTTAATTGTAAAAAAAACTTACGTATATACCCTTTAAGATGATTTGACTTTATATGACATGTCTGTGAAGAGTTATTCAAATTATTTAAGTGGACATATATTCTGGAACACCCTGAATATATTTATATATAACTCATACATTTCTGCGACAATCTTAGTCTAAAGATGTTCCACTGCATACAAATGTGTCACCATTTTCAATTGTTATATCTTTATAATGCATTTAGAGCAGCTTAAAACTGCAGATGATTTATTCCAACGTATAAGACCATAGGTAAAGAATTTGAATTTCATCAACCTTTGAGAAATTTAAATGAAAGGAATGTCACCAGCTTAAGATAACCAACCACTGCCTTGTGAAGTTGTATAGACCAAGGCTAAATACAGTAGGTATTAAGAAGACAGCCAATGTAAGTCTTAAGGTATTAAATGTATTTTATTTTTGTTGCATATAACTTAGCTTCTGACAACCAATTTTAATAACTACCCTTCAGGACAGAACCTTAATGAAAGGTATTACAAGTGGTGGATTTTATTCTATTCTTTGCCCTCTAAATCTGTGGTCTGACCCCATCCTCTACAATGACCTCTCGTGTCAGTCAATGTCTATAATATAAAGTTGAAACACTTCAACAAATTCACATCACGTTTAAACTGCATGTCTGTATTTTAAGAACACAAGCTGTGTTACTGTTTAACATGACCATCTGGATTATCAAAATCATGGCACACTGATTCTGCCGCATCGTTCATGATGGAATAAAAGTCACATTTTAAAACATAAAAGATCTGTAAATCGAAAATACATGATAGGACACGTCCTGTTTGGGGTACTTCTGTAATTATGCTGAGTCATACTTAATCATAGGAATAAACAACATAAGATACTAAACAATCACTTGATGATATGTGTCATTACTTTTGTATTATTCATGAATCCGACAACTTCTAACAAGTCTTACAATGTCAGATAAGACATTCAATACAGCTTTATAGTTCATGACGTATTGTCAAGGACATGTGAGGCCACATGTCTTAACAGACATACATGAATTCTTGGGTAGGCAATTCTTATGCAAAACCAAATTCTTCAGTAGCTTTACAAGCAATTTAAAAACATACTGTAATTGAAAATATTCATTTAGTCAAATATGAAGATGACTTACATCCAAGTAATTTGACAGAGGTATTGGAACTGGTCCACTTATTGGATTATATGTGTACTTCAATCGCAGAGATTCTATTGCTGTACCAACTTCATAGAATGTGCGTCTTGCTGACTGCATACGATGCAAAGTTATTCTGTAAAAATGATATGAATTTTGATTTGGTGTAGTGGCAATATTTGCTAGAACATTGAAAAGCAGATAGCCAGCTATGTTGGAAGAATTATCGACTTCTCAGGAATGTTTTAGTCCAATGTTGGGTGCATTCGAAGGCTGGAGTGCCTGGTTTAGCCTTTCTTTGAGATAAAAAGGGAAGAAGTGTACTTGGCAACGTTGGATAGAACCACGTTCAGTGTCACATAATTAAGTTGAGTTACAAAACCAAGTAAGTACTCAAATTGGATATCTTGCTGCGTTTTTGGATGGTTCATCAAAAAACTAAAATGCCATATTTTAGGTATTTGATGGTCCCCGTGCAAAAAAGGCAGAAAACTGTAAAATGGTAATTTTATAAATTGGTCTGCCTTTGTAGTCAAAATATTGAGAGTAGCAGGGTAAGTACTAGTGGGCTGAGTGTCAAGGGTGTAGAGTAACATGTCCAGTGCGCCTTTTCCCCCATTAGTTTACGTTTTGTAAAAGACCTCCATATAAAGCAAAAAGTAGTTACAACTAAAAGTGTTCCAACTATGTGTCGAGCATAATCATTTAATAGTTAATGTTAAAGTCTTGAACAAAATAACATGTACAGAAAATTTTCCAGTCAGCAAACCTTTTAAACGCAAAAAGTATAAACTACGAGAGCCAATTAGCTCAAACGTCACGTTCACAGGAAACAAAACAAGCATGATAAATAAATATGTCAAAATATTTACTTGCTAGTTATTTAGAAGTATAAATGACAAATTTGGTAAACTGATACAAAGACCTAATATAGCATGTCTTTGTCTGATAATATGTATTATAAAGTGAGATATTTGGAAGTCTCGGTAATGATAAGCTGATAGAAGAAATGTAGAAGTTATTAACTTGAAAATTACTGATTGATGTAAACACCTTACTGAATATATACTCGAAAGTTATATATTATATGCAAAAATACTTCTAATATTTTATATTAATATTTTATTATATTTTATTAATATCTATCCTGGTGTTGCCAGTTTCCATCAGTTTAAGGATGAAAACCAAACTAATATATTATTACACAAAGTGTTATACATGCTTCAATCGCCTTTGTAAAAATCACATTGGTTTGAAGTAATGGCCATCAAATTTCTGAAAAGTTGCAATTCTTGTTTTGTCGACGTATTTTAACCTTTCTACAACAAATTAGGTGCCACACGTTCTAGAGCTATCAGCAGAATAACGAAATTCACAACTTTTTCTCTTAAATCCCCGTAAACAGTGACCCTGGAAGTAAAACACATTTACTTGGCTCAATAGAGAAATTATGTCTTTCTGACATTTTTTTTAATTCAGTGCTTTTTCTTTAATTTGTGCATGTATCAAGAGTAATTGAATGCTTTGTCACACACATGTTTTTGATGTTAAGCAGATACCATGGAATTTATCAGCCAATTGACGACTATTCTTTTTAAAAAGATAACACCTGCAGTTGTTTTATTATGAGAAGTCTGAGGCTGAAAATCTAAAGAAATCTGTCAAAAATAGGATATGATAGCATACACACATTAAAATATTTATATTGATAAAAAAGTATGGCATTTTTCTATCTTTATGTCGAAAGGAAGTAATTTTAACTTGGAAAACACAAGAAGAAGAAAGTCAAGATAAACTTAAAAGTTATATTTACTGACTTTTAAATAAAATTTAAAAACGTACTTAGTGAAAAGAATTTTGCCTGTCTGTACATTTTACTCTTTATCATACCTTGATAGTAGCATTCTTTTCATTCGCTCTGGTATTTTGAAAAAAAACACCAGTTGGCGATGAGATGTATTTCCTAATATAAAAATGCTTCACATTCGCCTTTTTGGGCTGAATCTAAGGAACAGGTGGTGCTGCGGAACTGCACACTTATTTCAATTATTTTACAATCTCATTGCGAAGAATAACAAACGTTTCTACAAGTTTAAAAAATCATATTACTGGAACCTCCAAACATGTTACTATATATCAACAATCTACCAAACTTGTTAATTAACTGAAGGCAAAACCTCCATACATGCAATAGTCTATGCATTCGACTGCTGTGAAATTTGAGGGGGAAAAAAAGGTTTCACCTTTCAAGTCCATTGCATAATAACACTAACAGTCCAACAAATACAACTGTAAAGCCATTCATCCTTAATGTTTCTTATTAAGTCTGTAAGAGATTTAGATAGATTCACGTTTTTACAAAAGATTGATTGGTTTAACAGATGAGTCGTGTGAGCTGCTGCCCGCGTGGCAATTATGTGGCAATAATCAACCGTGTGGTCACGTGCAAACTTCACACAACGGTTACTTCCCCTAACACTACAGTCACTAATACTGATAATGTTGACCGATAATGCCATGGTTCTTGCCTTTGTTCTGCTGATAGTTTCCTTGCTATTAAGGTCAGCATACTCTAACGAACATGAAAGTCCGTAACAGAAAGAAGAAATGCATCTTAGAATACACAATCTAGAGCGGGATTCGAACTCCGATCTTAGCGTTTCGAAGACCAACACTCTAACCACTGAGCCAAAGAATCGATTCCCTGACGCGGTTTGTTTGTTTTTTTCGGGGGTTTAACGCCGATTTCAACATTTGTTATATCTCGGCGGTCAGTCCACCTAACCGGATTTTCTGGATAACTAACCAGTAATTGCCAATTTCTCCGCAAGTGACTGACTACTGTTCCCACATGATCTATTCTTAATCAGCGGTGAGAGACAAATGAACATAAGACACAATGTCTGAGAACAATTGTCACGGAGAAATTTTGCCCTGGGGTCGAACCAACAACCGATGAATTACTAATCCAGTGCTCTACCTATTGAGCTAAGCGGGCGGGCTCTGACGCGGTTGTCAGAAGTTGTATTTATATAATCATAGGAAGGTATGCACTAGACCGTAACAATACAAGTAAACAATCCAACAATCAATACAGACATCTACAGAACAATAAAGTGTCATTAACAAATAGGTGCTAGACTTTAGTGAAGACTTTTAATTGTTTAGGTGCTGTTTGACATTGATAAACTCAGTGAGATAAATAAGTATACAAAACAAAGCGTTGACAGCGTCGTGAGGCTGGGGCTTCGTGCAACCCTTCATTTTAATTTTATGTGAGTAATTGAAACGTTAATCTTGCTCTGTTGGTTTACTGGTGAGAATAATAAGACAAATAAAATACCCATAAATGTGTGAACTGAATTTATCATCTAAACATTAGATCAGTATTAACAAGTAATGGATAAAACAACATTTGTAACAGTTAACAACCTGCTTCCTATGAAGTATAGAAACCGTTACTGATTATCATTACATAATTATGGTTATTGAATCGCATGTGGCCATCTGTTTGGTCTATCACATGTCCCATAGAAATCGATGAAGAAATGAAATACCACGGGCAATTATCTCTTTTCAAGCGAAGCCAGTTTTGACAGTTTTGTCTTAATTTTGATGCTTTTAGTGACGTCACAGTCACGTGGTATTGCTACACTGAGAATATATGGTATAAAATAAACATTAAGATTATGTGGTACAATTTAAACAAAGGAAATATAAGCATATAAAAGAATGCATAACCAAACAAATTTATACATCCTATAATGACTGAATAATCTATGCAATCTATACATTGGGACTACCAAGACAAACTGGATGGTATTTTGTACAGAGCTAGCAAATCTATCACAGTTCTTCTCTTTGCCAAATTTGAATGAAAATCAAGGTGTCCCCAGTGATTAACTTTGGCCAAAATATGGCTGACACATTCGTGCCAATAGATTAAGACACGCATATTGTCTCTTCCATCTGTGACACCAAAAGGAAGGGATAACTGGGATTAATGAAAGTGAATAACATCTATGATTATGTGCTACAAGAGAAAATGAGGGGGTAAGTTGAACAATGTATTATTGTTGCAGGAGATTTTCTTCTTTTTTTCGTTTTGAATCACAGCCCAACATTGTACCAACTGTTTGGATGATTCTATAATGCACAAGTCTATCGAAGGTAAATATTAACTAGGGATTTTTTCAGGTGGTATTGCGCTGCAGGAATCGGTACTTAAAATAGTTAAAATTCTTCTACAACCTTTCCCAAATGTACTGTAGAAAATGACATTTCTTTGTTGAAGTTCATAATCTAGATGCAATGGAAAGATAACTTGTGTGTACGATTGTGTTCAACAATTTTGAATATAAATACGATTACCTTGAGAACGTATTCTGGTCCTGAAGTCATTACCATTTAATGAACATGTTATTGGTGGAAGGCTGTCAACAACTCCACAGTCAATGGTGTCCTTAAAAACACATAAAATTATGAGTCTATATCATATTATGTCCCTTGGCTTGATCTATTGCACACTATTTGGAAGTTTTGTTTTGTTTTGTAGACAAGCAGTTTCATTTACCATCATTCCTGGGAACTTTAACTGGTTAAACTGAGTTTACCAATCAATCTTATCAGGCAAACAGTTGACCTAACCATCGCTCCTCACTAGAATCCCCTTCTCCGTAAGAAAGTGTCATATTTCTCGCTCAAACCCATGACAATCAATCAGTGAGAGGTTTAGTTGTTTGAAGTCAGCAACTTGAATTACTTTACCACTCAATAATGTTCTATTAAGAGACTGGAAACTTCCCCAAAGGAATAGTCAGACCAGATGTTATGCCCAGTTGGTTAACTTGTTGTGACTTTAATAGATACTAAAAATCTTTTTTTTAAATCTTACAAGCATTTTCTTTTGTCTAAGAGTAACATGTAACTTTCCACAAAAGTTCACTTCTCCACCGGTAATTGGTGTTGCTCCAATCTGCTTGTTTATCTTTGCAATTTCTGAGGTAGTTTTGACAGTAGGTTTCAGAATCGATTGTTAATCTAAAATATAATATGTTCACTTTTAGCTAGTAGGAAACCTTAATTTCAAAGTGTCTAAAACCTGTTAGATAAGCATGTTAATATGTAATACACAAATAAACCAGCTGACCGTAGCGAATGAATATCAGCTACAAAATACACTTGCTAATTGACCAACCGTGCATGTAACTGCAATGAAACTGCAAAATACATCGCTTTCAAATTATTTATCTTACAGCTATTTTAACAATATGGTTTTAAATTTTATGGTTTTAATATTTTCATAATACAGTAAAACCCCTCATTAAGACCACCCCAAAATTAGGACCACCTCGATAATAAGACCACTATTTTAATGTCCCATTTTACAGTTTTGCACTATTTTCTACCTCAAAACAAAGACCACCTCACTATTAAGACCATGTTTTCTCAGTCCCACAGGTGGTCAATAGCAGGATTTCACTGTAATACTATATATTCTATAAATAGCTCTAAATCACGGCACCTCCGCCACTTATCAAAAAGTTCATAACAAACATTCACCCATTCAATCATTTGACCAAAAAGCCTTCAAGGTCTTCAAAAAATGCTCTACCAAATAAATAACATGAAACTTAGGTTTATATTTACATACTGGTCCATTTTAAACTGTCAGTAACCCTTTCTTGTCACAGGTATGTAAGTAAAATTCCCAGTGAAAAGCTTAGGATGACTACCTCCTAATATCAGTTCGCCACCTATAGTACTGTTCGGATTGCTAAAAAGAATTATTTGTACCTGAAATAGAAGTCTTCTGTGATACATCCTTGTAAAGATAAGAAATTAAGTTAGTTGCAGAAGACAGCCAGACAGTGAATGTCAAAACATACATAAGTGAATGCCTTAAAATTGTGTAACATGCATTCATTCATTCATTCATTTATTAATTCATTCACTCATCCATTCATTCATTCATTCATTTTCGCCCACTTATCTGTCTTTCATTCTTTTAATGCCATTTCATACTTATCAAGCCACAAAGAGAATACAGCTTTGTCAACTAAGTGTTCCTTTACAACCATGTCAAAGACCGGAGTAACGCCGTCCACAGAAAAAGTACTGTAAGCCATTCCTACAATACCATCAAACTTAGCGGCAGTAAATACCTCACCAAATATCTAGGTGGCCTCACCAAAGGTTTGATCTGTAATCTTCAAGCTTCCAATCTTAATCAAAATGTTCACGAAGACAGGTGTATTTGTCAGTTTTTACCTGTAAATTAAAAGTTATACTAAGAAAGCAATATCAAATACCTTACAGATATCAGATACATCTTAGTACCAACCTTGATATTCGTTTTTTGAATAAAGTATCTTTTTTTGAATATAGTTTTATAAAAGAAGGACATTGAAACTGAGGAAAGTCCGCTTAGCTCAATAGGTAGAGCACTGGATTAGTAATCCATCGGTCGCTGGTTCGACCCCTAGGCAGGGCAAAATTTCTCCGTGACAATTGTTCTCAGACATTTTGTCTAATGTTCATTTGTCTCTCACCGCTGATTCAGGGTAGATCATGTAGGAACAGTAGTCAGTCACTTGCGGAGAAATTAGTAAATTACTGGTTAGTTATCCAGGAAAATCGGTTAGGTGGACTGACCGCCGAGATATAACCTAGATGTTGAAATCGGCGTTAAACCCAAAACCAACAAAACTAAGAAAAGTCTTTGAGTTATATAAGTTGACCTCAATGATTTTCGACATATCAGCCTGACCATTTGAAAAATGTTGAAAAAAAATCTTCTAAAGATTGCCAGAGGAATTCGATAAGCAGTGTATGCATCAACAGATAGACAGCTTATTCAATAATGATCATTTCGTATCAGGGTGATGTTATGCTGTTGAACGTGTTTCTTCGTATAAGTAAAACACAATAAGACTGCTTTCATTTTATTTCGCGGGGTTACTAATCAAACTGTATAGATAAAATGATAATAGTAAATGCACTCACTTTGACCGTGTCCGTGCTGAGAAATCCGGACGCTGAAGCGATAACATAATCGATATCCAAACTAGTGCCGTTTGCCTTGTAAGTTATGTGAATAACTAAAATACCACACAATAACATTATGAATAAATGACCGGCATGAATGATTACAGGACAATTCATCAACATGCACTGCTTAGTCGGTCATTATCACCAGTTAATCTAATTTTTTAACAACAACAACAACAACAAACTTTATTAGCAAATCGACATAACACATGTCTTTGGCTAATGCACAGTGAAACATTTTTACAAATATAAACGATATAACTAGCCGATAAAGTATGTGTGACCACGTGCAGGCTCCCACCATGGATATCCTAGAGCTGAAGTTTCTATTTAGAAATAAGTAAATATACCAATGCATAATAAATGATCATTGTACAAAAACAATGATAATTTTAGGTGGTGTTTTTATATCATTGCAATGCGGCAATGTTGAAATTATATAAAGGTATCGCCGCACTAATTAATAAATAATATTATAATGACAGTGTTACTCACAGCATGCAATATCAGTCATGTTACATTTCTTTGACGGTACCCAAAAGTTCGAGGATCCAGTATCAAAGAGAACTTTAAAAGTCTGTGGCGGTGTGCCAATTTAGATCTCACCATAGTACTGGGTCTGAAATATTAGAAACAATATTAACTCCGTAAATATATCAAAGTAAGATATAACTTCTCAATAAACTATTACAACATTATCAAACAAAGCATTTTTAAAAATCATTAATTTAGAATATTATTACTACACAAACATTCTTCCGTTCCTTCGGTACGTTTTACAATGAAAAAAGATGCTATAAAATGAAAAATGCAATTTTAGCATGTTCATCCCTGAACTGTGTTTTGACTATAATATGTTAAATGAAGCAAAGTCGTTTGTAGAAATAATAACGTATGGATTTAAGCATATCTGCACCTGATGACAATATGTGTTTTGTTTGTCTATCAGACAAAGTCCTTCAAATAAAACTCATACATTTCTGTGACAATCTTAGTAGTCTAAAGCGGCTGCACTGTATACAAATGCATTACCACTTTTAATTCTTATATCTTTATAATGTATTTAGAACGTCTTAAAACTGCAGATTGTTTTCACACTAACGTTAAGACAATAACGTTAAGACTTAACTTGTGGACGTCTCACAACTAAAGCAAACTACATGTAACTTCTGCCTTGTGAAGCTGCATAGACCAAGGCTATTTCGACTGTGTCAGGAATACACAAGCTATTCGGAAGAAAGCCAATGTTAGTCTTATTTAATGAAATGTATTTTATGTATAAGTTGCAGCAAATAGTCCGGTCTTAGACAACAATTTATACTAAAACTCTCCAAGAAAGAGAATTAGTTCAATGTCCAGTGGTAGCACCATAAATGAAAGCTTCAAGGCGTGGTGGGATTTGAACCTGTGCCCTTAAAATCGTTTGTCTGAACCCATACTCTACAATGACCTCTCAAGTCAATCATTGCCTTTGATATATCAGTTAAACACTTCAACGAATTCACATTAATATTCATCTAATTTGTTTCCAATTTAATAGGGAACACAATCTGCCTGTTTTACATGACCAGAGGCAACTCGTCATCTACTAGTTAAAATCATGGCAATATGTTAAATGTCCTAGTTGGCTTAAAGTAGTCTCAGCTTAATTACTAAACAAATACCTGAGTATAACATCAAAGTGATAAATTCTAAAAGTGAATATGTTAGATGCCCGAGCTTACGAGGGTGCATCAATAAATTCGTAAACTAATTCAATAGCGTCAAAACTACTGGTCCGTTTAAAATGAAACTTTAAATGCTGTGAAAACAGATTATTTCAAATTGAATCGTACTATGTACACAACTTTGACGTCATCACTTATGACGTCATAAACCGTAAACAACGTCACGTTACGGGCGTCCGTTCGAAAATGGCGTCACACAGCGTCAACGAACAGCGCACCGTTATAAAGTTTTACAGAAAACTCGGAAAGTCTTTTTCCGATATTCGTGAAGATTTGCAAAAAGTTTTCGGAGAGGCTGCTCTGTCAAAAGGTGCCATTTCAAAGTGGATGAAGCGGTTTAAAGACGGTAGAGAGGCAACTGAAGACGACAGTCGTGCAGGTAGACCAGTGACTGTAACAGATGAAGAAACAGTAGTTGCCATTCAGGAGTACATACTCCGAGATGGACGAGTAAGTTTGAAGCACGTAGCAGATAAGTTCGCTATTTCATATGGTACAGCTCAGGGCATTATGATTGATAGATTAGGAATGCGCCGCGTTTCAGCAAGATGGGTGTCTCGTTTGTTGACGTCGGAGCAGATGGGGGTAAGATTGAAAATGTGTCAGCAGTACGACAGGAGGTATCGTGAAGAATGCGATTACTTTCTAAAACGAGTGATAACATGTGATGAAACGTGGATTCACTTTTTTGAACAGGAAAGCAAACGTCAGAGTTCTGTCTGGAAGCATTCTTTCTCGCCTTCCCCAAAAGCGATAATTTCCAAGTCAGCCGGGAAGGTTATGGCCATTATTTTCTGTGATACATACGGCGTAGTGCTAAACCACTTTGTTCCTCCGAAAACGACAGTCACTGGGAACTATTATGCAACATTACTTAGAACGGAACTCATGGCGGCAATAAGGAGAAAGCGCGCATATTGGGCAGTCAAAAAATCTTTTAAATACAGAAAGTATAAACCCCAATAACCAATTACCAGGTTGTTATCAGAAAGGCACATCTACAGGAAATCACAATTGCATAATGATTAATAAATGTGACAAAATGTTTTATTATCTGGCGCTAAATTGATAATATGTAATATACAGTAAAGTAATATGTTTGGAAGCTTAGTTTATGAAAAGCTGATACAACAAAAAGTCAAAAAAATGATAATAACTTATTAGTGTTAACACATTGCTAAAGAGTTGCTGGAAAATTCTGATAATAGATCAAATAGATAAACGACATTAAATGTTTATGCCTCTAATTGCGATTGCTAACAGATCTTTTATTTATAACACCTGACAGTATTATCTTACCGAAACCTGCAAACATTTAAGTATTCATCATCAATTTACCAAACCAAGTCATTTAACCAAAGCAAAACCTTCAGATGTTTATGCATCCGACAACTTTAACATTTGGAAAAGAAATATTTGTTTTACCTCTCAAGACCACTGCATAATGACACTAACTGTCCAGCAAAAATAACTGTTAAGCCCTTGATAATTAATTTGTTGCCGATCTAGAAAGTTTAGTGAAGGGAATGCCCAAAAATGGAAGGAGAAGGTTTCTGTGAAGCAACCTAGGTTTGTTCTTACCATGTTCCTGCTTCACTGCATATATAGGGGTGTAAGGAGTAGGTTGGCTTACAACCAAATAAACCTTCCTCTCCCACCTATCAGCTAATTTTGCCGGTTACTGTGTCCGGACTGGTTAGAATAGATACCAAAGAAGGCGTCAATGGCCAGGTGTGGCTTTAACAACTCCTGTTATTTTCCTTAGTCATTCAATTTATTTCTCAAAATGAATAATTTACTTAAATTTATAAATATTGAGTAAACATGAAAGAGTGATTTTTAAAGAGCCATTAGACCATGAATTTGAGCTCGAGACTTTCAGTTACATGCAAAAAAAATGTTCATAAACTATTCTTCCACTGAGTAAAGTGCCGGTAGCCTTTTTCGTTGGCCAGAACATAGAAGTAGTAATTAAATATCTTGTTTGATTATTAGCGAACTGTCAAATGAGTATGAAGTAACAGTACCTTCTGTAGTGTAGGTGAAGTCATTGAAGGATATTGAATACAGTCATAAGAGTCAGTTTTGGGCACAGTCATTTTTTAAATCAAATGAGACCCTTTAATATGAAAAACTTTTCTGAACGAGAATAAAATTTATACATTTGCATGTCGTTTTAAGCTGATATGGGACCTTCAGGCATTATCGTTCATGTGTTTCGTCAAGAGTAGGAAATCAAACTGAAAACAGAGTGAAAAAAATGTTGTTTTTTTTGTTGAATGACTCATATTGATAAATTGCCATGTTTTCAGGCTCTGATTTCGAGCCTGATGACATGTTTACTATTCCGTGTTAAGTATACAAATCGACCTAGAAATCAGAATAACTACGTGAAAAGGAGAAAATAGGTTAGGAATTGGTGCCCCAGGGAACAATAGCTTGACAGCAGCCATCCTATATGCCAGTAACTTGTACAGTGTCAGAAAAAGACCTTTACTCTTTGAGTGGGCGACAAAACTGGTCATTTTTTCAAAGAATATCACTTTTCATTGTATTGAAATTTTGTTACTAGCTAAAATACTAAAGGGACTGAAAATAAGGTTTGAATTACAACAAAGTGTTGTTCTATTGTCATTCATGTGGTGGCATTTCAACTATATATATTTTATAAAGAGAGTTATATTATCAAAATACACTTTTACCTACTTTGCCTAATGACGATTCTTAAAATATGGAAGTTTTATGTAAAACACGTTTTGGGGCAGAGTTCCAGAGACCAAAAAATTCATTGCAATATGTCAACTCAAACTTGATTCTTAAGTGGGAACTGAATTTTATTGGTGTAATGTTCCAGCATCCTTTCAATATCTTTGACTTTAGTAATCCAAAATTAAATCTCAAGAGTTGTCTCACTGCAATAAGAAAATGAAATGTGACTGACCTAGATTTTACTGGCCCCATATGAAAAGCATGCACCTTTAAACTATCTACCTGTACTCCAACTTTCATCTCAAACTTTCATCTAAATATCACTTAATTTCGTAATGTAGAAAAATCAATTTTTTTACGCTGGTGACATTGGCCTAGGACTCACACATCAATCCCAACCCTTGTTCTGGTACTTACCACCTAGACATTAAATTTTTTCTCCATACCTTTTTCTAAACTGATTTTTTGCACAGAAAAGGTCTCCCTTCTTAAATATTTTTGTCCGCATATTTTTGTAAGCATAAACCAAAAATCTGTGAAATGAGTATATGTGAATCTTAAAATAAAGATCGATAATGACAAGAAGACATGCAATGGACAAGAAAGATAACTATACCTTGTTTTGTTTTTTATTTTCTCCTCTTCTTTAATCTTATCATTTACTTTTCTCCGGAGCATTATTCGACGACAAAGGGATTGAATTGTAACTTTAAAAAGATAGATGGTAGTGGAAGCAGAAGTACATGCACAAGATCCTTAACTCCACCTAGTCCAAATTTTGACCAACCACCGTCCTTGTTGTAGGAATACTGCTGATTTTGGTGATTTTCAAATATTTCTGCAGAGCTTTATGAAACATCTGGAATCATCAATCATTTGGAAACATCGCAGTATAGGCCGACGGGCATATATTGCATCCGTTCTGCGATGTCCTTTGTTCCATTTTCATTTACAGACGTAAACCAACTCCACCAGAATATCATAATGTTAAAATGCTGACAAAAATGTACGAATACAACAGTCTGATTTTTACACATGACTCAAAGTGGGAGATATAATTATAGTTTTTGATAACTGTGTGATACATTTATAAATAAGATAACAATAACAATAAAAATACGTTTTGTAGCTAGGTTATTGACTCTCCATCGCAATGTGTTACAAATATGTTTGATTATGACTGAGGTTATAAGGATAGAAAATGGTAAAAATATTATGCTGTTGTAAATGAACACATTCTCTTCTACGACTCTTCAGTGTATATGCGTAGAATTGTACAATCAGTTTTATAGATTTTGTTATTATTATGTCTTAAATACGATTAAACATAAAGTAATTGTCGACAAGTCAAGCCTAAAAACTCTGTTAAACCTCTTCTGTTTAAATGGGAATGCACGTTTAGTAAATATTTTCTTATACAGAGAAATTGTCCAACCCCTAGTTATAGTTCTTTTGAATTATGTTTAAAACTTTATGAAATTGGTAGTATGGCCACAGGGTTATTTGGTTGTTTTGAAAAGAAATGAACACATCACCACATCTGTGAAATACTCAACCAATAATTTTGAAAGGTTTTTATTTAAAATCATGCACACTAGTTGACAAAAAGTAATTTTGCGATGGATCAAAAAATTTCACCAATCAGTTTCTGCTTGGCTGTATGGCAGTGGCAAAACCAACTTGATCATTGACCTTGTCAAACTCAGAGTAGAACTTACGAAAGAATGCATCTCCAAGAATCCATAAAGGACCTGTAGGTGGGGGCAAGTCCAACCCAACGAATCCGCTGGTACATTGTGATTGCCCTGCATGCGTCACCTGTGTTTGATTAAATGCAAAAAAATAAAGTTGTATGAGTCTTATTAGATCATTAATAAACTGGAAAGCTATTGATGTAATTGTGGAACTCAAACTTCCCAATAAAACTGGCATTATTTTTTGTAGGCTTAATATTTTGTAATTTAATAGTGAATGTTGATCAGCATGTATTTGCAACTGTAATCAGATTTATTCTTAATTGTATATGGAGACAGGCCCTTGAAATTCATTAAAGTCAAAGGACTTCTGACCATTACCTGTGCAAAAAGGACAACCTTTAGAGTTTGCCCTCTGATTAAGCTGGCAAGGGTCAAGACAGTGATCTCTGGGTAATGAGTCTGGTGCTTTTATCCTATACCACACATTCTCGTCAACTTTTCTATTAAGCCTTCAAGGTATGGTTTTACTATTATTTTGAGGATTTGATCATTATTTCAAGAAATTGGCTGAAAAGTTTCTTCCTTGCTCCCACCCATCCCCCTTCTGTTCCTACACAGCCCTTAAAGAGCAAAGTTGTTATTTTAAAACCTGACGATTGATGTTTAAAAGTCTGGAATTTTAAGATTCAGCCAATTTTTTGTGCTAAGGATACAATAATACATGTATTGTTCACGTTAAGATGGAGTAGTTGTAAGGTAGTGTTAACATGGGAATTTAACTCATGATGACAATTTACATGTCAACAAAATAAACCGATTTTAAGGGTCACTGATATGCAATATATTTATTCCTGCAGAGTTTATTACTAATAGTTATGCTGCTTCAAAAAAGGTATGCTGGGTAGGCTGGGTAACAGGAAAGAAGAAAAAACGCATTTTAAATTTGTGTTTATATGTAATAACCAAGTATTAAACAAACCTGTGATCTTTAAACAAGAACAAAACTTATTAGCATAGTAAGCTTTGCTTGAATATGAAATCTTCAAATAGCACTTTTCTTAAAGAGGCATCCCTTAAAACTAAAAGCATTCCTTTTGCTTTCAAATTACATAACTGAATGATATTAAATGAATTATTACCCGATGTTAAGGTGTCAGTAAAAACATCTAAGTACAACAGATAAACTGATAACATAATTACTAGTCTTTACACAGAATATTGTTGTTGTACCATTTTTGGGCCATTTATTCTAAATAAACGCTTTTAAGGTCGGTTTATTGTAGGGTATTGTAGGGTATGCCGCTTTGACACAGTGTGTCCGAGACAGAAATCATTAACAAATACTTAAAGTGTTGTAAAGAAGCGTTACACGTTTTTCAGTCTTTATCTTTCAAATGACATATTTTTGGCAGAAAAACACGCAAAAAAGTGCAGATGAAACTCTCGCACTTAAAAATTACAGTTATATGATTTTCTTAGTGCGTCATGAAGATTAGGTACAGCCGTATGGTGGCACTGAAAAATGGGTCTCAAAGTTGATGGAGGTATTGAATCACTTAGACACTGTTTGTAAATATTTTGTAAAATATCTGGAGAAAAGTGTTTCAAACAGCTGTTTAACAATCTCGCAGCATTACATCATCTATATTTTTATACCCAATTCAAAGTTATATCCCGATTTTGCACAAAAACAATCGTGTATCAGTATCAATTAGTTATTCTAACACTATTTGCAATTTGCCGACAATAAACAAAGAAGGAATTGAGCGTGATATATCATAGGCAGTATAGCACGCTGAATACAAGCGCGCCCGCTGACGTCACTGAGAACGCCACTGTTAAATAGTGCACATATTTAGGTCCCTTATAAATATACGTACGTGTTAGAATGGAAATAGATTTTAACATTTTCGTGATCTACCGGCGTATATATCACGGATTCTTGTTCATATGCGTAATTATTTAATCACTCAGGCCCTACAGCCTTCGTGATTAAATTACTACGCATCTGAACTCGACACCGTGACATATCAGACGGTATATCACTCAAACTTAAAATCTATTTCCTAACTATAAATAGAACAATCATTAAATAATAGGACAACGTATAAATGTATCAGCACAATTAACGTTCAAATATGAAAAGTAGGACAATAATTGATAATCTATTTTATCCAATGCCAAAGTCCGCAGTATTACAGAGAGAATGACATGTAAGCATGTTTTATTTGTAACAACAAGACAAAATCTCATTTAAAATATTTCAAATCTCGAAATACCAACTTCAGTTCTATTCAATATGTTATTGCATTTAAGGCCTCTTGCCCAAACACAAGTATACACAAACTATAATTTGTATGTTGTTGTAGCTGTATGCATATCTGAGCTACAATGTACAATCAAAAGTACTAATATATAAATTAAACTTTATATCATTTAACACTAAAGTATAACCTCTGATCTTAATTTCAGAGCATAATATACAAATTCGGCTAAATTACGAAGTAAACTGGCATCTTTACTTGATAACAGAATGTTAAATTTATACATTTTGGGGCTTTGCCAATATTTTTCAGGTATATGTTTCATGCAAAGTATGACATAAAGCGGACATTCTAACAGAAAATGATATTCACATTCAATAATACCTTCACAATGTATACAAAAACGTATTTCCTTTTGGCAATCCAATATATCCTACTTTTTCAATCATTAGATTATGTGAAGACGTTCTAAATGATACAAGACTATGACGAAATTTTACAATACCAATATACTGATGATATTCCTCAAGCACAAAACTATTTTTCTATTGTTATTTACCTCGTCGCTCCAGGGCTGCAATTACTGATCTCTGAGCCTATTAACATACTGGTTTATAAATAAATTAAGATTATCAATTGATTTTTTCCAAAATTTAATCAAATCCATTACGAAATAAGTTTAATCTTAAAGTAGATACCCAATTATTGTATCCAAAACTATCCAAGTGTTTCAGCATGATGTAACATTTTTTTACATATCTATTGCTAGGCATATTCAGAATACGAATCCAAAATTTTACACAACGTTTAGAAGCTGAGATGTATAAAGGAAATCTAGCACCATCGCCCAGCACTGCAACATTACTTGCTTTTAAATAAGCATTTATAAATCTCTTTCAAGCGTAAATGTGAACACGTTCTACACTATCTCTAGTCACCATAACTTTTCAAAATTTTATTTCTGCGTAGCAGCACTTTGTCATGGTTGTAAATGGATTCATCACATAAGATTCACTGGACATCTCAACAACTAAATTTGTAATATATGGTTCAGCAATTGAAAAAAGTATTAAAAAAAGCTTCAAAAAATATACTGTAGTCAGAGATTCAGTCTCATATCAATCCATTACTTTTTTTACTTGTTTTGTGAAGGCAATTAATTTTTGTGCGTGCGTGCGCGCGCGCGCAGGTGTGTGTGTTGACTATAAAATATTGTAAATTCTTCTATGCTTATTTTGGAACTTACATTTAAAATTCTCAATTATATCGATATATTTCGCAAATTGATGTAGCAAACAAATGTAAAAAGACACATTTTTCATTCAAAATGGTTTTTGTTATGGTCCTTTCGTACATGCAAATTACAGGCTTCTATTTTTTTCAAAAATAGATAAAAAAAACGTACCAGTTATTGGAAAACTATCCATAAAACATAAGCAATAAGATAAGCTACTTTTGACTTACATCTACACATAATGTGGTCAAAGACAGAGCTGAAATTCTCCTTAGAATGGAGACTTGTGAATAAATGTAAGAAAACGTTTTAGTCTAATGCCTGGTTCTAAATTCTCTTAAACTAGTACACAGAGGGAATAATAACTGTAAAAATAAATCAGGTACCAATGACAGAATTCAGTTCTAATACTTGTAAAAAACAAGGAAATGAAAATTATTCTTATCACAAAGTTGCTTAAAATTAGCAAAGCATGGATCTTCAAAGCAAACATATTTTAACAAAGGTTAATTTTCAGTTATTCAAACATCTCTTTATGCAACTTTATTTAACTTTAAAGAGGCCAATATTTTTCATGTAAATTACTCATGTATATACAAAAAAGCTTTTCTTAAGTACAATAACAAGGTAAAATGAGGCTATAAATAATTGTTCTTATTCATGACGAAGGAGATTTTAGTCTCGAAAGATATTCCTGGCTTCAATATATACATTGGGATGTCCAATTCAAATTGCTTTGTATTTTGTACAGAGCTTTTCTCAAACTTTAATGAAATGAACAAGTCCCCAATGATCCACTGGGGCCCCAATATGGCTGGCACATCTGTGTTGATGAATTAAGACAAGAATATTGTCTATAGGGAAGGGATAACTGGAATTAATGGAAGTGAATAACATATATAATTATGTGCACTAAGAGAAAAGTAGGGATTGACGTGTGCAATGTATTATTGTTGCAGGAGATTTTCTTCATTTTTCCTTTTATGTTTGTTGGTTTACATATTTCTTCCTCTCCAGGAATATTTACTCAACGGGTAATGGTATAATACTGTAATACAAACGACTGACATTTAATCTGTTTTGAAACAGCCCAAAACGGTACCAAATGTCAGGATGACTCTAGAATACGCAAGTCTACCGAAGGTCAATATGAACTTGGATTATAGGAGGTATTCCGCTGTTGAAATCAGTACTTGAAATAGTTAAAATTCTTCTAAAATCCTTCCCAAAGCCAAAAGGTAAAGTAGAAACCTGACATTTCTTTGTTGATTTCATAATCTAGCTGCAAGAGAATA
Source organism: Cyclina sinensis (assembly GCA_012932295.1). NCBI lineage: Eukaryota > Metazoa > Mollusca > Bivalvia > Venerida > Veneridae > Cyclina > Cyclina sinensis. Next base: position 4,642,377 of record JAAONU010000003.1, read on the forward strand.
ACTTGAGTTTACAACTGTGTTCAACAATGGAGAATATAAACATGATTACCTTGAGAACATATTCTGGTCCAGTCAGAGTGAAATTATGACCGTTCAATGAAAACGTTGCTGGTGGAAGGCTGTCAACAACTCCACAGTCAATGGTGTACTTAAAGACAAACAAAATTGTCAGTCTATATCAAGTTATGTCTCTGGGTTTGATCTATTACACACAACTGGAAGTCTTTTTGTTATGTAGACAATCAGTTTTATTCACGATTTTCCTGGGAACTTTAACTGATGTAAGAATAACTGAGTTTAAAATTCTATCAGGCGAACAGTTAAAAGAACCATCGTTCCACGGCAGAACACAAAATAAAATCCCCTTCTCCTTTAGAAAATGACAACTTTCTCACATAAATGATAACAGACATTAGCTGGGCTCAAACCCATGACTATCCATCAGTGAGAGGTTTAGTTGTTTGAAGTCAGCAACTTTTATTACTTGACCACTTAACAACATTCTATGAAGAAACTGGAAAGTTGACCAAACGAAAAGTCAGAACAGATGTTACTTCTAGTTGGTTAACATGTAATGACTTTAATCTTCTGATTACTAAAAATATCGATTTTAAAATCTTACCACATTTTTCTTTTGTCTAAGGGTAACAGACAACTATTCTTTCACTTTACAATTTTCTATTGTTGTTCCGTAAATAACAAATGAATTGTTAACCTTAACTGTCTTATACTGCCGAAGACATGCCAACCTAGCTAGATTCAAAAAGATACATGTACATACTACTATTCATAATTTCTATTACCAGTAATTGTACGCAAGAAACCACAATGTCACCGAAGCTAAGACTACCTTTTCGATTGATGAAAGCAAGGAGTTTCCGAATCTTATTGACTCAGAACCTTTTTGCTTTCACTAATCATTTCAGTAGAAAACATCATGACAAGGAATATGATTTACACGAACAATTTAAGTATTTTAAAACTAAAGAAGTATGCAGAACTGCAGAACTTAGTTTCCTTGCTTGATTGCTTATTGCTTTTTTTTTAAATGGGACTTAATGCTAGTTTAAACACTCTTTTTCCTCATATTCCGATGGTATCTCGTTGAAAGCGACTGACTGAGCGCTTCGCCATGTGAATCAGAGATTCAGGAAAGCGACTGACTAAGCACTTCGCCATGTGAATCAGAGATTAAGTAAATGACCTTTGCATGCAATGTCCGAGATCAATTATCAAAGAAATTCATTTGTCCCTTACACGGTTCGAACTTAAACTCTCTTGACTGACACATTGTACTCAACCAACTTTACTAGCCGCGTTGGGCAATTTAGTATCCACAAAATCTCACCTCTCCACCAGCAATTGGTGTTGCACCAAGTTGCTTGTTTATCTTCGCAATTTCTATGGTTGGTCCAGCCAGCAGTGAGGTGCCAGTATCAGCAATGACCGGACAGCCACCTTGACAGTAGGTATTAGAACTGATTGTTAATCTAAAATATAATATTTTCATTTTAGCTAGTTGGAAAACTTGGCATCAAAGTGTTCAAAACTTGTTGGACATGCAGGTTATAAAGTAATAGTTAGTCTATTATACATTAGGTAATTAGCTGATCTTAGCTTAAGCAAGCCAGTTACACATATACAAAAATCACTTGTTTATTGACCATATGTGCATGTAACTACAATACTGCCTAATACTGATAGTGCAAAATGCTTTGCTTTCAAATAATTTATATTATAACTATTTTAACAACTGTAGTAAATTAGTTGTATTAAACCTTTCCTATAATTTAGTGGTGTTTAACCTAAGTACAATTTCATGTATAGGATATAGTACGGTGTTTTATATCCGGGTTTTTTGTTGGTATTAGAAAAACAAAAGTAAAACGTTGTCCTGAGAATTTCTCGGCTTATTCTTATTCCTAGAGGCAAAATTACAAAAGTGGCGACGAGTATAAACATTACTTAGTGTGCATCATGCCTTTATTCGGGAAGATAAGTGAATTCCAGGACGGTAAAGAGAGTTTTCTGAACTACGAAGAACGATTGACGCAGTTCTTTGAGGCTAACGAAGTGCCTAATGACAAGAAGGTCCCGGTTTTCCTGTCGGTGATAGGGCCATCGGCTTACGGAGTATTGAAAAACTTGGTTACTCCGGATTTGCCCAAGGATAAATCGTATGCAGACCTTGTAAAACTCCTCAAGAATCACTACAACCCAAAACCATTGACAATTTCTGAACGTTTCAAATTTAATAAACGTAATCAAAAGGAGGGGGAAACAGTATCAGATTATGTCGTGATATTGAAAGAACTGTCCACATACTGTGATTTTGGAACTTTCTTGAATGATGCATTGAGAGATAGACTAGTTTGCGGATTAAGGTCGGAAACGATTCAAAAGAAGCTCCTAGCTGAGGAGGATTTAACCTTTGACCAGGCGATTAAAATTGGTACAGCAATGGAAATGGCGGAGAAAGACACGGTGTCATTTGGAGGGGTGACAGCAACAGCTGTAAATAAAGTTAAAAGTAGCCCGCGACGTGCTCAGGCTAAAAAATATGCTGACGTAAAATCTGAAAAAACTGAACAGAAGAAAAGTGAGTGCTATCGTTGTGGTGGGAATCACCGTCCAGATTCATGCACACACAAGAAAAGTAAATGTTTCAACTGCGGAAAATTTGGACACATTGCATCTAAGTGTAGAAACAAGAAGTCAAAGAACACTAACTTTATTGAAGAAAGCGATGATGAAGATCTTGTTTTATTTGTCTATTCCAATTCGGAAGGAAAGTCCACTCAGCCGTATAAGGTTAATCTGACACTTGGTAATGAAGATATTGGTTTTGAGCTTGACACGGGTAGTTCCCGAACTTTGATCAATGAAACTACATACCGTGCACATCTAAGTAGTAATAGACTTTGTCAATCTAACATTAAGCTAAAGAGTTATTCAGGTCAGAGCATAGCAACATTAGGTGAAACTACAGTATCTTGTGAAGGAAAGTTATTAAAAGCCATAATTGTGAGAGGGAACAAGCCAAATCTGTTAGGTCGTGATTGGTTAAATCAAATAAAACTGGACTGGAAAACGATATTTGCTAGTGTGAATAGGATTGATAGCTCTGATCCGGTAGTGAATTTGAAGCAAAAATTTTCAGACGTGTTTGTGAAAAATGGCAAGCCAATTAATGGATTCAAAGCGACTATTCACTTGAAAGAAAACAATAAACCATGGTTCCATAAAGCTCGACCGGTACCTTACGCGTTGAAAGACAAAGTGACTGAAGAGTTGAAAGTTCTTGAAAGAGATGGTATCATTGAACATATTGATAATAGCTCTTGGGCTAGTCCGTTGGTTGTTGTCCCAAAAGCAGACAAGAAAAGTCTACGACTATGTGGAGATTATAAAGTCTCGGTAAATAGAGAAATTAATGAAGACCAATATCCACTTCCGAACATTGAAGATATGTTTGCTACTCTTGCTGGGGGGAAAAAGTTTACGAAGTTGGATCTTACGCAAGCATACGCGCAGCTAGAACTTGATGAAAGCTCCAAGGATCTACTGGTAATTAATACACACATGGGATTGTATAAGTACAATCGATTAGCCTACGGAGTGAGTTCAGCACCTGCAATATTTCAGTCCGTGATGGACACTGTACTAGCTGGTCTTTCTGGAGTGGTATGTCGTATAGATGACATACTTATTACAGCCCCTTGTGATGAAGTGCATCTTCAGAGACTTGAAGAGGTGTTGCGACGCCTTCATACACACAACATAAAGTTGAATGCCGATAAATGTGTTTTCATGGCAACAAGTGTAGTATTCATGGGACATCTTATAGACGAAGAGGGTATTCATCCTACAGACGACAAAGTTGAAGCTGTCATGAAGGCCCCTGTGCCCACTGATGTGGGAACCCTGAAATCGTACCTGGGACTCTTGAATTACTATGGTTCGTTCATTCCAAATTTGTCAACGATGCTTCACCCGTTACATCAACTGTTACGCAAAGGAGTGAAGTGGGAGTGGTCGACTGAGTGCCAAGATGCATTCAGCTGCTCAAAGGAGGCACTTTCAAGTACTGGAGTACTCGCGTATTATGATGAACTGAAACCAGTTATATTGGCTTGTGATGCTTCTGCATATGGACTGGGTGCAGTTATCTCCCATGTTATGGAAGATGGAACAGAGAAACCAGTCGCGTTTGCATCTCGCACATTGTCTCCAGCTGAAAAGAACTATTCTCAGGTAGAAAAGGAGGCGCTTGGAATTGTTTTTGGGGTGAAAAAATTCCACAAATACCTATACGGTCGCAAGTTTTCTCTACTTACAGATCATACCGCGTTGACGACAATCTTTGGTCCTACCAGGGGGGTACCTACCTTAGCAGCATCACGTTTGCAACGATGGGCTATACTACTATCCGGTTACCAATATGACATAAAGTACCGGAAATCATCTTCACATGGCAACTGTGATGGGTTGTCACGGTTACCTGTAACAAATGATGAGGTTGAAGATACAGAGGACTTAGTATCTTTCATTGACGACCTTCCGATTCAGGCGCGAGTGGTGGCGGAAACAACACGTAAATGCCCACTTTTGAGTAAGGTGATGGACTTTGTATTAAGTGGGTGGCCAAAGCACAACAATGATCCTAGCATGCGACCATATTTTAGCAAAAGGTTCGAACTTAGTGTTGATCGTGGTATTTTACTTTGGGGTTTACGCACAGTTATTCCGGAGTCGCTTCGAAGTACTATTCTCACAGAACTTCATGATCAACATCTGGGAGTAAATCGTATGAAATCTCTGGCTCGTGGTTATGTATGGTGGCCTAACTTGGACTCTGAACTTGAACATGTCGCTGCCACCTGTGGAACCTGTCAGTCGTTGAAATCACTTCCTGCAGAAGCACCACTGCATCCATGGGTTCGTACTACACGTCCTATGGAACGAGTCCACATAGATTTTGCGGATTTTAAGAATCAGTCATTCCTTATTCTTATTGATAATTATAGCAAATGGTTGGATGTAATACCAATGAAAAGTACCACAAGTGAAAAGACCATTGATAAACTTAGATCTATATTTAGTTATACAGGATTACCTGAAGAACTGGTTTCAGATAATGGTCCACAGTTCACGTCAGTTACGTTTAAGGATTTTATGAAATCAATGGGGATTAAACACACGCTTACACCGCCCTACCATCCATCTTCAAATGGACAGGCTGAAAGAGCTGTGCAAGTAGTTAAAAACGCGCTTAAAGCAAGAATCAAAGATAATGCGAACAGTGTAAAGTCGGTCAGTTTGACACATCTCCTTAATGATTTCCTGTTGAAATACCGTATCACTCCCCATACCACCACCGGTATTGCTCCGTGTGAACTTTTTATGAATCGTCAGTTACGCACCAGATTGAGTTTGGTCAAACCTGACAAGGACAGCAAAGTGAAAGACACTCAATTGAAAATGAAAGCTGCACATGACAAGTCGACTAAAATGCGAACCTTCGAAAAAGGCGATTAAGTTGCGGTTAAAAGTACAATTCAAGGGGGAAAATGGGAGTGGCGATCAGGCATTATACATAAGGTGCTCGGAGCAGTCTCGTATCTTGTGAGGTGTAACAACCGAATTCGATACTGTCACATAGATCATCTGGTTGCAAGGCACGCTGAGTTGCCGTCCACGGAGATTGTGTCACCGAGTGAGTTGGTGGCTCCAAGCGTTTGTGATCATCAGACGTCTCTACCTACTGAAGGGACTATTCCTACAGCTGAACCTCGTGTGGAAGCCCAATCTGTACCATGCGAACCATTGAATCGGTCATCTCCATCTGAGTCGCCTACTGATTCTGTTCCAGTGATTTCTAATGAAAGGCCAAAACGCACTATCAGAACACCAACCAAATTTAAAGATTATGTACTGGGAAAGAAATAGTGCACACACTGTGTTAAGGGCTATAATAACGCCCGTGGTGCACAACAGAACCCTGGTTCTGTTTAAAATACGTCAGTGTTGATTTTTGTATAAGAAATAACTCATAAAATCATTTTGTTCTAGTGTATTAACATAGTGTGCATTTATAAACATATAATAACAGTCATAGATATGATGTCTCTACTGTAAAACTGAATGTTATGTTTTAAAGTGTTCAATTTTGAAATATTGGTTAAAGTTTCTGTGGAACTGAACATTATCTTCATAAAGAATCTAGTCATGAACTAACAGTATTGATCTCAATGAACAATATGCTTTATTTGGTTAAATATTTGAAACTTGTAATTTTTCTACTTTAAAGGAGGGGAAAATGTAGTAAATTAGTTGTATTAAACCTTTCCTATAATTTAGTGGTGTTTAACCTAAGTACAATTTCATGTATAGGATATAGTACGGTGTTTTATATCCGGGTTTTTTGTTGGTATTAGAAAAACAAAAGTAAAACGTTGTCCTGAGAATTTCTCGGCTTATTCTTATTCCTAGAGGCAAAATTACAAAAACAACAATTGTCCATTCAATTAACAAAAAATGTGGTTTTAAATGTTATAATTTTTCTATTTTTATAATAATACTTTATATTCTCTTAATAGAATTAAATCTAGGCACTTCCCAACGTATCTGAAGGTTCATCAAAAATATTCACCCATTCCTTCCATTACACAAAAAGCCTTCGAGGTCTGGAAAAATACTTTACCAAAACTTATCTTGAAACTAAAGCTCATATTTACATACCTGTCCATTTTAAACTGCCAGTAACCCTTTCTTGTCACAGGTATGTAAGTCAAATTCCCAGTATAAAGCTTAGGATCACTACCTCCCAATATCAGTTCACCACCTTTAGGATTGTTCGGATTGCTGAAAAGGAATTAATTTAACAAGTACTTGGAACAGAATACTTCTGTGATACTTTCTTGTTACGGTAAGAAATGAAGTTAGTGGCAGAAAACAGCCAAAAAGTGAATGTCAAAACATACATATGTGAATGCGTTACGAGTATTTCATTCATTCATTCATTCATTCATAATTTTACTCCCATTACATACTTATCGAGCCAGAAAGAGAATACAGCTTTGTCCACTAAGTGCTTCTTTAGAGCCATGTCAAAGACTGGAGTTACACCGTCCACTGAGATTGTGCTGTATGCCAATCCTACGACACCATCATACTCGGCGGTATTAAATATCTCACCAAGTATCTGGGTGGCCTCACCAAAGGTTTGGTCAGTTATCTTTATGCTTCCAATCTTAAAGAAAAGTTTCATGAATACATGTGTATTTGTTAGTTATTACTTGTAAATTAAAAGTTACACTAAAAAAACAATAACAAATATCCTACAGATATCAGATACAGCTATGAACCAGCCTTGAATGTTTCGAGTGAAGAGTTTTATAAATAAAATAGACATCGAAAATAATAAAATATATTGGGTAAAATATGTTTACCTCAAAGACTTTTGACAGATCTTCCTGACTTCTAGATAAAAAAGTAAAAAAAAAAATCTTATTTAGATTGCCACAGGAGTTTGTTAACCATTGTTTGCATCAAATGATAGACCGTCCATTCAATCGATCATTCTGTATCAGGGTGACTTTATGCTGTTAAACATTTTTTATTTGTATAAGTAAAACACAATAAGACTTCCACCATAATTTTTTCGGGTAACTATTCAGACTGTATAGATAAATGATAAAATAAATAAAACACCTACTCCGACCGTGTCCGTGCTTAGAAATCCGGACATTGAACAGGGACCGTAATTAATTTCTAAAGTAGTGCCGTTTGCCTTGTATGTTGACGACTTTGTACTGTCATACTTGTTGTGAATAACTAAAATACAATACAATTACATTACGAAAAAACGACCGGCATAACAGATTACAGAACGATCAACATACACTGCTTAGTCGGTCATTGTCACTAGTTATTCTGATTTTTCAGCGTTACAATATATACCATATACTTAGCCTATAAAGTACATGTGAACATGTGGCAGACTCTCAGATGCCCTAGCAAGAGCTGAAATTTCTATTTAGAATTTAGGAAACAGGCAATGACTTGAAAAGTTAATAATTCAATGCATTATAAAATGGTTCATGATTCTTGCAAAATATGGTAATTATATGTTAAATTAAATGTTGAAATTATATAAGAGTATCGCTGCACCTATCAAGAAATATTGTCTAAATTATACTAGAAAGACAGTGTTACTTACGGCAAGCAATATCAAAGATGTTACATTTCTTAGAAGGTACCCAAAGATTCGAGGATCCTGTGTCAAAGAGAACTTTGAAAGTCTGCGGCGGTGTACCAATTCCGATCTCACCATAGTATTGGGCCTGTAATATTAAAATAAAGGAATTTTATTAACTTCAAAAATGTATCAAATATTAAGACATTATCAAACAAATCATTTTTTAAATCATTACCTTAGAATATTATGGAGTACGACACAAACATTCCTCTGTCCCTTTAGTATGTTTTACTGTGAAGAAAGATACTTCACGTATATGGGCCATGTCGTGAGATTATCAACAATGTAGTCAAATTTTACATTTTTAAGTTTTTTAACTTTGATATAGAATACTGTTTTGAAATTATAGTTGTATACTTTTCATCGTAATCTGACCACCTTTTGGTACACTTATAGTGGAATAAACAATGTATATATCACATTTCTTTAAATGATTTTAACACAATGACTGCCAGATCACGTAACATTCAATCATGGAAGGTAGTCACAAGTTTCTTGTGATCCACATCCATGTTTCTGTAATTTACAAAGACAGAACTCGCATTTTTCAAAGACAACATATTATGGTAATTTAGAGAAGGTAGAAAACAGTTTGTGTTTGCAGAAATCGTTAATTAGTTTATGACGTCAAACTTTTACGTCGTTTTCTCGATGACGTCAAATCGTCCAGACTGTTGGTTTGTCACGTCACGTCACGTCTCATATAATGAAAAATGCAAAAATGCAATTTTACCAGATTCATACCTGAACTTTGTTCCGAATATATGTTAAATGACACAAAGTTGTTTGTGAAAATAATAGCATATGAATTGTGTGCATTTCTGTACCTTATAGCTTTATCTATTTTGCTTGTCTACCAGAGAAAGTCTTTAAAATGTAACTCAAAAATTTCTGCGACACACTTAATCTAAAGCGACTGCACTGTATACAAATGTATCACCACTTTTAATTCTTATATCTTTATAATATATTTAGAACATCTTAAAACTGAAGGGTGTTTTTTCTCTTTTTTTTCTTATTTTTTAGATTCCATCAACGTTTGAGAAACTTAACAGGTAGACGTGTCACAACTAAAGCAAGGTAATAACTGCCTTGTGAAGCTGCATAGACCAAGGCTATTTCGATTGTGTCAGTAATACACAAGCTATTCGGAAGAAAGCCTATGTAAGTCTTATTTAATGAAATGTATTTTAGGTATTAGTTGCAGCTGTAGTCCGGTCTCAGGCAACAATTTATACTAACAACTCTCCATGAAAGAGACTTAATTAGTTAACTGTCCAGTGGTAGCACCATAAATGAAAGCTTCAAGGCGTGGTGGCATTTGAACCTGTGCCCGTCCTCAAAATCGGTTGCCTGATCCCATACTCTACAATGACCTCCCAAATTAATCAATGCCTTTGATATAATAACAGTTAAACACTTCAACAAATTCACATTAATATTCATCTAATTGTTTCCAATTTAGTTGTGAACACATGCTGCCATACTGTTTTACATGACCCGAAGCAACGCGTAATCTACTGGTTAAAATCATGGCAATATGTTAAATGTCCTAGTTTACTAAAAGTTGTCTCAGCATAATCAGTAAAACAAATACTTGAGTGAGGCTAAAAGTCATTATGTTAGATGTCTGAGCTTACATGTATAACGTCAGTACTTTTATTCATAGTCATATGATAAAATTTCGTATATATAACTGGGAGGCAAATAAGCAAATCATGTTAAAACCAATTTACTATGTGAATCATGTTAGTTCCAAATTACTGAGTACTTCTGAAGCGTTCTTCTGCACGGTCATTGTTTGATTGACTCAAAAGTTGTGTTTCAATGAAAAATGCAAAATCATAAAAAGAGGTTCCTCTTAGGTTTGAAGAATAGTGATTCAACTGTATAAAGTTTTGTACCCACTGGTTCTATAGTCTCATGAAGGGGAAAATAACATAATACTTTAAAATATCTATAAATAGAAAATAAAAGATCGGACACATCCGGTTTGGGGTTCTTGTGACATTTTTTCTTCAAATCATGATGAATCATACTTAGTTACATGGGAAAAAAATATAAGATATAGCAAGAAATGTCAATGAAAGACTGGGTTTTTGATTATTTTAACTCAGATCAAGGTCATTTAGGGGTCAAGTTAAAATAAATATCTTTTACCGGATGTAGATTAATTGTAGATCCTTGAAAATGAAGTTTTTTGACAATTTGACCTCATGGTCAAGATCATGTAGGGTCAAGTTAAAAGATATAATATTTTTGAAGATTTCTTATTAAGGGTTGTAGTGCATAAACATTAACAAATCTGTTCAGTAATAAGATAGTTGAGACCAATGATAAGTACAATTTTTAAATATGAACCTGATCAAGGTCATTTTGGGTTTATGGTCAAGTAAATATACGCTGCTGAAATTAATTAAAGGAGCGTAATTTTTTGTAAATACGTTATTGCGTAAATATTTGTCAGTATCATCAAGATACCCGTGCACTTTACAATAAATTTACAGAGCATGGGTATTTGGTTTTCTTTTTGTTGTGTAACCCCCGAATAAGATTGAGACTTTTGCATGTGTGCATTTCGTTCACGATAGCACATTTGACAAAATGAATGTTTTTAGTTTTTTAACTTTTTACTGTATCTGCTCTTTTGACAACAGTCCAGGGTGTGCGACGTCATTTAGCAAGTACTGATGTTGCTCGGGCGGTGCAGATGATCGAAGATAGATTTACGCAACGTGAGGTGGCCAATGTTCTAGACGTTTCTCGTAGCGTTGCTGCAAGGTTGTGGAGTCGTTACAAGGAGACTGGAGAATTCACAAGAAGACCTGGGCAAGGTCGTCACCACATTACAACACCTCGTCAGGACCGATATCTGAGAACTTTGGCCCTTAGAAATCGTCTGTGCACTGCTACTGGCATTGCAATTGACTTCCGGCAAGCTACAGAGGTTCGTGTGTCCACTAAAACTGTCCGAAATCGTCTTCATGAAGATGGTTTGGATGCCCGAAGACCTGCCTAAGGACCAATTCTGACCGTACCTCACCGGAGAGCTCGCTTAGAGTTTGCCCAAGAACACAGTCTTGGCAACTGCGCCGTTGGCGACCTGTGCTCTTCACAGACGAGAGCCGCTAGCATGTTTCGACCTGTGACAGGCGTAGGAGGGTGTGGCATCGCTGAGGAAATGCGGAATGTAACATTATTCCATATGACAGGTTTGGCGGTGGGTCAGTTATGGTGTGGTCAGGTATATCCATTGACGGCGCAAAGGCATTTATGCGATTCCAGGAGGTAGTCTGACGAGATCCTAGAACCAATTAGGCCATATGCTGGTGCAATAGGGGAAGCTTTTCGTTTAGTGCAAGATAATGCTCGAGCACACACTGCAAGAATCATTCGGAACTTTTTTGATGATGAAGGTATTGAGGCCATAGACTGGCCATCGATGTCTCCCGATCTTAACCCTATAGAGCATGTCTGGGACATGCTTTCTCGTAGACTTTCTTCGCGCCCGAAGCCTGTGCAGAACGTCCGTGAGCTTTCTCATGCTCTTGTAGCAGAATGGGATGCCATACCACAGGAAATGATCAGACGAGTCATCAGGAGCATACCCAGACGATGTAGAGAGAGCCTAAATGCCCAAGGGGGATACACTCATTAATGACACTGACTATGAAACGTTTCCAGGCCTGAATCTGCTTTTACAGACATTGGTTGTTCTCCTGTAAGACCACCATTTCAAAGTCAATTTGATAGTGTTCATATCCTGGACACTGTCCCTGTTCAGGAATGTGCCTGCCGGCGATGAAAATGCCAATTTGTTTTTGTAAAAAGAACGATTATGTTATTTCTGTAAAAGATATTCATAAATCTAACCAATGCGTATGGTATTTTATAGATTATATGGGCGCCCCTGTAATTAATTTGAGCAGTATATTATGTCTGTGGGGCGGTCTTGTCCAAATGGATGTTGTGTTCAAATATGAAGTAAATCCATTTACCGATATGGAAGGTATGGGCAATGTTATAGTTTTTTTGATAATTGGACCTTTAATATCATAATCATTTAGGGGTCAATACCATACAAATATATGTCAACGGGATAGTTTTGTCCATTGGGTGTTTTGTTCAAGTACGTCAAATTTCAAAATTTAGGGTGGAAATACGGACGGACGCACTGACAGTTCAAAAACTGAATGCCCTCCTTCTGTGACATAAAAAAAAACTTGTTTCCATATGATATTACTCGGTTTCTTTCAGTTAAGTTTCGCCCTACAACTGTAAAACCTATAACGATTTCAATGCATGAAATTTGTGAATGACAATTTACTTGACCGAGATAAATTTGACATAATTATGCAAACGGTATTATGTAATGAAACGTGCAGTGACTTTGTGATATGGATAAGAAATACTGATAAAGTGAAACAAGGAATCACATGATGACACATGTCATTTATTATCCATGAATGAGACAACCTCTGACAAGTAAGTCAATGTCAAATAAGATCTTCAAAGTTATGAATCATCTTTTGTGAAAGGAACTACATTGAAAAATTATATCCTTAAGCCTAACACCTTTGTAGCAATTTTGCAAGTGTTTAAGAAATACTGTATTTGAAAAAAATAATCTTAATAAAATATTTCTGCGATCCATATCCCGAACTTCAATGCACTAGGACTTTTCTCTGTTTTATGGAATGCGTCCGTGTGTGCGTGCGTGTGTGTGTGTGAATGCGGAAATAAAATCAATTATGTTATCAAGTATGTTATGACTTACATCCAAGTAATTCGACAGTGGTATTGGAACTGGTCCACTTGCTGGATAGCGTTTGTACTTCTGTCTCAGAGATTCTACTGAAGTACCAATTTCACGGAATGTGCGTCTTACTGACTGCATACGATGCAATGTTACTCTGCAAAAACGATATGAATTTTTAAAAACGGTGTGTAATTGATATTTGCCAGAAGAATCGCGAGCACATAGCCAGCTCTGTTAGGATAGCTATGGACTTGCTTGAGTCCAATGTTCGGTGCACTTTCTCCCTTGTGGGTTTTAGTCAAATGTTGGGTGCACTCCTGACCAAAGTGCTTGTACTATCCTTTCGGGATTAAAAGATGGTTGCATACTTTGTCACGTTGAGTACAACCAAGTCCAGCGTCACGCTAACTCATTTATGTCATTGTGCTTCCGAAAATGGCACACAACAGTTAATGTCAGTCCTATGAACTGGTCTGCCGCTGCAGTAAAAATAATGAAACAAGTATAGTTATGTACTAGTGCCCTAAGAGTCATGGGTTTGGTATACAACGACCAGTGCAACTTTTCTTCTTCGTTTTCTTTTAGTAAAAATTAAAGCCCCCATTTAACAAAAACATATCGTGTTTGCCACTATGTGTTAAGAACAATTATTTTGACGGTGAAATGTTACAGCATTGAAAATCATAACATGTTTAAAAGAAAAAAATGCAGTAAAAATTGAGTACAGAAAATATGGTCTACAAGGTGGTTATCAAAAAGACACAAGCATAACAAACAATAATTGAAATCAAACAAGCATAACAAATGATAATTGTGTCAAATGTTTTATTATCTGGTGCTAAAATGATAATATGTAATATACAGTAAAGTAAAATGTTTGGCAATTTAGGCTATTACAACAAAAAGCCGTAACATATAGAGTTACATATTGCTAGAAATATTTAATAAACGATATCAATTACAGGTTTATACCTCCAATTGCGATAGCTTACAAACCTTTTACAAATAACACCTGAAATTATTTAAGTTTATATCACCAAACTTGTCATTTACCCAAAGCAAAACCTTCAAATGCATCCGACAACTTTAACATCTGAAAAAAATATATTTGTTTTACCTCTCAAGTCCATTGCATAATGGCACTAACAGTCCAACGAAAATTATTGTAAAGCCCCTCATGTTTAATCTGTTGTCGATCTAGAAAGAGTCACGTCTCTACAAAGTTGGTCAGTTTAACAAAAAAAAAGTCATGCGATGTGCAACTGGTGTGACGATTATGTGACTTCATTCAAACGTGTAGTCACGTCCAAACTTAACGTAGGGGTAACTTCCATTAACAGTAGATAGGGGATGTAACTGCGTGAATTTCTTGTCGTGAAGTTATTAAACAGCGGGAATTCTCAAAAGAGGAATGCAGATATAATAAATTAAGGGGTGGATCCGTGTTCTATCAAATTTTGACGGAAAATATCATGGTTTTTAGATTCGATCTGATGACAGTCTACTGTCGTTGGTCTTTTGGGTAAAAATTAACTTGATTGGCTATTATCCTCAGTATCCGACTACATGAACTGTCAAAATGCAAAAATATACACCATTTAACCTTTGTCGCAGTTTTCGCCACACTTGCATCATGCATTGCAAACCATTTCAGCTTTTATACATTTACATCTTTCTCGACAGCCTATGACAGGATTGCATCATCACTTTAGAAGCTCTTGGCATGAAACTGCTGCCTGTGGCAAGGAGGACAATAAACATTGATAAAGGCTCTCATTTATTAGAAGTGCTTACAGCCCATGCACCCCCATTCTGAAGGACTTGGAAGTTCTGGAGATAGCAATAATGCATGGCTCCATATGTAACCAGCTTGATTAGCAACACTTCGTGTGTTCAAGAAGAACTGAAGAAGGAATACTCCACATAACAGCAATCTCCCACTTTAAGTAGAACTGTTCTCTATTTTCCAGATTGTGTTATGTCAGGTTCGCAATGGCAAATCCGATGGGTTCTTAGTGCATGAAAATTCTGCTTTCCGACCATCCTTGTCTCAGTTTGATAATTTGCTTATTTGTTTCATGTTCTTGTTTCTCGTCTTGAGATTTATTCACTAGCCAAACTTGAGGCCCCTGAGGTAGATTCCGCAGGATGGCACTGTTATCGTGTTGAAACCTGCAGACTGTCAATCCTCCCAGGACTATGCACACTTTGTGATCAAGCCATTTCTCAGCCGGCAACTCTCCAGTTTAGAGAGACTTGATATCATTTGGGACGTGTATGATCCAAAAAGCCTAAAATCAACCATAAGATCTTTAGAGGAAAGGGCGTAGAGTTCTACCCAACCCTAAAATCCCTGGTAACTGGTATTCATTGCTGAGGGTTGACGACAATAAACTGAGTTGTTTTTCTTCTTGACTGAACAAGCAGTTTACAAAAACCATGGAAAAGAACTTATTATTTCTACTCAAGACCGTGAGGTTATTGCTTCATCTGAATTGTTTGACAAAAGCCCAATCTCTACATGTGATCATGACGAAGCTGGTGTTAGATTGATGTTACATCTAGTGGGTATGTCTGCTCAAGGTTACAAACGAGCTATGATAAGGATACAGACGTTGTTGTTGCAGTTGTAGTGTACCCTCTGATTTCTTTAAATGAACTGTTGGTAGCATTTGGTGCTGGCAGAAATCTTCGATATATTGAAGTTCATGATATAGTGAACAGTCTTGGCGAATAAGTCAAAGGCTCTGCCAGCTTTTCATGCATTTACAAAAAGTAACCAGACATCAGCTTTCTATAGGTATGGTGAAAGGTTTGCTTCGGAAACTTGGAGTAATTTCTATGACATCACAGCCTCGTTCCCGTTCTAGGTACTTTAATTTCGATATAATTAGTCTGATGTCAGATGCCTATAATAGAGCGTTTTATTTTTCTTTTGTACGACAAAAATTGTCCAAGCACTAGTGTAAATGAGGCTCAAAAAAGTCTGTTCACACAAAAGGGTAGGTCAATGGAGTGTATTCCTCCTTCTTCTGGTGCTCTTCTTCAACACACTTAAGACTGAGCTGGGCTCACTTGTTTTAGCCCGCCCGCTTAGCTCAATAGGTAGAGCACTGGATTAATAATCCATCGGTCGTTGGTTCGACCCCTGGGCAGGCCAAAATTTCTCCGTGACAATTGTTCTCAGACATTGTGTCTTATGTTCATTTGTCTGTCACCGCTGATTCAGAGTAGATCATGTGGGAACAGTAGTCAGTCACTTGCGGAGAAATTGGCAATTACTGGTTAGTTATCCAGGAAAACAGGTTAGGTGGACTGACCGCCGAGATATAACATATGTTGAAATCGGCGTTAAACCCCAAAAACAAACAAACAAATCACTTGTTTTGCATTAAGTTATAAAGGAAACCGTATGCCCTAGAGCTTATATATAGCTTACATTTAGGAAATCGTTTGTTCATCTTTTTCTGACAGCCATATAAATGACTCATGAATGATACTACTAAATAGAAGGTTTGGTACTGGAAGACCTGGTACCTATGCTTTCTCCATATTTCTTGTTTTTCAAAGTTTTCTCCTTTCAAAACTAAACAAAATTTCAGTCATCAGTTTTCTAGGTTATTGCTTGATTTTTTACAAATAGCATATTTGCAATAAGATATTCCCCTCATGCTCTGCATTTTGGCAGACTTGAAATGAAATTGTACGATGCTGTAACTTAAAAACTCCATTGTCTTGGTCACTTTTTTTGGGCGGGAAGGGGGGGCTTCCGATTTTTACTCTCCTGGATTTTAATTACCATATATGTTTAGCTTCAAAATATCCTATGACTACTATCTTACCTCGGAATTTATTTTTTCTAAAAAGCATAGTCACAGCCAAAGTTTACAGGTGAGCTATCCAGGACCATCATGGCCCTCTTGGATTTTAATTACTCTATATGTTTAGCTTCAAAATAACCTATGACTACTATGTTACCTTGGAATTTATTTTTTCTAAAATGAAGATGATAACAGTTGTTTTTTCACTTTATTTAAGTGCAAATTTCATCTTAATCGTTAACAACACTTTTAGTGTATAAATACAATTACAGCCAAAAAATGTATTACAATTTTAATAAAAAAAGATTTCAATTTTATTGAAAATAATAAAGTATTTCTCACCTAAAACACCTGCCACTACATGTATAATATTCTAACTTTATATTCATATAATTTGTTTTTTCTTATGAAAATTGTTTTTGCTGAGTTCTGATAATTTATATCAATACCAACATTGTAAATGGTATGTTGAAATATTTAGCACACTGCTTAATAAAAAAACTTGCCTTTTTAACAAAGTTCCTTCATCTTCACATACCGGTACAATTTATTTGATAAATCTACATTCTGTGTACATTCGTAAATCTTTATTGTAAGGAGAAACATGAACTCTAAAACAAGTAAAAAAATTGAAATTCTCAATCCAATTAAGGCAAACAAATTTTTACACCAATTATAAGCCATTAGAAAGGGAAAAACTACAGTTACAAAAATATTACATGTACCACACAAAGCATGTAAGAAGCTGGCTCCAGAAAAATTCAAAAGCAGTTTGTGACAATTACAGACCAGTTTAACATTTTTTTCTTATTCTTATACTGCAGTAAACAACACTTATCTTTGTTCTCCATCTGTGTACATTTCAGATATACTGTGCCATGTATATCCAAGCCATGCTATAACTGACTTATCTAGCAGTTAAAGTCGTCCGATAACTTCATGATTCCTCAGTTAAAGCTAGTTGCTTCTTACCCTTTATGCTATATAAAGTGACATAACTACTTCACTCAATAGTACACAAAGTATTACTCATTGCTGTACATATAAGGTTAACACATCATTTCCAGTTCTAATATTCATTTTATTCTTTTTGTAAATAATCATCATTCTTAATAATTTTCACTACAAATATTCTCCAAATTGAAAATCTATTGTAGCCAATACAGCTGCTGGTATCCATTCCAGTGATTACTTTTTTTTTGCCCTGAATAAGCAGTTGTACTATACATTTCAGAACACTCAATCCCATGTTGTAAATATACAAACTATTCATTAAACAAGATGGCCATGATGGCCCTGTATCGCTCACCTGAATATGACTGCTTTTAAAAAGTTGCTATGGACCTAGTTTTTGACCCCAGATGACCCATATTTGAACTTGACCTAGAAATTATTGAAACAATCTTTCTGACAAACTTCCAGGTTATTTGGACTGAAAATAAAGCTTCTACAGTGCTAACAAGGTTTTTCTACTTTTGCACTCTGTGACCTAGTTTTTAACCCCAGATATTCTATATTCAAAGTTGAGCTAAAAATCATTGAAACAATCTTTCTGACAAATTTCCAGGTTATTTGGACTGATAATGTAGCCTCTAGAGTGTTTACAGAGTTTTTCGATATTTGGGCTCTGTGACCTAGTTTTTGACCCCAGATGACCCATATTCAAACTCGATCTAGAAGTCATTGAAACAATCTTTCTGACAAATTTCCCGATTATCTGGACTGAAAATGTTACCTCTAGAGGGATAACAAGGTTTTTCCATATTTGGGCTCTATGACCTAGTTTTTGACCAAAGATGACCAATATTATTACTTGAGCTAAAAATCATCTTAACAACCTGTCTGTCAAATTTCCAGGATATTTGGACTGAAAATGTAACCTCTGGAGTGTTAAAATGGTTTTTACATTTTAGTGCTCTGTGACCTAGCTTTGATCCCAATTGACCCATATCCAAATCTGAGCTAGAAATCATTGAAACAACCTTTCTGACAAATTTCAAGGATATTTGGACTGAAAATGTAACCTCTAGAGCATAAACAAGGTTTTTCTACTTTTTTGCCATGTGACCTAGTTTTTGACTCCAGCTAACCGATATTCAAAATTGAGCTAGAAATCACTGAAACAATTTTTCTGACAAATTTCCAGCTTATTTGGACTGAAAATGTTAGCTCTAGTGTTAACAAGGTTTTTCCATATTTGGGGTCTGTGACCTTGTTCTTGACCCCAGATGACCCATATTTGAACTTGACCTAGAAATTTTTAAAACAACCTTTCTGACAAATTTCCAGGATATTTGGACTGAAAAGTAGCCTCTACAGTGTTAACAAGTTTTTTTTCTGTTTGGGCTCTGTGACCTAGTTTTTTTATCCAGATGACCCATATTCAAACTTGACCTATAAATCATTGAAACAACCATTCAGACAGATTTCCAGGTTATTTGGACTGAAAATGTTAACAATGTTTTTCTGTATTTGGGCTATGTGACCTAGTTTTTTTTATCCCAGATAACCCATATTCGAACTTGAGCTAGAAATCATCAAAATAACCTTTCTGACAAATTTCTTGGATAGTTTGACTGAAAATGTTACCTCTAGAGTGTTAAAAAGGTTTTTCTATTTTCGGGCTCTGTGACCTTGTTCTTGAACCCAGATGACCCATATTCGAACATGAGCTAGAAATCATAGAAACTACCTTTCCAACAAATTTCCAGATTATTTGGACTGAAAATGTTACCTCTCCTTCTACAAGAAGATTTTCAAAGTTTTCACTATATAAGCCTATGTAAAACCAATTGACCCCTGGGGCAGGGCCAAATTTGACCTCAGGGGTATAATTTGAACAAACTTGGTAGAGGTCCACTAAACAATGCTACATACCAAATCTTAAAGAAGCTGTACTCCAGATTTGACATAAAAAATTTTGTTTCATAAATTATATATTTAGATGCTGTGAGATTATAACAACATAATATTTTAATTCAAAACTGATTATAAAAGTCAAAAAAGAATAAAAAAAAATATTTTTGCTCCAGCCTGATTTGAACTCTGGACCCTCATGTTAACAAAATATTTCCAACGCTGTTACTGTCACCACCATCGCCGCATGTGATATTACAGATATTTACTTTAAATCTTATACAATATAGTTATACCGTCGCGTTACGGTATAGCACTTTGAAATGGAAAAAAATCAATTTATAATGTAATTATTTGACTTATTTTTTGTCAGTATGTTATTTTTTAAGCATTAGTCATAAATATTACAAGAAATTTATAATACAAGAAAACTTTCTTTTTTTTTGTCATCTGGAGCACAGCCCCTTTAAGGCTCAGGCTTATGTAGTTTCAGACAAGAAGATTTTCAGTTTTCACTATATAAGCCTATGTAAAAACAATTGACACCTGGGGTGGGGCCAAATTTGACCCCAGGGGCATAATTTGAACAAACTTGGTAGAGGTCAACTAGACAATGCTACATACCAAATCTTAAGGTTCAGGGCCTTGTGGTTTCAGACAAGAAGATTTTCAAAGTTTTTCCTATATAAGCCTCTGTAAAACCAATGACCCCAGGGTGGGGCCAAATTTGACCCCAGAGGTATAATTTGAACAAACTTGGTTGAGGTCCACTAGACATTGCTACATACCAAATCTTAAGACTCGTGGCCTTGTTGTTTCAGACAAGAAGATTTTTCAAAGTTTTCTCAATATAAGCCTATGTAAAATCAATTGACCCCCGGGGCAGGGCCAAAGTTGACCCAAGGAGCATAATTTGAACAAATTTGGTAGAGGTCCACTAGACAATGCTACATACCAAATCTTAAGGTTCAGGGCCTTGTGGTTTCAGAC
Source organism: Cyclina sinensis (assembly GCA_012932295.1). Classification (NCBI taxonomy): domain Eukaryota; kingdom Metazoa; phylum Mollusca; class Bivalvia; order Venerida; family Veneridae; genus Cyclina; species Cyclina sinensis. Next base: position 4,663,063 of record JAAONU010000003.1, read on the forward strand.
AAGAAGATTTTCAAAGTTTTTCCTATATAAGCCTCTGTAAAACCAATGACCCCAGGGTGGGGCCAAATTTGACCCCAGAGGTATAATTTAACAAACTTGGTTGAAGTCCACTAGACATTGCTACATACCAAATCTTAAGACTCAGGGCCTTGTTGTTTCAGACAAGAAGATTTTTCAAAGTTTTCTCTATATAAGCCTATGTAAAATCAATTGACCCCCGGGGCAGGGCCAAATTTGACCCCAGGGACTTAATTTGAACAAACTTGGTAGAGGTCCACTAGACTATGCTACATACCAAATCTTAAGGCTGAGGGCCTTGTGGTTTCAGACAAGAAAATTTTTAAAGTTCCACTACATAAGCCTATGTAAAATAAATTTACACCTGGGGTGGGGCCAAATTTGACCCCATGGGTATAATTTGAACAAACTTGGTAGAGGTCTACTAGACAATGTTACATACCAAATCTTAAGGCTCAAGGCCTTGTGGTTTCAGACAAGAAGATTTTCAAAGTTTTTCCTTTAAGCTGCAATAGCAACCAGAGTTCTTGATGGAATTGAATTCTTTGAACAACTTTGGTAGAGCTTCATGCAAGGAATATCTCAGGCATGTTTTGTCTATGTTGGCTTAGCGGTTAAGGAGGAGAAGTCGTTCAAGTCAAATTGTTGACGATGCACGCGGATGGTCATTCAACGATCCTAAAAGCTCACCCTGAGCAGAGCTCAGTTGAGCTAAAAAACAACTAAACAAATGTTCTTTAGATTATCAATTATTTTTCATGTTATAGCAACTGAGCCAATATAACATATCCAGTACATCACTGAGGTTAATTGTTGGGTATATTCTTTTAAACGTGATGTTAAAGTATAACTCCTGTTCTATTTACAATCATAACTTACGGTGGTCAATAAACGTCCTGCAATTTTGTGATCATAATAGTTCACATTTTAAGAAATATGAGTAACACCAAACTGATAGCTGTAAAACATCATCGTGCAGAAAACCACCAACATACTTTACAGTAATACATTTGTTTTGTTACACGTATTAATATTTCTTTAATACCGAGTCAAAAAATGGGCAAGCTCTTTTGTCTAAAGTGCTAACCTATATTTTATTTCATATCTTCATTTTGTGAAAAAACAAAAACAACACAAATTTAAACCCTTAATTGTTACTGTATTGTACTGTCCAGAAAAGAATTTGCACACGTAAATATAAAATCCAAAATCAATTGCTGTTGTAACAAATTCAATTTTCACAATACTAAAATTGGCTATTAAACAACATTAAACTTTTCTAACAATTCTCAACTTCATAATCTAATTCACTTTTGTCTTCATTATCCCCAGCTGATGGGTAAGTTATGTAAACTTCTTGTCCTGTATTCTCACTGGTTAATGTCAAGGTTGATTTATCATCTTCAACACAAGTGGAATCCTGGGAAATCAACTGAGTAAAATTAGACTGTGATGATAAATCACTCGAGACTTGGTTATAAGCTAGGCTTACAGGAGTTTCAAACGTTCCATCCGAGGTATTTATTGGTATATCTAGGTAGGGCATGGTGGATGTTGAATTTTCACTTGCTATTAACTGTGTATTATCTTTATCTAAATGTGTCATGGTATCCCCAGTGATGTCACTTATGTCAGTCTGTGCAGAATTAGTCAATGTGAAATCTAAGGGTGTATCTGAGGGAGTCAAACTTGCTTGCATTTCATTGGTTGGGGTATTCTCTACATCTGTTAAATTTTGTGACTGTGTTTCGGAACTGTTAATACTTGTATTATCTAAAGTCATTTCCTGAGAAGTAAATGGATCTGTACACAAGACCTGATTTTGCTGCTGCCCTCCACCATGCATCCTATAAATATGAATAACAGTTTCTCCACCACCCTGTGGCATCATTGTTACCAAAATATACTGATCAGTTTCATCTGTGGCATTACTGCTGACTGGTTCCTGGTTATACTGTTGTAACTGACCTAGACTGGTTCCTGTTTGCAACTGAACTTGACTGGTTCCAGACTGTGATTGACTTAAACATGATTCTGTACCTAGCATTGCTTCATTATCTGGAACTGAACTGGAGTTATATTGCAGCTGGGAATTTAACAAATTTTGATTTTGTTGCATACTTGTTTGTGGAACAGCAGAATTTGTCTTGTTGAAAATGGGTAGAATGATCTGCCTCTTTGAACTATTGGAAACAGTGCTGGGTTGTGGCACATTAATATTTACAGGCAATCCCACAGATGGACCAACTTCTTTATTCTCTGTCTGCTGTGTTTCCATTATACTTATACTCTGTATTCCTGGTATAGCTGGCACACTACCAACTGTCTTACTAGGAACATTCCGTGGGGAACCATCAGGCTTTTGCTTTACTGTTGCATTTTTTGGTTCAATAGGAATAAAGCCACCACTTGCTTGCACTTTACTAACAGGAACAGCTATAAACTTTTCTTCTGCATCAACATCCATAACATTCATGACATTTTCTTGACCTTGACCTTCACCTGTGATACGACCTTCACTCATATCCATAAGAATTCCAACAACCTCCCCATCTTTCTGTGATACTGAAGGTGGCTGCCAAGGTCCATCCTCACTGAAACAATGACATACAATTTATCAAGAAACATTTTTCTTAATTCATATGTGAAAGAACCTATTCAAAAGATCATCATCATTACTCACTGTGGAGTGGAACATCTATCTTATGAACTATTTCAATACATACTTACAATGTGCACTTACCAATAACATTGTGTAACTGTGAGACACCTATGTAACACTTGAAATATTCTATATGATTTTTTTTGGCTTTGTTTTTCATTATTCAAGTGCATGTCTTCTTACACTGTATATGTGTATATTAAATTCAAAGTCAGTGAAATAAACCTGTTTGATCTCTTCTGTTCCAATTCTTCTTCTGAAGTGTCGTCATCATAATAGTTGAGGGGCATTCTCTTTCCTGAAATATATATGTTTTTATACAGTTAAAAGGTCATTCTTTAAGTGGATGACATATCTGACCATTTTTCACAGAATTGCAGATTTCCGACTGCATCTTTTGTTACTGGCAACAATGTATTGTTTCTTGTTTGTTTTCATTTGTCCTTTGTCCCTCACCTCTGAATCAAGTGAGGAAGCACTCAGTAACTTGTGGAGAGATTGTTCAGTAAACTGGTTAGATACCCAGGAACACTGTCTTGTAAGATGGACTGACTGCAGGAATAGGACCAAAAAGACGTTGGAACTGGCATTTAACCCAACTACAAACAAACACCAGTATTAACCATTTATTGTGAGATACTGTTTAATTGTTTCCTATGTACCTTGTTCTTCAAATGACTTTGTACAGAGAATGATAAACTTTAAGATCTAAAGAAATAATGCATTAAAGAATATTTCTGAAAAGCGAAATGGTTTGAAACTCAAGCAAACTATTTTCAAACCATAATCTCTTTAAACATCAAAAACTAAGTTTAACTTCATAATATTATGTACTCTTACTTTTCACGTTTTTCTTCTTAGCAGGCTTTGTCTCCTTTTCTGTCATTTCCCCCACTTTTTTCTTTCCTCCTCTTTTTGTTTCTTTCTTTCCTTTCTGCTTCTCATCTTCCTCATCTGTTGATACCTCTGCTTTCTCTTGATTTTCAAATACTGATGGGTCAAACTTGATTCTCTCTTCTGAAAAGGTAAAATTGTTCACTTTCCAACTGGTTTCATCCTGATAACAAAAGATTTCACTCTTTTAAAAGACCTCTGTTGGAAAGAAAAAAGATTTGTTTGTTTAAGGATGGTTTTAAAGTACAGCTACCAAGAGCTGCTATCTCCTGATGACTTTTCTGTCTCTCCCTTGATAACATGAAGTAAAAACATTGCAAGGCATCAAAATCAGATCTGCCATTTTCTGATAATAGTCACCTTCACCTTATTCCCAATAATCCCAGGCAAATTCCCAAGCTTTGTACATGTATATATGGAAGGTACCAACACAGTAAGTTTCATTGCTAAAGGCCATTGCAAACTCAAGTCATTAAGTGGAAACTCTTTTTTATGTTTGGTAACACTGACCTTGCCCTTAGTAATCCAAAATTAAATCCCCTAAAAATGTTTCTATGACAGATAGTAACAAAGAAAATTTCACTGCAATAGGAAGATGAAATGTTACTGTGAATATTTTATCTATGTTTATGTGACATTACATTTACTGACCAAAAGAAATTCAGTAAAGTTATTAGTGGTACTTCACTGTATCTCACTGGTGACCTTGACCCTCAAGACCCCAAAAGCTATAAAAAGCTTTTATACCATCTACCTATTCACCAACTTAACTATAACCTCAATAATGACTACCAAGCTAATGTTATTGAGTAGAAACTTTGTTTCCTTGAAGTAAGTTGGTGACTCCAATCCTGAACTTACCAACCCAAAAGCAAATAAAGTCTGTGTCCTCATACTACCTGCCTATTCATCAATTTTCACCTCAGTATCTTTTTCCAAACTCAAATTATTGAACAGAAACAATTATCCACTGATCTAAGCTATTGACCTTGACCTTGAACTTACTGACCCTAAATGCACTGACCTTAAATGCATATCTGTGTCCTTAATCTATCTACCTATACACCAATTTTCATCTCTAACTTTCATCCAAACATCACTTTCCTCAGTTATTTAGAGGAAACCATTTTTTTTCTAAACTGGTGACCCCGACCTAGGTCTGACTGTGCCTCAAACAATCCTAACCATTGTCCTGGCATTTAACACCTACACATTAAAATTCACCTTAGTATCTCTTTCCAAACTACATATTATGAACAGAAACTGATTTTCTGTATCTAAAATGGCGACCTTCACATTGAACTTACTGACCCCAAAAGACGTGAAATCCCAACTTGTATCCTTATATCACTACCTCTTCATCAAATTGTTCAATATCTCTTTCCAGACTAAACTGCTTGTGTAGAGACATATTTACTGTACTATTTACTTGGTTTGACTTTCAGCTGCCAATCCCACCTATCCAACAAAAGACGTCAAAACTCAATCTTAAAACCAGATTTTCTTGAAATCCTGGTTAATGAAATGAAAGCTGTTAATCTTCATGCTTATATAACATGATATTTTTCTCAATCTGTCACTTGTGCAGGTTTCTATAAAAATCTTGATTTTCAAACTGTTAAGGAATAAAGGTAAGAAATAAGCTACTGTAAAAAGCAATCAGAAGACTCTTTCTCAATTGAATTAGTTATCTATTTCAAGTTGAGAGCAATTTTTGTGTACCGAATCGAATCAAATCAAATTTGATTAAATAATGTTATACAAAAAGAAAACACAAGTTTGAAGTAACACTTACTTAATACCTTCTCCACCAGAGCTCTGTTCACTTTTTCTTCCTTTTTAAACTTTTTCTACAAAAGAGAGATAAGGAATAATTCATTTTATCATCACAGTTTCATCACTTTATCATCGCAGTGTCATCATAAATAGCAACATACTTTAAGCCTTACAGTCTTAAATTTCTAAAATGGTTATATCTAAAATTGAGTCAGGATGGTACAATTAATCACCTAAGCCAGTAATAATTAACTTTTTTTTCTGACTAAATAGGAAACAGTGCTGTCAATGAGGAGAGTGCTTGGTTTAACTGCTTTAGTTGAGGCCTTCAACAGTCAGAGTCAAAGCACTGAGCAGTTTACCTAGTCATTCCTGGTACTAGACTCTCATTCTCCATAAAAACTACCAACTTTCTTACACAAATGGTAATGGCTGTAGTTGGTCTCAAACCTATAACCATCGATCAGTGAGAGGTTAAGTGATATAAAGTCAGGGACTTCAACCATTTGACAATGAAGCCTGCACCTATGTTCTGGCTGATCTCAGTCTGCATTGGTCACAAGGTCAAAAACAATTGGTGCAACAAGCACAATACAGACTAGTTTTCAAACCAAGTATTTCCACTACTAGTACTAAAAATTTAATGCACTGATGAATGAGCTGTGGGGTGAGGGTGTTAAGACTGAGATGAGGTGAGTCTAATGTGAGTCTGAGGTGAGGTGAATCTGATGTGGGTTTGAGATGAGGTGAAGTGAGTCTGATGTGGGTTTGAGGTGAGGTGAGTCTGATGAAAGTTTGAGATGAGGTGAGTCTGATCTGAGTGTAAGGGGAGGTGAGGTGAGTTCGATGGGAGTTTGATGCGAGGCAGCGATTTTTTTTGCCATTTTGGGAAAGGGTCCGGTACCAGTGAAATTGGGAAAAATTGCGTCGTTTTTCTCCAATTTGGGAATTTTCAGTAATAACAACAACAGTATTAATTCTCTGTTGTTTCTTTAAAATTTAAACACAATCACCATCAGAAATACTAAGACTACATAAAGACTTCATTTTTCAGATTTTTGCATCGTTATATTTACTTTATTTTTTAAATTAACTTATCTTTGTGGTTAAACCTTAAAATATGAACGATTCACTCAGAATATATACATTTCTACAGGTAAGAATTGATTAAACTTAACAATTGAATAGTTTAAACTGTTTGAAACAAATTACGGACACTTCGGAGTTAAATTAAAATACTAACTGTACGCAGGTTATAACACATACAACTGTATATTAAAAAGCACTGAATTTTGAAGTTGTTTTATCTCTCCGTTGGTAAAAACTTACACGTTACGAGTTATGTACATGTTTGAGATTCAGAAGTAATAAGATAAAGTTGCTCCGATTGCATCGTGTTTGCAGGCATGCTCTTATGAAGTTTAACGTGTAAAAAACAGCGGCCTTATCAATTAATACATAAATTATTAGCTAATAATCGTCTAAACTGATCAACAAACAAGCCACTTTCAACTCAATACCTATTCAAAATGTCATGTTAATTGATAAACCAGGCAAACTGCAATGTTCCACAGCCAATCACACATAACCTTCACCTTGAGCCCGTTGCCTAAGCGTATCGCTACGTATCGCTATCAAAAAGCGCTTTCTTGTTCTAATGTGTGTGTAGGAAATGGCTTGCTATTTACGTCATAAACCAAGATGGCTGCCTCCATTGTCTCCGAAAAGAAACCCACACACTGCGGAGGCGGCCATTTTGAATCGTCACAGCGCTTTCGGATAGCGAAGATTTTTTATGCTAGCTATCGCTTCGAAGCGCTACGAAGCGCTATGTTGTAGCAAGCCGTTTCCCAGGATTTTGCTACGTAGCGATACGTAGCGATACGCTTAGGCAACGGGCTCCATATTTGTAAACTTCTGGTCGCTTACATCAACTACAAACCGCTTATGTGTTTTTTTTTCTGATGAAATTCTTGGATTTTTTTTTTCCGGACGAAATTCTTGGATTTTTTTAAATCAGATTTGTCTGCATTAACTAAAGATAGGTTGTTGTTCCATCTGCCGAGTGACAGTAAGAACCCTTTACTAAGACCAACTTGTATACCAGTGCGTAACGAAGAAGTTACGAAAGTGCTGTATGCAGTTGTTTCAATCGAGCAGTTTGGGAATTTTAGGTTGGCGATTGGGAAAAATGGGAGCTATTTTCGATTGGGAACAGGTCCGTTTACCGGTACCGATCATAGAAGGAAAAAAATCGCTGCGAGGTGAGTCTGATGAAAGTTTGAGGTGAGATGAGTTTGAGGGGAGATAAGTCAAATGTGAGTTTGAGGTAAGATGAGGTGAGTCTGATTTGAGTTTAATGTGAGGTGAGTCTGATGAAAGTTTGAGGTGAGATGAGTTTGAGGTAAGATGAGATGAGTTTGAGGTGAGTGTGATCTGAGTTTGAGGGGAGTCTGATGTGAGTTTGATGTGAGGTGAGGCTGATGAAAGTTTGAGGTGAGGTGAGATAAGTTTGAGGTGAGATAAGTCGAATGTGAGTTTGAGGTGAGGTGACTCCGATGCGAGTTTGAGGTGAAATGATGTGAGATGAGGTGAGTTTGATGTGAGTTTGAGGTGAGATGAGATGAGTCTGAGATGCGATGAGGTGAGTTTGATGTGGGTTTGAGTTGAGGTGAGATGAGTTGAGTCTGATGTGAGTGAGGTAAAATGAGATGGGATGAGGTGAGTCTGATGTGAGTTTGAGGTGGTGCGATGGAATGAAGTGCATCTGATCTAAGTTTGAAGTGAGGTGAGATGATGTGAGTTTCAGGTGAGATGAGGTGAGGAGAGTCTGATGTGAGTCTGAGGTGTGAATTTGAGGTGAGATGTGTCTGATGTGAGTTTGAGGTGAGATGAGTTTGAGGTGAGATGAGACGAGGTGAGTCTGATGTGAGTTTGAGGCAAGGTGAGTTTGAGGGGAGTCTGAAGTGAGTCTGATGTGTTGATTTTGATGTGAGTTTGAAGTGAGAAGAGTCTGAAGTGAGTTTGAGGTGAGATGAGTCTGATGTGAGTTTGAGGTGAGGTGAGTTTCATGTTTGAGGTGTGATGAGATAAGGTGAGTGAGTGAGCATTTAAAACCCATTGACAGCTATCTTCATTTCTGGCCACTATTGAAAATGATACGATACACAAAAATGAATAATTAAAAGAAATGTTTAAGAAGTGTTTTCACATTCTGACTGATCCATGGCAAAACATTTTTTGCATTTCTCAAATCAAACAATTTTAAAACCAGAAAGATACTATTAAATTGTTCCTACCTTAATGTCAAACCTTGTCCTATCTGGAAACAGCTGACTGATGAGGAAAAAGTCTATACCAATCATAGCCAGTGCTTTATAGAACTTCTTTGTCTCTAGACAAATAATAATTTTTTTAAATTAGTAAATACATGTATCATGGTTCATACAGAAACCTAAGCAAGAAATTCAAGGACTTTTTAAAGAGTTTTAAGGGCAGTCTCACATTTTTAAGGTCCATAATACTTATGTATAAAACTCACCTTAGCATATCATGTAAACTACTTAGAGGCTCCTATCTTCTTTGTATCGAGTTGTGTATACATAGATTCAAAAACATTTCAGAACACTGGTTTTAAACAGCCAGGAATGATTACTAAAAATCTAAACTACAGTCGACTGTTATAAATTAAATTTTTTAACACTTAAACAATTGTCCAATGACATGACAGGGTCAAGTTTGTGCATTCTTCCATTTAAGGATCTATTCATCATATTTTATATTTTAAGCATCATCTGCCTGAATTGTAAAATTTAAGGGCCCCTGATAGCTATCCATGCTATTTTCAAGGAATTTTTGAGGACTTTTTAAGGCCAAATTCAATTTAGGATCTTTTAAAGGCCAAAAATTTAGGGACTTTTTCAGGCCTGTACGATCCATGTGTATATATCAAATGTATTTTCCACAGGTCACATTAGAATCTAAACATCTCTGGAAGCTGCCCAGACCAAAAAGAAAATCTAATTTATTTTAGGCAGAACTGGAATTTTGTTTTATGATGGACTCAGAATCTGTCTAGGCAAAATTAGAATTCAAGATTGGCTAGAATGAATCCTGTCTAGCAAAAACTTGACTAACTCATTGTATTTGTCTGACGGAGGCTGGAGTAGGTAATGTTTGCTGCACAATATAATATCAAACTATAGTCAGATTATTAAAATTAACCCTTAAATGCCCTTAAAGTTTCGACAATGTCTGAAACATGAATTCTCAGTGTGGACCTCAAATAAGACCACAGAAATTAACCCTTAACCTGCTGGAACTGAAAGTGATTAGCCTTTGCCACCAGTATAGAGCCAGGCCAGCCTGCACATCCGTGCAGTCTGACCAGGCTCTATACTGTTGGTAGCTCCATTTTTGTATTTTGATATTGAAACCCCTTAAACTTGAATGGACTGTTCCAAATTCAAAGCTGGGCAAATCCATTAGAAAATTTCAGCATGTTCAGGGTTAAACCATCATTTTTCTCACATAAATTCAGTCTTTATAAACTGCCTTATTTTAAAACTTTAAAATTTGAATAAATGCAAACCTTTTTTACTCCATCTTTTTGACATATTTCTCTTGCGGAAACTGCCGTAGTTTGTGAACAAATCTGTCTCATCTATGACCTCATCATCTTGACTCGTAGGTTTCTCTAGCTCAGGTTCTTTCACAATAAGACTATAAATAAATATGACTCACGGCTAGGGCAATTTAAGTTTAATCTGACATTCTGACATATACTAAGCTGAAAAAAACATATTGCTGTGAAGACATTTTTAAGGTTAAAAGGTGCAGAATTTCTTATTTTTATCAGAATAACCATACTAAGTTCTCATAGAATGAAATGTTTAGTATTCTTTCAAAATATGCTTTTGTTTGCAGCTGGCATAGAACAAGCTTGTTATCAAATGAACTGACATTTATTTTGTTTGCATTTTTTTTATTTTACAGAACTGTTCACATAGTGTGAACTTAAACCTTTTATTTCTGGTAACATAACCCTAATGTACAAAAAAGTCTAACCACTTTTCCTGAATGATAGAAGTTCTTCTCCAATAACTTACTAATCTTTTAAACTTTTTTTTCAGCATTGTTTGCAAATATCAAAAAGCTACAAAACCTTTTCTCATTGATAACAATATTTCCATCAGGTCCAATCGTAACCTGTGGTACTGGCAGGGCAGCATCAGCAATTTCTGGTGTGTTGTCATCCTTTGCTTCAACTGCTATGGCAGTTGCTTTTTCTCCAATATTCTCTTTCTCCACCTTAGATACCACTGTGTCAGTCTTTTTGATCCTAGGTCTAAAAAAGAAACAAACAGATATTTGGCTTAGGACTTTTATGACCCTTGATAAAACAGATTGCGAAAATAGTAAATGTTCTTGTAACTCAAAACATACAAGAAAGCTGTCTTGTAAAATCCTTGTAAGATATAGCATTTGATAAAATTGACCCATAACCTGTATTAAAAATACTGATACATTTTTTTTTTCACCAGATGCCAATGGTTACCCATATTTTCCACACAATGACTCAAAGTAAATCTGAGAGCTGATCTGGCTATCATGCATTCATTTATGATAATGTTCTTGAACAGTAAATATGGAATGGCGGAAATCTAAAATTATATTCGAAAACTCAAATCAAAATCATTTGAATCAAAATCATCAGCATATTTATCTTTTATTTAAAACAGGTTTACATCAAGATATAATTTACAAAGCCAGAGAGGCTTATCAGTATCTAACTCTTAAAAAAAAATGGAATGTGAATGAACTTAAAAACTACATAACTATAGTAAAATATGTCATAAATTACTTGGTCCAAACAATAGATTCTGAATTATTTCCAACAAATATATACGGAACTGATCTCCACCTGTACAGCTTTAATTCTTCTACTTACTTCATTGGATTATTTGTGGGATTCCAACGTATCAGATCCCTCATTTTCATTGTAGTTTTGTCAGGTGGTTTATCTGTTGGTGCTGCAACCTTTGGTTTCTTCTGACGTTTCGCTATTGGAGTCTGAAATAAAAATGAATCCATTCAAACACTCCTTTCTTTTGCAAAGATTTTCATATTTTATTAAAGTATTTTTCTTTGAAATACCAAAATAGATTTTAACAAGAGCCACTGCAAGCGGGGGCCACGCTCGACTTTTTTCTATTTCCAAAGGCAAACACATCAGAGGAAGCACATTGTGGTGAAGGGATTTCAAATGAAACATCATTTGGAAATATAATTATACATAACAAAGTTATGGCCAATTTTAGCAACATTCAGAAATTTGACCTTAAATGTAGGTTTTGTCATAAGCCTTGTTTTGTCCAAGTATTAATAAATAAGAGGGCCAATGGCCCTAAAGCACTAACCTGGGTTCAAGATGAAAGAAATTTTTATGAATGTAATGATGCATATCACAGAAATGGACCAATGCAATTTCATTGCCATAGCTCCAAAAACAAAAAGGAGGTCAAAATATAGGTCATGAGATGACATTTTTGAAATCTGAACAAAAAGCTGTACACACAGTCCAAATTTCATTGCCGTAGCTTTAAAACAAAAAAGTAGGTCAGTAGGTCAAAAATATAGGTCATGCTATGACGTTTTTGAAATCTGAACAAAAACTGTATACATGGTCAAAATTTCATTGCCATAGCTCCAAAAACAAAAAGTAGGTCAGAACATGGTTCCCACTATTTTTAAGGAGTGAAATTCCAGGCTTTTTCCAGGTTTTTTCAAGGATATTTTGAAAAATTCCAGGTTTTTAATTTGAGAATTCCAGGTTTTTCCAGACTTCTGGCATTACAATTACGTCAATGACCTCGCTTCTGGCACCGTCTTTAGTTTAACCCTTTCACTGCTGCATTTTAACTGATCGTAACGCTACAACATTGTTGACAGAACTTGACATCAACTCTGCAGAAAACGTCCTAAAGTTTTTGGGAATGGTTGATATCCCCAGCTTCCACTCACTAAAAAAAACGTGCTGCAGACATATTGCCGAATCTACATCAGTGAGACGCTTACAAACTTCCGATAATACCCGAAACAAAATTTAACCTCTTGATTGGACAACAAACTCGACATAAAACAACGACAAACTCTTGTATATATCCGTCAATTATTAAGCGCAAAACTTGTTGACGTAATACACAAAAGCCTCGATTTCGTTCTCTGTTTCGTACTCAAACCGTTTCGTACCGATTCCCGGTCTTTTCCCAAAATTGTCCTAAGTTTGTAAAAATCACAGTCTTTTCACGACCGGGAGCGTAAATAATGAAATTCCCGGACTTTTCCCGTTTTCCCGGTAGCGTGGGAACCATGTCAGTAGGTCAAAAATATAAGTCATGTGATGACATTTTTGAAATCGGAACGAAAAACTGTGCACATGGTCCAAATTTCACTGCTGTAGTTAAAAAACAAAAAAAGTAGGTCAGTAGGTCGAAAATATAGGTCATGCTATGACGTTTTTGAAATTAGAACAAAAAACTGTGTACATGGCCCAAATTTCATTGACATAGCTCCAAAAACAAAAAGTAGGTCAGTAGGTAAAAAAAATAGGTCATGCGATGACATTTTTGAAATCGGAAAGAAAAACTGTGCACACGGTCCAAATTTCATTGCTGTAGCTAAAAAACAAATAATTAGGTCATTAGGTCAAAAATATAGGTCATGATATGACGTTTTTGAAATTGGAACAAAAAACTGTGTACATGGCCCAAATTTCATTGCCATAGCTCCAAAAACAAAAAGTAGGTCAGTAGGTAAAAAAAATAGGTCATGCGATGACATTTTTGAAATCGGAAAGAAAAACTGTGCACACGGTCCAAATTTCATTGCTGTAAATAAAAAACAAAAAATAGGTCAAAAATATAGGTCATACCATGACGTTTTTGAATTCGAAACGAAAAAATGTGCACACGGTCCAAATTTCATTGCCACAGCTCCAAAAACAAAAAGTAGGTCAGTAGGGCAAAATTATAGGTCATGCTATGACATTTCTGAAATTGAAACGAAAAACTGTGCACACAGTCCAAATTTCATTGCCATAGCTCCAAAAACAAAAAGTAGGTCAGTAGGTAAAAAATATAGGTCATGCCATGACATTTTTGAAATCGAAATGAAAAACTGTGCACACAGTCCAAATTTCATTGCTGTAGCTCAAAACCAGAAAGTAGGTCAGTAGGTCAAAAATATAGGTCATGTGATGACATTTTTGAAATAAAAACGAAAAAGTGTTGTTTTGTCTAAGTCTGATTTAAATCCAACCATAAATTACATAATTATGGCCAGTTTTAACAAAATTCAATGATTTGACCTTGACTGTCAAGGTCATTTGAAGGTCAAGGTCAAACTTGAAATAATCATAATGTTGGATTTGTCACAACTGTTGTTTAGTCCAAGTTTGAATTAAATCTATAAATAAATGAGAAAGTTATGACAATTTAAGCAAAATTCAATTATCTGACCTTGACGGTCAAGGTAATTTTAAGGTCATGGTCAAATCTGAGTTATTCAACATGTCGGTTTTGTCATAAGTGTTGTTTTGTCCAAGTATAAATCAAATTCAACCATAAATACTAATGTCATGGTCAATTTTAGCAAAATTCAATAATTTGACCTTGAAGGTGAAGGTCATTTATGAGTCAAGGTCAAGTTTAGTCTGGTCAGCTTGAAGGTCTTGTCCAAAGGGTTGTTGTGTCCAAGCACAAAGAGAATCCACCTATTAATAATAAAGTAATGGCCAATTTTAGCAAAATTAAATATTTTGACCTTGAATATAAAGGTCATTTATGAGTCAAGGTCAAGTTTAGTCTGGTCAGCTTGAAGGTCTTCTCCAAAGGGTTGTTGTGTCCAAGAATTAAGAGAAACCACCTACTAATAATAAAGTTATGGCCAATTTTAGCAAAATTCAATATTTTGACCTTGAATATGAAGGTCATTTAAGAGTCAAGGTCAAGTTTAGTCTGGTCATCTTAAAGGTCTTGTCCAAAGGGTTGTTGTGTCCAAGTATGAAGATAATCCATCAAGGAATAAAAAAATTATAATCAATGTTAAAGTTTTCGGACGGGAACGGCAATGGCAACGGCAATGGCAATGGCAACGACACCATGACTATGACAATAACTCGATTTTTTTTTCAAAAAAAGTCGAGCTAAAAACGGATAAAGCAGTTTCATTTCAATTTATAACCTTTTCAAATGAACCAAATGCATAAATGCATACTCATTCTCAAAATAGAGATTTACTGATAAACCAATATCCCTACAACAACAGCCGCTGATTAACAAACACAAACTGGTCTACCCAAATGACATTTGCTCTTGAAAGGCTGCACTTGTCAGTTCTAACTAACCTTTTCCAACACTCCAGGTTTATCGGTATTTTCAGTACTTTAAATTCTTATGGCACATTAAATCTTTTCGGGAACCAAGTAAAGGTTCACCTGTCATCAATTCTGCCTCGTTCTAAGTCTTTTTACAAGAATTATTTCATGAAGGAAGATATTTACCTCTGAAGTGCTAAGGGTCCTTGCCCTTTTCTCTGGAGAAAGAGGAATTATTGGTGTAGGATGTTTCAAGGGAGACTTTGTCACAGATGTGGGTGTGGCTGAAAGCCTTGGCAATATCTTAGTCAATGAGTGTGGGCTGTCTAATAAATCTGTGTTAGGACCACCTGAGGGGGTGGCTACATCTGTACGATGACTTTCTGAAGGTGAGTTTATTTCCTTGTCTTCCACATGTGAAGGCTGGCTTGCATCTTGTTTCATATCAATTGGCAGAAAATCTTTCTCTGTGTTAGAGGTATCTGTGACAGTAATTTCTGGGACCTTTGCAGAGCTTTCATCCACACTGCTAAATGGAAAATTATCTTCCATTAACACTGATCTAGTATGGAGACAGAAGTGAATTAAAGTTCAAGAAATAATAATGAACAATCTTACAAGTATTTTCCATCATAAAAGTAATTTCATTTTCTGTACTCAAAGGAAGAACAAATGACTTTAACGTCAAAAGAATCACAAAAGAATGCAACTATGGTGTGCTTCAAGAACATTTGTAAATTTTTCTTCACTTTATCCTAGCAATGAAAGATAACCTAGAACAAGAAAACATGATTTTACAAAAACATTATCAAGTCTATTGCCCATTCAAAGAAACAAGTTTGACTACAAAATATCTCTTTGTACTGCATTACTACTAAATACAAGAGTACACACCTGGCAAAGGCTGTGCTTGAGCCAATGAAAGTTGAAATTATCTTTAAAAAAAAACAGAACCCTGAAATTTGAGCAAAAATAATATCATCAAAAAAGACACTCACCTGTTGTTTGTCTTGTCTTCTTTGGCAACATTCTCTCTGAAAAAAAATAAACACAATCTTATTGTTTTAACACTGTAATGTGCACACAATCAGCAATTACACAGAATTATAAAACTATTTGAATATTTGTTCTCTTCTGCAACTCAGACTTCATTGCATCCGTAAGTTGTATTGTATTAAACTTTGAAACTGCCATCTAATACAAAGCTTAAATTTAAATAATCATCTGTTAAAATTATATTCATAAAAAGACCTGAACTTTTATTTTAAAGTGTAATTTGCTCCTTTATGTAAATTAAGTATAAGAGAAAGTAACTACAAATAAACATAACATAAAATATTGAAATATTTTTAAAACTTAATTTTAACTAAAACTGATTGCTTTACTTAAAAACATACTTTTGTTTCCTTCTTCCAGCATCTACAATGTTTGGTTTTGCTTTAGGAAACCTTGACCTTCGTTGCACTGTAGTAGTTGCTGACTTCTGACCAGAATCATTGTCTGAGGGTTTTTTATCTGTTGAAATGTCATTTGCTTTTGTTATATCTTTTGATTTTGGTGAGTCATTTTGTCTACCTTCTGAACAATTTTCATTGTCTGATTTTGTATCATCTTTAATTGTTTCAGGCTCTGACCTAACATTTCTTGCAGCAGAAATATTGACCTTTCCAAACTTTCTAAAGCTTGTTCTAGTTGGAAGCTTGGGTATGTCCATTTTTTCAGTTTTGTCTTTGGTACTTTTGGAAACATCTTCCAAAAGTTTCTCGGCATTTTTACCTGAAACTGTCTTCCTTTCATTGTTCTCTGAATTAACACTCTCTTTTTCAGATAATTCTTTGTTCTTTTCACCTTTCAATGGACTGGCCTCTTTCAAAGGATCTACAGGTATATTTTTCCTAGGGGAAGAAAGCCTGGTTGGGCTTTTCACTTTATTACTAGTATCTGGTTTTGTTGTTTTTGAAATCTCATTGTTGGCAGGTTTACCAGCTGCCTTTGGTCCAGGTTTTATGCCAGGTCCCTTTGGTCCACCAAGAATGTTGGGTTTAATCTGTAACCTTGATCTTCTAGTAGCCATTATTGTATCTGGAAGTACAAGATTCAATGTTTATCGACACCGAGTAAACGTATGCTAAATATATTGTTTATTGACATAAAAAGGTACATATGTAGCCTTATACACTATACATGAATCTGTATCATTAATAATACTCTGGTGAAGCATACTTGTAATCCGAGATCCTAGAAGTACTTTTCTGATATGATATTGAAGTTTTTTTGCTCAATATCTGGGAGAAGATACTTTAAAAACTGCCAGTCAAATATTGGCTACAACTGATAGTCAAAGCACGACTGAACCAAAAGCATGATAATTTCACCAAGCCAGATAGTCTTTCATAAAAAATTAGTAGAGAAGAATTTTTCTGAAAAATATGTACTAAACTTAAATAACATCTCTTATATTACATACATGTAGCTTATGCTGGTCTGATTACAAATGTTTGGTGTTCCTTTTGTCATTTTGAGAATGGGCTAGAGCCTTTCTGATAGAAGATAAATAAACATTGATCTTTCAATCTAAAATCTGGATTTCACAATTTGCTGTAACATTAAGGTAGGTGACATTGTAAGAAATAAATATATTTGATAAAAATGCATACAAACAAATACATGTATGAATGAAATCAGTTTAAAGAGGGGAAACAGGCTAATTTTTTGTGTTTGTCATAAAGTGAGGAAAATATCAATCTCTTGCCTTTCTCTAATTTACCATTTATGTCATTTTATTCTATATATTAGGGAAAATACAAAGTTTTTAGTATCACTATTCTGAGCTACTTTAAAATCAAGAAAACTATATTGTAACTCAAAATTTTAATAAGTTTGACAACCTTTTCGATGCAAACAATTAATATAGAACAACTAATCTTTTTTAAACAAGTACAGTTTAAGAGGGGATTCTTTGGAAGAGCCTTGCTTGAACACAGGATCTGATTCCACGCCTACTGGCTAGAATCTCACCTAGGCTGACAGCCTCTAGTAGCTCTTTCTGTTCAAAACTTCAAGCATGTATATTTGTTTGCAACCTCTATCAGGTTTTTTTAGGTTTATTTTATAGCCAATTTAGGGTCATATTCCCAACTGAAAATAGTTTTTTTTCCCTAAAAATCAGAAAAATTCCCAATTTTCTTAATTGAGACAAACAGATAAAAATAATAACTAAAATCCACGAAAACAAGAGATCTTTCACTGAAATAATAAGGATTGAAAGTTTCCATCTTAGACAGTAATTGTTAGTATTCATTTAAAACTTGCAAAACTGAAGTCATGCATTTTTCCCAATTTGTAGCAAAACATCACTGAAACTAGAAATGGTTTTTGATTGAACAAAAACATATGTCTCCCCCCAGCCAGTTGCTGCAGGCAGTATTGAATCAGACGATTGTAAAATTTGACATTTAACCTCAAAGTGTGACCTTGACCTTGAGACACCACACCCTGAAAGTGGGTTCTGCATGTCACCTTGATGATGTGAAGATCTGACCCAAGTTTCATAAAAATCCTTCAAGGGCTTTGGAAGATACAGAGCGGACACGATTTTGTGGCATTTGACATTTAACCTCCAAGTGTGACCTTGACTTGAGACACCACACCCGCAAAGTGGGTTCTGCATGTCGCCTTGATGAGGTGAACATCTGACCCAAGTTTCATAAAAATCCTTCAAGGGCTTTGGTAGATACAGAGCGGACACGGTTTTGTGACGGACAGACGGACGGACAGACAGACAACCGGGGAAAAACAATATATCTCCCCCGATGAGGTGAACATCTGACCCAAGTTTCATAAAAATCCTTCAAGGGCTTTTGAAGATACAGAGCGGACACGATTTTGTGGCATTTGACATTTAACCTCCAAGTGTGACCTTGACCTTGAGACACCACACCCGCAACGTGGGTTCTGCACGTCACCTTGATAAGGTGAACATCTGGCCCAAGTTTCATAAAAATCCTTCGAAGGCTTTTGAAGATACAGAGCGGACACAATTTTGTGGCATTTGACATTAAACCTCCAAGTGTGACCTTGACCTTCAGACACCACACCTGCAAAGTGGGTTCTGCACGTCGTCTTGATGAAGTGAACATCTGACCCAAGTTTCATAAAAATCCTTCAAGGGCTTTGGAAGATACAGAGCGGACACGATTTTGTGACGGACAGACGGACGGACGGACGGACAACCAGGGGAAAAACAATATGTCTCCCCCATTTTTGGGGGGAGACATAATTCCCAACCCCAAGGGTATTGATCATTTTCCTAAAATACTAAGAAAAAACCCTGTCTATGCAAGGGAAAACATACAAAAATCATGTGCACATAGTTTACTTTCTGTTTTTTGGGGGTTTTTTTTTGTCTGAAACTGGAACAACTTCTATTTCTACATTATACTAAATCAACAGGATCCTGTTGATAATTTGAAAATTACATATCTCACCAACATTCATTTTTGTAATTAGGACAATGTTATAATATTTTTCACAACAACAAATAGATAATTGTTTTCAGCAGATGTTTACAGGTTTATCTTTCACTTCATTACAATCACCTTTCATCATTTCTTTTCAAGTACCAAGTATTTTAATGACTTTAAAAGAAATATGAGTGCATACAGTTGGATATGTTAATGTGTTGGCAGTGACATCAGTTGATAAGTGGAGACTAATGTGTGCTTTGACGACAGACATTTGCATGTTGTTTAAAATTTTTAATCATAAATTTATGTTCGGAAAGCAGGCAGAATGTGAAATGACAAAATGAAAGTTGCTTCTCAAAGGCACTAATGCATAATAGCAGTTGTGATCGTAAATGGACTTATTTCACATATTTCTGAACCAAAACATTATGGTAACATGTTCTGTGACTTCGGCCATGCAAAGTGACACTGATGATCAAGACCATATCCAGACTTTGAGGCACTGTGCAAATTAGTAAACTGATAGGCCCTTTCATTCTTGATGGTGCAGAGTATCACTGTAACTTCTGTTATGCTATTGCACTATGAATACATCTAGCTTAGTACATGTTTGTCTATCTAAGAAAAGTAAAAGTATAACAGTGATGGACAAGAGTACAACCAGTGGTGGACAAGAGTACAACCAGTGATGGATAAGAGTACAACCAGTGATGGATAAGAGTACAACCAGTGATGGACAAAGGCACAACCAGTAATGGACAAGGGTACAACCAATGATGGACAAGAGCACAAGCAGTGATGGACAAAGGCACAACCAGTGATGGACAAGGGTACAACCAGTGATGGACAAGAGCACAACCAGTGATGGACAAGAGTACAACCAGTGATGGATAAGAGTACAACCAGTGATGGATAAGAGCACAACCAGTGATGGACAAAGGCAAAACTAGTAATAGACAAGGGTACAACCTATGATGGACAAGAGCACAACCAGTGATGGACGAGAGCACAACCAGTGATGGATGAGAGCACAACCAGTAATGAAAAAGGGTACAACCAGTGATGGACAAGGGTACATCAAGTGATGGACAAGGGTACAACCAGTAATGGACAAAGGTACAACCAGTAATGGACAAGGGTACAACCAGTAATGAACAAGGGTACAACCAGTGATGGACAAGAGCACAACCAGAATGAACATAGGGCAACCAGTGATGGACAAGAGCACAACCAGTGATGAACAAGTGGTCAACCAGTGATGGACAAGAGTACAACATGTGATGGGCTAGAGAACATCCTGTGATAGACAAGAGCATGACCAGTAATGGAAAAGGGCATAACCAGTGATGGACAAGAATACAACCAGTAATGGACAACGGCACAACCAGTGATGGACAACAGCACAACTATTGATAGACAAGAGCAAAATTGCAAAAATTCAATATTTTGATCTTGCCGGTCAAGGTCATTTAAAGGTCAAGATCATACTTGAAAGAATCAAAATGTCAGATTTGTCATAAGTATAGTTTTGTCCAAGTACAAATCAGATCCATAAACAAGAGGGCCATGATAGGCCTAAATCGCTCACCTGAGTCTTATTGCTCATATTACAAATATTGTTATAGGTTTTTATAGGTGCAAGTTTGAAAAGCTTTGCAATAAGTTTGAAGACTCTGGGTGTAATGGTACTAAATTTTTTTAGCAGAAATAGTTTTACTCTACAGGTCCCAGTGACTTTGACATTTGACCTACAGACCCCAAAAACAATAGGGTTCTTCTAATATAATTACACTATAAAGTTTTAAGGTTCTGGGTGTAATGATACTCCAGTTACTGAGAAGAAATAGTTTTCTACAGGTTCCTGTGACCTTGACGTTTGACCTACTGACCCCAAAAATGATTGGGGTCTTTTAATGAGTAAAGACAATCATCCTATGAAGTTTGAAGGCTCTGGGTAAAATGGTACTCCAGTTACTGAGCAGACACAGTTCTCGCTCTACAGGTCCCTGTGAACTTAACCTTTGACCTATGGACCCTAAAAACAATAGGGTTCTTCTAATACAATTATCCTATAAAGTCTGAAGACTCTGGGTGTAATGGTACTACAGTTACTCTGCAGAAATAGTTTTCACTCTACAGGTCCCTGTGACCCTGAACTTTGATATACTAGCCCCAAAAACAACATGGTTCTTCTATTTAGTAAAAGCAATCATCCTATGAAGTTTGGAGGCTCTGGGCGAAATGGTAATCCTGTTATTGAGTGGAAATGGTTTTCACTCTAGAGGTCCCTCTGACCTCGACCTTTGACCCAAAATACAAAAGGGATTTTTTGTACTCAATAAGGGCAATAACCCTGTGAAGTTTGAAGGCTTTGGCTCAACTGGTACTCAAGTTATTGAAAGGAAACCAAGTGTTAAAGACAGTCAGACAAACAGACACCCTTGGACAAGGCAAAAACAATACGTCTCCATTAGAAGGGCGGGGTTGGGGGGAGACATAACAACGAACAATTGAAGGTATAGCCCTTGGTCTTTCACAGCAGCAGATTTTTTAAGTTTTCCGTTTATAAATCCTTGTGTAAAATCAAATGACCCCCCGGGTGGGGCCAGTTTTGACCCCAGGGTCATGATTTGAACAAACTTGGTAGAGGTTCACTAGACAATGCTGCACACCAAATATCTAAACTCTAGGCAATGTGGTTTCTGACTAGAAGATTTTTAAACCTTTTCCTACATGTATATAATTCTATGTAAAACATATGACCCCTGGGGCGGGGCCATTTTTGATCAGGAGCCATGATTTGAACAAACTTGGTAGAGGTCCTCTTGACAATGCTACATACAAAATAACAAAGCTCTATGCCTTTTGGTTACTGATGTGAAGACTTTTTAAACTTTTTCCTATATAACTCTATGAAAACAAGTGACCCCCGGGGCAGGGCCTATTTTGACCCAGTGGCTATAATTTGAACAAACTTAGTAAAGGTCCATTGGACAATGCTGCACACCAAATATCTAAACTCTAGGCCTTGCAGTTTCTGACAAGAAGATTTTTTTTAAAGTTCAGATCAGAAAAGCTCAGCCTGAGCACTTTGTGCTCAGGTGAGCTAAAAATGACAAAGTTATGACAATTTAAGCAAAATTAAATCACCTGATCTTGACAGTCAATGTAATTTTTAGGTCATGGTCACATCTGAGTTAAACAACTTGTCAGTTTTGTCACAAGTGTTGTTTTGTCCAAGTATAAAACAAGTCCAACAACAAATAACAAAGTTGTGGCAAATTTTAGCAAAATTCAATTATTTGACCTTGACTGTCAAGGTCGTTTTAAGGTCAAGGTCATACATGAAAGAATCATAATGTTAGATTTGTCATAAGTGTTGTTTTGTACAAGTATGAATCAAATTCATAAAAAAATAACTAAGTTATGACAATTTGAGCAAAATTCAAGAAACTGACCTTGATGGTCATGGTCATTTTAAGGTTAAGGTCACACTTGAATAATTTATCATGTCAGCTTTGTCATAAGTGTTGTTTTGTCCAAGTATGGTCAAAATCCATCAACAAATAAAGTTATGGTCAGTTTTAGCAAAATTCAATAATTTGACCTTGACTGTTAATATCATTTAAAGGTGAAGGTCATACTTGAAAAAAATCAAAATTTTTAACATGTTGTAAGTGTTGTTTTGTCCAAGTATGAATCAAATCAATAAATAAATGAGAAAGTTATGACAATTTAAGCAAAATTCAATTATCTGACCTTGATGGTCAAGGTCATTTTTACATTATGGTCACAGCTGAGTTATTCGACATGTCAGTTTTGTCACAATTGTTGTTTTGTCCAAGTTTGAATCAAATCCAACCTTAAACAACAAAGTTATGACGATTTAAGCAAAATTCTATAATCTGACCATGATGCTGATGGTCATTTTAAGGTTAAAGTTCACACTTGAATAATATAACAAGTTGGCTTTGTCATAAGTGTTGTTTTTTCCAAGTTTGATTCAAATCTAACAAAAAATAACAAAGTTATGGCCACTTTAAGCAAATTCAATAATTTGACCTTGACTGTCAAGGTCATTTAGGGTCAAACTTAAAATAATCATAATGTTGGATTTGTCATAAGTGTTGTTTTGTCCTAGTATGAATCAAATCCATAAAAATGTGAAAGTTATGACAATTTAGGCAAAATTCAATCATCTGACCTTGATGGTCAAGGTCATTTTTAGGCCATAGTCATTTTTGAGTTATTCAACATGTTGGTTTTGTCATAATTGTTGTTTTGTCCAAGTATAAATGAAATCCAACCATAAACAACAAAGTTATGGCAAATTAAAGCAAATTTCAATAATTTGACCTTGATTATGAAGGTGATTTTAAGGTCAAGGTCATACCTGAAAGAACCATAATGTCAGATTTGTGTTGTTTTGTCCAAGTATGAATCAAATCCAACAACAAATAACAAGAGTATGGCCAATTTTAGCAAAATTTAATAATTTGACCTTGACGTTTAAGGTCATTTATGAGTCAAGGTCAAGTTCGGTCTGGTCCACTTGAAGATCTTGTCCAAAGGGTTGTTCTATCCAAGTATGAAGACAATCCACAAAATAATAATAAAGTTATAGCCAATTTTAGCAAAATTCAATATTTGACCTTGAAGGTGAAGGTCATTTATGAGTCAAGGTCAAGCTTAGTCTGGTCTACTTGAAGGTCTTATCCAAAGGGTTGTTGTGTCCAAGCATGAAGACCATCAACCTATTTATAATAAAGTTATGGCCAATTTTAACAAAATTCAATATTTTGACCTTGAAGGTGAAAGTCATTTATGAGTCAAGGTCAAGTTTAGTCTAGTCTACTTAAAGGTCTAGTCCAAAGGGTTGTTGTGTCCAAGTATGAAGACACTCCATTAACTTATAAAAATATTATGATCAATGTTAAAGTTTTCGGACAGGAACGGCAACTGCAGCAGCAACGGCAAGGACACTATGACTATAGCGATAACTCAATTTTTTCTTCGAAAAAAAGTTGAGCTAACAAACGATGGACAAGAGTACAACCAGTGATTTACTTGAGCACAAACAGTGATTGACATGAGCATAACCAGTAATGGAAAAGGGCAAAACCAGTGATGGACAAGGGCACAACAAGTGATGCCACAAGAGTACAACCGGTGACGGACAAGATCACAACCAGTGATAGACAATACTACAACCAAAGAAAGACAACACTACAAACAGTGATAGAAATGACAACAAACAGTGATAGACAAAATAACAACCAGTGATAGACAATAGTACAACCAGTGATAGACCTAAGTACAACTAATGATGGACATCAGTATTACATGTAATTAGTGACTGACATCAGTTCATGTTGTTACTTGTCCATCCCATTCTGTCACCATCATAAATGCAAAAGAAGACATAATATCAAACAAAAAGTTTGGGTCAAAAACATTTACCCACTATAACATCAAACTTACATTTATCAAAAATAAATTAACTCTTTGTTTTCGTTATTACAAGGCAGTCTGAAGGACAGCCAAATCCCCTTCCGCAGCGGACATGAATGTGTACTTCTTGACCAGCCATGACCTTGATGTTGTGCCATGCATATTATAAGCACATAGTCTCATGATAGTAATTATTTGTGCCAAGTTAACTAAAATATTCCGTAACATCAAAAAGTTATGGAGAACATTTAACCTTGACCTTGGGGGTAGCAAATTGAATGTTGGGTTCTGCACATCGTGTCATAGTGGGGATCATTTGTGCAAAGTAATTAAGAAACTTTTCGTAAGCCAAGTAAGTAAGTTATAGACCAGACGTGAAATGTGGATATTTGACCTTCAACTGTGTACTTGACCTTGTGGGTAGCAACCCAATTATTGCGCTCTGCACATTGTCTCATAGTGGTGATCACTTGTGCCAAGTTTTTTCAAAATTTTTCAGCGGTTTAAAAGTTATGGAGCAGACACGAAATGTAGATTTTTAACACTTGACCTGTAAGTGTGACCATGAACTTGGGGGTAGCAACCCAATTATTGTGCTCTGCACATCGTCTCATAATGGTGACCACTTGTGCCAAGTTATTTCAAAAACTTTTTAGCGGTTTAAAAGTTATGGAGCGGACACGAAATGTAGTCTTTTTAACACTTGACCTTTAAGTGTGACCTTGACCTTGGGGGTAACAACCCAATTATTGTGCTCTGCATATCGTCTCATAATGATGATCACTTGTGCCAATTTATTTCAAAAAATAGTCGGCAGTTTAAAAGTTACGGACGGACTGATGGATGGACGGACTGACAGACGGAGGCCATTCCTATAATCCCCTCCCCGTTTTGCGGAAGGGAATTAATAAGTGTAGGTTTCCTGACTTTATTACAGATAACAAAGAAAGCTTTACATTTTTAAAATAAACACATACACCTTAATTTTATATACTGACAACTATTTTTTTTAAGAAGCCCTTATCATTAGCTCTGCTTGTCTCAATTAATTTAAAGTTTCTGTAAAAAAAATCTGATTTCATAAGTTAATCTTCACTGAACATTAATATTATTAAACTTTATAAATGCTAAGGCAGACAACAAACACCACAACAGTCAATATTAAAGTTCATTGTTATCTCCCTTGTTCACATTTAACCTTGACAAGTTATTTATAGACAGTTTTAAGGAAGTAAAAATACATATCAAGTAAACATAAAAAAATCGCAACTATTAAATGCAATAGTGGGACTTTAACTATATTATTCTTAGGTATGCGATAAAAACAGTTGAATGTGATACAATATAAACTTGCTTTTATGATAAGCTTCTAAATATTTCAGTTTTGGTTACCCAAGTATGGCAGAGTCAGTACTTACATCAAGTGACTTCAGTGACTCTATATTACTTGGTTCTGCTGAAGACAATGAAATATTCTGTGAACCATGCTTGACCGCAGGACAACATATAGCAGCTCAAAAATATTGCCTGGACTGTAATGAATATCTGTGCAAAATCTGCTCTGACTGTCACCTGCGAACAAGAGCTTCAAGAAATCATCAACTTGTTGATAAGAACAAAGGTGGTAAACTTGTAACTACTATCAAAGATTCCAATGAATGCACTGAGAAGTGTCCAGAACACAAGGGAGAGGTAATCAAGTATTTCTGCCCAGGTCATGATACACTTGGTTGTCATGACTGCATTATTTTGCATCATAGAACATGCGATATTGACTACATACCTAAAATATGTGCAGGTATGGATGATAGTAAAGAATACAAGTGGACATTGCAAAAACTTGACCAAAAACTAAAAGTTCTTGATGAGATTACAAAAACAGCTAAGACAAGAAACCTAGAAACCGATACATGTAATGACAACCTTATCAAAGAAATCAACAACTTTAGAAAAGAAATAAATGATCGACTAGACCAGCTGCAGCAGGCACTTCTGAATGAAGCAGACAAAAAGAAAACTGAAGACAAACAAACTATCCAGAGTCTACTTTACAGCTGTGATGCTCTTTCTTCAGACATCAAGAAAGTGAGGTCACTTCTACTGGCTAATAAAACATCAGGCCAGTCTGGACAACTATACATCACACTGAAACAGGCTCAATCCATGCTTAAATGTGACACAGTAAAAAAAGCCGAAGATGGTTTAAAGAAAACCTCTACTCAGTATAAATTTGAACGTAATGATTCCCTGATAGAAATTCTTTCAACACAAGAAATACTGGGGAAGTTTAGTCTGTCTGCTGCCATGAACCCAACTAAGATGAATAAATCTTTTGACAAGTTAATACACTTACAGGATATAAAGGTAAGGACAGAAACAGATGAGCTTTCTTGCTTGATCACAGGATGTTCTGTCTTGTCATATAAGAAACTTGTGCTGGCTGACTATAATAACAATAAACTGAAAGTTGTTGACATATTAAATAAAACCATCACTGAAGAAAAGGCACTAGACTCAAGACCATTCGCCATAGCAAGGATGCCTGAAGACAAAATAGCTGTAACTATGCCATTCAAAAGAGAGATCCTTATACTAACAACAGCAAGTCAACTGTCAACTGTTTACTCTGCTAAAGTTAAAGGTGAATGTAGAGGAATAACCTTCCATCAAGATCATCTCTATGTGGTTTGTGTAGATCCTCTATGTGTACTTATACTGGATCAGCAAGGTAATGTGAAAAACGAAATATCACTGAACACAAAGAATTTCTCTTATCCACGCTACCTTGTGTTCAGTGAGAACTCTAAGCTCATCTATATCAGTGAACCAGGTAAAGACTGTATAGTCAGTATAACATTACAGGGTGAGGTTATGGATGTATATAAACATGAGGACTTGGTGAAACCATTAGGAATGTTGATGTTAGATGATGGATCAATGCTTGTGTGTTGTACGACTGGCAACATTCATCATATCTCAGGTGACATGAAGCAAGAACAAACAGCTATATCTGGTTTGAATGATCCAGACTCAATATGTTACAATCATCATCTACATGAGATCTACATTGGCAGTCAAGTGAGAGATCATCTCATTGTGCTCTCTCCACAATAATCATTTCATATGATAGAAAACTGACTTGTATTTACATTATTCAATTTCTTCCACATTATAATAAAAAGGGACATAAAAGTATGTGAGATAATCTTAAATGGTATTTGTATATCACTGACTATACTGACTGATTAAAATTAGTCACATGATCACAGTAGATACTCCATTAACCCTTAGTGATTTCATGTTCAATACTACTGACATTTATATAGTTGTGTATCAAACTATTTCAGCTGAACCTTTCACATCTTGTAACTAAAATTGTATCTTAAATAACTTTCTTGTGAATCTACAGGATTCTGACAGAATCCCAAATTTCTATATTTTAATAGATAATTATAATTATGACATGATTTGTTATCATTTGATATACTTACAATTATTGATTATACCTTTGGGATGATTATTAACCAGCAATACAACAGCTTATATTTGGAGTATGCTTGTTAATTATAGTTAAGTCACATGAGACATCCTGTACGAAAATTTTATACAGACTTTGTACAGAATCAGTACTGATTCTGGTAAGAGTCCACACAGAATATCAAAATTCTGTACAAAGTGCACACAGACACAGAATTGGGTTGAAGTCTGTACAGATTTTTTCAAAGAATTCTGTACATAATCTTGCTCAAAACAGAAACAATTATGGGCAAAATAATTTTCAGGCAAAGTTTTCATACTCTAATTTCAAATAACAAGCAGATTTTCTGACTTAGAATTTTGTAAAGCATGCAGATTTTTGTATGGGCAGAATTTTTGTACTTTGCTACCAAGTAGTAGAAATTCAGAGCATTTAGTAATTACCAATTTGACTCAAAATGCACTGCATATTTTGATGTGAAGTTTATTATGGTAAATATCTATGTAAAACAAATACAGATAGAAAACAGAAATGAACTTCATTTATTTTGCATCTAAAATGCACATCTTATTGTACTTACAATATCATAAATTCATATTTTTTCATCAGTGAATAAAAAACAGCAAGATACATGTAGTATTTCTTTAAAGAGATTGAACAAATAGTATTTAAATTATGAGCAATATAATTTTGCATCACAGTGACTTGCTTTGTTTTATACATAAATAACAGAAAGGAACATATTAATTATTCTGTTGTTGTTGTTTATTGGGGTTTAACGCCGATTTCAACATCTAGGCTATATCTCGGCGGTCAGTCCACCTAACCGGTTTTCCTGGATAACTAACCAGTAATTACCAATTTCTCCGCAAGTGACTGACTACTGTTCCCACTTGATCATCAGACACAGTGCCTGAGATCAATTGTCACAGAGAAATTTTGTCTGGCCCAGGGGTCGAACCAGGGACCCATGGATTACTAATCCAGTGCTCTACCTATTGAGCTAAGCAGGCGGGCTAATTATTCTAATATGAAGCTGTCTTTAAACATACCCCAAACTTCATGCATGATCGATCATTTACCACATTTAACAGAGTGTCATTTTAGCTTCCAAATGCAGAATGCAACAGGACATTCTTGCTGACATATATGTTGTACCTACACACACATATATCATTTATATGTGTGCCGTCATGTTAAATTGAGACCATCGTGTAAAATTAAGTTATGTTAAGGAATCCCTCTGAATTGCTTCCACAACTATACATGCAGAGGATTTTTTACTTTGAAGCACCATTTTACATGTATGCTCAAAAGATAATGCAGCAACATATAAAACCATACATTTTCTTAATGAGGCGTGAGATAAAGATTGTTTGGAAATGTATAGATATTTTGAAACATTTGACAAGATGGCCCCTTTTTAAGTGACAGCTCAGACATTATAAACTGGATAATCAGAACAGGTTCTAAGTCTTGCTCCATTTTTTAAACTCAACTGAACTAATCTAAATTTTTAACATGGTATTTGGCTGCTCGCACACATATATTTCATCATCAAAAGACACTGTGAGACACAGATAAGCAATATTTGACACAGGTATGCATTTCATGACTTTAGTTGCCATTACCGGTACAAATTGCTGGACCTTGAATTCATTGACAGTTGGCTTTAACGGTGACAAAAAGTCTAACAACATGTTAGCAGTATTCTCAAAAAAGAAGAAACACAACTTTCCATAGTGAACACAACTATCTAAATCTTTTTAACAAATAGCTGAATTGTCCCTGTTTTTCATTCTTTGATATTGAGTGCCATAAATTATCTGTCCATTGAGTTCTATGCGTGTAAAAAGTTTATATTTGCTCGCAACAGATGCATGCCCAAGAAAGGTTTCGTAAGCATTTACTTCTGGTTGGTTTAATTCTCTATACAAGAGCCCTCCATGAATATAAATGCCAGGTTCAATTTGCTCACCTCTTTTCAGTAACTGAGGAAATTCAATGGATTCACATAGACTTGAAATGTATGTACCAGATGGAATGCAACTACTCCTCAACTCTGGTAGTTTCTGTAAAAATGAAACTCCTTTAATGATTTGCTGGTCGACATTTTGTGTACCCTTGATCATTTTCAATAACTTTCCATTCTTATCTTCAAATGGGAAACAACTGTGTGTGTATAATGGTCCAAAATTTCTAACATTTTCTACCAAATGTAGAAGTTGGTGTACGTTTAGTGTCATAAGCAAACATCATATAACTCTTCAAATCTGCGACAAAATTCTTCAATCATCTTTTCAACCTTCTTCAGGCCACTTTCAGTTATACCAGTTTGTAGCAATATAAAAATGGCTTAAACGAAAAGTGAGTAATGTAGCCAATGCTTATGGCACGCCAATTGTCCAATTATTACGTGAACCTATGTTTACGGTCGAAAAACTAGGATCCATGGTTGATAAACCAGGTTTTTCAAACGTAAAACCTAGTTTTTCGAATATTAACATATTTTCGAGCGAAATCATGGGTTAATGTCGTAAACCATAGTTTACACTCGTAAACCATAGATCATATTTGAAAACACAAGTTTACGGTTTATAGGTTACGTTTGTTAACTATCCTTTACGAGCGTAAACCGGGGTTCACGAGCGTAACAATTAGATAGTGTCCGTAAACATAGAATAATGGTTGAAATCTGTTGTTTAATTGAAAAACCTAGATTATCATTCGTAAACTATGGTTTACATTCGATATTGAGGATTATGAAATTAAACTTGAATTTCGAGCGTTAACATGTGTTTACAACCGAGAACCTATGTTTTCAAGCATGAACCTACATTTACGGCCGTTAACCCATGTTTATGATCGTGATCATAAGTTAATGACTGTTCAAAAACCTAGTTTATAGAATGAAAATATAGGTTCAAAAGCGTAATCTAGGGTTTACAGCGGTTATCCTATATTTACGGTCGAAAATATAGGATAAAATTCCAAAAACCAGGTTTTACGATTGAAAAACCTGTTTTATTGATCGTAAACCCTAGATTAACGTGCGTAAACATAGGTTCACGTTATTTTGGACAGCTGACTTTCCCTTGAAAAATATTTTACGGAATTTAACCAGTGTTTTCAAGAACGTAGGATAACGGTCGTGAACCATAGTTAACGGATGTGAACCTAGGTTTACGTTTGATAAACAAAGTTACTGAGAAAAAATATGAATTTACGAACGTAAATATAGGTTTAAAGTCATAAACCTATGTTCACGGTCGCAAACCAAAGTTTACAGTGTTGATCTTAGGATAACGACCGAAATTCTAATATTATTTGAGAAACCTAGTTTATCGAATGTAAACATAAGATCATGAGTGTCAACTATGGTTTACGGCTGTTATCCTATGTTTACACTCGAAAATAGAGGTAAAACCTAGATTATCGATCGTAAATCCTAGTTTTATGAGCGTAAACATTGGTTCACGTAATAATTGGACAATTGGCATGCCATAAACGCTCATTATCAATCACATCTTTCAGTAATGGTAAACCATAATACAAAAGGAAATTCTGGAATTCAGATGCTTTCCAGTACTTTAAATCTGTACCAATCGATCGTGGTAGCCTTGAAACATCTATTGTTGGATGAATTTGTAGAAGACCATTATCAACTGTAGATGCGTGTGATGAAATACTGAAAGTTCTCTTTGAAAATTCTTTAGAAAACCACAAATTTAAGAGACGCTTTTGTACGCCATGAAGTACACCATGCATATAGTCTATAGTAATTCCTTCAACAAAGTCAAATTTTGGAAATAATGACAGTCAGGACAGACCTTTAATTCCATTGATCTTTTCTACCTTTTTTTCCTGATAGAATTACAGAATATGCATCTCGAAGAGCTTGCTCTGTGGTTCTTTTAGGCCTTTTTGGGTTTTCAGCATTAAAAGGAAATGTGTGTGTGTGTGACCTTGACCTCTTGAAGCTGTTTTACTTTACCTTCTTGAAGGCACTTCCAACAACCAAATGACCCATTAAATTGCACAGAATTGCACAGTAAAGCTCTAGCTGGAAGGTCAGCAGTTGCACCTAATAAATAACCCTTGCAAATAAATGTTCCTCTGTCTGGCGAAAAAGCACTCAACACCTTTTCCAAACTTTTTAATTCTTCAAGCAATGGTTGAAGGAATGTGTTCATTTCTGGTTTGTCTCCTCCAAACCATAGACCTGACAAAATCATGTTTTCAGGAAGATTTCTTAACTTGAACAGTCCAGCTCATTTATTGATAAGAATACAGGCCAAATAAAAAATTTACTACTTTTAAAAACAGGAGCACCATCTGTGTTCAGAAGAAATGAAACATTTTCTGGCTGACTAAGTGGACCGTTGTCCTTGCACATGTTTTGACATAAAGATCCATCATGAACATCTTTAAGTTGTCCCACAGTTTGTTTGGTGAAACGACCTTGAAGTGAAACATAAAATCCTGCATGTGAGAAGAATGATCTTATTTGATTGATTACAGGGACATGGAGAAAATAAGGCAGTTTTCTGTCAGAGAAATCTGTTAAGCATTTTTATGATTCTGGCATTGTTTTACCTCTTTATTTTCCACCGAATGCTTGCAAACTGGACAGTAGTAATGGTACTGTAGAGGATTTTTTAAACAACTGAAGTAAGATTTGAATGTATGTAAACTGTTGCAAACTTTGTTGTTATCAGGCAAAACATATATGCAAAAATGTCAAGAAGCTGCTGAATAGCATCTCCAGATAGATTATTCTTTCTAAAATATATAGCCATCAACAGCATGAATCCTCCAAGGGTGACGTCATTTCCATTGTACAAGGGGGTGTCATCAGTCTGCTCTGACCCATGAGCTTTTCTTGAATCTTCTTTTGACTGAAAGCAAATGTCATCATCATCTTCTGCATACATTGTTTCTAGTTCATCATTCTCTGTTTGATATTCATTGCAATCATGGCTTGCTACACATTCTAGTTGAGAATCACTGCCTATGCTTCTGTTGTCAAGTTCATCAACAGCACACTGAAAGTCAAAAAGAAATTAAGTAAGTTAAGTAAGTTAATACAAGGAGAAGTCATTCAAGTAAAATTGTTGATGACGCACTACAACAGACACCAGACAGTCAATGATCCCAGTAGCTCAACTTTAAGCACTCTGTGGTCAGGTGAGTTAAAAAGCAACGCAGAATGCCTTATCAAATAGGACTACGGTAACGTTTGCATCGTCT
This sequence comes from Cyclina sinensis, assembly GCA_012932295.1. Lineage (NCBI taxonomy): Eukaryota > Metazoa > Mollusca > Bivalvia > Venerida > Veneridae > Cyclina > Cyclina sinensis. The sequence continues at coordinate 4,696,434 of JAAONU010000003.1, forward strand.
TTTTTTTGCATGCAAATGTAGACTATGGGCAATCTGACCGTAAATAGCAAAAATGTTGGGAAAAAATGTATTATTGTTTGCAGTGTCGAAAATTTGTAATTATCTGTGGGTCAGGGTAAACACCCCAGGAACCAATCATATCATAGAAAGAGGGGAATTAGCTGTTATATTGTGTAAGCTCCATATTAAGTAATAATTCTGGAGATAATAAAAGTTTCATTCACTATTCACCCTGGATGCAATATTTGATCATTGTTGTTTCCATAATGCAATATATTTCAATATAAATTAAAAAGCTGCTTACGTTACTCTAGTTTACAGATATAACCCTTAAAATGACAAATATTTGCAGGCTTTCAGAAAATTTGGTGTCCCGGGATATGCAGTTTATCACTGTACTTAAGGAAAAGAATTGGGTGCTCTGGCAGGGGTTGATGTATGAGTTTGCTACATAGAAAACACATATATTCATGCTAAATTTATTCCTTATATGGTTAAACTTCAATAAATAGTTTAATCCACAGCTTTCTATAAAATTATTGGGTCCCTGGATGCCCCGAGGTGTTCACACTGACCGCTTATCTGACAGACACTGTGCATCATAGCAGATGAAAATACATCATCTTTTATAATTTTATAAACGCATTTACCTGTATTTGCCCGCATGCTGTCGTTCTGTTAGAACTGTTCGGAGATTGAAGTTGAACTGCTAGTCGCTCCGACTCCGAGCTGTGAATATTCTCACGATGTTTTTTTTCAGCAGGTAGCGTTTTAATTTCTTCACAGTTTCTGTTTTTTGCATAGTTTTACCATATGCTCCTCTCTTACATTTGTTGCCGTTGTCGGACATAATGAATTTAAAGGCTATCAACTGTTATTTGCAGTAACTTTGTTTTTTGCACATGTATATTTATATTTACACATGAAGTATGCAATCATAAAACTTCGGGTATTTCCGTATGGTTTGTAAAATACACCTTGTACATGTACATAGCTCTAGAATACATGTACACCAAAATGCATTGCCTGAGTTATGAGACAGTGTCCGTTCACGAGAAAGTAACAAATTATATATATACAGTAAAGTCTCGCTTTGCAACCGACCCTTTTTTGCGGGCAAATCGATATTACGACCGCTTTTTTCCGGTCCCGACTTTTTTGCTATATAATATAATGGTCGTAAGGTCCGATATTACGACCGACCCGCTACTACGTATTACGACCACTTTTTCCGGTCCAAATTCCCATTTAACAATGAAAGTGGGACCCCATAAGACGACCATTAACTGTTTACTAAAATGACATGTGTCACCAATTATCACCACTAAACAACATAATACGACAATTGTCATCAAGGTGTGAACGGTTTGCGGTACAATTTATAAACATTAATATTAATAAACTTTAGGCTATTAGTAATTTAAAGGAAAGTTATTATATACTTCAATGTTTGTATGATCAAAAAGGTACTGATTAATGCAGAACAAAGAAATACGTTATGAAAGACGAAATAGGTTTTAATAATGCCCAATTTCGGATATATACGTTATAACGGCTACGAGTGAAAAACTGTCAAAAATAAATCGTGTACAGTAAGATTTCAGTGTTGCTAATTATGAAAACAGCTTGAAAGAAAAATTGCACAGTACACTTTCGAGTTTTAATTCATTTTATGTCGCACTAACATGAAAATTATGTGAAAAATATCATGTTATTGTAGAAAAAAAATTGATGCAATTAGTTAATATTTTTCCATAATTTACTTTTTCAACAAGGTTATTATAGCTAATAATAACCCTTTACAACAGATGAGAAATTGATTGAAGGCTAGCACGGGTCTCGGAATTGAGACCGACTCGATAATAAGACCACTTCTCCCAGGTCCCCAAAGTGGTCTTAATAGCGAGACTTTACTGTATATATCATTTAGTATATCTTGCAATAACAACGATTTTTTTATCAATACAATCTCTATGATTTATGGAAAATTGAAAAGTCTAAATGCTACATTTAGAATGTTAACAAGGTTTTTCCATATTTGGACTCTGTGACCTAGTTTGTGACTCCAGATGACCCATATTCGACATTGATCTAGAAATCCTCAAGGCAACTTTTCTGACAAATTTCCAGATTATTTGGGCTGAAAATGTAACCTCTAGAGTGTTAACAAGGTTTTTCCATATTTGGGCTCCGTGACCTAGTTTTTGACCCCAGATGACCCATATTTGAACTTGACCTAGAAATTGTCAAAGCAACCTTTCTGACAAATTTCCAGATTATTTGGGCTGAAAATGTTACCTCTAGAGTGTTAACAAGATTTTTCTATTTTTGGGCTCCGTGACCTAGTTTTTGAACCCAGATTACCCATATTTGAACTTGAGTAGAAATCATCAATAGAACCTATCTGACAAATTTCCAGGATATTTGGACTGAAAAAGTAGTCTCTAGAGTGTTAACAAGATTTTTCTATATTTGGGTTCTGTGACCTAGTTTTCCAACTCTGATAACCCATGTTCGAACTCGTCCGAGATATCAATGACACAAACATCCTGACCAAGTTTCATGACAATTGAGGCAAAAATGTGACCACTAGAGTGTTAACAAACTAATTGTGGACGGACGGACGGACGGACTGACGGACGGACGGACAAAAGGTGATCAGAAAAGCTCACTCTGTCACTACGTGACAGGTGAGCTAAAAAAAAAAAAAAAAAAACAGCACCAATATTCACTGGACAGACTACTGATTTGTAATTTTTTACTGGACCGTCAGCCATTTTGGCGGACTGGGCCTTCGGTCCGGCGGCTAAATTCAAAGACTGTACTGAAGACCTTCAATATTCAAAGAAGGCAGTGGCTACGGTTACGGAACCGTAATCCTAGCCTCCAAGTCTAGCATTACGGAAGTTCTGTAATCCCAGACAAACCCACTGGAAAAAGCTAAGGTTTATGGAAGTTTTTTTATAGAAGCATATTTTCAAAAGTTAAATATCAAATAGCATGCCAAATTTAATTTGCATTCATTAAACCAACCATTAAACCAACCATTTTACCAAATTTGCGTTATCAAACTCTCATTTTGTACGCCATTTTGATTGTTGTTGTTTCAGAAACAAACTAACGTTAAATATCCTTGTCATCTTCACATTGTCAATTGAGCGTTCAGTTGTAGTTGGACAAGTAATATCATTTTTTGAAAATAAAATGTTGTAATAAAAATTGTGTAAATCACTTTTACTTGTCATTCTACACCCAGGTCACACCACAAGGAGGCGCTCAAACTATGGCCCGCCAAAATTTGTATTTTTACAAGAGTTTTTCCACCGAAACAGCATGCCCACTGGCTTTTTTAAACATGGGTGAAGTACCCATTCATTTTGAAAAACGTGGGTACATGACCAAAAACATGGGTACCATGTAAGAAGTTGTAAATATGACAAGATTAAACAAGGTTAAATAATTGTTTTTTTTTTGTTTATTTCAACACTTTTTGAACTGTTACCATTCTGAAGGTAAGTAAGCAAATGTTTAGTTCTAAAAACTGAAAAACTATAAACCAGGTTACATTTCAACTGTTAAAGTTTAATTATCTATCCTCAACAAAACACTCTGCGTACCGGCACGCAAGTAAATAGTTGCTTATGGCAATGCAAAAATGCTGGGAACCATCGCATAGCAAAGCAAAACTACATGTTGATTTTGGGGTGTTTCCGTTATTTACAATTACAAAAATACCTATAACAAAACAAAAAAACCCTAAACAATCATGGTTCTGTGTCTTGCACACTCACTTGTTGAATCGAGATATTTGTAATTTCAATCCGCTTTGCATTCAGAGCAGTCGACAGTTGCACATGCACCTCGCGCTCTTACAACGATCAATCGTATGAAATTGCATCAGTATACATCAGTACTATGTTCAAGCATTGCATAAGCGATTTCAGAGTTTGTTTAGACATGTCTGTAAACGTACCATCGGATAAGAAAGCCGTCAATTTCCTTTGTTTTGACACTGTTTACGTCTTCGTGCAGACGATGAACAGGTCACGCGGTACGAAAACCTCGTCTAATTTTGTAACTGTAAATAACGGAAACACCCGAAAATCAACATGTATTTTTGCTTTGCTATAGGCGATGGTTCCCAGCATTTTTGCATTGCCATAAGCAACTATTTACTTGCGTGCAGGTACGCACAGTGTTAAAAAACATTGTGTGAAAACCATTTTCTTTGCGTGAAATACGCTTTTTTTTGCGTGAATGGGCATGCTGCGAAATCGTTAGCTCTTGGTTTTTATTACAGACATTTTATTTCATTTTTTTACCTTGTTCTTTTCCTTTCTTTTTGTCATTGTTTTGTGAATTTAACATTGATTTTGTATAAACATTTTTAAGAATGGAAGTATTGTTGTTAAAAGACTATTGCATCATACATGTAATTAGTTTGATAACGCAAATTTGGTAAAATGGTTTGTTTAATGAATAAAAATAAATTTGGCATGCTATTTGATATTTAACTTTTGAAAATATGCTTCTTTAAAAAAATTCCGTAACCGTAGCTTTTTCCAGTGGGTTTGTCTAGGATTACGGAACTTCTGTAATCCTAGACTCGGAGGCTAGGATTACGGTTCCGTAACCGTAGCCACTGCCTTCAAAGAAATATCTGAAAATAAATTTTGATTTTAGTGAAGTACAGTTGAAAGCTATGTGAAGTCTTTATGACTTACAAGATACTATCGCTGTATTACAGACTGGGTCTGGAAAGAGAGTAATATTTCAGGTAACTGACAATTGTTCAAGAAGATATCACAGGAGCTTGAAATTGTATTTCTAATAATTCAAGAGTCGAAACTGTTAATCTAGCTTCTTTTTCTGTATATAAAAACACAAGGAATGAAACGCCACCTGCTCCACCCACTAAGAATTGTTGTCAACACGCTACACACTAGTAGAAAACCGCTGCTTTCAATGCATTTCCAACAAAATTTGCTTGTCGCGGAAGCCATTGCGTGAGGTCATAGAGCGGACTGTAATCTCCAAAATATTTCTTGATCAAAAGCAGTTTTAAGCTAAGGAAGCTTTTCTGTTCTATACTTTTTTGCATCACAAAAATAATTGTGAAGTACATTTTACCGTTATTCCAGTATAAAAGCATCTTTTTAGTTTGATTTTACATTTATTCTTTGTATCTATTAAATCCATAAATAGATTTTCCTGGGAAACCGCCACATTTTTTGGGAATTCCGTGACGTCAGGCAATGGCTTTGGCGACAAACTGATATTTTTGAAAATGCATGAAAACCAGCTGTTTTCTTCGTCTGTGTAGCGTACTGAAAAAATTAAGCCATTTGTTTTAGTTAGTTTTAGTGTCTGCTGAGTGACAGGACTGATAGATATCTGCACCTGAGCGTAAGTTAGCTGATGCGACCTGAGTTCTTAGTGGGTGGAACGGGCGGTGTTCCATTCCTTGTGTTTTTATATACAGAGTAGAAGCCACAAATACATTTGGAATCTTGAAGGACTAAAAACTCAATTTCAATCTCCTGTGAAGATATATACATAAACTGCCGAAGTAACTTCTTACCATGCCCGTATTTTTGTTGGTTTTATTATTATTATTTACATTAGATCTACTTTTATTTTTTCATATTTACCGAAACTTACCAAAACACTTAATCAGGGGTTAAACAGTATGTTTTTTAACCAATATTGCAACAAATTTCCGATACTTCATCTGAATCAGTAAACGATTGCAAAACGAATTACTAGTGGCCCAAAGAAAATATTGGTAGGAAAGAAAATAAACCAGAAAGATTCTTAAATACCAAAAATGACTTATGATTATGGAAAAGATGCGATATATGTGCTTTTATTTTAACATATATTTGCCTCACATTCCTTACTCCTCTAACTGAAAATAATTAAAAAAGAGTTTTTGAATGGACCATTCTTATAAATAGAAATAGCACGGTGGATGTGATGTCCATGATGCTACATCAATTGGTACTCCCAACAATCTATATATTGACCATTATGTTGATTTAAAATTAAGATTTAATTATCATTAGAGCTATACCAGTTTGCATTTGAATTAACTAACTTGAAATGCAGAAATCACAATTAAGATTATTCAGAGTTAGACAATGATATTAAATGAGTATGCAAAACGGTAATGTAGTTTGAAAACTCAACACCTTAATATAGTAGTATCTTAAATGTATTTATGTATAACTGTAAAAAAATGTCGATAATCACAATTATTTTAATGTGTCACACGGCAAATTAATTTAAGTGTGCCACTTGTGAAGGTGTCGATGTCGATACTATACATGCATATCTATAACAAAAGGCATGCGCTAATCGATAATTTATCGATGACACCTATGGCAGGTGGTATATTCCCGGTATTACTATATGTTTAATACGTTCCCGGATCCCGGCTTTTCTAAAGGCGATCCCGGGATTTTCCCTTCGCCGACTGGGAGGTCGGAAACAAATGTTTAAAAAACTGAGTGTTGTGTTACATATCTTGTTATTGTACATTATTTACAACATTGTTAAAAAATGAAAACAGTATGATGGGATAAATAAGTGTGTGAGTTTAGGCTATCCGTGAAGTTATGAAGGCTTAACTAGACTTGATGAGAGTCTGATAGTACGTGGAATGAAAGAGTTCATGGGATAAGTTGTGCTATTGAGAATGGTATAAAATAGTTAAGATTTCTTGATGCTATTAAGTGATTACGATCTACTATCACAAGATTGTTTGTGATTTTATATAGCATACTTAGTGAGTTGTTTATTTTTCTTTGTTCTACGGTTGACCAATTTGATATTTGAAGCATTGCTGTTAAACTACTTTGATAAGAAATACCATTCATAACATATCTAGCGGCAGCTCTTTGTACTCTTTCAAGTTCATATGTGAGATTTTTTGGGGCCAAGGTAACCAAATGGTATTACAATATTCCAATTGCGTGCGGACATAAGTTTTATAAGCAGTTTCTTTTGTCGTTTATTATTATTATTATTTTTATTATTATTATTATTATTTTACATTGTATATTTCTTTTTATGAATATATTAGTGCTACTGGCTTTTGATGAGACATCCTCAGTATGTTTTTTTCCAATTTAAGTCATCACATATTGTTACACTAAGTATATAGCATTTTTAGTTTGTTTTAATTAAATATCGTGTATCTTATAAGGAAAAATAACTGTTTATTTTTTTTTTCTTTTCAGAGACTTTTATAATTTCACATTATTTATCGGGATTGAAATCCATCGGCTACTTTTGTTCCCATTCTGCTAACTTTACAAGGTCATATTGAAGTCGGCTGATGAACCAATGATAAAAAATTATAATGAGATCATCTGCAAAAAGTCGAACTCTACTTTTAACTTAGTTGGGTAGATCATTTATGTAACAGAGAAAAGACAAAGACCCAGCACTGAACCCTGGAGGATACCTGAAGTTACTGGTAAGGATCTGAATGGCAGCCTTCCACTAAAACTGTTTGTGATTACGATTACTCAGAAAATATTGGATCCAAGATATAGCAGATTTGTTAATACCAAATTTCATTGATAATAGCTGATGATCGGTTTTATCAAATGCCTTGCTAAAATCCATAACAAATAAATCTGTTTGTTTTCATGCTTTTAAGTTATCAAATATTTCTTGTGTAAAGAGTCTCACAACAGTGTTTTGAACGAAATCCATGTTGGAGTCAAGATAGCTCATAATGTTTGATACCAGTATATGCTCCATGAATTTGGAAGAAATACAAATCAGTGGGATTAGTCTATAATTACTGGTTTTACACTTAACACTTTTTTATATACAGGAGCTACAACAGCTATTTTTTTTCCAATCATTTGGTACTTTACCAGCTTTTAGGGATGACTAAAAACTTTAGTGAGAAATGGGCTATTTCAACATGAAGTTGTTTTAATAATCTAGGATGTAACTGGTCTGGTCCAGATGCCTTGTTTGGATTTAGTTTTTTAGTAATTTTGTAATGCCATGTAGCGAAATGGTAATATTTCATATTTTCAAGATGGTTTCCGTTCTTGAATATGTTTAATTAACAATGCTGTTTAAGGCATACAGGTTTGGGTTTTGAGAACACAGATTCAAATTGTTTATACAGAATTGTTGCTTTATCTGCCGGATTTGTGTGCGTTTTACCTTCAGATTTTAGTGGTGCAACACCTTCATTATCAGTTTTCTTATCTTTCGCAAAAGAATAGAGATATTTGTTTTTACAGTTTTCAGAATCATCAGAAAAAAAACTGATTATGAATATTTCCTATATGACTTTCGTATTTCGTTCTGTATATTAATCTTTAGAATGGTGAGTTTTGCTATGATGGTCATTACTCTTTGATTTTTTACATTTAGTGTATAACATCTCTTTTATGGATCATTTTCATAACTTTTTGGTAACCCAAGGTAGATCACATCTAGGTGTTGTGATTTTAATAGGTATAAATTGATTTGATAATTCATTTAAATTGCTATTAAAATTTTCCAAAAAGTTATTTGGATCATGACATGGTAGTTTATTGAATACAGTTTCGCAGTACTGGGTTAGTTATGATTTTAATATATCCCAATTTACTTTTTATACGTTATATTTCACGTTTAACCTGATGTGGTCTTTCAACTTTTATATTTATCTCACGGAAAACAATATCATGATCTGTTGATCCTAAACTTGGTTGGGATTTGGTGGAATGAACTTGACAGGGTTCGTTCGTTAAAAATAAATCAAGTATATTATTTCCTCTTGTAGGGAGCGTAACTACTTACGATAGTTAAATTACGGACAAAAGTTATGTCTAAAAAAACTCGATATTATGCACATTTCTGCTTCTTCGAGAATATCATATTGACCCCTATACTTTCAATGACTTTACAATTTTAAAATCTATTCACGGGTAAATTAAATTAGTTTTCTTTTTAAAGTTTAACAAACTTCCAACAGAACACTGAAAAGGACAGAATTTGAAAAGAAAAACTGTCGAATATTGGAATTAAATAGAATCTTATAAACTGTGCTTCTTGATACAGGTCCTATTGACTTTTAAGGTCTAAAATATAACGCCAGTTCTTTACCACTTTCACAAACTGTTTTATATTCGCAATGTGTGACTGCCACCAAAGTCTAGCAAATGTGTAATGCTTCGCCACTTTATACACGAGAAAAGTCGAGGACACTAAAATAGTGGTATAAATAAGTGAGCTGTGGTACACAGAGATAGTTTCTCTGACTTGACAATATATGAATGCTATGTTGTTATCTTGTATAATCCCGTCTCACAGTGTCCGGAGCCTGGTCGTTTTATTTCGCTGACATTTGACCCATTCTGTTGTTCAGAAGGCTGACACCGAGCTGACAATAAAGTTGATACTCAGTTTTTCGGTTGAAAATATTTGGACTAGGTGCTATCTAGCAGCTTAAGAAATCCTTGACTTTGTATAAAGCATGCCGAGGTTTACATTACATCTACTTATCAGTTTACAAATAATGTCCACTCAACTGGGGATCGCACGTTTGGAAACGAAATGTGCCACGTGACTAATTCCACCAGTAAGATAATGGCCCAATAATCAAGTAAAATGTCTCAAGCACTCCCGAAAAAGTCTTGAAATATCAAACACAAATATACACAAATGAAACTTTTCAAAAATCCCCAAAATATGGTCTTGCTATTCATTTCGTGGAGAAATAAGTACATACCCTTTAAGACTTTAGACTTTGGGTGACCCCAACGTCCATTTTATCTCCGTACATAACTATCCACATAGTCGGTCACATGAAATTCCCAAGTTACTTAACTACTTATAGATAAAAGCCAAAAAAAAAATTACATACTTGCAAGATATAAGTCTTTCCTTTTTCTATATCTGTCTCTCTTTTGTTGGAAACATTTGTTGTTTTATAGGGGAAAATATAAAAATGTTTAAAATATTAACTATCTCATGTTTTCTGTGTGCATCAGTCAATGCTTTATCTTTGAGAAGAATAGGAAATTTTGACATAAAAAATCCAGGATTTACAACACTTTTTAAAGACTCAAGTGTTTCAAACCCGTTGGAGCAATATTATTTTGTTATTTCGACATTTGCCGGACCGAGCCTGTTTGGGGGCGGGGACAACGTTCAGCTCGTGCGAAGGGTGGGCTCGTTTATGAAAAATATTAATGGAATTGTTCCAGAAGTCTTGACGACCAGTGTCACATGGCCAAACGAAATATCTGCTGTACCAGGTTTGTTTCATTCTCGGTTTAAAAAGTTACTTGATTCGTAGAAGTTGGGTTTAACCCTAGTAATGCACACGTGGCCAGTTAGGTTTCTTATGTATATTGACATTTCTTTTTCTCAAGAAACCATCAGTCGAAAGACATGTTCGATTCATGGAAACTGCCAGTCAAACACTTTTCAATGGCTGACCAGGAAATAAAATGCGCATGTTTCTATATATATTAACGTCTTGAAAAAAAATAATATAAAATTGTGTCATTTCAGTGTCTCAAACAAACATTTTTTTTGACACCGAACGATATATCGTAAAAATGTCTTTCTTCCAGTCAGGCGAATTAAGATAACATTCTCTCGTTGCGTGTGATTTCAGCCAACCAGTGCCTACCTTAAACATATGTTAGTAGTCGCCGAGTCATATGAGTTTGACTAATTATTAAATGTAAATACCAATTTATTTCGTAATTAAATGACAGGTAATCGTTCGACATGGGGGGGGGGGGAGCGAAATAGTACAGTTTATCGGCTTTTTCGTTTAATGACAGTTACCTTTGATTCGTTGTACTAAATGACGTTGCCGCGCTTTAATTATACCAAGCGCATTTACAAGCAAAACATTTGATTTTGTTTTTACGGAAAATTGTATCTTGCTTCGTTTTACAGACGGCGTTTTCTCCGAAAAGATGTTGGCTATACCTGACGGTTTCTTGGTACCTTTCAAAACTAAAGGCGCAATTAAACTTATGGACATTACGAACGGAGCCAATAAAGGCCCGTATACGTTGACCGGAAAGGACTCATCTGGTGATTGGTTTTATCACCGCGTTAAATGACACGATATCGACGGGGACGGGGACCAAGATATTATAACATGTCGAGCACGGTAACCAACAATCCCAATCTTATTTGGTAATATATATATTTAATCTGATAGGCATTGCAATTAAAAGAAAACGTAGAATGCTTAAGAAATGTTAGTTTGCATTAATGCGGAAGAAAGTATTTAGTAACAAGAGGGCCAAGATGGCCCTATATCGCTCACCTGAGAATCATTGCACCTGAGAATCATTGTTGTAGCTGAACAGAACGTCTTCTAAGAAAAGGCCCTGTGACCTATTTTTTGACCCTGGATGACCCATATACAATCCCATCCTAGATTTTATCTAGACAAACATTCTGACTAAATATTAGGAAAATCGGAAGAAAAATACAGCTTCTATCGCATACACAAGCTTTTTCTAAGATTTGACCCCGTGACCTAGTTTTTGACTTCTAATTATTCATATACAACCTCAACCTAGATTTCATCAAGTCAAACATTCTGACAAAGTTTCATAAAGATCCAATGAAAAATACAGCCTCTATCGCATACAAAAGGTTTTTCTACGATTTGACCATGTGACCTAGTTTTTGATCCCAGATTACCCATATTCAATCCCAACCTAGAACTGATCAAGACAAACATTCTGACAAAATATTAGGAAAATCGAATGGAAAATACAGCTTCTATTTTATACACAAGCTTTTTCTAAAATTTGACCCCATGACCTAATTTTTGACCCCAGATGACCTATTTGCAATCCCAACCTAGATACTATAGAGACAAACCTTCTGGCCAAATATTAGGAAAATCGGATGAAAAATACAGCTTCTATCTCATACACAAGCTTTTTCTAAGATTTGATCCCGTGATCTAGTTTTTGATCCCAGATGACCCATATACAATCCAAACCTATGTCTCATTAAGACAATCATTCTGACTAAATATTAGGAAAATCCAATAGAAAATACAGCTTCTATCGCAAACACAAGGTTTTTCTAAGCTTTGACCCCATGACCTAGTTTTTGACCCCAGACGACCCGTATACAATCCTAATCTAGTTATCGTAGAGGCAAACATTCTGACCAAATATTAGGAAAGTCAGATGAAAAATACAGCTTCTATCGCATACACAAGGTTTTTTTCTAAGATTTGACCGTGTGACCTAGTTTTTGACTCCAATTGATCCATATACAATCTCAACCTAGATTTCATTAAGACAAACATTCTGACCAAATATTAGGAAAGTCAGATGAAAAATACAGCTTCTATCGCATACACAGGGTTTTTCTTAGATTTGACTCCGTGACCTTGTTTTTGACCCCAAATGACCCATATACAATCCCAATCTAGATTTCATCAAGACACTCATTCTTACTAAATATTAGGAAAGTCAGATGAAAAATAAAGCTTCTATCGCATACACAAGGTTTTTCTTAGATTGAACCCCGTGACCTAGTTTTTGACTCCAGATCATCCATATACAAACATAACCTAGATTTCATCAAGACAAACATTCTGACCAAGCTTCATAAAGATCCAATGGAAAATACAACCTCTATCACATACACAAGGTTTTTCTTAGATTGGACCCCGTGACCTAGTTTTTGACCCCACATGACCCATATACAATCGCAACCTAGATTTCATCAAGACAAACATTCTGACCAAGTTTCATAAAGATCCAATGAAAAATACAACCTCTATCGCATACACAAGGCAAATGTGAACAGACAGACGACAGACGACAGACGTCCAGCGATCACAATGAATACCACAGAAGGCTTGAAAGAATGCATTTTGCACAGCCCAGTTTTTCGCCACTAGTATTTCTGTTTACTAGACAACAGAGTCTAATGGCCTTTTCACTGACTCTAGCAAGGTAAAGGACCACTTCGTCATTTTTTTCTCCTTCTTCACAACATTTTCATGAACTACATGTTCGGTTTTTATTCGAGGCGACTTATGCTGTATATGTTATTGAAATTAAAATCAGTAAAACGCATAAAAAGTATTCCTGTCCCCCTTTCCCTACCCCCCTCACCCCACACCCCCCAAAAAATATAAACATATGTAACATTTTTACTGCTAAAATCTATCTTCAGCACTATTTAAAAGGATTTACTGATTCCAAACTCTAGAAACAAAAAACAAAAAAAGAAAGAAAAAAGAAAGAAAGAAATCACAGGACGTCTTTCCGGTAAGTTGACCGACGCTGCTTTTATATTCTCTTCTTATATGAATCTATAGTGAAGATTGTCGTCACTTCATTGAAATTTAGCTCCAGAGTCGGGTCATAGATGATGCTGTTGGTCGTGTGTTCGAGGTTGACATTGCTGATCTAAACAACGATGGCAGAATGGATCTTTTGGTTACAACAAATGGTAACAATGGAACACTGCTCGTATACGAAATCCCCGATGATTTCAGGTCTGCATTATTTGTTACCTGTAATCAAAATGCGAAAATTCTATGCACGATCATGTTTCGTAATAATCACGCAATCATGCAACTCGATATTTTCCGTGAAAGTAACTCGGAGGCGCTTTTCTTAGAGAAGAAACAGAAAACGTCATTGTATATTTAGTAAGGAATCGCCAAGCTCATAATATGTATCTAATATCGAAATTGTGTTAAGATTTACAACCATTTTAAAGGGAAGTAAGTCATGTTGACAGTTCGTTGAGTTCAGTCGATAGCGGTTAATTCGCCTTAGACATTTCATTCTGATTTTAGATAGATACTTTTATTTCCTCCAAGTGGGAGAGCATAATATATCTTCAATGTGTGATACATTTTATACAGAAATATACAGAGAGCAAATATTTTACAATAATCACGTTATTTAGCAACAGTTATAATGCATTATGAAATGAAAAATGACACCATTGAAGAACTTAAAATAAGAACTTCACAATTGTTTTTAACAACCATGTTATAATAAGAACATGATCTTACAACATTAAAATAAGAAAAATCATGTTATAATCAAATGCTCTATTGTAACATCTGACTTTATCATCATGTATTACTAAACTGTACGTGCTTTGTTATAAAATATACGTGTATCATGATTATGTGTAATAATGTAGCAATAATCTCGCCGTCATCATTTCTCCCTTAAACACAATCGACTATAACAGTTTAAAGCAGCAGAACACATGGGTTTCAAAGATGGTTGTTCAACAAATAGCTTCCATATAAGACAAGGTTAATCAACCCTGAATAGCTCCATCTACAATACGTTCAGCATTAGTTTTACGAATGATATAATGGTAGCTGTGAACACTTGTCTTGACACTTGAACTCCAAACATCTTTTGACGGAAAAGGATTTAAACAAATATATTTTGTCTTTTACAGAACTGGTAAATTTATAAAGCATACGATAGATGTTGGTTTCAAGCCAAGACACTCGGGAATCGGCAAAGGGGCACCAGGAAGTGCAATTGCGGTGTACCCTAGAGTAAATGATTCTAGGTAGGAAGCTATATTACTAGAAGCCCTAGAAAGACACTAGGTGTCATGTCACACAATTGACATTCTTTTTCGAAAGTGGTAAAACTGAGTACAGCCCGATGGGGATTCAGAATACATTTCATCATAATCAAGTGTTCTGATTCAGTTCCTGTATTGATTTCATTGCAGATGCTTTGTCAGTATTCTTTCTTGTTGCAAAGACGACTATCCGTGCTTTCTCCATAAACAATAAATCATTTAGAATTTATTTCTCAATTTCTTCTGTTTAACTTTCCTAAGATCAGACAGACATAACCTTATCAATACCTCACGTTTCACTGAACGGTTTTCTTTCGCAAAAGAGGTCTAAGTTTGAAATTAAAATACTAAATAACTGCAGACTTTTGTCATTCACAGAATAGAGCCGACGATACTTCTGTCGGGAGATGATGACGGACGGGCTTACAGTTA
This sequence comes from Cyclina sinensis, assembly GCA_012932295.1. Lineage (NCBI taxonomy): Eukaryota > Metazoa > Mollusca > Bivalvia > Venerida > Veneridae > Cyclina > Cyclina sinensis. The sequence goes on from JAAONU010000003.1 coordinate 4,711,449, forward strand.
CGAGGCGAAGTCACAAGACCCTGCAGACTGGTCGTATACGAAATCAACATTCTGCGACGCCGGTTCCGGTACCGTAAGAGAGTTGTCTGCCGCTGACGTAAATAATGATGGGTACCTCGACGTTTTTGTGCCGTCTTACAGTCGAGATGAAGTCTTAGTTTATGCTTACGCACCAGCGCTCGGCGACCAGACGATAGTTGTTGGATAACTTGCATCGTTAGAATGCTTGTTTTTTTTTTCTTTTTTTAGGGGGTGGGGGTAGTTGCTTTTTTTTCTCGTTAACAAAGCAATCTCCATGATTTTTATATACAGTTTATATTAATGTTTGAACACAGTTGTATTTATATTCCGTACAGAGACTTAAGAATTATTTAAAGTTATTTTTAAGCAATGTTATTGTTTTAAATCTTGTTGAATTGTAACGCGCAATATATGTGAATCGGCCTGTTACTATAGTTCTTTGTAAAAGTTCGTGACAGTAAAAATCCTCACATTATGCTGGTTGTTTTTTTTTTTGTTTTTTTTTTTTGTTTTTTTTTTTTTTGCTCTATCCGGCAACACCTAAACTAAATTAACCATTCTTTGGCCATTATTACTTGTATATAAACAAACAATCTGATATTCTCTGTGCTGGCATTCCAGTAAATCTACGGCTGACCATCTCATGTATTGCCGGGTAACAAGGCGGACACTTATGACTCACGAGTCCACTTCAAACAGAAGCCTTATTCCTTCATATTGCGAGCGTGAAAACAGTGCTAATTTAAAAACTTGAAATCGTCTTTCTGTATCTTCAATTTACTCAGAAATTTACCTAAAATATACCCCAATTTACCCCATACCATAAAAAATAAACACAAGTACATATTGATAAAACACAACGTAAATCATCAAGAATCATGAAGAGGGATACTTTTTACCACAAACGAGAGCAAAAAATACTGACTGCCAATATTTAAACATTACCTAAGAGAGTAAAATTTCATCGTCCGATCAGTCATATCCAAGCATGTATAACTAAAAAGAACAGTTTTTTTTTTGGGGGGGGGGGGGGGGCTTAGTAAAATTTTCAATACTATGGCTTGAACCCCGTTGCGGGATTAATCCTAGTTGTTCTAGACAGACCAAAGTCTCTACATCTTTATCATATCTGTGTAGAATTAACTCTTACATAGTTACTGCTTACAGTTTCTTTCTTGCCAAAATCTAATAAGAATTCAGAAGCAGAGAAAAAATATGTATATATATAAGTTCTGTCAGTTCAGCTGTGGAAAAATAATTCAACTGAATTTAAACTTCAACCATTTCATCGGTAGCTATGTTGTACCACAGGAGCTCGAAATTATATCTTTTTCAATCAATAAAGAGTCCAAAACTGTAAACCTAGCTCCTTTCCTATATAAAAAACCACAGACACTTGTTTAGAAGCGAATATAAGGCACTTATGAATGGCCATACTCCAGTATATAGTATTATATTACAAGATAACCAACTTCGAAATGTAAACAAACAAAACCGAAGCACATTTATCAAGTCGCTGCAGAAACGCAAATGCACTTTCAGAATAATTCTAGCATCATTTCATACCTGTAATATACATGATATATGCCCTTTCCAATGATATGTAATAGCGGCAGGTTCGGAAGGGAGGTACCATCTAATCATTTATTGGCATAAAGTTTCAGATACCAGGAGATCACAGAATTAAGGTCTGGGAAAATATTTACTACTCGGTGGGCTTGTTGTTAGATTCGGTAATTAACAAACAAGGCAATTTAGTGACCAATACAATTTATTTTTAGAAGTGTAGGTTTTATATTGCATTTATTTATTAAACAGTATTTTATTAGATCTGTAAATCTTTGAGAAAGAAATCAGTTTGATAATTATTTGTAAAGACTATTAAACTTGAAATATTTATGTTTTATCGAGTTGGAACGACAAAGTTTGAGATCCATGGACGGTTATTTCTGTAGAAGAGAACTGTATTAGAGAATGGTCATTATAAATTATTTAAAATCACCTCGTAATCTTGCTTTTTCTCCGGTCTGTGTTTAAGAGAAAATTATATCTAAGGAATTACCTTCTCTGGTAGTAAATGGGAAACGAATTTTTGTGTAGCAGTAGCAGTAATACAGTGTGAGTGTATTTCTGAAATTGGAACAAAGAGAGCTGCCGACCTGACAGTGCTTTCGATAGGTAATCAACTATGGAGTACACATTCTCCTATAATAGATGAAGGGCTTTACTAATAAATATTGTCTTGTATGCATAATAATCCCAGATTTGGTGAAAAATATACCAAGATACTTGTCTCTGAAGGTATGTCCTCGATTTTGAAATAACAGTTCCTATGTTATCGACATCCAAAAAAATAAAACCTTACATGTAATATCTTCACATTTCATAGTATGGTATTACATCATTTCAAATATTTTGTAATTTGTCTGCACTAGATAACACCCAAAGTACAACTGGAGCAAAGTAAGAATGTTCTTCAAATTCATCCTTGTATCTGTATTCACAAAGACAGACTCGTATCTTTATTATTGCATTAAAACGACAGATTTTGTACAATTTCTATTTTCACGTTAGTTTATACAAATCAATTTTAATTCGATTGTGGCGAAAGCTTTTAGCTAATAGAATCATTCTCAAATCCGTCCCTAGAACCAACCAGTACTAAGTAATGAGAATAAAGTTTCTTGCTGAAGGAAATAACCGATGCCGACACGGCCGCTGACGGGGTTCGAACTCGTGTCTTGACTAGCGATCCTTAGTTTACAAGTCCGACCTTTTAACCACTCGGCTTCACCTTTCTTTATATAGCTATAGTTGAAAGAATTAACAAAGATTTGCATTTCAGATTATGTAGCAACACACTGCTAGATACATGCAGTAAATACACAAGTACTTGCAGCGCTTTGATTTGTTTTGGGGAAAGTCATTAAATCTGTAAATTTTGCATCAAAAACTTTTAATTAAAAATACAAACTTACCTGATTTAGATCAATTTATTTTTAAAATTAATAAATACGATTTATGAAGTGACAAATTTTAAAACATGTACAGAATAATCGGAATTTTTGACATTGATAATGATCCAAGATTCTCCCAAATTGATTACGTCAGCGCATGGTACAAAATGAACACTATTCAAATATAGGCGTCGCCGTTCTCGGCGCCGCCAATAAAAAAACTCGTAATAAATGACCATGCGGGAAAACGTACAAAATATCTGTGCCCATAAAGAAGATTTAATGAAAAGTTGACAACGGTTAAATACCAAAAATACTTATAAAAATTCTGCATTTGTGTTTCTGCAGCAACTTGATAAATGTGCTTCGGTTTTGTTTGTTTACATTTCGAAGTTGGTTATCTTGTAATATAATACTATATACTGGAGAATGGCAATTCATAAATGCCTTATATTCGCTTCTAAACAAGTGTCTGTGTAAAAAACACAAGGAATGAAACGCGCATCAGCACCGCCAACTAAAAAATCATGCCGCATTACTAAAATGCGCCAAAGTGCAGATATTATCAGTCTACTCAGCAGGTACTAAAATTTACCAAAACAAACCGTTTTACATTTTAAATACGCTACAGAATAGTAGAAAACCGCTACTATCAAAATCTGCCTGTCGCCGAAGCCATTGCGTGACGTCAGAGGAAAACTGGGATTTCCGCACAATCGCTACCCCGCAGTGAATTTTGTCCTGTAAAAATACCAATTAACGTACCATATCCGTACTGAGTAGACGCGCGTGCTAGACATATCTTTTGAGGCATGGAAGCTGCTACAGCTGTTGAAATGGCCCTGAACGGTCACAGTTTTGTAATGACGGGCTCATGTGGTACAGACAGAAAATTCAAGGAACCTGTGGTAAATGACAAACACCGTTTCACGGTTGAAGTGCCAATTATTTAGATTATGTGTCTAAAAAGAAAAGTTATCAGTAAGCCTAGTATAATCAAGGAATCAATTATTAAGGTACTTTCCAGTTATATAGGTATTATATATCGGATATTTTCAGCATTTGCATGCGAGAGAGAGAAAGAGAGAGCAATGGAAATCAAAGAAAAGGCTTTATAAATTTGATTTGTTAGGCCAGGAAAAAGTCTTTTTAAGGCATATGTCCTTAAGGAACATGTTGTAAAATCTTTTTGTCCACCTTAAGGTGTTTATTTAATTTCAGGCAAAGAGCATTTTACACCTTTAAAGGTGATCATACTTGCCCAAAGTGCTCTTGTTTTTGAATGTCTGCCATACTGTTTTGTTTGTAAAATTATGTTTGTGTTCCTGCCAGATGGTTCCATTTTAAAAAAAAAGACCTTCTTTGATACAATATTTCTTTTTTTCCAGAAACATTGTATATTAAACAGTATTTTGTAGATCATATATTGCACATTCCTCACAGCTTTAATGTGCACCAGTAATGAAAAATGCAGGCTCGTTATAGTGATTGTTAGATCTGGGACTCAAGAGTGTTCAGTTAAGTTTGGATAAATATTCACACTAGCTTAGTTAAGTTAGCAGAAGTGAAAACAAATAAAAAGTCTGATAAGGTCAAAGCTGAAAGATCTGGAGTCAGTCATAGGTCAAGTCACTTAAGACTTGTTTTGAGTAGTGACCTTCAGTGATGGTTTGAACATAGTTATAGAAACAGGATTAAAAGAAGTATGATGTTCCTTACTGTTAAAGGTTACAAAGAAAAGTGAACAGTTCACCCAGTTATAACTAGCTATATATATGCTTAACAGAAATACACAATACAATTCTATACAATTTAGTTCAATTTGATACACAGTTTTACGATAGAAAACAATACAAGTCAAAAATATAATATGTACTCAATACATCTTCAGTTAAACATTTCCTTATTTCCTTTGTTTTAATATAAATACTATAATCAACAATGTCAGACATGCAGCTGATTACAGTAATTGAATTTAGTATCCATCATAAAAAATTGCAATATGATCAAGTAAATTTATAAGAAGAGTAGGCCTCTTTGCTTGATGGCTAGTTCAATGTACACTACATTTATCCTTAAAAACCAAATTAACACAGACATTGTGGTTAAAGATATGTACCGAGTAAGGGGTATTTCCGATGAAAGTAAAAAAATATTGATCAAATCAGAACCAATTTTATCATTTCTTAAAATTATGGTTTAATGAATTATTATAGGTCAGTTTTCTTCAAGACTGTGTCAATAATAGGACATATCTTTCAATAGAAAATCGTAAAAGTTTTTATAACAAAAACGTTAGATAATTTTAGTTAAAAGAATTAAATTACATCTTTTACATAAGGAAAAGGCAAAACATGTTTGTACTGTGTGATATACAGTATATAAAAACTTCATGTAATATTGTTTCTCCATTTTGTCACAGCAGATATATCTGCATGTATAGCTACACTTTGACTATTCCTGTCAGTCAGTAAACATTTCATCTTAACGTAAGTCAAGTGCAATTAATCAGTTGTTAATAAGAGGGCCATGCTGATCATAAATTGTTCACCTGACTAAAACTTCTAAAAACAACAAGTGCAGTGATGGATTTATTATCAGAACTAGAGGGCCATCATGTAAACTGCTAAATGATGGATTTATTATTAAAATGAAAGAAGTAATTACAAAATGCTGCATGCCAATATTAAAGTTTCAGACTATTTTGTTACTGAAAAAAGATTTTAAAAGTTTTCCATAATTATGTCTGTAATTTTTAGGTTAATCATGTGAACTCCTTTTGGGACAGAATGTTCTCAGGGACATAATTTGAACAATCTTGGTAGAGGTGCATTCCAAAAGCCATACTACATTCAAAATTTCATGGGACTCACTGTTATGTCCTGTTTAAAAGAGGCACATGGTAGAAAATTTTGTATACATGCAATGACTTTAGATATTTAAATCACACCCGTAAGGGCCTATGTTTACTTTTTTCACTCCTGTTTCGCATTTGATTTAGGGGCACATGCTTATGTGCATTAAACATAGCTGTACTTGTACCAGCATTATCTTTATTGATAATACTGTGCTGTCCAATTATTATAGCTGTAGTCGAAGGGCCATACTGGGCTACTGTAGGATTACAGTTCAAACCATTTCGGACTCCCCTTTGTTGACAAAAGAAATTTTCAATCAAGTCTGAATTCATGTAACCAGGATTAATAGAGTTTCAATTCTTCACATGAATATTACACAAAGATAAAAAACCTAATATTGATGAAGTGAGGTCATCTCTTGTCTCCACTGTCATCAAATATTTTTTACTGTGTATGTCTTAGAACTTACAATTTCTGATTCCCATAGGTGAAAAAAATCCAAAATCTCATGCAGTTTACTTATTGTGTCATCTGATAAATCTGAAATTGGTCTGTTTCTGTCACAAAACACATTGATGAGGTCAGATGTTTTCTCCAACAGAGATACCGTTGAAGATAATCTTTCAGGTTCTTTTAGTGTCATCTGGTAAGATTTCATTAAATAAAGCATATTTTTGTCAAGAACATCAATTGCAAGATGATTAAGCATCTTTGAAGCAGGTGTCATATCTATGTGTTCATCTGTAAGTTTATAATGAAGCGCAAAACCATGCTGAAAGTTGAAATTAAATGCCTTCGTCCAATGGTCACAGAGTATTGGAGTGCCTTTCATATCAAGGTATCTACCAGCCGTTGTTTTATTTTCACCAGAGCTTGATTCAATATTGTTTCTATTTTTTTAAGACATGCATAATGTCTTGAATAGCACATATAGAGAGTCTATGAAAATAAATATCAGGAAACACAAAATTTGATTCTCTTGGATTGACCATCAGCATATTTAAAAAGGCTCTGTTTGTTGATGCTCCATCAAGCATAACATAATCAGTAGTAAAACCAAACTCATCAAGTTTATCCACACATTCCCAGAATGTTGTGTAAAGCTCATGGGCCTTTGCGTTGCAAGAAGCGAAGTAAACAACAGGCCATCTGCAACAAAAAGATAACATTAAGAAGATATCTTTCAAATATTACTAATAGAATTTTTGCAGCAGTTTTAAATTTTCTGTGATGAACATGCGATTATTTAAAAATGAAGCAGAAGAAAAGGCCTTCTTCTAGTGTTGCAACTGTTCATCTCATTGATGCTGAGCTTAATTGACAGTGAGGGGGGGGGGGGGGGGGGGGGCTGCATTACACTGCAAAAAAATGAAATATAAAAAAATAATGAATCTTCAGTTCTTTATTGAGGGATCCTGAAACATATTTTTTGGTCTTAGGGTAAATTTTGTGAAAATAAAAAATGAAAACAGTTACAAAGCAGCCAGGATAAATATTATCATAATTCACCTTTCCTTTTAGCTAAAGTGTAAGTAATATATTTCTTAAAATTGAGGTATTGTTTCTCACTTTACCTGAAACCAGTGAATCCATGGAAGACATACTGTAATATATGTGTTGCCAGCTGAATGTTTTTCCTTCCATCAGCAAGAATCTTGATATTGTTATTTGTCTCACCCATGTCTGTCATACTAACAATATCCCAGCTGTCTCCAGTTTTAGAAATGACAAGATCATCTTGAATGGCCATTTCATCTATCAAAATCCCACCATGCATACCAAAATCTGATACATCTCTTCTGGCAGCTTCATTTCTCATCCATTCAAGATATGCATTGTTGAAACCAGGTTTTTGTTTGAAGGAGTTTTAATAATACTGAAGTGTCCTTCGAGATGGCAAGACTAAAAGTCCTGACTCTTGCAAACACTTGTATGCTGCTGGGGACTTTATCAAAATGCCTAAGCAGACCCTTATAACTTTTGGGTCCCAGCGTCTCTGACGGGCATCAATTGCATTATTCCAGTTTATCAGCTGAGATTCTAATAAAACTTTAAAGTCACCTGCTGAACCATTAGTCAGTATCTCTTTTAACAATGTTTCCATGTCATTGTGGGATTCTTTAGTTAAAATTATTAAGTTGGATTTTGATTGGGTTTCTGCATCTTGATTTATATTTCTTGTGCATAACTTTACTGGTTCTTCCTCAGTTTTTTATGTTTAATTTGTTCATGTGGAACTTCTGAGCCTAATCTTTTCTTAAATCTATTATAGGAATCAAGACAAGTCTTGCATCTATCAGTCTTTCCAAAATAAGGGAGCATTCTTTTGCATGCCTTTGATCGAGCTATTCTTTTTGTAGAATTTTCATCATGAATTGTAGAAAGAATTTCTTTCTGGAATGTTTTAGGTATTTCTCCCTCATAAGAGACACCACTGCAAAGTCTCAGATTTTGCAAAGCAAGAATTGTACCATCAATACTTTGCTGAGTAAGTGTCAGTGCATATTCCAGAGTAACTATATGTTTGTCCACACAAATGGTTGTAAGTGAATTGGTCAAGGTTATAGTGCTTTTAAGCTGGATACCATTAACAATGTTGTGCATTGGAAATTCAAATTTTAATAGTGTCTGTGTTCTTTCTTTTAGAGAGCAGTATGAAGGAAGTCTTAGAATATAAGTATTCACTTTTCTTGAGCTGAGATTATCATACACAATATATCTTTCTCCATTCTTACAACAAACAGATGGCTGTACTCCAAACAAACGGCAAACAACTTTCCCTATGGCATCCTTATTAGGGATAGGTGACAATGTACAACAGACGTCATATAACTCATCAATGGTTGTAGTACTTCCTTGGTATACTTCAAAATATATCCCCAACCTGTCAATAAATGAAATAAGTAGTTATATTTTGAAATAAACTGTTTATTAAGCTTTTTCCTGACACACTCTTGTTACTAAAAAATCTTCAGAAAGAAACACTTTGCAAAGCAGGAACAATGCCATGACAGCTGAATAAAATTATGCAGTTATACCACCTGACATATGTAAACAAAGATCAAATAAAAGTTATAACAAGTATTCAGTTACTGATTTGATAACTGATGGTAGACATGACAAGAAAATATATTCGCCTTTTTTCATTGTAGTGAGGTCGGGGGTTTAGGGCTGTACAAGACCTGATTTTGCTGCTGCCCTCCACCATGCATCTTATAAATATGAATAACAGTTTCTCCACCACCCTGGGGCATCATTGTTAACATCAGTATCAACCATTCATTGTGAGATACTGTTTGTTTCCTATGTACCTGGTTCTTCAACTGACTTTGTACAGGATGATAAACTTAAGATCTAAAAAAAATAATGCATTAAATAATATTTCTGAAAAGCAAAATGGTTTGAAACTCAAGCAAACTATTTTCAAACCACAATCCCTTTCAGCATCAAAAACTACGTTTAACAACATAATATTATGTACTCTTACTTTTCACATTTTTCTTCTTTGCAGACTTTGTCTCCTTTTCTGTCACTTCCCCCACTTTTTTCTTTCCTTTCTGCTTCTCATCTTCATCATCTGTTGATACCTCGGCTTTCTCTTGATTTTCAAATACTGAAGGGTCAAACTTGATTCTCTCTTCTGAAAAGGTAAAATTGTTCACTTTCCAACTGGTTTCATCCTCACAACAAAAGATTATATTCTTTTAAAAGACATCTGTTGGAAAGAAAAAAAGAGTTGTTTGTTTAAAGATGGTTTTAAAGTACAATTACCAAGAGCTGCTATCTTCTGATGACTTTTTTGTCTCTCCCTTAATAACATGAAGTAAAAACATTGCAAGGCATCAAAATCAGATCTGCCATTTTCTGGTAATAGTCACCTTCATCTTATTCCCAATAATCCCAGGCAAATTCCAAAGCTTTGTACATATATATATATGGAAGGTACCAACACAGTAAGTTTCACTGCAAAAGGCCATTGCAAACTCAAGTCATTTAGTTGAAACTCTTTTTTTTATGTTTGGTAACACTGACCTTGCCCTTAGTAATCCAAAATTAAATCCCCCAAAAATGTTTCTAAGACAGATAGTAACAAATAAAATTTCACTGCAATAGGAAGATGAAATGTTACTGTGCAGATTTTATCTATGTTTATGTGACATTAAGAAATTCAGTAAAGTTATTAGTGGTACTTCACTGTATCTCACTGCTGACCTTGACCCTCAAGACCCCAAAAGCTATAAAAAGCTTTTATACCATCTACCTATTCACCAACTTTAACCTCAATAATGACTACCAAACTAATGTTACTGAGTAGAAACTTTGTTTCCTTGAAGTAGGTTGGTGACTCCAATCTTGAACTTACCAACCCAAAGGCAAATAAAGTCTGTGTCCTCATACTACCTGCCTATTCATCAATTTTCATGTCAGTATCTTTTGCCAAACTCAAGTTATTGAACAGAAACAATATTCCACTGATCTAAGCTATTGACCTTGACCTTGAACTTGCTGACCCTAAATGCACTGACCTTAAATGCATATCTGTGTCCTTAATCTATCTACCTATACACCAATTTTCATCTCTAACTTTCATTCAAATATCACTTTCCTCAGTTATTTAGAGGAAACCATTTTTTTCCTAAACTGGTGACCCTGACCTAGGTCTGACTGTGCCTCAAACAATCCTAACCATTGTCCTGGCATTTAACACCTACACATTAAAATTCTCCTCAGCATCTCTTTCCAAACTACATATTATGAACAGAAACTGATTTTCTGTATCTAAAATGGCGACCTTCACATTGAACTTACTGACCCCAAATGACGTGAAATCCCAACTTGTATCCTTATATCACTACCTCTACATCAAATTGTTCAATATCTCTTTCCAGACTAAACTGCTTGTGTAGAGACATATTTACTGTACTATTTACTTTGTTTGACTTTCAGCTGCCAGTCCCATTAACCAACAAAAAGCCTCAAAACTCAATCTTAAAACCAGAGTTTCTCGAAATCCTGGTTAATAAACTGAAAGCTGTTAATCTTCATGTTTATATAACATGATTTTTTTCTCAATCTGTCACTTGCGCAGGTTTCTAACAAAATCTAGATTTTCAAACTGTTAAGAAATAAAGGTACATGTAAGAAATAAGCTACTGAAAAATGAAATCAGGAGGTTCTCTTAATTTAATTGGGTATCTATTTCAAGTTAAGAGCAATTTTTGTATACTGAATCAAATCAACTCAAATTTGATTAAATATTGTTATCCACAACGAAAACACAAGTTTAAAGTAACACTTACTTAATACCTTCTCCACCAGAGCTCTGTTCACTTTTTCTTCCTTTTTAAACTTTTTCTACAAAAGAGAGATAAGAAATAATTCATTTTATCATCACAGTTTCATCACTTTATCATCGCAGTGTCATCAAAAATAGAAACATACTTTAAGCCTTACAGTCTTAAATTTCTTAAATGGTTATGTCTAAAATTGAGTCAGGATGGTACAATTAATCACCTAAGCCAGTAATAATTGACATTTTTCTGACTAAAGAGACTGAGAGGTTAAGTGATATAAAGTCAGGGACTTCAACCACTTGACCATGTAGCCTGCACCTATGTTCTGGCTAATCTCAGTCTGCATTGGTCACAAAGTCAAAAACAATTGTTGCAACAAGCACAGTACAGACTAGTTTTCAAACCAAGTATTTCCACTACTAGTATTAAAAATTTAATGCATTCATGAATGAGGTGTGGGGTGAGGGTGTTAAGGCTGAGATATGGTGAGTCTGATGTGGGTTTGAGGTGAAGTGAACTGAGTTAGAGGTGAGTTGAGTCTAATGTGAGTTTGAGGTGAGGTAAAGTGAGTCTGATGTGAGTATAAGGTGAGGTGAGTCTGATGAAAAATTGAGGTGAGGTGAGTCTGATCTGAGTTTAAGGGGAGGTGAGGTGAGTTCAATGGGAGTTTGATGCATTGTGAGTCTGATGAAAGTTCGAGGTGAGGTGAGATGAGTTTGAGGTGAGATAAGTCAAATGTGAGTTTGAGATGAGTCTGGTGTGAGTTTGAGGTGAGGTGAGTTTGATGTGAGTACGAGGCGAGGTGAGTCTGATGTGAGTTTGATGTGAGGTGAGTCTGATGAAAGTTTGAGGTGAGGTGAGATGAGTTTGAGGTGAGTCTGATCTGAGTTTAAGGGGAGGTGAGGTGAGTTCAATGGGAGTTTGATGCATTGTGAGTCTGATGAAAGTTCGAGGTGAGGTGAGATGAGTTTGAGGTGAGATAAGTCAAATGTGAGTTTGAGATGAGTCTGGTGTGAGTTTGAGGTGAGGTGAGTTTGATGTGAGTACGAGGCGAGGTGAGTCTGATGTGAGTTTGATGTGAGGTGAGTCTGATGAAAGTTTGAGGTGAGGTGAGATGAGTTTGAGGTGAGTCTGATCTGAGTTTAAGGGGAGGTGAGGTGAGTTCAATGGGAGTTTGATGCAAGGTGAGTCTGATGAAAGTTTGAAGTGAGGTGAGATGATTTTGAGGTCAGATAAGTCAAATGTGAGTTTGAGGGGAGTTTGGTGTGAGTTTGAGGTGAGGTGAGGCTAATGAAAGTTTGAGGTGAGGTGAGATAAGTTTGAGGTGAGTTAAGTCGAATGTGAGTTTGATGTGAGGTGAGTCCGATGTGAGTTTGAGGTGAAATGATGTGAGATGAGATGAGTTTGATGTGAGTTTGAGGTGAGATGAGATGAGTCTGAGATGCGATGAGGTGAGTTTGATGTGGGTTTGAGTTGAGGTGAGATGAGGTGAGTCTGATTTGTGTTTGAAGTAAGATGAGATTAGGTGAGTCTGATGTGAGTTTAAGGTAAAGTGAGGTGGGATGAGGTTGAGTCTGATCTGAGTTTGAGAGGAGGTGAGGTGAGTCTGATGTGAGTTTGATGTGAGGTGAGGCTGATGAAAGTTTGAGGTGAGGTGAAATAAGTTTGAGGTAAGATAAGTCGAATGTGAGTTTGAGGTGAGGTGAGTCCGATGTGAGTTCGAGGTGAAATGATGTGAGATGTGATGAGTTTGATGTGAGTTTGAGGTGAGATGAGATGAGTCTGAGATGCAATGAGGTGAGTTTGAGATGGGTTTGAGTTGAGGTGAGATGAGGTGAGTCTGATTTGAGTTTGAAGTAAGCTGAGATTAGGTGAGTCTGATGTGAGTTTAAGGTAAAGTGAGATGGGATGAGGTAGAGTCTGATGTGAGTTTCAGGTGGTGAGATTGGATGAGGTGCATCTGATGTGAGTTTGAAGTGAGGTGAGATGATGTGAGTTTCAGGTGAGATGAGGTGAGTTCCAGGTGAGATGAGGTGAGTTGAGTCTGATGTGAATTTCAGATGAAATGAGGTGAGGTGAGTCTGGTGTGAGTTTGAGGTGACTTGAAATGAGCTGAGTCTGATGTCAGTCTGAGGTGTGAATTTGAGGTGAGGTGAGTCTGATGTGAGTTTGAGGTGAGATGAGACAAGGTGAGTCTGATGTGAGTTTGAGGTGAGGTGAGTCTGATGTGAGTTTGAGGTGAGGTGAGTCTGATGTGAGTTGAGTCTGATGTGAGTTTGAGGTGAGGTGAATCTGATGTGAGTCTGAGGTGAGAAGAGTCTGAAGTGAGTTTGAGGTGAGATGAGTCAGCTGTGAGTTTGAGGTGAGGTGAGTTTGATGTGAGTTTGAGGTGTGATGAAATAAGGTGAGTGAGTGAGCTTTTAAAACCCATTGACATCTATCTTCATTTTTGGCCCGTATTGAAAATGATATGATACACAAAAATAAATAATTAAAAGAAATGTTTAAGAAGTGTTTTCACATTTTGACTGATCCATTGCAAAACATTTTTGGCATGTTCTCAAATCATACAATTTTAAAACCAGAAAGATACTATTAAATTGTTCCTACCTTAATGTCAAACCTTGTCCTATCTGGAAACAGCTGACTGATGAGGAAAAAGTCTATACCAATCATAGCCAGTGCTTTATAGAACTTCTTTGTCTCTAGACAAATAATAATATTGTTAATTAGTTAATACATGTATTTAGAAACTGAAGCAAGAAATTCAAGGACTTTTTAAGGTTCTTTAAGGCCAGTCTCACATTTTTAGGGTCCATAATACTTATGTATAAAACTCACCTTAGCATATCATGCAAACTTAATAGAGGCTCCTATCTTCTTTATATCAAGCTGTGTATACATAGATTCAATAACATTTCAGAACACTGGTTTTAAACAGCCAGGAATGATTACTAAAAATTTAAACTAAAAACTAAAATTTAAACTACAGTCAACTGTTATAAATAAACTTTTAAACACTTAAAAAAATTGTCCAATGACATGACAGGGTCAAGTCTCCGTGTTCTTCCATTTATATTTATATTTATTTTATTCTTCCATCTATTCATCATATTTTATATTGTAAGCATCATGTGCCAGAATTGTAAAATTTAAGGGCCCCTGATAGCTATCCATGCTATTTTCAAGGAATTTTTAAGGCCAAATTCAATTTAGGGCCTTTTAAAGGCCAAAACTTTAGGGACTTTTTCAGGCCTGTATGAACTATGTGTATAACATCAAATGTATTTTCCATAGGTTACATTAGAATCTAAACATCTTCGGAAGCTGCCTAGACCAAAAAGAAAATCTAATATTTATTAGGTTGAACTGGAATTTTTGTTTTGATTAAGATGGACTCAGAATCTGTCTAGGCAAAATTAGAATTCAAGATTGGCTAGAATGAATCCTGTCTAACAAAAACTTGTCTAACTCATTGTATTTGTTTGCTGGAGGCTGGAGTAGGTAATGTTTGCCACACAATATAATATCAAGCTGTAGTCAGATTTTGCAAATTAACCCTGAAATGCTTTTAACGTTCTGACTATGTTTGAAACATGAATTCTCTGAGTGGACCTCAAATTAGACAACAGAAATTAAACTATCATTTTTCTCACATAATTTCAGAGTCTTTATAAACTGCCTTATTTTAAAACTTTAAAATTTGAATAAATGCAAACCTTTTTTACTCCATCTTTTTGACATATTTCTCTTGCGGAAACTGCCGTAGTTTGTGAACAAATCTGTCTCATCTATGACCTCATCATCTTGACTCGTAGGTTTCTCTAGCTCAGGTTCTTTCACAATAAGACTATAAATAAATATGACTCAAGTTAAATCACAGTTAGGGCAATTTAAGTTTAATCTGACATTCTGACATAAACTAAGCTGAAAAAAACATATTGCTGTGAAGACATTTTTAAGGTTAAGAGGTGTAGAATTTCTTATTTTTATCAGAATAACCATACTTATTTCTCACACAATGAAATGTTTACAATTCTTTCAAAATATGCTTTTGTTTGCAGCTGGCATAGAACAAGCTTGTTATCAAAGAACTGACATTTATTTTGTACGCAATTTTTTTATTTTTCAGAACTGTTCACATAGTTTGAACATTAACCTATTATTATTGGTAACATAACCCTAATGTACAAAAAAGTCTAACCACTTTTCCTGAATGATCAGAAGTTCTTCTCCAATTACTTACTAATCTTTTAAGGGGTTTTTTTGTCAGCATTGTTTGTAAATATTCATAGTCAAAAAGCTACAAAACCTTTTCTCATTGATAACAATATTTCCATCAGGTCCGATCGTAACCTGTGGTACTGGCAGGGCAGCATCAGCAATTTCTGGTGTGTTGTCATTCTTTGCTTCAACTGCTATGGCAGTTGCTTTTTCCCCAATATTCTCTTTCTCCACCTTAGATACCACTGTGTCAGTCTTTTTGATCCTAGGTCTAAAAAAGAAACAAAGATATTTGGCTTAGGACTTTTGAGACCCTTGATAAAACAGATTGCGAAAATACTAAATGTTCTTGTAACTCAAACCATACAAGAAAATGGTCTTGTAAAATCCTTGTAAGATATAGTATTTGATAAAATTGACCCATAACCTGTATTAAAAATACTGATACACATTTTTAATTCACCAGATGCCAATGGTTACCCATATTTTCCACACAATGACTCAACGTAAAACAGAGCTGATCTGGCTGTCATGCATTCATCTATGATAATGTTCTTGAACAGTAAATATGGAATGGCAGAATTCTAAAATTATATTCAAAAACTCACACCAAAATCATTTTTAGTACTCATTATTGAAGAATCATGAACTTCTTGTAAATTTTGACTTTACTGAACTAAATTAAGTCAAAATAGTCTAATGTACACTTATAGTACAAATATATGTTTTTTGAGTGTCATTTGAGAATGGTATCACATTGAATGATTCAGAGCTTCATATACTTTCGGGAAAAAACATGGAAAAACAGCGTATTTATCTTTTATTTAAACCAGGTTCACATCAAGATATAATTTACAAAGCCAGAAAGGCTTATCAGTATCTAACTCTTAAAAAAAAAGGGAATGTGTATGAACTGAAAAACTACATAACTATGGTAACATATGTCATAAATTACTTGGTCCAAACAATAGATTCTGAATTATTTCCAACAAATATATACGGAACTGATCTCCACCTGTACAGCTTTAATTCTTCTACTTACTTCATTGGATTATTTGTGGGATTCCAACGTATCAGATCCCTCATTTTCATTGTAGTTTTGTCAGGTGGTTTATCTGTTGGAGCTGCATCCTTTGGTTTCTTCTGACGTTTCGCTATTGGAGTCTGAAATAAAAATGAATACATTCAAACACTCCTTTCTTTTGCAAAGATTTTCATATTTTATTAAAGTATTTTTCTTTGAAATACCAAAATAGATTCTAAATACTGATAAAGCAGTTTTATTTCAATTTATAACCTTTTCAAATGAACTAAATGCATAAATGCATACTAATTCTCAAAATAGAGATTTCCTGATAAACCAATATCCCTACAACAACAGCCGCTGATTAACAAACACAAACTGGTCTACCCAAATGACGTTTGCTCTTGAAAGGCTGCACTTATCACTTCAAACTAATCTTTTCCATCTTTCCAGGTTTATCGGTATTTTTGGTACTTTCATTTCACACAAAATCTTTTCAGGAACCAAGTAAAGGTTCACCTGTCATCAATTCTGCCTCCTTCTTAGTCTTTTTACAAGAATTATTTTATGAAAGAAGATATTTACCTCTGAAGTGCTAAGGGTCCTTGCCCTTTTCTCTGGAGAAAGAGGAATTATTGGTGTAGGATGTTTCAAGGGAGACTTTGTCACAGATGTGGGTGTGGCTGAAAGTCTTGGCAATATCTTAGTCAATGAGTGTGGGCTGTCTAATAAATCTGTGTTAGGACCACCTGAGGGGGTGGTTACATCTGTACGATGACTTTCTGAAGGTGGGTTTATTTCCTTGTCTTCCACATGTGAAGGCTGGCTTGCATCTTGTTTCGTATCAATTGGCAGCAAATCTTTCTCTGCGTTAGAGGTATCTGTGACAGTAATTTCTGGGACCTTTGCAGAGTTTTCATCCACACTGCTAAATGGAAAATTATCTTCCATTAACATTGATCTAGTATGGGGACAGAAGTGAATTAAAGTCCAAGAAATAATAATGAACAATCTTACAAGTATTTTCCATCATAAAAGTAATTTCATTTTCTGTACTCAAAGGAAGAACAAATGACTTTAACATCAAAAGAATCACAAAAGAATGCAACTATGGCGTGCTTCAAGAATATTTGTAAGTTTTTTCTTCACTTTATCCTAGCAATGAAAGACGAACTAGAACAAGAAAACGTGATTTTACAAAAACATTATCAAGTCCGTTGCCCATTCAAAGAAACAAGTTTGACTACAAAATAGCTCTTTGTACGGTATTACTACTAAATACAAGAGTACACACCTGGCAAAGGCTGCATTTGAGCCAATGAAAGTTGAAATTATCTTTAAAAAAAAAAAAGAACCCTGAAATTTGAGCAAAAATAATATCATCAAAAAAGACACTCACCTGTTGTTTGTCTTGTCTTCTTTGGCAACATTCTCTCTGAAAAAAAATAAACACAATCTTATTGTTTTAACACTGTAATGTGCACACAATCAGCAATTACACAGAATTATAAAACTATTTGAATATTTGTTCTCTTCTGCAACTCAGACTTCATTGCATCCGTAAGTTGTATTGTATTAAACTTTGAAACTGCCATCTAATACAAAGCTTAAATTTAAATAATCATCTGTTAAAATTATATTCATAAAAAGACCTGAACTTTTATTTTAAAGTGTAATTTGCTCCTTTATGTAAATTAAGTATAAGAGAAAGTAACTACAAATAAACATAACATAAAATATTGAAATATTTTTAAAACATAATTTTAACTAAAACTGATTGCTTTACTTAAAAACATACTTTTTTTTCCTTCTTCCAGCATCTACAATGTTTGGTTTTGCTTTAGGAAACCTTGACCTTCGTTGCACTGTAGTAGTTGCTGACTTCTGACCAGAATCATTGTCTGAGGGTTTTTTATCTGTTGAAATGTCATTTGCTTTTGTTATATCTTTTGATTTTGGTGAGTCATTTTGTCTACCTTCTGAACAATTTTCATTGTCTGATTTTGTATCATCTTTAATTGTTTCAGGCTCTGACCTAACATTTCTTGCAGCAGAAATGTTGACCTTTCCAAACTTTCTAAAGCTTGTTCTAGTTGGAAGCTTGGGTACGTCCATTTTTTCAGTTTTGTCTTTGGTACTTTTGGAAACATCTTCCAAAAGTTTCTCGGCATTTTTACCTGAAACTGTCTTCCTTTCATTGTTCTCTGAATTAACACTCTCTTTTTCAGATAATTCTTTGTTCTTTTCACCTTTCAATGGACTGGCCTCTTTCAAAGGATCTACAGGTATATTTTTCCTAGGGGAAGAAAGCCTGGTTGGGCTTTTCACTTTATTACTAGTATCTGGTTTTGTTGTTTTTGAAATCTCATTGTTGGCAGGTTTACCAGCTGCCTTTGGTCCAGGTTTTATGCCAGGTCCCTTTGGTCCACCAAGAATGTTGGGTTTAATCTGTAACCTTGATCTTCTAGTAGCCATTATTGTATCTGGAAGTACAAGATTCAATGTTTATCGACACCGAGTAAACGTATGCTAAATATATTGTTTATTGACATAAAAAGGTACATATGTAGCCTTATACACTATACATGAATCTGTATCATTAATAATACTCTGGTGAAGCATACTTGTAATCCGAGATCCTAGAAGTACTTTTCTGATATGATATTGAAGTTTTTTTGCTCAATATCTGGGAGAAGATACTTTAAAAACTGCCAGTCAAATATTGGTTACAACTGATAGTCAAAGCACGACTGAACCAAAAGCATGATAATTTCACCAAGCCAGATAGTCTTTCATAAAAAATTAGTAGAGAAGAATTTTTCTGAAAAATATGTACTAAACTTAAATAACATCTCTTATATTACATACATGTAGCTTATGCTGGTCTGATTACAAATGTTTGGTGTTCCTTTTGTCATTTTGAGAATGGGCTAGAGCCTTTCTGATAGAAGATAAATAAACATTGATCTTTCAATCTAAAATCTGGATTTCACAATTTGCTGTAACATTAAGGTAGGTGACATTGTAAGAAATAAATATATTTGATAAAAATGCATACAAACAAATACATGTATGAATGAAATCAGTTTAAAGAGGGGAAACAGGCTAATTTTTTGTGTTTGTCATAAAGTGAGGAAAATATCAATCTCTTGCCTTTCTCTAATTTACCATTTATGTGATTTAATTCTATATATTAGGGAAAATACATAGTTTTTAGTATCACTATTCTGAGCTACTTTAAAATCAAGAAAACTATATTGTAACTCAAAATTTTAATAAGTTTGACAACCTTTTCGATGCAAACAATTAATATAGAACAACTAATCTTTTTTAAACAAGTACAGTTTAAGAGGGGATTCTTTGGAAGAGCCTTGCTTGAACACAGGATCTGATTCCACGCCTACTGGCTAGAATCTCACCTAGGCTGACAGCCTCTAGTAGCTCTTTCTGTTCAAAACTTCAAGCATGTATATTTGTTTGCAACCTCTATCAGGTTTTTTTAGGTTTATTTTATAGCCAATTTAGGGTCATATTCCCAACTGAAAATAGTTTCTTTTTTTCCCTAAAAATCAGAAAAATTCCCAATTTTCTCAATTGAGACAAACAGATAAAAATAATAACTAAAATCCACGAAAACAAGAGATCTTTCACTGAAATAATAAGGATTGAAAGTTTCCATCTTAGACAGTAATTGTTAGTATTCATTTAAAACTTGCAAAACTGAAGTCATGCATTTTTCCCAATTTGTAGCAAAACATCACTGAAACTAGAAATGGTTTTTGATTGAACAAAAACATATGTCTCCCCCCAGCCAGTTGCTGCAGGCAGTATTGAATCAGACGATTGTAAAATTTGACATTTAACCTCAAAGTGTGACCTTGACCTTGAGACACCACACCCTGAAAGTGGGTTCTGCATGTCACCTTGATGATGTGAAGATCTGACCCAAGTTTCATAAAAATCCTTCAAGGGCTTTGGAAGATACAGAGCGGACACGATTTTGTGGCATTTGACATTTAACCTCCAAGTGTGACCTTGACTTGAGACACCACACCCGCAAAGTGGGTTCTGCATGTCGCCTTGATGAGGTGAACATCTGACCCAAGTTTCATAAAAATCCTTCAAGGGCTTTGGTAGATACAGAGCGGACACGGTTTTGTGACGGACAGACGGACGGACAGACAGACAACCGGGGAAAAACAATATATCTCCCCCGATGAGGTGAACATCTGACCCAAGTTTCATAAAAATCCTTCAAGGGCTTTTGAAGATACAGAGCGGACACGATTTTGTGGCATTTGACATTTAACCTCCAAGTGTGACCTTGACCTTGAGACACCACACCCGCAACGTGGGTTCTGCACGTCACCTTGATAAGGTGAACATCTGGCCCAAGTTTCATAAAAATCCTTCGAAGGCTTTTGAAGATACAGAGCGGACACAATTTTGTGGCATTTGACATTAAACCTCCAAGTGTGACCTTGACCTTCAGACACTACACCTGCAAAGTGGGTTCTGCACGTCGTCTTGATGAAGTGAACATCTGACCCAAGTTTCATAAAAATCCTTCAAGGGCTTTGGAAGATACAGAGCGGACACGATTTTGTGACGGACAGACGGACGGACGGACGGACAACCAGGGGAAAAACAATATGTCTCCCCCATTTTTGGGGGGAGACATAATTCCCAACCCCAAGGGTATTGATCATTTTCCTAAAATACTAAGAAAAAACCCTGTCTATGCAAGGGAAAACATACAAAAATCATGTGCACATAGTTTACTTTCTGTTTTTTGGGGGGGTTTTTTTGTCTGAAACTGGAACAACTTCTATTTCTACATTATACTAAATCAACAGGATCCTGTTGATAATTTGAAAATTACATATCTCACCAACATTCATTTTTGTAATTAGGACAATGTTATAATATTTTTCACAACAACAAATAGATAATTGTTTTCAGCAGATGTTTACAGGTTTATCTTTCACTTCATTACAATCACCTTTCATCATTTCTTTTCAAGTACCAAGTATTTTAATGACTTTAAAAGAAATATGAGTGCACACAGTTGGATATGTTAATGTGTTGGCAGTGACATCAGTTGATAAGTGGAGACTAATGTGTGCTTTGACGACAGACATTTGCATGTTGTTTAAAATTTTTAATCATAAATTTATGTTCGGAAAGCAGGCAGAATGTGAAATGACAAAATGAAAGTTGCTTCTCAAAGGCACTAATGCATAATAGCAGTTGTGATCGTAAATGGACTTATTTCACATATTTCTGAACCAAAACATTATGGTAACATGTTCTGTGACTTCGGCCATGCAAAGTGACACTGATGATCAAGACCATATCCAGACTTTGAGGCACTGTGCAAATTAGTAAACTGATAGGCCCTTTCATTCTTGATGGTGCAGAGTATCACTGTAACTTCTGTTATGCTATTGCACTATGAATACATCTAGCTTAGTACATGTTTGTCTATCTAAGAAAAGTAAAAGTATAACAGTGATGGACAAGAGTACAACCAGTGGTGGACAAGAGTACAACCAGTGATGGATAAGAGTACAACCAGTGATGGATAAGAGTACAACCAGTGATGGACAAAGGCACAACCAGTAATGGACAAGGGTACAACCAATGATGGACAAGAGCACAAGCAGTGATGGACAAAGGCACAACCAGTGATGGACAAGGGTACAACCAGTGATGGACAAGAGCACAACCAGTGATGGACAAGAGTACAACCAGTGATGGATAAGAGTACAACCAGTGATGGATAAGAGCACAACCAGTGATGGACAAAGGCAAAACTAGTTATAGACAAGGGTACAACCTATGATGGACAAGAGCACAACCAGTGATGGACGAGAGCACAACCAGTGATGGATGAGAGCACAACCAGTAATAAAAAAGGGTACAACCAGTGATGGACAAGGGTAATTAAGTGATGGACAAGGGTACAACCAGTAATGGACAAAGGTACAACCAGTAATGGACAAGGGTACAACCAGTAATGAACAAGGGTACAACCAGTGATGGACAAGAGCACAACCAGAATGAACATAGGGCAACCAGTGATGGACAAGAGCACAACCAGTGATGAACAAGTGGTCAACCAGTGATGGACAAGAGTACAACATGTGATGGGCTAGAGAACATCCTGTGATAGACAAGAGCATGACCAGTAATGGAAAAGGGCATAACCAGTGATGGACAAGAATACAACCAGTAATGGACAACGGCACAACCAGTGATGGACAACAGCACAACTATTGATAGACAAGAGCAAAATTGCAAAAATTCAATATTTTGATCTTGCCGGTCAAGGTCATTTAAAGGTCAAGATCATACTTGAAAGAATCAAAATGTCAGATTTGTCATAAGTATAGTTTTGTCCAAGTACAAATCAGATCCATAAACAAGAGGGCCATGATAGGCCTAAATCGCTCACCTGAGTCTTATTGCTCATATTACAAATATTGTTATAGGTTTTTATAGGTGCAAGTTTGAAAAGCTTTGCAATAAGTTTGAAGACTCTGGGTGTAATGGTACTAAATTTTTTTAGCAGAAATAGTTTTACTCTACAGGTCCCAGTGACTTTGACATTTGACCTACAGACCCCAAAAACAATAGGGTTCTTCTAATATAATTACACTATAAAGTTTTAAGGTTCTGGGTGTAATGATACTCCAGTTACTGAGAAGAAATAGTTTTCTACAGGTTCCTGTGACCTTGACGTTTGACCTACTGACCCCAAAAATGATTGGGGTCTTTTAATGAGTAAAGACAATCATCCTATGAAGTTTGAAGGCTCTGGGTAAAATGGTACTCCAGTTACTGAGCAGACACAGTTCTCGCTCTACAGGTCCCTGTGAACTTAACCTTTGACCTATGGACCCTAAAAACAATAGGGTTCTTCTAATACAATTATCCTATAAAGTCTGAAGACTCTGGGTGTAATGGTACTACAGTTACTCTGCAGAAATAGTTTTCACTCTACAGGTCCCTGTGACCCTGAACTTTGATATACTAGCCCCAAAAACAACATGGTTCTTCTATTTCGTAAAAGCAATCATCCTATGAAGTTTGGAGGCTCTGGGCGAAATGGTAATCCTGTTATTGAGTGGAAATGGTTTTCACTCTAGAGGTCCCTCTGACCTCGACCTTTGACCCAAAATACAAAAGGGATTTTTTGTACTCAATAAGGGCAATAACCCTGTGAAGTTTGAAGGCTTTGGCTCAACTGGTACTCAAGTTATTGAAAGGAAACCAAGTGTTAAAGACAGTCAGACAAACAGACACCCTTGGACAAGGCAAAAACAATACGTCTCCATTAGAAGGGCGGGGTTGGGGGGAGACATAACAACGAACAATTGAAGGTATAGCCCTTGGTCTTTCAGAGCAGCAGATTTTTTAAGTTTTCCGTTTATAAATCCTTGTGTAAAATCAAATGACCCCCCGGGTGGGGCCAGTTTTGACCCCAGGGTCATGATTTGAACAAACTTGGTAGAGGTTCACTAGACAATGCTGCACACCAAATATCTAAACTCTAGGCAATGTGGTTTCTGACTAGAAGATTTTTAAACCTTTTCCTACATGTATATAATTCTATGTAAAACATATGACCCCTGGGGCGGGGCCATTTTTGATCAGGAGCCATGATTTGAACAAACTTGGTAGAGGTCCTCTTGACAATGCTACATACAAAATAACAAAGCTCTATGCCTTTTGGTTTCTGATGTGAAGACTTTTTAAACTTTTTCCTATATAACTCTATGAAAACAAGTGACCCCCGGGGCAGGGCCTATTTTGACCCAGTGGCTATAATTTGAACAAACTTAGTAAAGGTCCATTGGACAATGCTGCACACCAAATATCTAAACTCTAGGCCTTGCAGTTTCTGACAAGAAGATTTTTTTTAAAGTTCAGATCAGAAAAGCTCAGCCTGAGCACTGTGCTCAGGTGAGCTAAAAATGACAAAGTTATGACAATTTAAGCAAAATTAAATCACCTGATCTTGACAGTCAATGTAATTTTTAGGTCATGGTCACATCTGAGTTAAACAACTTGTCAGTTTTGTCACAAGTGTTGTTTTGTCCAAGTATAAAACAAGTCCAACAACAAATAACAAAGTTGTGGCAAATTTTAGCAAAATTCAATTATTTGACCTTGACTGTCAAGGTCGTTTTAAGGTCAAGGTCATACATGAAAGAATCATAATGTTAGATTTGTCATAAGTGTTGTTTTGTACAAGTATGAATCAAATTCATAAAAAAATAACTAAGTTATGACAATTTGAGCAAAATTCAAGAAACTGACCTTGATGGTCATGGTCATTTTAAGGTTAAGGTCACACTTGAATAATTTATCATGTCAGCTTTGTCATAAGTGTTGTTTTGTCCAAGTATGGTCAAAATCCATCAACAAATAAAGTTATGGTCAGTTTTAGCAAAATTCAATAATTTGACCTTGACTGTTAATATCATTTAAAGGTGAAGGTCATACTTGAAAAAAATCAAAATTTTTAACATGTTGTAAGTGTTGTTTTGTCCAAGTATGAATCAAATCAATAAATAAATGAGAAAGTTATGACAATTTAAGCAAAATTCAATTATCTGACCTTGATGGTCAAGGTCATTTTTACATTATGGTCACAGCTGAGTTATTCGACATGTCAGTTTTGTCACAATTGTTGTTTTGTCCAAGTTTGAATCAAATCCAACCTTAAACAACAAAGTTATGACGATTTAAGCAAAATTCTATAATCTGACCATGATGCTGATGGTCATTTTAAGGTTAAAGTTCACACTTGAATAATATAACAAGTTGGCTTTGTCATAAGTGTTGTTTTTTCCAAGTTTGATTCAAATCTAACAAAAAATAACAAAGTTATGGCCACTTTAAGCAAATTCAATAATTTGACCTTGACTGTCAAGGTCATTTAGGGTCAAACTTAAAATAATCATAATGTTGGATTTGTCATAAGTGTTGTTTTGTCCTAGTATGAATCAAATCCATAAAAATGTGAAAGTTATGACAATTTAGGCAAAATTCAATCATCTGACCTTGATGGTCAAGGTCAGTTTTAGGCCATAGTCATTTTTGAGTTATTCAACATGTTGGTTTTGTCATAATTGTTGTTTTGTCCAAGTATAAATGAAATCCAACCATAAACAACAAAGTTATGGCAAATTAAAGCAAATTTCAATAATTTGACCTTGATTATGAAGGTGATTTTAAGGTCAAGGTCATACCTGAAAGAACCATAATGTCAGATTTGTGTTGTTTTGTCCAAGTATGAATCAAATCCAACAACAAATAACAAGAGTATGGCCAATTTTAGCAAAATTTAATAATTTGACCTTGACGTTTAAGGTCATTTATGAGTCAAGGTCAAGTTCGGTCTGGTCCACGTGAAGATCTTGTCCAAAGGGTTGTTCTATCCAAGTATGAAGACAATCCACAAAATAATAATAAAGTTATAGCCAATTTTAGCAAAATTCAATATTTGACCTTGAAGGTGAAGGTCATTTATGAGTCAAAGTCAAGCTTAGTCTGGTCTACTTGAAGGTCTTATCCAAAGGGTTGTTTTGTCCAAGCATGAAGACCATCAACCTATTTATAATAAAGTTATGGCCAATTTTAACAAAATTCAATATTTTGACCTTGAAGGTGAAAGTCATTTATGAGTCAAGGTCAAGTTTAGTCTAGTCTACTTAAAGGTCTAGTCCAAAGGGTTGTTGTGTCCAAGTATGAAGACACTCCATTAACTTATAAAAATATTATGATCAATGTTAAAGTTTTCGGACAGGAACGGCAACTGCAGCAGCAACGGCAAGGACACTATGACTATAGCGATAACTCAATTTTTTCTTCGAAAAAAAGTTGAGCTAACAAACGATGGACAAGAGTACAACCAGTGATTTACTTGAGCACAAACAGTGATTGACATGAGCATAACCAGTAATGGAAAAGGGCAAAACCAGTGATGGACAAGGGCACAACAAGTGATGCCACAAGAGTACAACCGGTGACGGACAAGATCACAACCAGTGATAGACAATACTACAACCAAAGAAAGACAACACTACAAACAGTGATAGAAATGACAACAAACAGTGATAGACAAAATAACAACCAGTGATAGACAATAGTACAACCAGTGATAGACCTAAGTACAACTAATGATGGACATCAGTATTACATGTAATTAGTGACTGACATCAGTTCATGTTGTTACTTGTCCATCCCATTCTGTCACCATCATAAATGCAAAAGAAGACATAATATCAAACAAAAAGTTTGGGTCAAAAACATTTACCCACTATAACATCAAACTTACATTTATCAAAAATAAATTAACTCTTTGTTTTCGTTATTACAAGGCAGTCTGAAGGACAGCCAAATCCCCTTCCGCAGCGGACATGAATGTGTACTTCTTGACCAGCCATGACCTTGATGTTGTGCCATGCATATTATAAGCACATAGTCTCATGATAGTAATTATTTGTGCCAAGTTAACTAAAATATTCCGTAACATCAAAAAGTTATGGAGAACATTTAACCTTGACCTTGGGGGTAGCAAATTGAATGTTGGGTTCTGCACATCGTGTCATAGTGGGGATCATTTGTGCAAAGTAATTAAGAAACTTTTCGTAAGCCAAGTAAGTAAGTTATAGACCAGACGTGAAATGTGGATATTTGACCTTCA
Source organism: Cyclina sinensis (assembly GCA_012932295.1). NCBI lineage: Eukaryota > Metazoa > Mollusca > Bivalvia > Venerida > Veneridae > Cyclina > Cyclina sinensis. Next base: position 4,738,544 of record JAAONU010000003.1, read on the forward strand.
ACTGTGTACTTGACCTTGTGGGTAGCAACCCAATTATTGCGCTCTGCACATTGTCTCATAGTGGTGATCACTTGTGCCAAGTTTTTTCAAAATTTTTCAGCGGTTTAAAAGTTATGGAGCAGACACGAAATGTAGATTTTTAACACTTGACCTGTAAGTGTGACCATGAACTTGGGGGTAGCAACCCAATTATTGTGCTCTGCACATCGTCTCATAATGGTGACCACTTGTGCCAAGTTATTTCAAAAACTTTTTAGCGGTTTAAAAGTTATGGAGCGGACACGAAATGTAGTCTTTTTAACACTTGACCTTTAAGTGTGACCTTGACCTTGGGGGTAACAACCCAATTATTGTGCTCTGCATATCGTCTCATAATGATGATCACTTGTGCCAATTTATTTCAAAAAATAGTCGGCAGTTTAAAAGTTACGGACGGACTGATGGATGGACGGACTGACAGACGGAGGCCATTCCTATAATCCCCTCCCCGTTTTGCGGAAGGGGATTAATAAGTGTAGGTTTCCTGACTTTATTACAGATAACAAAGAAAGCTTTACATTTTTAAAATAAACACATACACCTTAATTTTATATACTGACAACTATTTTTTTAAGAAGCCCTTATCATTAGCTCTGCTTGTCTCAATTAATTTAAAGTTTCTGTAAAAATGTTTGTTTTATGCAATCTGATTTCATAAGTTAATCTTCACTGAACATTAATATTATTAAACTTTATAAATGCTAAGGCAGACAACAAACACCACAACAGTCAATATTAAAGTTCATTGTTATCTCCCTTGTTCACATTTAACCTTGACAAGTTATTTATAGACAGTTTTAAGGAAGTAAAAATACATATCAAGTAAACATAAAAAAATCGCAACTATTAAATGCAATAGTGGGACTTTAACTATATTATTCTTAGGTATGCGATAAAAACAGTTGAATGTGATACAATATAAACTTGCTTTTATGATAAGCTTCTAAATATTTCAGTTTTGGTTACCCAAGTATGGCAGAGTCAGGACTTACATCAAGTGACTTCAGTGACTCTATATTACTTGGTTCTGCTGAAGACAATGAAATATTCTGTGAACCATGCTTGACCGCAGGACAACATATAGCAGCTCAAAAATATTGCCTGGACTGTAATGAATATCTGTGCAAAATCTGCTCTGACTGTCACCTGCGAACAAGAGCTTCAAGAAATCATCAACTTGTTGATAAGAACAAAGGTGGTAAACTTGTAACTACTATCAAAGATTCCAATGAATGCACTGAGAAGTGTCCAGAACACAAGGGAGAGGTAATCAAGTATTTCTGCCCAGGTCATGATACACTTGGTTGTCATGACTGCATTATTTTGCATCATAGAACATGCGATATTGACTACATACCTAAAATATGTGCAGGTATGGATGATAGTAAAGAATACAAGTGGACATTGCAAAAACTTGACCAAAAACTAAAAGTTCTTGATGAGATTACAAAAACAGCTAAGACAAGAAACCTAGAAACCGATACATGTAATGACAACCTTATCAAAGAAATCAACAACTTTATAAAAGAAATAAATGATCGACTAGACCAGCTGCAGCAGGCACTTCTGAATGAAGCAGACAAAAAGAAAACTGAAGACAAACAAACTATCCAGAGTCTACTTTACAGCTGTGATGCTCTTTCTTCCGACATCAAGAAAGTGAGGTCACTTCTACTGGCTAATAAAACATCAGGCCAGTCTGGACAACTATACATCACACTGAAACAGGCTCAATCCATGCTTAAATGTGACACAGTAAAAAAAGCCGAAGATGGTTTAAAGAAAACCTCTACTCAGTATAAATTTGAACGTAATGATTCCCTGATAGAAATTCTTTCAACACAAGAAATACTGGGGAAGTTTAGTCTGTCTGCTGCCATGAACCCAACTAAGATGAATAAATCTTTTGACAAGTTAATACACTTACAGGATATAAAGGTAAGGACAGAAACAGATGAGCTTTCTTGCTTGATCACAGGATGTTCTGTCTTGTCATATAAGAAACTTGTGCTGGCTGACTTTAATAACAATAAACTGAAAGTTGTTGACATATTAAATAAAACCATCACTGAAGAAAAGGCACTAGACTCAAGACCATTCGCCATAGCAAGGATGCCTGAAGACAAAATAGCTGTTACTATGCCATTCAAAAGAGAGATCCTTATACTAACAACAGCAAGTCAACTGTCAACTGTTTACTCTGCTAAAGTTAAAGGTGAATGTAGAGGAATAACCTTCCATCAAGATCATCTCTATGTGGTTTGTGTAGATCCTCTATGTGTACTTATACTGGATCAGCAAGGTAATGTGAAAAACGAAATATCACTGAACACAAAGAATTTCTCTTATCCACGCTACCTTGTGTTCAGTGAGAACTCTAAGCTCATCTATATCAGTGAACCAGGTAAAGACTGTATAGTCAGTATAACATTACAGGGTGAGGTAATGGATGTATATAAACATGAGGACTTGGTAAAACCATTAGGAATGTTGATGTTAGATGATGGATCAATGCTTGTGTGTTGTACGACTGGCAACATTCATCATATCTCAGGTGACATGAAGCAAGAACAAACAGCTATATCTGGTTTGAATGATCCAGACTCAATATGTTACAATCATCATCTACATGAGATCTACATTGGCAGTCAAGTGAGAGATCATCTCATTGTGCTCTCTCCACAATAATCATTTCATATGATAGAAAACTGACTTGTATTTACATTATTCAATTTCTTCCACATTATAATAAAAAGGGACATAAAAGTATGTGAGATAATCTTAAATGGTATTTGTATATCACTGACTATACTGACTGATTAAAATTAGTCACATGATCACAGTAGATACTCCATTAACCCTTAGTGATTTCATGTTCAATACTACTGACATTTATATAGTTGTGTATCAAACTATTTCAGCTGAACCTTTCACATCTTGTAACTAAAATTGTATCTTAAATAACTTTCTTGTGAATCTACAGGATTCTGACAGAATCCCAAATTTCTATATTTTAATAGATAATTATAATTATGACATGATTTGTTATCATTTGATATACTTACAATTATTGATTATACCTTTGGGATGATTATTAACCAGCAATACAACAGCTTATATTTGGAGTATGCTTGTTAATTATAGTTAAGTCACATGAGACATCCTGTACGAAAATTTTATACAGACTTTGTACAGAATCAGTACTGATTCTGGTAAGAGTCCACACAGAATATCAAAATTCTGTACAAAGTGCACACAGACACAGAATTGGGTTGAAGTCTGTACAGATTTTTTCAAAGAATTCTGTACATAATCTTGCTCAAAACAGAAACAATTATGGGCAAAATAATTTTCAGGCAAAGTTTTCATACTCTAATTTCAAATAACAAGCAGATTTTCTGACTTAGAATTTTGTAAAGCATGCAGATTTTTGTATGGGCAGAATTTTTGTACTTTGCTACCAAGTAGTAGAAATTCAGAGCATTTAGTAATTACCAATTTGACTCAAAATGCACTGCATATTTTGATGTGAAGTTTATTATGGTAAATATCTATGTAAAACAAATACAGATAGAAAACAGAAATGAACTTCATTTATTTTGCATCTAAAATGCACATCTTATTGTACTTACAATATCATAAATTCATATTTTTTCATGAGTGAATAAAAAACAGCAAGATAGTATTTCTTTAAAGAGATTGAACAAATAGTCTTTAAATTATGAGCAATATAATTTTGCATCACAGTGACTTGCTTTGTTTTATACATAAATAACAGAAAGGAACATATTAATTATTCTGTTGTTGTTGTTTATTGGGGTTTAACGCCGATTTCAACATCTAGGCTATATCTCGGCGGTCAGTCCACCTAACCGGTTTTCCTGGATAACTAACCAGTAATTACCAATTTCTCCGCAAGTGACTGACTACTGTTCCCACTTGATCATCAGACACAGTGCCTGAGATCAATTGTCACAGAGAAATTTTGTCTGGCCCAGGGGTCGAACCAGGGACCCATGGATTACTAATCCAGTGCTCTACCTATTGAGCTAAGCAGGCGGGCTAATTATTCTAATATAAAGCTGTCTTTAAACATACCCCAAACTTCGTGCATGATCGAGCATTTACCACATTTAACAATGTGTCATTTTAGCTTCCAAATGCAGAATGCAACAGGACATTCTTGCTGACATATATGTTGTACCTAAACACATATATCACTTAAATGTGTGCCGTGATGTTAATTGAGACCATCATGTAAAATTAAGTTATGTTAAGGAATCCCTCTGAATTGGTTCCACAACTATACATGCAGAGGATTTTTTACTTTGAAGCACCATTTTACATGTATGCTCAAAAGATAATGCAGCAACATATAAAACCATACATTTTCTTAATGAGGCGGGATATAAAGATTTTTTGGAAATGTATAGATATTTTGAAAAATTTCACAAGATGGCCCCTTTATAAGTGACAGCTCAGACATTATAAACTGGATAATCAGAACAGGTTCTAAGTCTTGCTCTATTTTTAAAACTCAACTGAACTAATCTAAATTTTTAACATGGTATTTGGCTGCTTGCACACATATATTTCCTCATCAAAAGACACTGTGAGACACAGATAAGCAATATTTGACACAGGTATGCATTTCATGACTTTAGTTGCCATTACCGGTACAATGTGCTGGACGTATTAAATAAAACCATCACTGAAGAAAAGGCACTAGACTCAAGACCATTCGCCATAGCAAGGATGCCTGAAGACAAAATAGCTGTTACTATGCCATTCAAAAGAGAGATCCTTATACTAACAACAGCAAGTCAACTGTCAACTGTTTACTCTGCTAAAGTTAAAGGTGAATGTAGAGGAATAACCTTCCATCAAGATCATCTCTATGTGGTTTGTGTAGATCCTCTATGTGTACTTATACTGGATCAGCAAGGTAATGTGAAAAACGAAATATCACTGAACACAAAGAATTTCTCTTATCCACGCTACCTTGTGTTCAGTGAGAACTCTAAGCTCATCTATATCAGTGAACCAGGTAAAGACTGTATAGTCAGTATAACATTACAGGGTGAGGTAATGGATGTATATAAACATGAGGACTTGGTAAAACCATTAGGAATGTTGATGTTAGATGATGGATCAATGCTTGTGTGTTGTACGACTGGCAACATTCATCATATCTCAGGTGACATGAAGCAAGAACAAACAGCTATATCTGGTTTGAATGATCCAGACTCAATATGTTACAATCATCATCTACATGAGATCTACATTGGCAGTCAAGTGAGAGATCATCTCATTGTGCTCTCTCCACAATAATCATTTCATATGATAGAAAACTGACTTGTATTTACATTATTCAATTTCTTCCACATTATAATAAAAAGGGACATAAAAGTATGTGAGATAATCTTAAATGGTATTTGTATATCACTGACTATACTGACTGATTAAAATTAGTCACATGATCACAGTAGATACTCCATTAACCCTTAGTGATTTCATGTTCAATACTACTGACATTTATATAGTTGTGTATCAAACTATTTCAGCTGAACCTTTCACATCTTGTAACTAAAATTGTATCTTAAATAACTTTCTTGTGAATCTACAGGATTCTGACAGAATCCCAAATTTCTATATTTTAATAGATAATTATAATTATGACATGATTTGTTATCATTTGATATACTTACAATTATTGATTATACCTTTGGGATGATTATTAACCAGCAATACAACAGCTTATATTTGGAGTATGCTTGTTAATTATAGTTAAGTCACATGAGACATCCTGTACGAAAATTTTATACAGACTTTGTACAGAATCAGTACTGATTCTGGTAAGAGTCCACACAGAATATCAAAATTCTGTACAAAGTGCACACAGACACAGAATTGGGTTGAAGTCTGTACAGATTTTTTCAAAGAATTCTGTACATAATCTTGCTCAAAACAGAAACAATTATGGGCAAAATAATTTTCAGGCAAAGTTTTCATACTCTAATTTCAAATAACAAGCAGATTTTCTGACTTAGAATTTTGTAAAGCATGCAGATTTTTGTATGGGCAGAATTTTTGTACTTTGCTACCAAGTAGTAGAAATTCAGAGCATTTAGTAATTACCAATTTGACTCAAAATGCACTGCATATTTTGATGTGAAGTTTATTATGGTAAATATCTATGTAAAACAAATACAGATAGAAAACAGAAATGAACTTCATTTATTTTGCATCTAAAATGCACATCTTATTGTACTTACAATATCATAAATTCATATTTTTTCATGAGTGAATAAAAAACAGCAAGATAGTATTTCTTTAAAGAGATTGAACAAATAGTATTTAAATTATGAGCAATATAATTTTGCATCACAGTGACTTGCTTTGTTTTATACATAAATAACAGAAAGGAACATATTAATTATTCTGTTGTTGTTGTTTATTGGGGTTTAACGCCGATTTCAACATCTAGGCTATATCTCGGCGGTCAGTCCACCTAACCGGTTTTCCTGGATAACTAACCAGTAATTACCAATTTCTCCGCAAGTGACTGACTACTGTTCCCACTTGATCATCAGACACAGTGCCTGAGATCAATTGTCACAGAGAAATTTTGTCTGGCCCAGGGGTCGAACCAGGGACCCATGGATTACTAATCCAGTGCTCTACCTATTGAGCTAAGCAGGCGGGCTAATTATTCTAATATAAAGCTGTCTTTAAACATACCCCAAACTTCGTGCATGATCGAGCATTTACCACATTTAACAATGTGTCATTTTAGCTTCCAAATGCAGAATGCAACAGGACATTCTTGCTGACATATATGTTGTACCTAAACACATATATCACTTAAATGTGTGCCGTGATGTTAATTGAGACCATCGTGTAAAATTAAGTTATGTTAAGGAATCCCTCTGAATTGGTTCCACAACTATACATGCAGAGGATTTTTTACTTTGAAGCACCATTTTACATGTATGCTCAAAAGATAATGCAGCAACATATAAAACCATACATTTTCTTAATGAGGCGAGATATAAAGATTTTTTGGAAATGTATAGATATTTTGAAAAATTTCACAAGATGGCCCCTTTATAAGTGACAGCTCAGACATTATAAACTGGATAATCAGAACAGGTTCTAAGTCTTGCTCTATTTTTAAAACTCAACTGAACTAATCTAAATTTTTAACATGGTATTTGGCTGCTTGCACACATATATTTCATCATCAAAAGACACTGTGAGACACAGATAAGCAATATTTGACACAGGTATGCATTTCATGACTTTAGTTGCCATTACCGGTACAATGTGCTGGACGTTGAATTCATTGACAGTTGGCTTTAACGGTGACAAAAAGGCTAACAACATGTTAGCAGTATTCTCAAAAAGGAAGAAACACACCTTTCCATAGTGAACACAACTATCTAAATCTTTATAACAAATAGCTGAATTGTCTCTGTTTTTCATTCTTTTATATTGAGTGCCATAAATTATCTGTCCATTGAGTTCTATGCGTGTAAAAAGTTTATATTTGCTCGCAACAGATGCATGGCCAAGAACGGTTTCGCAAGCTTTTACTTCTGGTTGGTTTAATTCTCTATACAAGAGCCCTCCAAGAATATCAATGCCAGGTTCAATTTGCTCCAGTGAACCAGAAATGCAATGGACCAGAACCATTTGAACAGTCTTGGTAGAGTTTCATGCAAGTGTTATGCTATACATTTTTATTAATTTTATTATTCCTTATGTATTTTCTTATTATCTGTTAAAGGAGGAAAAAACCTTTCTCATATCTTTAAAAGGTAAGTGATGTTTTCTATGTTCATTTTGATATTTTTCATTATTGTTACAGTAATATTTTTATTGTTTCATTTTGGTAAATAAGAAGTCTTTGAAATTATGTTTAATCATATTCATGAAAAACTAGAATTATTTTTCATTAAACATAATATCTAAGTAAAAGAGTAGCTTTGAATCTGATAAATTCTATTTATTAGTTTCATTCATTTTGTGACTTACTGAATTTGAAAGAATGATATTATTTTGTGTAACTTTAATAACAATGTTAAAATATAGATATAACCAATCTGTTTCAATTTCAAAGTTAGTAATTATTCAAATGTGTTCTATTACTATATATGTATATTCTATTGATGTTTGATCATTCTGCCTTATACATAGTATAATAAAATTAAATTGCTGTAAAAGAGAAAAAAATCTTTCTTATATCTTTATGTATGTAAAAATTGGGCCCGGGGAGCGGGGGGATGGTGACTGGATGGGGGGGGGGGTGAGTGTGGATGGGGAGTCAAGTACCTATGTACTAAAATTTAAAAAAAAATGCAGAGGGGATGGTCGGGGGGGGAGTACTTACCCATCTCATGTCAGCTAATATTTTATTTCTAGGCTTAAGAAGTTTTTTTCCTATATATAAGTATAAGCAAAATCAAGTGACCCCTGGGGGGGTGGGGCTAACTGTGACCCCAGGGACATGGGTACCAACAATCTTGGCAGGGGTCTTGCTGGTGATCAAGTATTCCAAGTTTGAATGGAATATCTTTGACACTTTTTGAGACATGCACATAAAGAAAAAGGTTAAGTTAAACCAAGAAATTTTAACTTGAAAAAGGGGCATAACGTTGCAAAAATAAATTTGAGTGTTATCTGCCCTTGAGAAATGGTGTTGTCTTTAGTGATACGATTGTAAGCATTACAATTGGAAAGTTTGATGAAGAAACATTAAGAAATGGCATAGTTATAGCCAATGTTAAGTTTTCATGACAAAATCCAAGTACAAAAAGGAGCATAACTCTGTCAATTGTGACCTTGACCTACAGATTTTGGCATCATCACGACCCTGTTGCCGTAAGCAATATAATTTGAAAGTTTGATGTTGAAATGTTAAGAAATGGCAAAGTTATTGCCAACGTTAAGTTTTCATGACAAAATCCAAGTACAAAAAGGGGCATAACTCTGTCAATGTGACCATGACCTAGAAATTTGGGCATCATCCCGACCCTGTTGTCATAAGCAATACAATTTGAAAGTTTGATAAGATAATGTTCAGAAATGGCAAAGTTATATCCAACGTTAAGTTTTTGTGACGGACCGACGGACAAAGTAATCCATATGTATCGCAGTTTCTTCGAAAGGGCGACACAATAATCCCTATGTATCGCAGTTTCTTTGAAAGGGCGACACAAAAAGTGTTTCTTTGCACAGAAAATACTGTACTACTTAGGTCATGTTATCAGTAAAGATGGGGTACAGACAGATGAGAGAAAAGTTGAAAAAATCATGAATCTTACTCCCCCTAAAGATCAAAAAGGGTGTAAAAAGCCTACTCGGACTAACAAATTACTATAAAAAGTTTATATCAGGTTACAGCAAAATTTGTGCACCAATCCTAGAACTCTTAAAGAAAGATGTGAAATTTGTTTGGTCTGAAGATTGTGACAAAGCTCTTGAAACCTTAAAACAAGCTCTCTCATCTGCACCAATCCTCGCCTTTCCTGATATGAATAAACCATTCATTCTTACATGTGAAGCGAGTCGTCTAGGGCTAGGCTATATCTTAGGCCAGGTTGATGAAAATGGCAAAGAAAGAGTAATAAAGTATGGAGGTAGAGCATTGCATGGATCAGGAAAAAACTACTCGGCTTCAGAACTTGAATGTCTTGCTATAGTTTCGGGTGTCAAAACCTACAAATCATATCTTTCAACTGGACTTCCTTTTACTATTTTCACAGACCACAAAGCTTTAAAATGTTTAAACTCATTAACTGTTTCATCAAATGCTAGGTTAGCAAGATGGGCTCTGTTCCTTCAAGGCTTTAAGTACAGAGTTGAATATATAAAAGGAAAACACAATAGTGCGGATGTTCTCTCTAGATTTACAACCGAGACTCAAGCAGAAGTAAAATCTAAAAACAAAAATTCAAATGAAAATTCAAATTCACAAGGGTGTTCAGATCCAATTATTGAAGACATTCATTTACTTGAAACACATACTTCTCAAAATAGTGCTCAAAATAAGAAAAACAAGGTGTCTACTTTATCTGTGTCTGTCAACTCAGTTGAAATAACCAATTCAAGGTCTAGGAAAGAATGGCTTGAGGTCAGTTTTGAATATGTAACAGATAATCCAGTATTGTCTTTAGATGTACAGTCACCAGTCGAAGGAAAAATAGAAAATGATACTGAATTGATCAAGTTGCAGAAAGACTGTCCTGAGTTTAAAGACATGTATCACTACTTTGTCAATGACATTCTTCCAAAGAATAAAAAACAAAGAAATTTTATTCTTCATAATCAAGATCAGTTCTCAATTGTTGATGGCATACTTTTTTATTTGTACCAGCCCAGAGGCAAGAAAAAGCCAACAGATGAAAAAATAATATTTCAAATTGCACTCCCATCTCAATTAAGGTTAAAAGCAATGCAGTCATATCATGATAATAATGGTCATTTTGGGTTGAAGAAGACATTTTCTGCCCTACAAGCTAAATTCTATTGGCGTCAAATGTGTCAAGATATTACAAACTTTGTTAAGTCATGTGACCGTTGCCAAATGGCCAAGAAAAACTCACATCCACACTCTACTCCTTTGAATCCTCTCCCTGTGGTTAAAATCTTTGAAAGAGTTCATATAGATATACTAGGGCCACTGACTAAAACCACTGCTGGTCATGAATACATCTTAGTCTGTGTTGATAGTTTTTCTAGATGGGTTGAGGCATTTCCCCTATTCACTCAGTCAGCAACTGAAATTGCTAGGGTTTTACATGACGAAATCTTTTGTCTTTATGGTGCATGCCTTTCTTTAGTTTCAGACCAAGGTCGAAATTTTCTGTCTAAGTTAATTAATGCACTTTGTGAGGTCTACCAGGTTTCCAGGCACAAAACAGCTAGTTACAATCAGCAGGCCAATGGCTGTGTGGAACGTCAAAATGCAGTAATTGCTCAAACCCTTAGGATGTATGTTAATGAAAAACAAAATGATTGGCATTTAATTCTACCCACAGTCCTTATGTCAATCAGGTCATCTCCAAACACAGAAACGTCTGGTTACTCACCCTTCAAGATGCTTTTTGGCAAAGAAATGCGTCTTCCATTTGACACAGACTTGGTGGTCCAGAAGCCAAAACCTTCATGACTCAGTTGTTGGACAATCTTAAAGCAGTTCATGGTCAAGCCACAGCTAATTCAGAAATTACTCAACACAAAAGCAAACAAAGGCATGACATAAAAGCTAAAGAATCAAACTTTGCACTAACAGAAAAGGTTCTATTAAAGGTTAATAAGCACACAACAGGTCTAACAAATAAGTTGCAAAACAAATGGGAAGGTCCATTTTATATCACACAAAAGGGACCTTATGACACTTATCGCATTGCTAACTGCAAAACACACAAAGTTCGCAAAGGCTTAGTAAAGGCAAAAAATTTGAAGTAGTATTATGACCCATGAAACCATAGGCAGGAGTTTCGTCAGCCAGAACCTGACAATACTGACAATCAAAATAATGGTAATGCAAGTAGCACTCAAAATGATTCCAACTTGGACAATACTTCAAATGATGCTAACTTAAACAAGACCCATAATGATGCTAAGTTAGACAAACACAGTGACAAAGTTATTCCTGATTACAGAGAAACAAAAACTGACAATTCTGACAAAAACAGTGAAAATAAAATTGAGACAAGTGATGATGATGATGATGATGACTGGTTAGATGCCGTTAAAATATTAAAGCAGAAGATATGTGGCAATAAAAAGTACTTCCTTGTACAGTGGGCAGACCCAAATATTAAGCCCTCATGGGAAGCACAAGAAGACTGTAGTGAAATGCTACTCCGTGAATTTTACACAAAACATACCCTTGCTGGTAAAAGGCGAAAAAGGGCTATTAAATACAAGTACTTTGACAAGGCTAAAAACTGAATTTTTACTGCTTAGACTAAGTACAAGAAAAAAAAAAAAAAAAAAAAAGTTAAGAATTATGCTTATGTACATGTACAATTAAAAGTAGCACCACAATTGGGGGCAATACTCTACTTTAACTTAGTCTGTTGTTTTAAACTCCAGGATACTTATTTTTATCTTATTTTATCTCTGAAATTCATTATTTGCAGTGATAGTTTTATAAATAAGATGGTAGACATTGATGCTTATGACCGCTAAAAGGCTTCAATAAGTGCACTTAGTGTTATGCTGCTCAAAATGGCATTCTTGAATCATTACGATAAGCCAATAGACAGTTAAATGTAGGAAAGTCAAATTTTAAGGTCCAGGTCTGATTTTTGAGTGGTGAGTGTGTGATTCTGTATGATAGTATATGATTGTTGTTCTATCCTTTTAATAAAATTCTTCTTCATCAGTCCTGTTTCCTGATAAAAGTGCTAGATTGCAAAATTGAGGCATCATTTTGCAACATCGGCTGACCCACATTCCTTTTGTTTTATTTTAGTTGAATAGGCAAGCATGATGCTAATGATTGCACTTATGGCTCTCTGTACTACCACGGTATCTGGAAAACCTTCCCTCTGAGTTGCAACGACTAAATTATGGTGTTGTGTTCGAACCTACAGCTGAATTACAGCTATCAGAAGAAACGTGGATACATACATTTGAAATTGAATTACCAACCAACCTCAACATGATGGATTTGCCTGTGTGTACTAAGGGTAAACAAACATGTGAGGCTGTGAACAGGGTTTTACTAGAAATAAGCCAAATAAGGCATGAAACAGAACTGATCAGTAACAGTACATTAGAGTCTGTATTCAAGCTAATACCAGAGAGACAACTAAATCAGCAAAGTAGATCAAAACCTGCAATTGTGTCATTCATTGGTGACCTTTCTAAGTCCATTTTTGGTACTGCCACTGTAGAAGATGTCAGATTGCTAGCTAATCAAATTAATGCATTAAATAAGATAATGTCTAAGGTTGTTTCTACGGTTGAACAACATGAAGAAAATCTTGCTTCATATATAAAAACGTCAGATGAAAGAATGTCAAATATAATAAAAGGTGTAGAAGCAAATGAATATGCTATTGAAAATATCCAGACACAATTTAAGAACTCACTAGGCAATATAGAAAAAGTTTTCACAACCACTAGTATATTCATTGCTGAACATATTGAAAAATCTCCTCAAATTGAAAAAAGATTCAATGAAATTTTAGATGGTGTACTTGATCTAGTTAAAGGAAAACTTTCAATCCACTTGATTCCTATTAAAACATTATCCCAAACTGTAAATGATATTCAACAGATACTGAATAGCAAATTCTCAGGTTTCAATCTTGTATTTACAGACATCAATGAAATTTACCAAAATGTGCAGACCATTTATGCTCGTAAAGGTTCAAAGCTATATATTGCTTTAAAATTTCCAATCTTTCCATTTCAAAGACCTTTAACTTTGTTTAAGGTGCATTCATTTCCAGTTCCTGTAAATGACTCCACAAATCATGCAACACAGTTGATGGATTTATCTGAATTCTTGGCTATCACATATGATAAACAATTTTACACAACTTTTAATCAAAATGATCTTATCAACTGTAAAACTACTGGTTCGCAGTTACATTGTAAAATGAACAAGGTTCTCACACCTAGAACAACCAGAAGTTGTATTTTCAGTGTCTTCCAAAATGATAAAACTATGGTAAAACAGTCATGTGATTTCAGGTTCATTGTGAATAATATAAACCCAAACATTATTGTACTATCTAAAACAAGTATCATTGTGTATAAACTAGAAACTTTACACCTACAGTGTAATTCATCAACACATATGGTAACAGGATGTAACTTTTGTACAATTTCAGTTCCATGCCAATGTTCAGTTACTGCTAAGGACATTTATCTCCCACAAAGACTGTCTGATTGTAAAGAAATAACAATTACTTAAACTACATCCTGTGAATTTAGCAGTACTTCAACAATTTTTTAATGATACAGCCTTACAGTCAATAGAAAGTAACACAATTTTTGAAAATCTCTAAAATATTGAAGTACCTAAGTTTGAACTATATAATCACTCAATGAGTCAGATAATAACTGATGACAGAAAATCTCATCTCAATCTTCAGAAAATGGCTAAAGCAACAAAAAATAATGCATTGGCATTTAGGACTTTAACAGAACCTCTTCTGGCAGGTCAAATATCTTTTGAGGATTCTTGGCTAACTACAAAAGATATTTTACTATACTGTACTACTGCTGTAGCAGGATTATGTCTTTTTGCACTTATTTTTGTCTTTCTGAAACTTAGGAAACTTGTGATTATGATAACCTTTTTGAAAAGTACATAACTAAAACAAGTGTCTGCTTCAACAGTTCCATCATTTATCTATAAAAGAAAGCCTGTGAGCACAGAAGCACCCAACCTCTTTGAGTCTTTAACTCTGGAACTGGACCACTATATTTTAGCACTATCCATCTGCAGTTTTCTGTTCTTACTACTTGTTGTTTTATTTCTTCTCAAAAGCAGAAAAGAAAAAATAAACTTGTTATTGAATTGACAAATGGACAGCACTGTGTCAGATTAGCTTTGATCACATTGTCTTTGTGTCCAAACCACTGGCATGCACACTTACCACAGACGCTAGACAATGTATCTATCAGAGGTCTCTGGTCCCCCATTTTGTCCTTTGACTGGGATCATTGTTATTTGATAAACAAATTTACTGACAAATCTCTCAGCATTAAGAAACAACATCATGTTTCTTTATTAGTCTCAAAGAAAGTAAGGAAAATTCTAAGTTCTACCTATTGTGTCTATTTTTATTTTCAACATGGAAATGTACTTATACCAATAACAAACCATTTGCCAGAAATGAGCTAAGTGAGCACCTACAATGGCGCTATACATGGACATCACAAATATGGACTATTAGAATTGCCAAAACTTCCTTATAAATTGATAGACTACTTGATGACTGCATACGTTCATTTATTTGTTGTGTTTTATGTTTGTTGATGTTTGATTACCTGGTATAAAGATATTACTTATTTCCATTAAGGAACCATTAACAAGGTTTAATCTTTAGTACTTAAAATCAAAATCATACCTAACAAATAGTTTGTTGGTATTAAGCGTTTGTTGTATATATTTTCACACCTTTAGGTTCATTGTAAACTTTCATTCACACTTACCAGGGCCATATATCTCACTGTCCTACAATTTTTCACATATAATAACTCCAAATTATAATTTACACTTTACAGGAATAGAGTATTTTCAGGGGGAGGTCGTGTTATGCTATACATTTTTATTAATTTAATTATTGCTTATGTATTTTATTATTATCTGTTTTTGGACTTGACTGATGAATAAATTTTTGGTTTAAATTTGAAACACATTTCAAATCTATTTTTTGTTCGATTTTGGGCAGATTTTTCTCTTCTAATTCTTGTCCACACCAGTATTTTGAGTTAATCTTCTCTTCAAATTCTTGTTAACACCAATATTTTGAGTTAATCTTCTTTATTTTTTTTCTTTTTATTGTGAAGATGATTAAGTCGGTGATATTTTCCAATTACACTGTCTCAAGCCAGTGACATGTAGTTAACATGCAGGCTAGGTGCTGATAACAGACAAAGAAGAATAAGATGTTTGGTTTCTTAACTTCTTTTAAGTCTAATTCTTTTAAAAACTTTAACAATTAAGTAATCCAACTTTGATAGGAATTATGTTAAGTATTTCACAGGTGTTAACAGACAAAGAAGTATAAGATGTTTGGTTTCTTAACTTCTCTTAAGTCTAATTCTTTAAAAAACTTTAACAATTAAGTAATCCAATTTTGATAGGAATTATATAAATTATTTCACAGGTGTTCTAGTCCCAAGCCATCACTTTTTAGCCCCGCCTCTCTAGAAATACAGTTAAACAGTTGGTCAACTAAGGACAACCAATGGACAGTGAGATAACCCCTTAAAAAGATCCCTTTTCCAGCAGGCAGCATCATTCTGCCTTATACATAGTATAATAAAATAAAATTGCTGGAAAAGAGGAAAAAATCTTTCTTGTATCTTTAATAGGTAAGTGATGTTTTCTATGTTCATTTTTTGATATTTTTCATTATTGTTACAGTAATATTTTTATTGTTTTATTTTGGTAAATAAGAAGTCTTTGAAATTATGTTTAATCTTATTCATGAAAAACTAGAATTATTTTTCATTAAACATAATATCTAAGTAAAAGAGTAGCTTTGAATCTGATAAATTCTATTTATTAGTTTCATTCATTTTGTGACTTACTGAATTTGAAAGAATGATATTATATTGTGTAACTTTAATAACAATGTTAAAATATAGATATAACTAATCTGTTTCAATTTCAAAGTTAGTAATTATTCAAATTTGTTCTATTACTATATATGTATATTGTATTGATGTTTGATCATTCTGCCTTATATATAGTATAATAAAATTAAATTGCTGGAAAAGAAAAAAAAATCTTTCTTATATCTTTAATAGGTCATCCCCATTTTTACGTTCTGCAATATGCAATTATTCCCCAAAGCGCAAGCAGAACACAAGGAACATCCCAGGCAAGTTTCATTTATTTTAGCCCTTTGATTTTAGAGGAGATGTCATTTGAATGAAAAGTTGACGACGGCAGGCGGACGGACGACGGACATAGACTGATCAGAAAAGCTCACCATGAGCAATTTGTGCTCAGGTAGCTAAAAATGACAAAGTTATTTTAATTTAAGCAAAATTGAATCACCTGTCAATCAACATGTCAGTTATGTCACAAGTGTTGTTTTGTCCAAGTATAAAACAAACCCAACAACAAATAACAAAGTTATGGCAAATTTTAGCGAAATTCAATTATTTGACCTTGACAGTCAAGGTCATTTTAAGGTCAAGGTCATACATGAAAGAATCATAATGTTGTATTTGTCGTAAGTGTTGTTTTGTCCAAGTATGAATCAAATTCATAAATAATAATAAAGTTATGATAATTGAGCAAAATTCAATAATTTGACCTTGATGGTTATGGTCATTTTAAGGTTAAGGTCACACTTGAATAATTTATAATGTCAGCTTTGTCATAACTGTTGTGTTGTCCAAGTATGGTCAAAATCCAACAACAAATAAAGATATGGTCAGTTTTAGCAAAATTCAATAATTTGACCTTGACTGTTAATATCATTTAAAGGTGAAGGTCATACTTGAAAAAAATCAAAATTTTAGACGTGTCGTAAGTGTTGTTTTGTCCAAGTATGAATCAAATCAATAAATAAATGAGAAAGTTATGACAATTTAAGCAAAACTCAATTATCTGACCCTGATGGTCAAGGTCATTTTTACGTTATGGCCACAACTGAGTTATTTGACACGTCAGTTTTGTCACAATTGTTGTTTTGTCCAAGTATGAATCAAATCCAACCTTAAACCTCAAAGTTATGACAATTTAAGCAAAATTCAATAATCTGACCTTGATGCTCATGGTCATTTTAAGGTTAAAGTTCACACCTGAAAAATATAACAAGTCAGCTTTGTCATAAGTGTTGTTTTTTCCATGTTTGATTCAAATCTAACCATAGATAACAAAGTTATGGCCAGTTTTAGCAAAATTCAATAATTTGACCTTGACTGTCAAGGTCATTTAAGGTCAAACTTAAAATAATCATAATGTTGGATTTGTCATAAGTGTTGTTTTGTCCTAGTATGAATCAAATCCATAAAATATGTGAAACTTATGACAATTTAAGCAAAATTCAATCATCCGACCTTGATGGTCAAGGTCATTTTTAGGCCATAGTCATATCTGAGTTATTCAACATGTCGGTTTTGTCATAATTGTTGTTTTTTCCAAGTATAAATGAAAACCAACCATAAACAACGAAGTTATGTCAAATTGTAGCAAATTTCAATAATTTGACCTTGATTATGAAGCTGATTTTAAGGTCAAGGTCGTACCTCAAAGAATCATAATGCCGGATTTGTCATAAGTGTTGTTTGTCCAAGTATGAATCAAATCCAACAACAAATGAAGTTATGGCCAATTTTAGTAAAATTTAATAATTTGACCTTGAAGATGAAGGTCATTTATGAGTCAAGGTCAAGCTTAGTCTGGTCTACTTGAAGGTCTTATCCATAGGGTTGTTGTGTCCAAGCATAAAGACAATCCACCTTTTAATTATAAAGTTCTGGCCAATTTTAGCAAAATTCCATATTTTGACCTTGAAGGTGAAAGTCATTTAAGAGTCAAGGTCAAGTTTAGTCTAGTCTACTTAAAGGTCTTGTCCAAAGAATTGTTGTGTCCAAGTATGAAGACAATCCATTCACTTATAAAGATATCGTGATCAATGTTAAAGTTTTTGGACGGGAACGGCAAATGCAGCAGCAACGGCAACGACACTATGACTATAGCAATAACTCAATTTTTTCTTCGAAAAAAAGTCGAGCTAACAAACAGTGGACAAGAGTACAACCAGTGATTTACTTGAGCACAAACAGTGATGGACAAGAGCATAACCAGTAATGGAAAAGGGCAAAACCAGTGATGGACATAAGCACAACAAGTGATGCCACAAGAGTATAACTGGTGACAGACAAGATCACAACCAGTGATAGACAATAGTACAACCAAAGAAAGACAACACTACAAACAGTGATAGAAATGACAACAAACAGTGATAGACAAAAGAACAACCAGTGATAGACAAGAGTACAACCAGTGATAGGCAATAGAACAACCAGTGATAAGCAATAGTACAACCAGTGATAAACATGAGTACAACCATTGATGGACAAGATTACAAGTGATGTACTGGACTTAAACCAGTGATAGACAAAAGAGTACAACCAGTGATAGACCTTAGTACAACTAATGATGGACATCAGTATTAACCAGTGACTGACAACAGTTCATGTTGTTACTTGTCCATCCCATTCTGTCACCATCATAAATGCAAAAGAAGACATAATATCAAACAAAAAGTTTGGGTCAAAAACATTTACCCACTATAACATCAAACTGACACTTATCAAAAATAAACTCCTTGTTTTCGTTATTACAAGGCAGTCTGAAGGACAGCTAAATCCCCTTCTGCAGCGGACATGAATGTGTACTTCTTGACCTTTAACCAGCCATGACCTTGATGTTGTGCCATGCATATTATAAGCACATAGTCTCATGATAGTAATTATTTGTGCCAAGTTAACTAAAATCTTCCGTAATGTCAAAAAGTTATGGAGAGCATTTAACCTTGACTTTGGGGGTAACAACCTGGATGTTGGGTTCTGCACATCGTGTCAAACTGGTGATCATTTGTGCAAAGTAATTAAGAAACTTTTCGTAAGCCAAGTTAGTAAGTTATAGACCAGACGTGAAATGTGGATATTTGACCTTTAACTGTGACCTTGGCCTTGTGGGTAGCAACCCAATTATTGCGCTCTGCACATCGTCTCATAATAGTGATCACTTGTGCCAAGTTATTTCAAACTTTTTCAGCGGTTTAAACGTTATGGAGCAGCCACGAAATGTAAACTTTTAACACTTGACCTATAAGTGTGACCTAGACCTTGGGGGTAGCAACCAAATAATTGTGCTCTGCAAATCGTCTTATAATGGTGATCACTTGTGCCAAGTTATTTCAAAAACTTTTTAGCGGTTTAAAAGTTATGGAGCGGACACGAAATGTAGTCTTTTTAACACTTGACCTTTAAGTGTGACCTTGACCTTGGGGGTAGCAACCCAATTATTGTGCTCTGCATATCGTCTCATAATGGTGATCACTTGTGCCAATTTATTTCAAAAAAATTTCAGCAGTTTAAAAGTTATGGAGCGGACACGAAAGTGTTACGGACTGACAGACAGACTGACGGATGGATGGACGGACAGACGGAGGCCATTCCTATAATCCCCTCCCCGTTTTGCGAAAGGGGATTTATGTGTAGGTTTCCTGACTTCATTACAGATAACAAAGAAAGCTTTACATTTTTACAATAAACACATACACCTTAATTTTATACTGACAACTATTTTTTTTTAAGAAGCCCTTAACAATAGCTCTGCTTGTCTCAATTGTTTTAAAGTTTCTGTAAAAATGTTTGTTTTATGCAATCTGATTTCATAAGTTAATTTTCACTGAACATTAATATTATTAAACTTTATAAATGCTAAGGCAGACAACAAACATCACAACAATCAATATTAAAGTTCATTTTTATCTCCCTTGTTCACATTTAATCTTGACAAGTTATTTATAGACAGTTTTATAGAAAGTTCACGAGTTTAGAAGTTGAAATTTTACTTCCTGTTAACCATTCTATTTTCTAGTGTTTAAAAGGTGTAGACAGACTTCTCAGTTGTGACTTTAAGAATTCTACAAGCAAAATAGAAATGAGTGAAGCAGTTTGTTGGTATTGAATACATGATTTTATCATTTAAAAGGATTGTATAATTATTAGATAAGTATGGCAGATTCAAAGCAAACATCAAGTGACATCCGTGATTCCTTATTACTTGGTTCCACTGAAGACACTGGCAATGTCTGCGACCCATGTTTGACCACAGGACAACATCTAGCAGCTCAAAAATATTGCCAGGACTGTAATGAATATCTCTGCAAAATCTGCTCTGACTGTCACCTGCGAACACGAGCTTCAAGAAATCATCAGCTTGTTGATAAGAACAAAGGTGGTAAACTTGCAACTACTACCAACGATTCCAATGAATGCACTGAGAAGTGTCCAGAACACAAGGGAGAGGTAATCAAGTATTTCTGCCCAGGACATGATACACTTGGTTGTCATGACTGCATTATTTTGCATCATAGAACATGTGATATTGACTACATACCTAAAATATGTGCAGGTTTGGATGATAGTAAAGAATACAAGTGGACATTGCAAAAACTTGACCAAAAACTAAAAGTCCTTGATGAGATTACAAAAACAGCTAAGACAAGAAACCTAGAAGTTGATACATGTAATG
Organism: Cyclina sinensis; assembly: GCA_012932295.1. Classification (NCBI taxonomy): domain Eukaryota; kingdom Metazoa; phylum Mollusca; class Bivalvia; order Venerida; family Veneridae; genus Cyclina; species Cyclina sinensis. The sequence goes on from JAAONU010000003.1 coordinate 4,759,566, forward strand.
ACAACCTTATCAAAGAAATCAACAACTTTAGAAAAGAAATAAATGATAGACTAGACCAGCTGCAGCAGACACTTTTGAATGAAGCAGACAAAAAGAAAACTGAAGACAAACAAACTATCCAGAGTTTACTTGACAGCTGTGATGCTCTTTCTTCAGACATCAAGAAAGTGAGGTCACTTCTACTGGCTAATAAAACATCAGGTCAGTCTGGACAACTATACATCACAGTGAAACAGGCTCAATCCATGCTTAAGTGTGACACCGTAAAAAAAGCAGATGATGATTTAAAGAAAACCTCTACTCAGTATAAATTTGAACGTAATGATTGCCTGATAGAAATTCTTTCAACACAAGAAATACTGGGGAAGTTTAGTCTGTCTGCTGTCATGAACCCAACTAAGATGAATAAATCTTTTGACAATTTAATACACTTAGAGGATATAAAGGTAAGGACAGAAACAGATAAGCGTCCTTGCTGGATCACAGGATGTGCTGTCTTGTCATATAAGAAACTTGTGCTGGCTGACTTGAATAACAATAAACTGAAAGTTGTCGACATATTAAATAAAACCATCACTGAAGAAAAGTCACTGGACTCAAGACCATGGGCCATAGCAAGGATGCCTGAAGACAAAATAGCTGTTACTATGCCAGACAAAAGTAAGATCCTTATACTAACAACAGCAAGTCAACTGTCAATTGTTTTCTCTGCTACAGTTAAAGGCAGATGTAGAGGAATAACCTTCCATCAAAATCATCTCTATGTGGTTTGTGTAGACCCTGTATGTGTACTTATACTGGATCAGCAAGGTAATGAGAAAAACAAAATATCACTGAACACTAAGAACCTCTCTAAACCATACTACCTTGTGTTCAGTGAGAACTCTAAGCTCCTCTATATCAGTGACCCAGATAAAGAGTGTGTAGTCAGTATAACATTACAGGGTGAGGTAATGGCTGTATATAAACACAAGGACTTGGTGGCACCATGGGGAATGTTGATGTTAGATGATGGATCAATGCTTGTGTGCTGTGTGTCTGGCAACATTCATCATATCTCAGGTGACATGAAGCAAGGACAGACAGCTATATCTGGTTTAAAGATTACATACTCAATATGTTACAATCATCATCTACATGAGATCTACATTGGCAGTCAAGTGAGTGATGATCTCATTGTGCTCTCTCCACAATAATTATTTCATATGCTGGAAAACTGACTTGTGTTTACATTATTAAATTTCTTGCACATTATAGTAAATAGGGACATAAAAGTATGTGAGATAATCTTATATTGTATATCACTGACTATACTGACTGATTAAAAATGTCACATGATCACATTAGATATTCCATTAACCCAAAATGATTTCATGTCCAATACTACTGACATTTATATAGTTGTGTATCAAACTATTTCAGCTGAACCTTTCACATCTTGTAACTGAAATTGTTTCTTAAATAACTTTCTTGTGAATCTAAAGGATTCTCACAGAATCCCAAATTTCTATATTTTAATAGATAATTATAATTATGGCATGATTTGTTATCATTTGATTTACTTACAATTATTGATTATACCTTTGGGATGATTATTAACCTGCAATACAACAGCTTATATTTAGAGTATGCTTGTTAATTATAGTTAAGTCACATGAGACATCCTGTACGAAAATTTTATACAGACTTTGTACAGAATCAGTACTGATTCTGGTTAGAGTCCATACAGAATATCAAAATTCTGTACAAAGTGCACACAGACACAGAATTGGGTTGAAGTCTGTACAGTTTTTTTCTAAGAATTCTGTACATAACCTTGCTCAAAACAGAAACAATTATGGGCAGAATAATTTTTAGGCAGAGTTTTCATACTCTAATTTCAAATAACAAGCAGATTTTCTGACTTAGAATTTTGTAAAGCATGCAGATTTTTGTATGGGCAGGCTTTTTGTACTTTGCTACCAAGTAGAAGAAATTCAGAGCATTTAGCAATTACCAATTTGACTCAAAATGCACTGCATATTTTGATGTGAAAGTTTATTATGGTAAATATCTATGTAAAACAAATACAGATAGAAAACAGAAATGAACTTCATTTATTTTGCATCTAAAATGCACATCTTATTGTACTTACAATATCATAATTTCATATTTTTTCATGAGTGAATAAAAAACAGCAAGATAGTATTTCTTTAAAGAGATTGAACAAATAGTATTTAAATTATGAGCAATATAGTTTTGCATCACAGTGACTTGCTTTGTTTTATACATAAATAACAGAAAGGAACATACATGTATTAATTATTCTGTTGTTGTTGTTTATTAGGGTTTAACGCCGATTTCAACATCTAGGCTATATCTCGGCGGTCAGTCCACCTAACCGGTTTTCCTGGATAACTAACCAGTAATTACCAATTTCTCCGCAAGTGACTGACTACTGTTCCCACTTGATCTACATGTACTCTGAATCAGCGGTGAGAGACAAATGAACATCAGACACAATGCCTGAGATCAATTGTCACAGAGATATTTTGTCTGGCCCAGGGGTCGAACCAGGGACCCATGGATTACTAATCCAGTGCTCTACCTATTGAGCTAAGCAGGCGGGTTAATTATTCTAATATGAAGCTGTCTTTAAACATACCCCAAACTTCATGCATGATCGAGCATTTACCACATTTAACAGTGTGTCATTTTAGCTTCCAAATGCAGAATGCAACAGGACATTCTTGCTGACATATATATTGTACCTACACACATATATCATTTATATGTTTGCCGTCATGTTAAATTGAGACCATCGTGTAAAATTAAGTTATGTTAAGGAATCAGTCTGAATTGGTTCCACAACTATACATGCAGAGGATTTTTTACTTCGAAGCACCATTTTACATGTACGCTCAAAAGATAATGCAGCAACATATAAAACCATACATTTTCTTAATGAGGCGGGATATAAAGATTTTTTGGAAATGTACAGATATTTTGAAACATTTGACAAGATGGCCCCTTTTTAAGTGACAGCTCAGACATTATAAACTGGATAATCAGAACAGGTTCTAAGTCTTGCTCCATTTTTAAAACTCAACTGAACTAATCTAAATTAAATTTTTAACATGGTATTTGGCTGCTTGCACACATATATTTCATCATCAAAAGACACTGTGAGACACAGATAAGCAATATTTGACACAGGTATGCATTTCATGACTTTAGTTGCCATTACCGGTACAAATTGCTGGACCTTGAATTCATTGACAGTTGGCTTTAATGGCGACAAAAAGGCTAACAACATGTTAGCAGTATTCTCAAAAAGGAAGAAACACACCTTTCCATAGTGAACACAACTATCTAAATCTTTACAACAAATAGTTGAATTGTCTCTGTTTTTCATTCTTTGATATTGAGTGCCATAAATTATCTGTCCATTGAGTTCTATGCGTGTAAAAAGTTTATATTTGCTCGCAACAGATGCATGGCCAAGAACGGTTTCGTAAGCATTTACTTCTGGTTGGTTTAATTCTCTATACAAGAGCCCTCCAAGAATATCAATGCCAGGTTCAATTTGCTCACCTCTTTTCAGTAACTGAGGAAATTCAATGGGTTCACATAGACTTGAAATGTATGAACCAGATGGAATGCAACTATTCCTCAACTCTGGTAGTTTCTGTAAAAATGAAACTCCTTTAATGATTTGCTGGTCGACATTTTGTGTACACCTGATCATTTTTAATAACTTTCCATTCTTAGCTTCAAATGGGAAACAACAGTATGTGTACATGTATAATGGTCCAAAATTTCTAACATTTTCTACAAAATGTAGAAGCTGGTGTACGTTTAGTGTCATAAAGCAAACATCATATAACTCTTCAAATCATTGACAAAATTCTTCAATCATCTTTTCAGCCTTTTTCAGGCCCCTTTCAGTTATACCAGTTTGTAGCAGTATAAAAATGGCTGAAACGAAAAGTGAGTAATGTAGCCAATGCTCATCATCAATCACATCTTTCAGTAATGGTAAACCATAATACATGTACAAAAGGAAATTCTGGAATTCAGATGCTTTCCAGTACTTTAAATCTGTACCAACTGATCGTGGTAGCCTTGAAACATCTAGTGTTGGATGAATTTGTAGAAGACAATTATCAACTATAGATACGTGTCACGAAATACTGAAAGTTCTCTTTGAAAATTCTTTAGAAAACCACAAATTTAAGAGACGCTTTTGTACGCCATGAAGTACACCATGCATATAGTCTATAGTAATTCCTTCAACAAAGTCAAATTTTGGAAATAATGACAGTCAGGACAGACCTTTAATTCCATTGATCTTTTCTCCCTTTTTTCCTGATAGAATTACAGAATCTGCATCTCGAAGAGCTTGCTCTGTGGTTCTTTTAGGCTTTTTTGGGTTTTCAACATTAAAAGGAAATGTGTGTGTGTGACCTTGACCTCTTGAAGCTGTTTTACCTTCTTGAAGGCACTTCCAACAACCAAATGACCCATTAAATTGCACAGAATTGCACAGTAAAGCTCTAGCTGAAAGGTCAGCAGTTGCACCTAATAAATAACCCTTGCAAATAAATGTTCCTCTGTCTGGCAAAAAGCACTCAACACCTTTTCCAAATTCTTCAAGCAATGGTTGAAGGAATGTGTTCATTTCTGGTTTGTCTCCTCCAAACCATAGACCTGACAATATCATGTTTTCAGGAAGATTTCTTAACTTGAAGTCCAGCACATTTATTGATAAGAATACAGGCCAAATCAATTTACTACTTTTGAAAACAGGAGCACCATCTGTGTTCACAAGAAATGAAACATTTTCTGGCTGACTAAGTGGACCGTTGTCCTTACAAATGTTTTGATGTAAAGATCCATCATAAACATCTATAAGTTGTCCCACAGTTTGTTTGGTGAAACGACCTTGAAGTGAAACATAAAATCCTGCATGTAAGAAGAATGATCTTATTTGATTGATTACAGGGACATGGAGAAAATAAGGCAGTTTTCTGTCAGAGAAATCTGTTAAGCATTTATGATTCTGGCATTGTTTTACCTCTTTATTTTCCACAGAATGCTTGCAAACTTGACAGTAGTAATGGTACTGTAGAGGATTTTTTAAACAACTTAAGTAAGATTTGAATGTATGTAAACTGTTGCAAACTTTGTTGTTATCAGGCAAAACATATATGCAAAAAATGTCAAGAAGCTGCTGAATAGCTTCTCCAGTTAGATTATTCTTTCTAAAATATATAGCCATCAACAGCATGAATCCTCCAAGGGTGACGTCATTTCCATTGTACAAGGGGGTGTCATCAGTCTGCTCTGACCCATGAGCTTCTCTTGAATCTTCTTTTGACTGAAAGCAAATGTCATCATCATCTTCTGCATACATTGTTTCTAGTTCATCATTCTCTGTTTGATATTAATTGCAATCATGGCTTGCTACACATTCTAGTTGAGAATCACTGCCTATGCTTCTGTTGTCAAGTTCATCAACAGCACACTGAAAGTAAAAAAGAAATTAAGCAAGTTAAGTAAGTTAATACAAGGAGAAGTCATTCAAGTAAAATTGTTGATGACGCACTACAACAGACACCAGACAGTCAATGATCCCAGTAGCTCAACTTTAAGCACTCTGTGGTCAGGTGAGTTAAAAAGCAACGCAGAATGCCTTATCAAATAGGACTACGGTAACGTTTGCATCGTCTTTTTCTTGCATGCAAATGTAGACTATGGGCAATCTGACCGTAAATAGCAAAAATGTTGGGAAAAAATGTATTATTGTTTGCAGTGTCGAAAATTTGTAAATTTCTGTGGGTCAGGGTAAACACCCCAGGAACCAATCATATCATAGAAAGAGGGGAATTAGCTGTTATATTGTGTAAGCTCCATATTAAGTAATAATTCTGGAGATAATAAAAGTTTCATCCACTATTCACCCTGGATGCAATATTTGATCATTGTTGTTTCCATAATGCAATATATTTCAATATAAATTAAAAAGCTGCTTACGTTACTCTAGTTTACAGATATAACCCTTAAAATGACAAATATTTGTAGGCTTTCAGAAAATTTGGTGTCCCGGGATATGCAGTTTATCACTGTACTTAAGGAAAAGAATTGGGTGCTCTGGCAGGGGTTGATGTATGAGTTTGCTACATAGGAAACACATATATTCATGCTAAATTTATTCCTTATATGGTTAAACTTCAATAAATAGTTTAATCCACAGCAGCTTTCTATAAAATTATTGGGTCCCTGGATGCCCCGAGGTGTTCACACTGACCGCTTATCTGACAGACACTGTGCATCATAGCAGATGAAAATACATCATCTTTTATAATTTTATAAACACATTTACCTGTATTTGCCCGCATGCTGTCGTTCTGTTAGAATTGTTCGGAGATTGAAGTTGAACTGCTAGTCGCTCCGACTCCGAGCTGTGAATATTCTCACGATGTTTTTTTTTCAGCAGGTAGCGTTTTAATTTCTTCACAGTTTCTGTTTTTTGCATAGTTTTACCATACATGTATGCTCCTCTCTTACATTTGTTGCCGTTGTCGGACATAATGAATTTAAAGGCTATCAACTGTTATTTGCAGTAACTTTGCTTTCTGCACAAGTAGTATGCAATCATAAAACTTCGGGTATTTCCGTATGGTTTGTAAAATACACCTTGTACATGTACATACATTGTAGCTCTAGAATACATGTACACCAAAATGCATTGCCTGAGTTATGAGACAGTGTCCGTTCACGATAAAGTAACAAATTATATATATACAGTAAAGTCTCGCTTTGCAACCGACCCTTTTTTGCGGGCAAATCGATATTACGACCGCTTTTTTCCGGTCCCGACTTTTTTGCTATATAATATAATGGTCGTAAGGTCCGATATTACGACCGACCCGCTACTACGTATTACGACCACTTTTTCCGGTCCAAATTCCCATTTAACAATGAAAGTGGGACCCCATAAGACGACCATTAACTGTTTACTAAAATGACATGTGTCACCAATTATCACCACTAAACAACATAATACGACAATTGTCATCAAGGTGTGAACGGTTTGCGGTACAATTTATAAACATTAATATTAATAAACTTTAGGCTATTAGTAATTTAAAGGAAAGTTATTATATACTTCAATGTTTGTATGATTAAAAAGGTACTGATTAATGCAGAACAAAGAAATACGTTATGAAAGACGAAATAGGTTTTAATAATGCCCAATTTCGGATATATACGTTATTACGGCTACGAGTGAAAAACTGTCAAAAATAAATCGTGTACAGTAAGATTTCAGTGTTGCTAATTATGAAAACAGCTTGAAAGAAAAATTGCACAGTACACTTTCGAGTTTTAATTCATTTTATGTCGCACTAACATGAAAATTATGTGAAAAATATCATGTTATTGTAGAAAAAAATTGATGCAATTAGTTAATATTTTTCCATAATTTACTTTTTCAACAAGGTTATTATAGCTAATAATAACCCTTTACAACAGATGAGAAATTGATTGAAGGCTAGCACGGGTCTCGGAATTGAGACCGACTCGATAATAAGACCACTTCTCCCAGGTCCCCAAAGTGGTCTTAATAGCGAGACTTTACTGTATATATCATTTAGTATATCTTGTAATAACAACGATTTTTTTATCAATACAATCTCTATGATTTATGGAAAATTGAAAAGTCAACATTAAATACCTGTTTTAAAACTAAAACACACATGTACATAAGCATTAACTGTACATTTCGCCTTTTTATTAACACTATCAGCTTTGTTTTCAATTTCTCACAAATACATTATGTATTACTTTATTTCTCCTATCCATTCTACTTTTAATTTTCTCGCACTGACATGCACCTGCATAAAATACTAGAGAAGGGTGTCATGCAGTATAAATAGATAGATAGATAGATTAAAATCATAAACAAACAAGATGGCGGACACATTCACTACAGTCTTCACGAATAACTTTTTGAAGCACTGGACATTCGGACCAGCCAAGGCAATAATCTGACTGGACCAAATGACATTTAACTGAACTGAATAATAGCTGTGAACAATGCTATAAGGATGAACAAAACAATAAGACTATGTTTTGAAGAAGAACTTGTCACCACCATTGTTATAAATAATATTAATTATACTTTGAACTTGCTTCATAGCCTAACAATAGTATTGTTTAGTGAAAATAATAGTATTCAAGGCATTTTCCTCTTCTACACCGTTTACAGGCGTTTTCCCCTTAGGAAATTTCCTAAAATCATAGTTTTCCCCTAAAATTCAATTTACATCAAGTTTTTTCTTCCCCTTTTGCAAAAAAAAAAAAAAAAACTGCATTATATTTCCCCAAATTTAAGGGAAGGGCACATTCCCCAACCTGTGAAAAAAGCTCTGGTATAATTGATTCATTTGTACAGGACACTGTAAGTTCAGTTAAAGTTTTAACAGATTTTTATCTCAATTTTTTTTCCCAACTTCTGAAAATGCCATACATGTATATACATGTCACTATTGATTATCCCTGGTATATATTCCATACGACTACATTATGTACCATGGTCGATAAATGAGTGTAATGGAATGGATCGGATGTCAGTTTCCGAAAATGTATACATGCATGTAAAAAAAGAAAAAAACAGGAAACCGAAACAGAGTTATTTCATGAAACAGAATAGTGAAAGAATAGTGTTACTTTCGGCTGGCTTTTATATCTTTACACCAGAAATAGTCAATAATTAAAATAAAATAAAATATCATATTTATCATGAATACTGGAAAGGGAGATTATAGCCTGAGCACCGGTTATGTGTAAACTAAGGACGAATGCGTTATGTTGTAGTTGGGGTTAACGAATCGTTGTTTTATGGAGAATAATGCATTTTTAAGAAACAATTATATTTTATTTTCAAAAACACTTCTTTTTACTTGTTTCTCAACTTTGTTTACTGTATTTAGTAAAAAAAAAAAAAAAAAAAAAAGAACAGCACCAATATTCACTGGACAGTCGGACTACTGATTTGTAATTTTTTACTGGACTGTCAGCCATTTTGGTGGACTGGGCCTTCGGTCCAGCGGCTAAATTCAAAGACTGTCACTGAAGACCTTCAATATTCAAAGAAGGCAGTGGCTACGGTTACGGAACCGTAATCCTAGCCTCCGAGTCTAGGATTACGGAAGTTCCGTAATCCCAGACAAACCCACTGGAAAAAGCTACGGTTATGGATGTTTTTTTTATAGAAGCGTATTTACGAAAGTTAAGTATCAAATAGCATGCCAAATTTAATTTGTATTCATTAAACCAACCATTTTACCAAATTTGCGTTATCAAACTGTCATTTTGTACACCATTTGGATTGTTGTTGTTTCAGAAACGAACTAAAGTTAAATATCCTTGTCATCTTCACATTGTCAATTGAGCGTTCAGTTGTAGTTGGAATAGTAATATCATTTTTTTTTTTGAAAATAAAATGTTGTAATGTAAAATCGTGTAAATCACTTTTACTTGTCATTCTACACCCAGGTCAGACCACGAGGAGGCTCTCAAACTATGGCCCGCCAAAATTTGTATTTTTACAAGAGTTCTTCCATCGAAATTGTTAGCTCTTGGTTTTTGTTACAGACATTTTATTTCATTTTTTTACCTTGTTCTTTTCCTTTCTTTTTGTCATTGTTTTGTGAATTTAACATTGATTTTGTATAATCAGTTTTAAGAATAGAATTATTGTTGTTAAAAGACTATTGCATTATAATTAGTTTGATAACGCAAATTTGGTAAAATGGTTTGTTTAATGAATAAAAATAAATTTGGCATGCTATTTGATATTTAACTTTTGAAAATACGCTTCTTTAAAAAAATTCCGTAACCGTAGCTTTTTCCAGTGAGTTTGTCTAGGATTACGGAACTTCTGTAATCCTAGACTTGGAGGCTAGGATTACGGTTCCGCAACCGTAGCCACTGCCTTCAAAGAAATATCTGAAAATAAATTTTGATTTTAGTGAAGCAAAGTTGAAAGCTATGCGAAGTCTCTATGACTTACAAGATACAATCGCTGTATTACCAACTGGGTCTGGAAAGAGAGTAATATTTCAGGTAACTGACAATTGTTCAAGAAGATATCACTGGAGCTTGAAATTGTATTTCTAGTAATTCAAGAGTCGAAACTGTTAATCTAGCTTCTTTTTCTGTATATAAAAACACAAGGAATGAAACGCCACCTGCTCCGCCCACTAAGAATTTCGGGTCGCATCAGCTAAAATGCGAAAAAGTGCAGATATCTATCAGTCCTGTCACTTAGCAGACACAAAAACTAACCGAAACATTTCGTTAATTGTTGTCAACACGCTACACACTAGTAGAAAACCGCTGCTTTCTATGCATTTCGAACACAATTTGCTTGTCGCGGAAGCCATTGCGTGATGTCATAGAGCGGACTGAAATCTCCAAAATATTTCTTGATCAAAAGCAGTTTTGAACTGGAGAAGCTTTTCTGTTCTATACTTTTATGCATCACAAAAATAATTGTGAAGTACATTTTACCGTTATTCCAGTATAAAAGCATCTTTTTGGTTTGATTTTACATTTATTCTTTGTATCTATTAAATCCAGAAATAGATTTTCCTGGGAAACCGCCACAATTTTTAGGAATTCCGTGACGTCACGCAATGGCTTCGGCGACAAACTGATGTTGTTCGAAAATTCATGAAAACCAGCTGTCTTCTTCGTCTGTGTAGCGTACTGAAAAAATTAAGCGATTTGTTTTAGTTATTTTTAGTGTCTGCTGAGTGACAGAACTGATAGATATCTGCACCTGAGCGCGAGTTAGCAGATGCGACCCGAGTTCTTATTAGGTGGAACAGGCAGCGTTTCATTCCTTGTGTTTTTATATACAGAGTAGAAGCCACAAATACATTTGGAATCTTGAAGGACTAAAAACACAATTTCAAGCTCCTGTGAAGATATATTCATAAACCTGCCAAAGTAACTGCTCTAGAAACTTTCTTACCATGCCCGTATTTTTGTTGGTTTTATTATAATTATTTACATTACTATTATTTTTTTCATATTTACCGAAACTTACCTGTTCACATTGCACCGAGGTCAGAACGTGAACAACGAGTATATAACGAATTCGGTCGACACAAAACACTCCCTACCAAAAAATTCTGTGTGAAAGGTTTTGACAAAAGTGTAACGGTCGAAATGTTGACTAGATGTATTAACAATCGTGGCCCAGTTGTCACAAATATAAGAATATTCCCGATGCGCTGAGTTCGAAACAAGGTGTTGGTGAAGTTGAACGTTGAAGCAAATGAAATAGCCGATCTAGTGTTGGACACGGGGTTTTGGCCACGTGGAGTCACGTGTTCCCCGTGGCAGTCTCGAGCAAACCGCCACAATCATCTTAGCAGACGACGAAACTTAAATGTCGGTCCCAGATTACAGAAGGCATCTTCGTTTTCTCACGAAAACGCATTTGAGGTGCTATATACTGATATAGACTGACGATATGGATTATAAGCACATTAATTTAATGACATGGAACGCCACTGGTATTTTCTCCAGTGCTTCTTATCTATGTGATACACTTGAAAAACGTAATGTAGACATATGTGGTATTTCCGAGCATTGGTTATACAACCACAATTTACACTTTTTGAATGCAATAAACAATAATTATAAATGTCATGCTACAGCAGATTTTGACTTATCTCGCCCGTGCAGACGAAAAGTTGGTAAAGGGGGTGTGGCAATACTGTGGCATAAGAGACTTGATAATTGCATTACACCTTTAGCTATAGACGATGATCATATCATAGGTATTCAGATACAGGTACAACCACAGTTATATGTGTTTTTATTTCAGATCTATTTACCATGTTCTAATCACCCTATACATGTTTTCAGGGATTATATTGATAAACTTTATAACCTGTGGTATATGTATGCTGAAATTGGTATACCCATATTTGTTGGAGACTTTAATACCAATTTGAGCAGTGGCTTAAGTGCTAGAGAACATATTCTAACTGGATTTTTAAATGATACAAATTTGGTCGCAATAGACATTTTAGATAGTTGTCAGGGTGCTAGGGACACGTTTGTTTCATATGATAATTGTCAAGAATCTTTAATTGACCATATTTGCATGCCATTCGAATATGACTATTGCTCCGTAAAGTGTGAAATTATTGATGATGAATGTTTAAACGTCTCCCAGCACAGACCCATTATTTGTTCATTGAAATTTCCTTTAAACCATACTGATGGCATTCGTACGCTTGACAATGACTGTTCGTCTAAAGTTAACTGGAGTAAAGTTACTGCAGAGGATAAGCAACATTATACTACCCAACTAGCAGAGCACGTCGCCTTAGAAGTCTTAAGTTTGGTCCCACCAGATACACACAGCATCGACACGGCATATCAGACTCTCGTAGATAGTATTAGTGTTGCATCGTCATGCCTCCCCGTACCAAAATTTAAACGTCACGTCAAGCCATACTGGAATGAGGAGCTTAACGAACTTCACAAAACAATGGAAAGGAAACGCGCTATGTGGTGTATGGAAGGCCGTCCGCGTAATAATGACAATAATGCTTATCGTGAATATAAAGACGCGAAATGCTTATTTCGACGAGCGCCACTGCCTTCAAAGAAATATCTGAAAATAAATTTTGATTTTAGTGAAGTACAGTTGAAAGCTATGCGAAGTCTTTATGACTTACAAGATACTATCGCTGTATTACAGACTGGGTCTGGAAAGAGAGTAATATTTCAGGTAACTGACAATTGTTCAAGAAGATATCACAGGAGCTTGAAATTGTATTTCTAATAATTCAAGAGTCGAAACTGTTAATCTAGCTTCTTTTTCTGTATATAAAAACACAAGGAATGAAACGCCACCTGCTCCACCCACTAAGAATTGTTGTCAACACGCTACACACTAGTAGAAAACCGCTGCTTTCAATGCATTTCCAACAAAATTTGCTTGTCGCGGAAGCCATTGCGTGATGTCATAGAGCGGACTGTAATCTCCAAAATATTTCTTGATCAAAAGCAGTTTTAAGCTAAGGAAGCTTTTCTGTTCTATACTTTTTTGCATCACAAAAATAATTGTGAAGTACATTTTACCGTTATTCCAGTATAAAAGCATCTTTTTAGTTTGATTTTACATTTATTCTTTGTATCTATTAAATCCAGAAATAGATTTTCCTGGGAAACCGCCACAATTTTTGGGAATTCCGTGACGTCACGCAATGGCTTTGGCGACAAACTGATATTTTTGAAAATGCATGAAAACCAGCTGTTTTCTTCGTCTGTGTAGCGTACTGAAAAAATTAAGCGATTTGTTTTAGTTAGTTTTAGTGTCTGCTGAGTGACAGGACTGATAGATATCTGCACCTGAGCGCAAGTTAGCTGATGCGACCCGAGTTCTTAGTGGGTGGAACAGGCGGCGTTTCATTCCTTGTGTTTTTATATACAGAGTAGAAGCCTCAAATACATTTGGAATCTTGAAGGACTAAAAACTCAATTTCAAGCTCCTGTGAAGATATATTCATAAACCTGCCGAAGTAACTGCTCTAGAAACTTTCTTATCATGCCCGTATTTTTGTTGGTTTTATTATAATTATTTACATTACTATTATTTTCTCATAATTACCGAAACTTACCAAAATACTTAAACAGGGGTTAAACAGTATGTTTTTTATCCAATATTGCAACAAATTTTCGATACTTCATCTGAATCAGTAAACGATTGCAAAACGAATTACTAGTGGCCCAAAGAGAATATTGGTAGGAAAGAAAATAAACAAGAAAGATTCTTAAATACCAAAAAATGACTTAATGCAATATATATGTGCTTTTATTTTAACATATATTTTTCTCACATTCCTTACTCCTCTAACTAAAAATAATTAAAAAAGAGTTTTTTAATGCACCATTTTTATAAATAGAAATAGCACGGTGGATGTAATGTCCATGATGCTACATCAATTGGTACTCCCAACAATCAATTACTGATTATGACTGAGAGGGCGAGGTGAAAATCCCGGGATCCGGGACGCCCGGGATCCTGATCGTATTAAACATATAGGAAAGAAATAAACTGTTTTGGTTTTGATATTTGTCGTAATCTGTGGCAATAAAAAGTTATATTAATTTATTATATTATATATATTGACCATTATTTTGATTTAAAATCAAGATTTAATTATCATTACAGCTATACCAGTTTGCATTTGAATTCAAGTGAACTAACTTGAAATGCAGAAATCACAATTAAGATTATTCAGAGTTAGATAATGATATTAAATGAGTATGCAAAACGGTAATGTAGTTTGAAAACTCAACACCTTAATATAATAGTATCTTAATTGTATTTTTGTAAAACTGTAAAAAAATATCGACAGTCACAATTATTTTAATGTGTCACACAGCCAATTAATTTAAGTGTGCCACTTGTGAAGGTGTCGATGTCGATACTATACATGCATATCTATAACAAAAGGCATGCGCTAATCGATAATTTATCGATGACACCTATGGCAGGTGGTATATTCCCGGTATTACTATATGTTTAATACGATCCCAGATCCCGGCTTTTCTAAAAGCGATCCCGGGATTTTCCCTTCGCCGACTGGGAGGTCGGGAACAAATGTTTAAAAAACTGAGTGTTGTGTTACATATCTTATTATTGCACATTATTTACAACTTTGTTAAAAAATGAAAACAGTATGATGGGATAAATAAGTGTGTGAGTTTAGGCTATCCGTGAAGTTATGAAGGCTTAACTAGACTTGATGAGAGTCTGATAGTACGTGGAATGAAAGAGTTCATGGGATAAGTTGTGCTCTTGAGAATGGTATAAAATAGTTAAGATTTCTTGATGCTATTAAGTGATTACGATCTACTATAACAAGATTGTTTGTGATTATATATAGCATACTTAGTGAGTTGTTTATTCTTCTTTGTTCTACGGTTGACCAATTTGATATTTGAAGCATTGCTGTTTAACTACTTTGATAAGAGATACCATTCATAATATATCTAGCGGCAGCACTTTGTACTCTTTCAAGTTCATATGTGAGATTTTTTGGGGCCAAGGTTACCAAATGGTATTACAATATTGCGTGCGGACATAAGTTTTATGAGCAGTTTCTTTTATTGTTTAATATTATTATTATTATTATTATTATTATTATTATTTTACATTGTATATTTCTTTTTATGAATATATTAGTGCTACTGGCTTTTGATGAGACATCCTCAGTATGTTTTTTTTTCCAATTTAAGTCATCACATATTGTTACACTAAGTATATAGCATTTTTAGTTTGTTTTAATTAAATATCGTGTATCTTATAAGGAAAAATAACTGTTTATTTTTTTTTTCTTTTCAGAGACTTTTATAATTTCACATTATTTATCGGGATTGAATTCCATCGGCTACTTTTGTTCCCATTCTGCTAACTTTACAAGGTCATATTGAAGTCGGCTGATGAACCAATGGTTAAAAAATTATAATGAGATCATCTGCAAAAAGTCGAACTCTACTTTTAACTTAGTTGGGTAGATCATTTATGTAACAGAGAAAAGACAAAGACCCAGCACTGAACCCTGGAGGATACCTGAAGTTACTGGTAAGGATCTGAATGGCAGCCTTCCACTAAAACTGTTTGTGTACGCTTACTCAGAAAATATTGGATCCAAGATATAGCAGATTTGTTAATACCAAATTTCATTGATAATAGCTGATGATCGGTTTTATCAAATGCCTTGCTAAAATCCATAACAAATAAATCTGTTTGTTTTCATGCTTTTAAGTTATCAAATATTTCTTGTGTAAAGGATACTATTTGAGTCTCACAACAGTGTTTTGAACGAAATCCATGTTGGAGTCAAGATAGCTCATAATGTTTGATACCAGTATATGCTCCATGAATTTGGAAGAAATACAAGTCAGTGGGATTAGTCTATAATTACTGGTTTTACACTTAACACTATTTTTTATAAACAGGAGCTACAACAGCTACTTTTTTCCAATCATTTGGTACTTTACCAGCTTTTAGGGATGACTAAAAAACTTTAGTGAGAAATGGGCTATTTCAACATGAAGTTGTTTTAATAATCTAGGATGTAACTGGTCTGGTCTAGATGCCTTGTTTGGATTTAGTTTTTTAGTAATTTTGTAATGCCATGTAGCGAAATGGCAATATCACATATTTTCAAGATGGTTTCCGTTCTTGAATATGTTTAATTCACAATGCTGTTTAAGGCATACAGGTTTGGGTTTTGAGAACACAGATTCAAATTGTTTATACAGCATTGTTGCTTTATCTGCCGGATTTGTGTGCGTTTTACCTTCAGATTTTAGTGGTGCAACACCTTCATTATCAGTTTTCTTATCTTTCGCAAAAGAATAGAGATTTTTGTTTTTACAGTTTTCAGAATCATCAGAAAAAAAACTGATTATGAATATTTCCTATATGACTTTCGTATTTCGTACTGTATATTAGTCTTTAGAATGGTGAGTTTTTGTCTCAGTTTGCTACGATGGTCATTACTCTTTGATTTTTTACATTTAGTGCATAACATCTCTTTTATGGATCCTTTTCATAACTTTTTGGTAACCCAGGACAGATCACAATTTGGTGTTTTGATTTTAGTAGGTTTAAATTGATTTGATAATTCATTTAATTTGCTTTTAAAATTTTCCCGTAAGTTATTTTGATCATGACATGGTAGTTTATTGAATACAGTTTCGTAGCTCTGATTTTAACAAATCCCATTTACTTTTTATACATTTTTGTGTCACCTGCTACAAAGTAGCTGCGACATTTAGGAATCACTTCTCCGTCGTCTGTCTGTCCGTCTGTCCGTCCGTCACAAAACTTGTCCGGACTACTCCTAAGAAACTACTGGTGCAATTTCATCCAAACTTTACAGGAATGATCAGTACCAAGTTTAGTTCTGTATATAGCTGGCATTTTCCAGTTCAATGATTTTTATCAGAGTAATGGCCCTTTAATGATTTTTATTTTTAAAGTTTGTCCGGCCTACTTCTCTTATACTGCTAAAGCAATTTGAATGAAGTGTTACAGGACTGATCGGAACCTCAAGTACTTGCGCATATTAAACGGGTTTTTCAGTTGAATGATTTTTGCCTGAGTTATGGCCCTTGGATAAAAAAGCATTTTAGCCAACAAACTGTCCAAACACCTCTCAATACAACTGCTTATTGGCTATCATCAGGCGACACATGTGATCACTGATCGCCCATGTTATTTCACGTTTAACTTGATGTGATCTTTTATTTTTTATATTTATCTCATGGAATACAATATCATGATATGATGATCCTAAACTTGGTTGGGGTTTGGTGAAATGAACTTGACAGGACTGGTTCGTTTAAAATAAATCAAGTACATTATTTCCTCTTGTAGAGAGCTTAACTGCTTACGACAGTTAAAATACGAATAAAAGTTATGTCTAAAAAAAACACCTCGATATTTTGCACATTTCTGCTTCTTCGAGAATATCATATAGACCCCTATACTTTTAATGACTTTACGATTTTGAATCTGTTCACGGGTAAATTAAATTAGTTTTCTTTTCAAAGTTTAACAAACTTCCAACAGAACACTGAAAGGGACAGGATTTGAAAAGAAAAACTGTCGAATATTGGAATTAAATGGAACCCTGTGCTTCTTGATACAGGTCCTATTGACTTTTTCATAAGATATTTTAAGCTCTAAAATATAACGCCAGTTCTTTACTACTTTCACAATCTGTTTTACATTCGCGATGTGTGACTGCCACCAAAGTCTAGCAAATGTGTAATGTTTGGCCACTTTATACACGAGAAAAGTCGAGGACACTAAAATAGTTGTATAAACAAGTGAGCTGTGGTACACAGAGATAGTTTCTCTGACTTGACAATTATCTGTCAATGTATGAATGCTATGTTGTTAGCTTGTACAATCCCGTCTCACAGTGTCCGGAGCCTGGTCGTTTTATTTCGCTGACATTTGACCCATTCTGTTGTTCAGAAGGCTGACATCGAGCTGACAATAAAGTTGATACTCAGTTTTTCGGTTGAAAATATTTGGACTAGGTGCTATCTAGCACCTTAAGAAATCCTTGACTTTGTATAAAGCATGCCGAGGTTTACATTACATGTACTTATCAGTTTACAAATAATGTCCACTCAACTGGGGATCGCACGTTTGGAAACGAAATGTGCCACGTGACTAATTCCACCAGTAAGATAATGGCCCAATAAGCAAGCAAAACGTCTCAAGCACTCCCGAAAAAGTCTTGAAATATCAAACACAAATAAAAACAAATGAAACTTTTCAAAAATCCCCAAAATATGGTCTTGCTATTCATTTCGTGGAGAAATAAATGCATACCCTTAAAGACTTTAGACTTTGGGTGACCCCAACGTCCATTTTATCTCCGTACATAAACTATCCACATGGTCGGTCACATGAAATTCCCAAGTTACTTAACTACTTATAGATAAAAGCCAAAAAAATTACATACTTGCAAGATATAAGTTTTTTCCTTTTTCTATATCTGTCTCTCTTTTGTTGGAAACATTTGTTGTTTTATAGGGGAAAATATAAAAATGTTTAAAATATTAATTATATCATGTTTTCTGTGTGCATCAGTCAATGCTTTATTTTTGAGAAGAATAGAAAATTTTGACATAAAAAATCCAGGATTTACAACACTTTTTAAATACTCAAGTGTTTCAAACCCGTTGGAGCAATATAATCTTGTTATTTCGACATTTGCCGGACCGAGCCTGTTTGGGGGCGGGGACAACGTTCAGCTCGTGCGAAGGGTGGGCTAGTTTATGAAAAATATTAATGTAATTGTTCCAGAAGTCTTGACGACCAGTGTCACATGGCCAAACGAAATATCTGCTGTACCAGGTTTGTTTCATTCTCGGTTTAAAGAGTTACTTGATTCGTAGAAGTTGGGTTTAACCCTAGTAATGCACACGTGGCCAGTTAGGTTTCTTATGTATATTGACTTATCTTTTTCTCAAGAAACCACCAGTCGAAAGAAATGTTCGATTCATGGAAACTGCCAGTCAAACACTTTTCAATGGCTGACCAAAAATAAAATGGGCAAGTTTCTATATATATTAACGTCTTGAAAAAAAAAATAATATAAAATTGTGTCATTTCAGTGTCTCAAACAAACATTTGACACCGCACGATATATCGTAGAAATGTCTTTCTGCCAGTCAGGCGAATTAAGACTACATTCTCTCGTTGCGTGTGATTTCATCCAACCAGTGGCTACCTAAAACATATGTTAGTAGTCGCCGAGTCATATGAGTTTGACTAATTATTAAATGTAAATACCAATTATTTCGTAATTAAATGACAGGTAATCGTTCGACATGGGGGGCGAAATAGTACAGTTTATCGGCTTTTTCGTTTAATGAGAGTTACCTTTGATTCGTTGTAAATGACGTTGCCGCGCTTTAATTATACCAAGCGCATTTACAAGCAAAACATTTGATTTAGTTTTACGGAAAATTGTATCTTGTTTCGTTTTACAGACGGCGTTTTCTCCGAAAAGATGTTGGCTATACCTGACGGTTTCTTGGTACCTTTCAAAACTAAAGGCGCAATTAAACTTATGGACATTACGAACGGAGCCAATAAAGGCCCGTATACGTTGACCGGAAAGGACTCATCTGGTGATTGGTTTTATCACCTCGTTGAATGGCATGATATCGACGGGGACGGGGACCAAGATATTATAACATGTCCAGCACGGGAACCAACAATCCCAATCTTGTTTGGTAATATATATATTTAATCTGATAGGCATTGCATTTAAAAGAAAACGTAGACTGCTTAAGAAATGTTAGTTTGTATTAATGCGGAAGAAAGTATTTAGTAAAAATTGGTATGCTTGTATAGCAATGCTGATATTTTTATAGACACCACTAGTCTCTGCAGGTAGAGAAGACGAAGATCTTTTGGTTACAACAAATGGTAACAATGGAACACTGCTCGCATACGAAATCCCCGATGATTTCAGGTCTGCATTATTTTTTACCTGTAATCAAAATGCGACAATTCTATGCACGATCACGTTTCGTAATAATCACGCAATCATGCAACTCGATATTTTCCGTGGAAGTAACTCGGAGGCGCTTTTCTTAGAGAAGAAAAAGAAAACGTCATAGTATATTTAGTAAGGAATCACCAAGCTCATAAAATGTATCTAATATCGAAATTGTGTTAACATTTACAACCATTTTAAAGGGAAGTAAGACATGTTTACAGTTCGTTGAATTCAGTCGATTGCGGTTAATTCGCCTTAGGGGGCAGGGGACATAAAAATGAGCAATTTCTAAGGTCCGAGTGGCCGTGAATACCATTCTTATTATTTCGAAACATTCTACACAAGCAACAAACCTGTCACTTTGCATTATTCAAGCATATATAACATACATTTAAGAAAATAACAGTTTCCATTCATTGTTCCTGATAATAAAATCTGATAGCAATATATATTTTCCCCCACCCACCCAAAAATCACAGTGGAAAAAGCTGAATATGGCCAAACTTCATGAAGATGTACAACATTCAAAATAGCCCCAATTTTTTTAAATGTTAATATTTATCTGCAGTACAGTTATTGAAAACTTCAAAAATGCCCAATAAAGTAGCGGTCATACGTTTAGATTTTTCACAAAATAAAATCAAAGTCCCTCGCCGGTTTTGCAGCAGCAGTCAATGTTTACATTTTCAGTTTCCATACCTCCTTTTGAAGAGTCAAAAATGCATACAAAGCTACCAAATGTTAAGTTTCGTGCACAAATCCAGAAATATTGCTCATTTCCTACACACAAATGACAAAGAATTACACTGACAAAACATTCTCAATAATATTCAATACCTTCAAAACACCAAGTCTGTTTTATTAAGAAATTTCACCAGGGCCAAAGTTCGAATATGTCCCCTGCCCCCTTAAGTATTCTAATATGGTCCCTATTATCATATTTGCTGTAAATATTTTGAAATATAGAGTATTCTGAATAAAACGGTAACTTTGAGAATTAAATCCTGTGTTTCCTTTGTTTTTTATCACAGTTGTAGAAAAAGACCTCATTTCAAGGGAAATAACCTGTACAATGGCCATTTCTGCAGAAACACTTATTCCTTTCTATGTGCCAGGAAACTAAATGAATATCTGTTTTCTTGCTTCCACCACAATGTCAAGAATTAAAGCAATTTTGTAGATGATTCTAAGCATTATCAAAAGAAATCATAATCAAACCTTAAGCATGAAACTAATTTTCTGCACAAGATGAATTTTACCTCAAATTAGACTTCAACAATGCCGATATATCATACCAGCTGCATTGCGCACACCTATTGCATGGATATATCATTTTAATGTTATTAATGCATCCGTAACAATTCACTATAAACTAACAGAGGGTCAAAAGTCATATAAGTAAAAAGATTTAAGCGATAAACCATTATGCCTAACGTTGAATCACTGTTTACATTGCCAATATGGAAGGGAGACAAATCCTATAATACCCAACATTTTCTACTCATTTGTATCCACCGTGGCATTCTATATCATACAGCTGCTCTGATTACTAAGTTTTTTCGCAATAAGTGAGTGAATACGGAGTTTTTCATCATGATTAAGAGATAAATTGAAGAGGTAATTGGCCATTACAACCGTTTCAAGTAAGAACAGAAGAAAAACTGTTATTTTTAGGATATTTATATGAAAAATGATCATGGAAAGGCATTTTATAAGAGATCTCAGTCCTTATGGCATAAATGTACTCAACAGTACATTAAAATGTCTATTCGCGAAATCCTATAGCTACAAAATGGAGAAATTTGCAATTCCATGATGTTTGCGAATCGGACAAATTTTGCAGACTTTCAGTTTATTTATTACCTCCCTTGACTTAAAAGGCTGTATAATTTAAACAAATTGATTAACCCTACTGTTTAATTTCCAAAATAAATAACATTGGTGTCAGAAAAGTTTCTGAGCAAAAACTGGTAAATTCCGATACATTTCAAAAAATGAAAATTTTCCTTAAGGGGGTAGGGGACATAAAAATGAGCAATTTCTAAGGTCCGAGTGGCCGTGAATACCATTCTTATTATTTCGAAACATTCTACACAAGCAACAAAACTGTCACTTTGCATTATTCAAGCATATATAACATACATTTAAGAAAATAACAGTTTCCATTCATTGTTCCTGATAATAAAATCTGATAGCAATATATATTTTCCCCCACCCACCCAAAATCACAGTGGAAAAAGCTGAATATGGCCAAACTTCATGAAGATGTACAACATTCAAAATAGCCCCAATTTTTTTAAATGTTAATATTTATCTGCAGTACAGTTATTGAAAACTTCAAAAATGCCCAATAAAGTAGCGGTCATACGTTTGGATTTTTCACAAAATAAAATCAAAGTCCCTCGCCGGTTTTGCAGCAGCAGTCAATGTTTACATTTTCAGTTTCCATACCTCCTTCTGAAGAGTCAAAAATGCATACAAAGCTACCAAATGTTTAGTTTCGTGCACAAATCCAGAAATATTGCTCATTTCCTACACACAAATGACAAAGAATTACACTGACGAACCATTCTCAATAATATTCAATACCTTCAAAACACCAAGTCTGTTTTATTAAGAAATTTCACCAGGGCCAAAGTTCGAATATGTCCCCTGCCCCTTTAGACATTTCATTCTGATTTTAGATAGATAGATACTTTTATTTCCTCCACGTGGGAGAGCATAATATATCTACAATATGTGATACATTTTATACAGAAATATACAGAGAGCAAATATTTTACAATAATTACGTTATTTAGCAACAGTTATAATGCATTATGAAATGAAAAATGACACTATTGAAGAACTTAAAATAAGAACATCACATTTTTTTAACAACCATGTTATAATAAGAACATGATCTTACAAAATTAAAATAAGCAAAATCATGTTATAATCAAATGCCCTATTGTAACATCTGTTTTTATCATCATGTATTACTAAACTGTACGTGCTTTGTTATAAAATATACGTGTATCATGGTTATGTGTAATAATGTAGCAATAATCTCGCCGTCATCCCTTAAACACAATCGACTATAACAGTTTAAAAGAGCAGAACACATGGGTTTCAAAGATGGTTGTTCAACAAATAGCTTCCATATAAGACAAGGTTAATCAACCCTGAATAGCTCCATCTACAATACGTTCAGCATTAGTTTTACGAATGATATAATGGTAGCTGTGAACACTTGTCTTGACACTCCAAACACCTTTTGACGGAAAACGATTTAAACAAATATATTTTGTCTTTTACAGAACTGGTAAATTTATAAAGCATACGATAGATGTTGGTTTCAAGCCAAGACACTCGGGAATCGGTAAAGGGGCACCAGGAAGTGCAATTGCGGTGTACCCTAGAGTAAATAATTCTAGGTAGGAAGCTATGTTACTAGAAGCCCTAGAAAGACACTAGGTGTCATGTCACACAATTGAGATTCTTTTTCGAAAGTGGTAAAACTGAGTACAGCCGGATGGGGATTCAGAATACATTTCATCATAATCAAGTGTTCTGATTCAGTTCCTGAATTAATTTCATTGCAGATGCTTTGTCAGTATTCTTTCTTGTTGCCAAGACGACTATCCGTGCTTTCTCCATAAACAATTTTAAATCATTTAGAATTTATTTCTCAATTTCTTCTGTATGGGCTTTCCTAAGATCAGACAGACATAACCTAATCAATACCTCACATTTCACTGAACGGTTTTCTTTCGCAAAAGAGGTCTAAGTTTGAAATTACAAGAGCCATGTTACACATGGTTAATCCCCCCGCCGGGAAGAAGCTACCTGAAGGTGGTTCTTTCAAACACTCAATGTAATAATGTTTGAAGAAAATCCCACAAAAAATAGGCAAGGTAGAGTTATTGTTCTTGCAAACTGCATTTCCTATTAATGTTCTATGTCAGTGTATTAAGTTTGAAGAAAATCGCTCAAGCACTTTTGGAGTTATGCTTCGGACAAAGTTTTTCAATTAAATCTGATAAAGGGGAATAATATTAAAAGTAGGCAAGGTAGAGTTATTATTCTTTCACACTGCACCTCCTCCAAATGTGTTCTTTCAGAATATGAAGTTTGAAGAAAATCACTCAAGTACTTTTGGAGTTATGCTCCGGACAAAACTGGAACGGACAGATGCACGGACGGACAGAGACCATTTCTAATATCCCCTCCGCCTTTGGCGGGGGGATAATAAGTTCAAAAATTCAAGAATTAAATATGCATGTATATGCTGGGATTTTTAAAATGTAAACAAGTAAATCGGATAAAAAGGAATAACTCTAAAAATAGGCAAGGTAGAGTTATTGGACTTGCACACTGCACTACCTACCAATGTGCTCTGTCAGTGTATGAAATTTGAATAAAATCTCTCAAGTAGTTTTGGAGTTATGCTCCGGACAAAATTAATCAAGTAATTCTGATAAAGGGAAATAACTCTAAAAATAGGCAAGGTAGAGTTATTGTTCTTGCACACTGCACTACCTACCAATGTGCTCTGTCAGTGTATGAAGTTTGAATAAAATCTCTCAAGTAGTTTTAGAGTTATGCTCCGGACAAAATTTATCAAGTAATTCTGATAAAGGGGAGTTACTCTAAAAATAGGCAAGGTAGAGTTATTGCACTTGCACACTGCACTCCCTACCAATGTGCTCTGTCAGTGTATGAAGTTTGAATAAAATCCCTCTAGTAGTTTTGGAGTTATGCTCCGGACAAAATTTATCAAGTAATTCTGATAAAGGGGAATAACTCTAAAAATAGGCAAGGTAGAGTTATTGTTCTTGCACAATGAACTACCTACCAATGTGCTCTGTCAGTGTATGAAGTTTGAATAAAATCTCTCCAGTAGTTTTAGAGTTAGGCTCCGGACAAAATTTATCAAGTAAATTTGATAAAGCGGAATAACTCTAAAAAAGGGCAAGGTAGAGTTATTGCACTTGCACACTGCACTACCTACCAATGTGCTCTGTCAGTGTATGAAGTTTGGATAAAATCCCTTAAGTAGTTTTGGAGTTATGCTCCGGACAAAATTGTTTCGGACGGACGGACGCACAGACGCACGAAGGGCATTTCTAATATCCCCTCCGCCTTTGGCGGGAGGATTAAAAAATACTAAATAACTGCAGACTTTTGTCATTCACAGAATAAAGCCGACGATACTTCTGTCGGGAGATGATGACGGACGGGCTTACAGTTACGAGGCGAAGTCACAAGACCCTGCAGACTGGTCGTATACGAAAACAACATTCTGCGACGCCGGTTCCGGTACCGTAGGAGAGTTGTCTGCCGCTGACGTAAATAATGACGGGTACATCGACGTTTTTGTGCCGTCTTACAGTCGAGATGAAGTCATAGTTTATACTTACGCACCAGCGCTCGGCGACCAGATGATAGTTGTTGGATAACTTGCATCATTAGAAAGCTTGGTTTTGTTTGTTTGTTTGTTTTTTCTTCTTTTTTTAGGGGGTGGGGGTAGTTGTTTTTTTTTTCTCGTTAACAAAACAATCTCCATGATTTTCATATACAATTTTTATTAATGTTTGAACACAGTTGTATTTATATTCCGTACAGAGACTTAAGAATTATTTAAAGTTATTTTTAAGCAATGTTATTGTTTTAAATCTTGTTGAATTGTCACGCGCAATATATGTGAATCGGCCAGTTACTATAGTTCTTTGTAAAAGTTCGTGACAGTAATGCTGTTTTTTTTTGGTTTTTTGTTTTTGTTGTTGTTTTTTTGCTCTATCCGGCAACACCTAAACACAACGTAAATTATCAAGAATCATGAAGAAGGATACTTTTTACCACAAACGAGAGCAAAGAATACTGACTGCCAATATTTAAACATTACCTAAGAGAGTAAAATTTCATCGTCCGATCAGTCATATCCAAGCATGTATAACTAAAAAGAACAGTTTTTTGGGGGGCTAAGTAAAATTTTCAGTACTAAGGCTTGAACCCCGTTGCGGGATTAATCCTAGTTGTTCTAGACAGACCAAAGTCTCTACATCTTTATCATATCTGTGTAGAATTAACTCTTACATAGTTACTGATTACAGTTTCTTTCTTGCCAAAATCTAATAAGAATTCAGAAGCAGACAAAAAATATGTATATATAAGTTCTATCAGTTCAGCTGTTGAAAAATAATTCAACTGAAATTTAAACTTCAACCATTTCATCGGTAGCTATGTTGTACCACAGGAGCTCGAAATTGTATATTTTTCAATCAATAAAGAGTCCAAAACTGTATGCCTAGCTCCTTTCCTATATAAAAAACACAGACACTTGTTTAGAAGCGAATATAAGGCATTTATGAATGGCCATTCTCCAGTATATAGTATTATATTACAAGATAACCAACTTCAAAATGTAAACAAACAAAACCGAAGCACATTTAAAGACATGCAGCTGATTACAGTAATTGAATTTAGTATCCATCATAAAAATTTGCAATATGATCAAGTAAATTTATAAGAAAAGTAGGCCTCTTTGCTTGATGGCTAGTTCAATGCACACTACATTTATCCTTAAAAACCAAATTAACATAATGAGACATTGTGGTTAAAGATATGTACCGAGTAAGGGGTATTTCCGATGAAAGTAAAAAAATATTGATCAAATCAGAACCAATTTTATCATTTCTTAAAATTATGGTTTAATGAATTATTATAGGTCAGTTGTCTTCAAGACTGTGTCAATAATAGGACATATCTTTCAATAGAAAATCATAAAAGTTTTTATAACAAAAACGTTAGATAATTTTAGTTAAAAGAATTAAATTACATCTTTTACATAAGGAAAAGGCAAAACATGTTTGTACTGTGTGATATACAGTATATAAAAACTTCATGTAATATTGTTTCTCCATTTTGTCACAGCAGATATACCTGCATGTATAGCTACACTTTGACTATTCCTGTCAGTCAGTAAACATTTCATCTTAACGTAAGTCAAGTGCAATTAATCAGTTGTTAATAAGAGGGCCATGCTGATCATAAATTGTTCACCTGACTAAAACTTCTAAAAACAACAAGTGCAGTGATGGATTTATTATCAGAACTAGAGGGCCATCATGTAAACTGCTAAATGATGGATTTATTATTAAAATGAAAGAAGTAATTACAAAATTCTGCATGCCAATATTAAAGTTTCAGACTATTTTGTTACTGAAAAAAGATTTTAAAAGGTTTCCATAATTATGTCTGTAATTTTTAGGTTAATCATGTGAACTCCTTTTGGGACAGAATGTTCTCAGGGACATAATTTGAACAATCTTGGTAGAGGTGCATTCCAAAAGCCATACTACATTCAAAATTTCATGGGACTCACTGTTATGTCCTGTTTAAAAGAGGCACATGGTAGAAAATTTTGAATACATGCAATGACTTTAGATATTTAAATCACACCCGTAAGGGCCTATGTTTACTTTTTTCACTCCTGTTTCGCATTTGATTTAGGGGCACGTGCTTATGTGCATTAAACATAGCTGTACTTGTACCAGCATTATTTTTATTGATAATACTGTGCTGTCCAATTATTATAGCTGTAGTCGAAGGGCCATACTGGGCTACTGTAGGATTACAGTTCAAACCATTTCGGACACCCCTTTGTTGACAAAAGAAATTTTCAATCAAGTCTGAATTCATGTAAACAGGATTAATAGAGTTTCCATTCTTCACATGAATATTACACAAAGATAAAAAACCTAATATTGATGAAGTGAGGTCATCTCTTGTCTCCACTGTCATCAAATATTTTTTACTGTGTATGTCTTAGAACTTACAATTTCTGATTCCCATAGGTGAAAAAAATCCAAAATCTCATGCAGTTTACTTATTGTGTCATCTGATAAATCTGAAATTGGTCTGTTTCTGTCACAAAACACATTGATGAGGTCAGATGTTTTCTCCAACAGAGATACCGTTGAAGATAATCTTTCAGGTTCTTTTAGTGTCATCTGGTAAGATTTCATTAAATAAAGCATATTTTTGTCAAGAACATCAATTGCAAGATGATTAAGCATCTTTGAAGCAGGTGTCATATCTATGTGTTCATCTGTAAGTTTATAATGAAGCGCAAAACCATGCTGAAAGTTGAAATTAAATGCCTTCGTCCAATGGTCCCAGAGTATTGGAGTGCCTTTCATATCAAGGTATCTACCAGCCGTTGTTTTATTCTCACCAGAGCTTGATTCAATATTGTTTCTATTTTTTAAGACATGCATAATGTCTTGAATAGCACATATAAAGTGTCTATGAAAATAAATATCAGGAAACACAAAATTTGATTCTCTTGGATTGACCATCAGCATATTTAAAAAGGCTCTGTTTGTTGATGCTCCATCAAGCATAACATAATCAGTAGTAAAACCAAACTCATCAAGTTTATCCACACATTCCCAGAATGTTGTGTAAAGCTCATGGGCCTTTGCGTTGCAAGAAGCGAAGTAAACAACAGGCCATCTGCAACAAAAAGATAATATTAAGAAGATATCTTTCAAATATTACTAATAGAATTTTTGCAGCAGTTTTAAATTTTCTGT
The DNA here is from genome assembly GCA_012932295.1 of Cyclina sinensis. Taxonomy (NCBI): domain Eukaryota; kingdom Metazoa; phylum Mollusca; class Bivalvia; order Venerida; family Veneridae; genus Cyclina; species Cyclina sinensis. Next base: position 4,788,259 of record JAAONU010000003.1, read on the forward strand.
GATGAACATATGATTATTTAAAAATGAAGCAGAAGAAAAGGCCTTCTCCTAGTGTTGCACCTGTTCATCTCATTGATGCTGAGCTTAATTGACAGTGAGGGGGGGGGGGGGGCTGCATTACACTGCAAAAAAATGAAATATAAAAAAATAATGAATCTTCAGTTCTTTATTGAGGGATCCTGAAACATATTTTTTGGTCTTAGGGTAAATTTTGTGGAAATAAAAAATGAAAACAGTTACAAAGCAGCCAGGATAAATATTATCATAATTCACCTTTCCTTTTAGCTAAAGTGTAAGTAATATATTTCTTAAAATTGAGGTATTGTTTGTCACTTTACCTGAAACCAGTGAATCTATGGAAGACATACTGTAATATATGTGTTGCCAGCTGAATGTTTTTCCTTCCATCAGCAAGAATCTTGATATTGTTATTTGTCTCACCCATGTCTGTCATACTAACAATATCCCAGCTGTCTCCAGTTTTAGAAATGACAAGATCATCTTGAATGGCCATTTCATCTATCAAAATCCCACCATGCATACCAAAATCTGATACATCTCTTCTGGCAGCTTCATTTCTCATCCATTCAAGATATGCATTGTTGAAACCAGGTTTTTGTTTGAAGAAGTTTTTATAATACTGAAGTGTCCTTCGAGATGGCAAGACTAAAAGTCCTGACTCTTGCAAACACTTGTATGCTGCTGGGGACCTTATCAAAATGCCTAAGCAGACCCTTATAACTTTTGGGTCCCAGCGTCTCTGACGGGCATCAATTGCATTATTGCAGTTTCTCAGCTGAGATTCTAATAAAACTTTAAAGTCACCTGCTGAACCATCAGTCAGTATCTCTTTTAACAATGTTTCCATGTCATTGTGGGATTCTTTGGTTAAAATTATTCAGTTGGATTCTGATTGGGTTTCTGCATCTTGATTTATGTTACTTGTGCATAACTTTACTGGTTCTTCCTCAGTTTTTTTGTGTTTAATTTCTTCATGTGGAACTTCTGAGCCTAATCTTTTCTTAAATCTATTATAGGAATCAAGACAAGTCTTGCATCTATCAGTCTTTACAAAATAAGGGAGCGGAGCATTCTTTTGCATGCCTTTGATCGAGCTATTCTTTTTGTAGAATTTTCATCATGAATTGTAGAAAGAATTTCTTTCTGGAATGTTTTAGGTATTTCTCTCTCATAAGAGACACCACTGCAAAGTCTCAGATTTTGCAAAGCAAGGATTATACCATCAATACTTTGCTGAGTAAGTGGCAGTGCATATTCCAGAGTAACTATATGTTTGTCCACACAAATGGTTGTAAGTGAATTGGTCAAGGTTATAGTGCTTTTAAGCTGGTTACCATTAACAATGTTGTGCAATGGAAATTCAAATTTTAATATTGTCTGTGTTCTTTCTTTTAGAGAGCAGTATGAAGGAAGTCTTAGAATATAAGTATTCACTTTTCTTGAGCTGAGATTATCATACACAATATATCTTTCTCCATTCTTACAACAAACAGATGGCTGTACTCCAAACAAACGGCAAACAACTTTCCCTATGGCATCTTTATTAGGGATAGGTGACAATGTACAACAGACGTCATATAACTCATCAATGGTTGTAGTACTTCCTTGGCATACTTCAAAATGTATCCCCAACCTGTCAATAAATGAAATAAGTAGTTATATTTTGAAACTAGATGGGTGTTCAGTGGAACACTTGTGTCGCCCTTGGGTACTCTGTTAGAATAACTAAAAAAGGTAAACAAGAGCCTGCTGGAAAAGACAGCATGCTAGTCAAAGTACAACAATACCTGTCCACAGACAGCATGCTCCACTTTTCTCAGTGCTGGATAATTAATTATAAGCCAAGTTAAACAAGAGGCCCAAGTGAAAAAAAATTGACTGGGGCAGGGCAAGTACCTAGTCATACAAGATGAAAAAAATTGGGGTCAAGTAGTTATGTATTTAAAAAAAAAAGATTAGGCCCCGATAGTGGGGTCTGTGTGTGTGTGTGGGTGGGGGTGAAGGGAAGTGAAGTACCTATGTATTTAAAAAAAAATTGGGATGGTAGGGCGGGTTGAGGGTGGATGGGGAGTCAAGTACCTATGTATTAAAATTTAAAAAAAAGGCCCGGGGGGTAACTGGTTGGGAGGGGTGGGTTTGAGGGTGGTTGGGGAGTCAAGTACCTATGCATTAAAAAAAAATAAAAAATAAAAAATTGGGCCCGGGGGTAAATAAAATCGGGGGGGGGGGGGGGGGGGGGGGGGGGGGTCCCCGTGCAGAGGGAATGGTGGAGGGGGGGGGGAGTACTTACCAATCTCATGTCAGTTAATTTTATTTCTAGGCTTAAGAAGTTTTTTTCCTACAAATATATGTATAAGCAAAATCAAGTGATCCCTGGGGGGTGGGGCTAACTGTGACCCCAGGAACATGGGTACCAACAATCTTTGCAGTGGTCTTGCTGGTTATCAAGTATTCCAAGTTTGAATGGAATATCCTTGACACTTTTTGAGACATGGACATAAAGAAAAAGGTTAAGAAATTTTAACTTGAAAAAGGGGCATAACATTGCAAAAATAAATTTGAGGGTTATCTGCCCTTGAGAAATGGTGTTGTCTTAAGTGATACAATTGTTAGCATTACAACTGGAAAGTTTGATGAAGAAACATTAAGAAATAGCATAGTAATAGCCAATGTTAACTTTTCATGACAAAATCCAAGTACAAAAAGGGGCATAACTCTGTCAATTGTGACCTTGACCTACACATTTTGGCATCATCACGACCCTGTTGTCGTAAGCAATATAATTTGAAAGTTTGATGTTGAAATGTTAAGAAATGGCAAAGTTATTCCCAACGTTAAGTTTTCATGACAAAATCCATGTATAAAAAGGGGCATAACTCTGTCAAATGTGACCTTGACCTAAAAATTTTGGCATCAGCCCGACCCTGTTGTCATGAGCAATACAATTTGAAAGTTTGATAAGATAATGTTTAGAAATGGCAAAGTTATAGCCAATGTTAAGTTTTCGTGACGGACCGACGGACCGCCAGACGAAGCGATCCCTATGTATCGCCTTTTTTTCGAAAGGGCGACACAATAAACTGTCTAAGCTTTTTCCTGACACACTCTTGTTACTAAAAAATCTTCAGAAAGAAACACTTTGCAAAGCAGGAACAATGCCATGACAGCTGAATAAAAGTATGCAGTTATACCACCTGACATATGTAAACAAAGATCAAATAAAAGTTATTACAAGTATTCAGTTACTGATTTGATAACTGATGGTAGACATGACAAGAAAATATATTCGCCTTTTTTCATTATAGTGAGGTCGGGGGTTTAGGGGTGTACAAGACCTGATTTTGCTGCTGCCCTCCACCATGCATCCTATAAATATGAATAACAGTTTCTCCACCACCCTGGGGCATCATTGTTAACAACCATTCATTGTGAGATACTGTTTGTTTCCTATGTACCTGGTTCTTCAACTGACTTTGTACAGGATGATAAACTTAAGATCTAAAAAAAATAATGCATTAAATAATATTTCTGAAAAGCAAAATGGTTTGAAACTCAAGCAAACTATTTTCAAACCACAATCTCTTTCAACATCAAAAGCTAAGTTTAACAACATAATATTATGTACTCTTACTTTTCACATTTTTCTTCTTTGCCTCCTTTTCTGTCACTTCCCCCACTTTTTTCTTTCCTTTCTGCTTCTCATCTTCATCATCTGTTGATACCTCAGCTTTCTCATGATTTTCAAATACTGAAGGGTCAAACTTGATTCTCTCTTCTGAAAAGGTAAAATTGTTCACTTTCCAACTGGTTTCATCCTCACAACAAAAGATTACATTCTTTTAAAAGACATCTGTTGGAAAGAAAAAAGAGTTGTTTGTTTACAGATGGTTTTAAGTACAGTTACCAAGAGCTGCTATCTCCTGATGACTTTTTTGTCTCTCCCTTAATAACATGAAGTAAAAACATTGCAAGGCATCAAAATCAGATCTGCCATTTTCTGGTAATAGTCACCTTCATCTTATTCCCAATAATCCCAGGCAAATTCCCAAGCTTTGTACATGTATATATGGAAGGTACCAACACAGTAAGTTTCATTGCAAAAGGCCATTGCAAACTCAAGTCATTAAGTGGAAACTCTTTTTTATGCTTGGTAACAATGACCTTGCCCTTAGTAATCCAAAATTAAATCCCCTAAAAATGTTTCTAAGACAGATAGTAACAAAGAAAATTTCACTGCAATAGGAAGATGAAATGTTACTGTGAATATTTTATCTATGTTTATGTGACATTACATTTCCTGACCAAAAGAAATTCAGTAAAGTTATTAGTGGTACTTCACTGTATCTCACTGGTGACCTTGACCCTCAAGACCCCAAAAGCTATAAAAAGCTTTTATACCATCTACCTATTCACCAACTTAACTATAACCTCAATAAGGACTACCAAGCTAATGTTATTGAGTAGAAACTTTGTTTCCTTGAAGTAATTTGGTGACTCCAATCTTGAACTTACCAACCCAAAAGCAAATAAAGTCTGTGTCCTCAAACTACCTGCCTATTCATCAATTTTCACCTCAGTATCTTTTTCCAAACTCAAATTATTCAAAAGAAACACAATTTTCCACTGATCTAAGCTATTGACCTTGACCTTGAACTTACTGACCCTAAATGCACTGACCTTAAATGCAAACCTGTGTCCTTACTCTATCTACCTATACACCAATTTTCATCTCTAACTTTCATCCAAGTATCACTTTCCTCAGTTATTTAGAGGAAACCATTTTTTTCTAAACTGGTGACTCTGACCTAGGTCTTACTGTGCCACAAACAATCCTAGCCATTGTCCTCACATTTAACACCTACACATTAAAATTCACCTTAGTATCTCTTTCCAAACTACATATTATGAACAGAAACTGATTTTCTGTATCTAAAATGGCGACCTTCACATTGAACTTACTGACCCCAAAAGACGTGAAATCCCAACTTGTACCCTCATATCATTACCTCTACATCAAATTGTTCAATATCTCTTTCCAGACTAAACTGCTTGTGTAGAGACATATTTACTGTACTATTTACTTTGTTTGACTTTCAGCTGCCAGTCCCACAAACCAACAAAAGGCCTCAAAACTCAATCTTAAAACCAGATTTTCTTGAAATCCTGGTTAATAAACTGAAAGCTGTTAGTCTTCATGTTTATATAACATGATTTTTTTCTCAATCTGTCACTTGCGCAGGTTTCTAACAAAATCTAGATTTTCAAACTGTTAAGAAATAAAGGTACATGTAAGAAATAAGCTACTGAAAAATGAAATCAGGAGGTTCTCTTAATTTAATTGGGTATCTATTTCAAGTTAAGAGCAATTTTTGTATACTGAATCAAATCAACTCAAATTTGATTAAATATTGTTATCCACAACGAAAACACAAGTTTAAAGTAACACTTACTTAATACCTTCTCCACCAGAGCTCTGTTCACTTTTTCTTCCTTTTTAAACTTTTTCTACAAAAGAGAGATAAGAAATAATTCATTTTATCATCACAGTTTCATCACTTTATCATCGCAGTGTCATCAAAAATAGAAACATACTTTAAGCCTTACAGTCTTAAATTTCTTAAATGGTTATGTCTAAAATTGAGTCAGGATGGTACAATTAATCACCTAAGCCAGTAATAATTGACTTTTTTCTGACTAAAGAGACTGAGAGGTTAAGTGATATAAAGTCAGAGACTTCAACCACTTGACCATGTAGCCTGCACCTATGTTCTGGCTAATCTCAGTCTGCATTGGTCACAAAGTCAAAAACAATTGTTGCAACAAGCACAGTACAGACTAGTTTTCAAACCAAGTATTTCCACTACTAGTATTAAAAATTTAATGCATTCATGAATGAGGTGTGGGGTGAGGGTGTTAAGGCTGAGATATGGTGAGTCTGATGTGGGTTTGAGGTGAAGTGAACTGAGTTAGAGGTGAGTTGAGTCTAATGTGAGTTTGAGGTGAGGTAAAGTGAGTCTGATGTGAGTATGAGGTGAGGTGAGTCTGATGAAAAATTGAGGTGAGGTGAGTCTGATCTGAGTTTAAGGGGAGGTGAGGTGAGTCCAATGGGAGTTTGATGCATTGTGAGTCTGATGCAAGTTTGAGGTGAGGTGAGATGAGTTTGAGGTGAGATAAGTCAAATGTGAGTTTGAGATGAGTCTGGTGTGAGTTTGAGGTGAGGTGAGTTTGATGTGAGTATGAGGCGAGGTGAGTCTGATGTGAGTTTGATGTGAGGTGAGTCTGATGAAAGTTTGAGGTGAGGTGAGATGAGTTTGAGGTGAGTCTGATCTGAGTTTAAGGGGAGGTGAGGTGAGTTCAATGGGAGTTTGATGCAAGGTGAGTCTGATGAAAGTTTGAGGTGAGGTGAGATGATTTTGAGGTCAGATAAGTCAAATGTGAGTTTGAGGTAAGTTTGATGTGAATTGAGTCTGATGAAAGTTTGAGGTGAGGTGAGATGAGTTTGAGGTGAGTCTGATCTGAGTTTAAGGGGAGGTGAGGTGAGTTCAATGGGAGTTTGATGCAAGGTGAGTCTGATGAAAGTTTGAGGTGAGGTGAGATGATTTTGAGGTCAGATAAGTCAAATATGAGTTTGAGGTAAGTTTGGTGTGAGTTTGAGGTGAGGTGAGGCTAATGAAAGTTTGAGGTGAGGTGAGATAAGTTTGAGGTGAGTTAAGTCGAATGTGAGTTTGATGTGAGGTGAGTCCGATGTGAGTTTGAGGTGAAATGATGTGAGATGAGATGAGTTTGATGTGAGTTTGATGTGAGTTTGAGGTGAGATGAGATGAGTCTGAGATGAGATGAGGTGAGTTTGATGTGGGTTTGAGTTGAGGTGAGATGAGGTGAGTCTGATTTGTGTTTGAAGTAAGATGAGATTAGGTGAGTCTGATGTGAGTTTAAGGTAAAGTGAGGTGGGATGAGGTTGAGTCTGATCTGAGTTTGAGAGGAGGTGAGGTGAGTCTGATGTGAGTTTGATGTGAGGTGAGGCTGATGAAAGTTTGAGGTGAGGTGAGATAAGTTTGAGGTGAGATAAGTCGAATGTAAGTTTGAGGTGAGGTGAGTCCGATGTGAGTTTGAGGTGAAATGATGTGAGATGTAATGAGTTTGATGTGAGTTTGAGGTGAGATGAGATGAGTCTGAGATGCGATGAGGTGAGTTTGATGTGGGTTTGAGTTGAGGTGAGATGAGGTGAGTCTGATTTGAGTTTGAAGTAAGCTGAGATTAGGTGAGTCTGATGTGAGTTTAAGGTAAAGTGAGATGGGATGAGGTAGAGTCTGATGTGAGTTTGAGGTGGTGAGATTGGATGAGGTGCATCTGATGTGAGTTTGAAGTGAGGTGAGATGATGTGAGTTTCAGGTGAGATGAGGTGAGTTCCAGGTGAGATGAGGTGAGTTGAGTCTGATGTGAATTTCAGATGAAATGAGGTGAGGTGAGTCTGGTGTGAGTTTGAGGTGACTTGAAATGAGGTGAGTCTGATGTCAGTCTGAGGTGTGAATTTGAGGTGAGGTGAGTCTGATGTGAGTTTGAGGTGAGATGAGACAAGGTGAGTCTGATGTGAGTTTGAGGTGAGGTGAGTCTGATGTGAGTCTGATGTGAGGTGAGTCTGATGTGAGTTGAGTCTGATGTGAGTTTGAGGTGAGGTGAATCTGATGTGAGCTTGAGGTGAGAAGAGGCTGAAGTGAGTCTGAGGTGAGATGAGTCTGCTGTGAGTTTGAGGTGAGGTGAGTTTGATGTGAGTCTGAGGTGTGATGAAATAAGGTGAGTGTGTGAGCTTTTAAAACCCATTGACAGCTATCTTCATTTTTGGCCCGTATTGAAAATGATATGATACATAAAAATAAATAATTAAAAGAAATGTTTAAGAAGTGTTTTCACATTTTGACTGATCCATTGCAAAACATTTCTGGCATGTTCTCAAATCATACAATTTTAAAACCAGAAAGATACTATTAAATTGTTCCTACCTTAATGTCAAACCTTGTCCTATCTGGAAACAGCTGACTGATGAGGAAAAAGTCTATACCAATCATAGCCAGTGCTTTATAGAACTTCTTTGTCTCTAGACAAATAATAATATTGTTAATTAGTTAATACATGTATTTAGAAACAGAAGCAAGAAATTCAAGGACTTTTTAAGGTTCTTTAAGGCCAGTCTCACATTTTAGGGTCCATAATACTTATGTATAAAACTTAGCATATCATGCAAACTAAATAGAGGCTCCTATCTTCTTTATATCAAGCTGTGTATACATAGATTCAATAACATTTCAGAACACTGGTTTTAAACAGCCAGGAATGATTACTAAAAATTTAAACTAAAAACTAAAATTTAAACTACAGTCAACTGTTATAAATAAACTTTTAAACACTTAAAAAATTGTCCAATGACATGACAGGGTCAAGTCTCCGTGTTCTTCCATTTATATTTATATTTATTTTATTCTTCCATCTATTCATCATATTTTATATTGTAAGCATCATGTGCCAGAATTGTAAAATTTAAGGGCCCCTGATAGCTATCCATGCTATTTTCAAGGAATTTTTAGGGACTTTTTAAGGCCAAATTCAATTTAGGGCCTTTTAAAGGCCAAAACTTTAATGACTTTTTCAGGCCTGTATGAACTATGTGTATAACATCAAATGTATTTTCCATAGGTTACATTAGAATCTAAACATCTCCGGAAGCTGCCTAGACCAAAAAGAAAATCTAATATTTTTTAGGTTGAACTGGAATTTTGTTTTGATTAAGATGGACTCAGAATCTGTCTAGGCAAAATTAGAATTCAAGATTGGCTGGAATGAATCCTGTCTAACAAAAACTTGTCTAACTCATTGTATTTGTTTGGCGGAGGCTGAAATAGGTAATGTTCACTGCACAATATAATATCAAACTATAGTCAGATTATTAAAATTAACCCTTAAATGCCCTTAAAGTTTAGACAATGTTTGAAACATGAATTCTCAGTGTGGACCTCAAATTAGACCACAGAAATTAACCCTAAACCTGCTAGAACTGAAAGTGATTAGCCTTTGCCACCATTATAGAGCCAGGCCAGCCTGCACATCCGTGCTGTCTGACCAGGCTCTATACTGTTGGTAGCTCTATTTTTGTATTTTGATATTGAAATCCCTTAAACTTGAATGGACTGTTCCAAATTCAAAGCTGGGCAAATCCATTACAAAATTTCAGCATGTTCAGGGTTAAACCATCATTTTTCTCACATAAATTCAGTCTTTATAAACTGCCTTATTTCAAAACTTTAAAATTTGAATAAATGCAAACCTTTTTTACTTCATCTTTTTGACATATTTCTCTTGCGGAAACTGCCATAGTTTGTGAACAAATCTGTCTCATCTATGACCTCGTCATCTTGACTCGTAGGTTTCTCTAGCTCAGGCTCTTTCACAATAAGACTATAAATAAATATGACTCAAGTTAAATCACAGCTAGGGCAATTTAAGTTTAATCTGACATTCTGACATATACTAAGCTGAAAAAAACATATTGCTGTGAAGACATTTTTAAGGTTAAAAGGTGTAGAATTTCTTATTTTTATCAGAATTACCATACTAAGTTCTCACACAATGAAATGTTTAGTATTCTTTCAAAATATGCTTTTGTTTGCAGCTGGCATAGAACAAGCTTGTTATCAAATGAACTGACATTTATTTTGCATGCAATTTTTTTATTTTACAGAACTGTTCACATAGTCTGAACTTAAACCTATTATTTCTGGTAACATAACCCTAATGTACAAAAAAGTTTAACTTTTCCTGAATGATCAGAAGTTCTTCTCCAATAACTTACTAATCTTTTAAGGGTTTTTTTTCAGCATTGTTTGCAAATATTCATAGTCAAAAAGCTACAAAACCTTTTCTCATTGATAACAATATTTCCATCAGGTCCGATCGTAACCTGTGGTACTGGCAGGGCAGCATCAGCAATTTCTGGTGCGTTGTCATCCTTTGCTTCAACTGCTATGGCAGTTGCTTTTTCCCCAATATTCTCTTTCTCCACCTTAGATACCACTGTGTCAGTCTTTTTGATCCTAGGTCTATAAAAGAAACACACAGATATTTGACTTAGGACTTTTGAGACCCTTGATAAAACAGATTGCGAAAATACTAAATGTTCTTGTGACTCAAAACATACAAGAAAGTGGTCCTGTAAAATCCTTGTAAGATATAGTATTTGATAAAATTGACCCATAACCTGTATTAAAAATTCTGATACAGATTTTTTTTTCACCAGATGCCAATGGTTACCCATATTTTCCACACAATGACTCAAAGTAAAACAAAACTGATCTGGCTATCATGCATTCATTTATGATAATGTTCTTGAACAGTAAATATGGAATGGCGGAATTCTAAAATTATATTCGAAAACTCACATCAAAATCATTTTTTAGTACTCATTAAAGAAGAATCATGAACTTTTTGTAAATTTTGACTTTACTGAACTAAATAAAGTCAAAATAGTTTAATGTACACTTATTGTATAAATGTATATGTTTTTTGAGTGTCATTTGAGAATGGTATCACATTGATTGATTCACAGCTTCTTATACTTTTGGAAAAAAAGATGGAAAAACAGCATATTTATCTTTTATTTAAAACAGGTTTACATCAAGATATAATTTACAAAACCAGAAAGGCTTATTAGTATCTAACTCTTTAAAAAAAATGGAATGTGAATGAACTTAAAAACTACATAACTATAGTAACATATGTCATAAATTACTTGGTCCAAACAATAGATTCTGAATTATTTCCAACAAATATATACGGAACTGATCTCCACCTGTACAGCTTTAATTCTTCTACTTACTTCATTGGATTATTTGTGGGATTCCAACGTATCAGATCCCTCATTTTCATTGTAGTTTTGTCAGGTGGTTTATCTGTTGGTGCTGCAACCTTTGGTTTCTTCTGACGCTTAACTATTGGAGTCTGAAATAAAAATGAATACATTCAAACACTCCTTTCTTTTTGCAAAGATTTTCATATTTTATTAAAGTATTTTTCTTTGAAATACCAGAATTGATTTTAAAAATGGATAAAGAAGTTTCATTCCAATTTATAACCTTTTCAAATGAACTAAATGCATAAATGCATACTAATTCTCAAAGTAGAGATTTCCTGATAAACCAATATCTCTACAACAACAGCTGCTGATTAACAAACACAAACTGGTCTAACCAAATGATGTTTGCTCTTGAAAGGCTGCACTTATCAGTTCTAACTAACCTTTTCCATCACTCCAGGTTTATCGGTATTTTCGGTTCTTTAAATTCTTACGACACAAAATCTTTTCAGCAACCAAGTAAATGTTCACCTGTCATCAATTCTGCCTCCTTCTTATTCTTTTTACAAGAATTATTTTATGAAGGAAGATATTTACCTCTGAAGTGCTAAGGGTCCTTGCCCTTTTCTCTGGAGAAAGAGGAATTATTGGTGTAGGATGTTTCAAGGGAGACTTAGTCACAGATGCGGGTGTGGCTGAAAGTCTTGGCAATATCTTAGTCAATGCGTGTGGGCTGTCTAATAAATCTGTGTTAGGACCACCTGAGGGGGTGGCTACATCTGTACGATGACTTTCTGAAGGTGGGTCTATTTCCTTGTCTTCCACATGTGAAGGCTGGCTTGCATCTTGTTTCCTATCAATTGGCAGAAAATCTTTCTCTGCATTAGAGGTATCTGTGACAGTAATTTCTGGGATCTTTGCAGAGTTTTCATCCACACTGCTAAATGGAAAATTATCTTCAATTAACACTGATCTAGTTTGGAGACAGAAGTGAATTAAAGTTCAAGAAATAATAATGAACAATCTTACAAGTATTTTCCATCATAAAAGTAATTTCATTTTCTGTACTCAAAGGAAGAACAAATGACTTTAACATCAAAAGAATCACAAAAGAATGCAACTATGGTGTGCTTCAAGAACATTTGTAAGTTTTTTTTTTCACTTTATCCTAGCAATGAAAGATGAACAAGAACAAGAAAACATGATTTTACAAAAATGTTATCAAATCTATTGCCCACTCAAAGAAACAAGTTTGACTACAAAATATCTCTTTGTACTGCATTACTACTAAATACAAGAGTACACACCTGGCAAAGGCTGTGTTTGAGCCAATGAGAGTTGAAATTATCTAAAAAAAGAAAAGAAAAGAAACTCACCCTGAAATTTGAGCAAAAATAATATCGTCAAAAAAGACACTCACCTGTTGTTTGTCTTGTCTTCTTTGGCAACATTCTCTCTGAAAGGTCATGTGACACGACTATAGCAACTTTGTCTATTCAAAATAATCATAAAGTACTGATTAAAATGGTTTAACTGCGAAATTATGAAAATATTGCTTTTGATAAGAAAAAACGTGTTTTTGATGATCGGCTGTTTCCGTTTCGACATCGGTAGTTTCCGCCGCAATTTTTGGTTGTGACGTAGATTTATCCCTACTGTACTAGGCAGTAGTGCAGAATTACACTGCTCATAACACAACCGTTTTTAAATATAAAAAAATACTGTAACACTAAACCACAAGTGCAAGAAACACGATAAAGGCACACTTATAAAAATAACATGCTATAAATTGTAAATAAAATAAAATAATGTGATTACTTCTCGATTTTTATACGTAAATTCAAACTTTGTGTCGGGAGAACGGGTTGTAATTTTACCTTAATAAATATTCCAATTTCTTCCATGTTGTGGTTCTATATAGCACAATCTCCACGTTTTTACATGCTGTGTAAATCTTCCTCACTTGATGTTTACGTCATAAACAAATTCTTTTTCATTTAAGTGTAGTAAAATTGAAATGAATTTAGGTGATCTAATGTTTTAACATTTGTTTCACTGGAATGGAAATTCACACTACAGTGTATTTTCACGTTAGGATATTGTTTGAAAAATAATAATATGGCATGTCCATCAAGTAGAAATTTGTGTCTGCTTATAAATTAATATCCAATGAAATGTCAAAGATCCATAAATCACGCCTTATACTGTGGGATTTATGCAAATTAACCTGCCCAAATTGGACACTTGTATATTCTGCATAGCTGTCAAAACAAAGCAATTAACTTTTTTATGACCCAATCAATGATAAAGTTGAGACAAATAGCAAAATTTTATGGCAAGTGATCTTACAAATTGATTGAATTACTTTTGATCAGTCACACTTGTCAAAACATTATGTAATAGCTTGTTCCAATTAACATGTCTGAATGATTTTTAGTTTAGAAGCTTCCATGCAGATACATATTTTTATAAGATAATAAAATGTTATAGATCTATTTATGATGAAAATAAAAAACATTCGACTTCTTAATGTGAACAAATTATCAAAAAAACAAAAACAATGTGTTTGTGTTATGATTTTGACATAGTTTTTAGGGCTTCTTCATATAATTGTTCTTTCATCATTATTGTTTGTTTTCAAAAAAATGTAGAATGAATAAGCCAAAAAAAAAGATATGCATTTATAATGAAAAAATCATAGATCTAGTCAAAGATAACTTACGCGTACCTCAGGCAAAATGTACCACAGACAAATAAGCAACACATCACTGTAACATGTGTAAGGAGAATGTTTTTATGGAAAAAAAATCTCTCGATTGGAGTTAGTTAATCAAGTCTTCCAACAAACTGCATCGGATAAACATATGCATGTTCAAAATATTTTTGGATCAGTTACTTGAAAAATATCTCTTAGTCAAGATATTTTCACTGATGTATCTTTTAATTCTCTAACCCTGATTAAACTAGCCTCTATATAATATTGTTCATTGGCTTCGTAATTCCATCAAAATGTCAAATTATTTATTAAAAAAATCTTCAATGTATTTTCATGATGTTAGCTTAACTTGTTCAATTTTGTTATTTTACTATATTCAGTCTACATTTTCACTTTCCATCATAATTTTAAAGTTTTTGTTAACAATCTAGGCAGCTGTGTAAAGTGGCAAGGGATAAATGTGCGTCACTTCCGGTTTCGCTCGTGACAGGTGCGCGCGACCAAGTGCGTAAAATATGGATTTTAATTTGCTATAAAAACAGCTTTAAGTTGAAAATTACCTGCGGAATTTTGTAAAACAGTCATAGTTAGATATATATTTTTCGCTCATATGAAAATTTCGAAGTCAAAAATTCGTGTCACATGACCTTGAAAAAAATAAACACAATGTTATTGTTTTAACACTGTAATGTGCACACAATCAGCAATTACACAGAATTATAAAGCTATTTGAATATTTGTTCTCTTCTGCAACTCAGACTTCATTGCATCCGTAAGTTATATTGTATTAAACTTTGAAACTGCCATCTAATACAAAGCTTAAATTTAAATAATCATCTGTTAAAATTATATTCATAAAAAGACCTGAACTTTTATTTTAAAGTGTAATTTGCTCCTTCATGTTAATTTAGTAAAAGTGAAAGTAACTATAAATAAACATAACATAAAATATTGAAATATTTTTAAAACTAAATTTAAACTAAAACTGATTGCTTTACTTAAAAACATACTTTTGTTTCCTTCTTCCAGCATCTACAATGTTTGGTTTTGCTTTAGGAAACCTTGACCTTCGTTGCACTGTAGTAGTTGCTGACTTCTGACCAGAATCATTGCCTGAGGGTATTTTATCTGTCGAAATGTCATCTGCTTTTGTTATATCTTTAGATTTTGGTGAGTCATTTTGTCTACCTTCTGAACAATTTTCATTGTCTGATTTTGTATCATCTTTAATTGTTTCAGGCTCTGACCAAACATTTCTTGCAGCAGAAATGTTGACCTTTCCAAACTTTCTAAAGCTCGTTCTAGTTGGAAGCTTGGTTATGTCCATTTTTTCAGTTTTGTCTTTGGTACTTTTGGAAACATCTTCCAAAAGTTTCTCAGCATTTTTACCTGAAACTGTCTTCCTTTCATTGTTCTCTGAATTAACACTCTCTTTTTCAGATAATTCTTTGTTCTTTTCAGCTTTCAAAGGACTGGCCTCTTTCAAAGGATCTACAGGTATATTTTTCCTAGGGGAAGAAAGCCTGGTTGGGCTTTTCACTTTATTACTAGTATCTGGTTTTGTTGTGTTTGAAATCTCATTGTTGGCAGGTTTACCAGCTGCCTTAATTGGTCCAGGTTTTATGCCAGGTCCCTTTTGTCCACCAAGAATGTTGGGTTTAATCTGTAACCTTGATCTTCTAGTAGCCATTATTGTATCTGGAAGTACAAGATTCAATGTTTATCAACACAGAAAAGTAAATGTATGCTAAATATATTGTTTATGGACATAAAATGGTGCATATGTAGCCTTAAACACTATACATGAATTTGTATCATTAATAATACTCTGGTGAAGCATACACGTAATCTGACATCCTAGAAGTACTTTTCTGATATGATTTTGAAGTTGTTTTTTTTGCTCAATACCTGGGAGTAGATACTTCAAAAACTGCAAGTCAAATATTGGCTACAACTGATAGTCATAGCATGACTGAACCAAAAGCATGATATATATATATATATATATATATTAGGGAAAATACATAGTTTTTAGTAACACTATTCTGAGCTACTTTAAAATCAAGAAAACTATATTGTAACTCAAAATTTTAATCAGTTTGACTACCTTTTCGATGCAAACAACTAATCTAAAACAACTAATCTTTTTTAAACAAGTACAGTCTAGGAGGGGATTCTTTGGAAGAGCCTTGCTTGAACACAGGATCTGATTCCAAGCCTACTGGCTAGAATCTCACCGAGGCTGAAAGCCTCTAGTAGCTCTTTCTGTTCAAAACTTCAAGCATGTATATTTGTTTGCAACCTCTATCAGGTTTTTTTTTTTAAGATTTATTTTAAAGCCGATTTTTAGTGTCATATTCCCAATCGAAAATAGTATCTTTTTTCCCAAAAAATCAGAAAAAATTCCCAACTGAACCTTCAAGACAAAAAAATAAATAATTACTAAAATCCACGAAAACAAGAGATCTTTCACTGAAATAGACTTGTAAGGATTGAAAGTTTCCATCTTAGACAGTAATTGTTAGTGTTCAGTTAAAACTTGCAAAACTGAAGTCATGCATTTTTCCCAATCTGTAGCAAAACATCACTGAAATTCCCGACCTCAAGGGTATGGATCATGTTCCTAAAATACTAAGAAAAAAACCTGCCTATGCAAGGGGAAACATACAAAAATCATGTGCACATAGTTTACTTTCTTTTTTTTTCTTTTTTTTTGTCTGAAACTGGAACAACTTCTATTTCTACATTATACTAAATCAACAGGATCCTGTCAATAATTTGAAAATTACATATCTCACCAACATTCATTTTTGTAATAAGGACAATGTTATAATATTTTTCACACCAACAAATAGATAATTTTTTTCAGCAGATGTTTACAGGTTTATCTTTCACCTCATTACAATCACCTTTCATCATTTCTTTTCAAGTAGCATGTTTAAGGATGTATTATAGCGAACATTCACATGCCACTGTAAAAAAAAATGTGGAAAGGTGATTTTATTTTAAATGACTTTAAAAGAAATATGAGCGCATACAGTTGGATATGTTAATGTGTTGGCAGTGACGTCAGTTGATAAGTGGAGACTGATGTGTGCTTTGACGACAGACACTTGCATGTTGTTTAAAATTTTCAATCATAAATTTATGTTCGAAAAGCAGGCAGCATGTGAAATGACAAAATGAAAGTTGCTTCTCAAAGGCACTAATGCATAATAGCAGTTGTGATCGTAAATGGACTTATTTTACATATTTCTGAACCAAAACATTATGGTAACATGTTCTGTGACTTCTGTGCAAAATGACACTGATGATCAAGACCATGTCCAGACTTTGAGGCACTGTGCAAATAAGTAAACTGATAGGCGCTTTCATTCTTGATGGTGCAGATTATCACTGTCACTTCTGTTATGCTATTGCACTATGAATACATCTAGCTTAGTACATGTTTGTCTATCTAAGAAAAGAAAAAGTATAACAGTGATTGACAAGAGTACAACAAATGATGGACAAGAGTACAACCAGTGATGGACAAGAGCACAACCAGTGATGGACAAGAGTACAACCAGTACTGGACAAGGGTACACCCAGTAATGGACAAGGGTACAACCAGTGATGGACAAGAGCACAACCAGTGATGGACAAGAACACAACCAGTGCTGGACAAGAGTACAACCAGTGATGGACAAGAGTACAACCAGTGACTGACAAGAGCACAACCAGTGATGGACAAGAGCACAACCAGTGATGGACAAGGGTACAACCAGTGATGGACAAGAGCACAACCAGTGATGGACAAGAGTACAATCAGTGATGGACAAGAGTACAACCAGTGATGGACAAGAGTACAACTAGTGCTGGACAAGAGCACAACCAGTGATGGACAACAGCACAACCAGTGATGGACAAGAGTACAACCATTGATGGACAAGAGCACAACCAGTGATGGACAAGAGTACAAACAGTGTTGGACAAGAGCACAACCAGTGATGGACAAGAGCACAACCAGTAATGGACAAGGGTACAACCAATGATGGACAAGAGCACAACCAGTAATGGACAAGGGCACAAGAAGTGATGGACAAGAGCACAAGCAGTGATGGACAGGAGCACAACCAGTGATGGACAAGAGCACAACCAGTAATGGACAAGGGTACAACCAGTTATGGACAAGCGTACAACCAGTGATGGACAAGGGTACCACAAGTGATGGACAAGTGTACAACCAGTAATGGACAAAGGTACAACCAGTAATGGACAAGGGTACAGCCAGTGATGGACAAGAGCACAACCAGAATGAACATAGGGCAATCAGTGATGGACAAAAGCACAACCAGTGATGAACAAGGGGTCAACCAGTGATGGACAAGAGTACAACATGTGATGGACAAAACTCACAACTAGTGATGGGCTAGAGCACATCCTGTGATAGACAAGAGCATGACCAGTAATGGAAAAGGGCATAACCAGCGATAGACAAGAGCACAACCAGTAATGGAAAACAGCACAACCAGTGATGGACAACAGCACAACCATTGATAGACAAGAGCAAAATTGCAAAAATTCAATAATTTGATCTTGCCTGTGAATGACATATAAAGTGGCGGCGTGGCCGAGTGGTTAACGCGTCGGACTAGTAGTCAAAGGATTGCTAGCCGCACGGGTTCAAACCCAGTCAGGGGCAAGCCGTTGTTCTTGAGCAAGAAACTTTACACTCATTGCTTAGTACTGGTTAGTTCCAGGAACGGATTCGAGAGTGTTTCTATAAGCTAAAAGCTTCCTACACAATCGAACTAAAATACATTTGGTATAAACTAATGACATATAAAGGTCAAGATCATACTTGAAAGAATCAAAATATCAGATTTGTCATAAGTATAGTTTTGTCCAAGTACGAATCAAATCCATAAACAAGAGGGCCATGATGGGCCTAAATCGCTCACCTGAGTCTTATTGCTCATGTTACAAATATCGTTACTGGTTTTTATAGGTGCAAGTTTGAAAAGCTTTGCAATAAGTTTGAAGACTCTGGGTGTAATGGTACTCAATTTTTTTAGCAGAAATAGTTTTACTCTACAGGTCCCAGTGACATTGAAATTTGACCTACAGACCCCAAAAACAATAGGGTTCTTCTAATATAATTACCCTATAAAGTTTTAAGGTTCTGGGTGTAGTAATACTCCAGTTACTGAGAAGAAATAGTTTTCTACCGGTTCCTGTGACCTTGAATTTTGACCTACTGACCCCAAAAATGATTGGGTTCTTTTACTGAGTAAAGAGTATCATCCTATGAAGTTTGAAGGTTCTGGGTAAAATGGTACTGGTTTTGACACCAGGTCATCGTTTGAACAAACTTGGTAGAGGTTCACTAGACAATGCTGCACACCAAATATCTAAACTCTAGGCAATGTGGTTTCTGACTAGAAGATTTTTAAAACTTTTCCTACATGTATATAACTCTATGTAAAACATGTGACCCCTGGGGCGGCGCCATTTTTGACCCAGGAGCCATGATTTGATCAAGCTTGGTAGAGGTCCTCTTGACAATGCTACATACAAAATATCTAAGCTCTATGCCTTTTGGTGTCTGATGTGAAGACTTTTTAAACTTTTTCCTATATAACTCTAAGAAAACAAGTGACCCCACGGGGCAGGGCCTATTTTGACCCAGTGGCTATAATTTGAACAAACTAAGTAAAGGTCCACTGAACAATGCTGCACACAAAATATCTAAACTCTAGGCCTTACGGTTTCTGACAAGAAGATTTTTTAAAAGTTTTTCCTACATAACTCTATATAAAACATGTGAACCCTGGGGCTGAGCCATTTTTGACCCAGGAGCCATGATTTGAACAAACTTGGTAAAGGTTCACTGGCCAATGCTTCACACCAAATATCTAAACTCTAGGCCTTGTGGTTTCTGACAAGAAGATTTTTAAGTTTTCCCTATACAAATCTATGTAAAACCAACTGACCCCTGAAGTGGGGTCAGTTTTGACCCCATGGTCATAATTTGAAGAAACTTGGTAGAGGTCCACTGGACAATGCTGCACACCAAATATCTAAACTCTAGGCCTTGCAGTTTATGACAAGAAGATTTTTTTAAGTTTTTACGATATAACTCCATGTAAAACATGTGACCCCCATGGCTGGACAATTTTTGAACCAGGAGCCATGATTCAAACACACTTGGTAAATCCATTGGAAAATGCTGCACATTAAATATCTAAACTCTAGGCCTTGTAGTTTCTGACAAGGAGATTTTTAAGTTTTCCCTATATAAATCCTTGTAAAATCAACTGACCCCTGGGGTGGGGTCAGTTAATTTGAGCAAACTTGGTAGAGGTCCACTAGGTGATGCTTCATACCAAATATTTTAGCTCCAAGCCTTGTGGTTTCGGAGAACAAGATTTTTAAAGATCCAACTTTTAAAATCTAATTTTAGCTCCAGTGAACCAGAAATGCAATGGACCAGAACCATTTGAACAATCTTGGTAGAGCTTTATGCAATCAACATCCCAGGCAAATTTCATTTAATTTGGCCCTTTGGTTTTAGAGGAGATGTCATTTGAATGAAAAGTTGACGACGGACGGACAGATGACAGACAAAGACTGATCAGAAAAGCTCACCCTGATCACTTTGTGCTCAGGTGAGCTAAAAATGACAAAGTTATGACAATTTAAGCAAAATTGAATCACCTGACCTTGACAGTCAAGATCATTTTTAGGTCATGGTCACATCTGAGTTAAACAACATGTCAGTTTTGTCACAAGTGTTGTTTTGTCCAAGTATAAAACAAATCCAACAACAAATAACAAAGTTGTGGCAAATTTTAGCAAAATTCAATTATTTGACCTTGACTGTTAATATCATTTAAAGGTGAAGGTCATACTTGAAAAAAAATCAAAATTTAGACATGTTGTAAGTGTTGTTTTGTCCAAGTATGAATCAAATCAATAAATAAATGAGAAAGTTATGACAATTCAAGCAAAATTCAATTTTTTACGTTATGGTCACAACTGAGTTACTCAACATGTCAGTTTTGTCACAACTGTTGTTTTGTCCAAGTCTGAATCAAATCCAACCTTAAACAACAAAGTTATGACAATTTAAGCAAAATTCAATAATCTGACCTTGACACTGATGGTCATTTTAAGGTTAAAGTTCACACTTGAATAATATAACAAGTCGGCTTTGTCATAAGTGTTGTTTTTTCCAAGTTTGTAAGTTATAGACCAGAAGTGAAATGTGGATATTTGACCTTCAACTGTGACCTTGATCTTGTGTGTAGCAACCCAATTATTGCGCTCTGCACATCATCTCATAGTGGTGATCACTTGTGCCAAGTTATTTCAAAATTTTTCAGCGGTTTAAAAATTATGGAGCAGACACGAAATGTAGACTTTTAACACTTGACCTGTAAGTGTGACCATGACCTTGGGGGTAGCAACCCAATTATTGTGCTCTGCACATTGTCTCATAATGGTGATCACTTGTGCCAAGTTATTTCAAAAAATTTTCAGCAGTTTAAAAGTTATGGAGCGGACACGAAATGTAGTCTTTCTAACACTTGACCTTTAAGTGTGACCTTGACCTTGGGGGTAGCAACCCAATTATTGTGCTCTGCATATCGTCTCATAATGGTGATCACTTGTGCCAATTTATTTCAAAAAATTTTCAGCAGTTTAAAAGTAATGGAGCGGACACGAAAGTGTTATGGACTGACAGACAGACTGACGGATGGACGGACTGACAGACGGAGGCAATTCCTATAATCCCCTCCCCGTTTTGCGGAAGGGGATTAATAAGTGTAGGTTTCCTGACTTTATTACAGATAACAAAGAAAGCTTTACATTTTTACAATAAACACATACACCTTAATTTCATATACTGACAACTATTTTTTTTAAGAAGCCCTTAACAATAGCTCTGCTTGTCTCAATTATTTTAAAGTTTCTGTAAAAATGTTTGTTTTATGCAATCTGATTTCATAAGTTAATCTTCACTGAACATTAATATTATTAAACTTTATAAATGCTAAGGCAGACAACAAACACCACAACAGTCAATATTAAAGTTCATTGTTATCTCCCTTGTTCACATTTAACCTTGACAAGTTATTTATAGACAGTTTCTAAGGAAGTAAAAATACATATCAAGTAAACATAAAAAAATCGCAACTATTAAATGCAATAGTGGGACTTTAACTATATTATTCTTAGGTATGCGATAAAAACAGTTGAATGTGATACAATATAAACTTGCTTTTATGATAAGCTTCTAAATATTTCAGTTTTGGTTACCCAAGTATGGCAGAGTCAGGACTTACATCAAGTGACTTCAGTGACTCTATATTACTTGGTTCTGCTGAAGACAATGAAATATTCTGTGAACCATGCTTGACCGCAGGACAACATATAGCAGCTCAAAAATATTGCCTGGACTGTAATGAATATCTGTGCAAAATCTGCTCTGACTGTCACCTGCGAACAAGAGCTTCAAGAAATCATCAACTTGTTGATAAGAACAAAGGTGGTAAACTTGTAACTACTATCAAAGATTCCAATGAATGCACTGAGAAGTGTCCAGAACACAAGGGAGAGGTAATCAAGTATTTCTGCCCAGGTCATGATACACTTGGTTGTCATGACTGCATTATTTTGCATCATAGAACATGCGATATTGACTACATACCTAAAATATGTGCAGGTATGGATGATAGTAAAGAATACAAGTGGACATTGCAAAAACTTGACCAAAAACTAAAAGTTCTTGATGAGATTACAAAAACAGCTAAGACAAGAAACCTAGAAACCGATACATGTAATGACAACCTTATCAAAGAAATCAACAACTTTAGAAAAGAAATAAATGATCGACTAGACCAGCTGCAGCAGGCACTTCTGAATGAAGCAGACAAAAAGAAAACTGAAGACAAACAAACTATCCAGAGTCTACTTTACAGCTGTGATGCTCTTTCTTCAGACATCAAGAAAGTGAGGTCACTTCTACTGGCTAATAAAACATCAGGCCAGTCTGGACAACTATACATCACACTGAAACAGGCTCAATCCATGCTTAAATGTGACACAGTAAAAAAAGCCGAAGATGGTTTAAAGAAAACCTCTTCTCAGTATAAATTTGAACGTAATGATTCCCTGATAGAAATTCTTTCAACACAAGAAATACTGGGGAAGTTTAGTCTGTCTGCTGCCATGAACCCAACTAAGATGAATAAATCTTTTGACAAGTTAATACACTTACAGGATATAGGGATTATTCTAGAGCTCAAAAGGGGGCAGGGGGGCAGAAAAAAGGGGCAGGGTGCTTTCTGCGCGTTGGGCATGGTAAAAAAGAGACAGTTTAACTGTTACGCTGAATCGTTACTGTAACAGTAATAACTGTATAATAACTGTATATATTATTAGAAAGTTATCTACATCAAAACAAAGCAATAATTATATGTCTATTGTTATTTCATCATAAACATTTGAATAATTTCAACTGTTTTAATGATATGATATAGTAAAAACATCAACATTTTTTATGAAATCCACAGGAGCCAGACATAGTCACTTATGGTGACCATGTCATATCAGGGCACTGATATTAACATATTTCACTTATGACTATCAACATCCATACATGCTTTGAAACAGCGTCAACTACAACATGTTTTCATGAAACCCTGGTGCTCACAGAAGCCAGACATAGTCTTAAATTAAGTTAAATCTTATTACATATTAGATTAAAATGTGCTTGAATTCTAACAAAAACGTATCCGAAATTAGGTGTCCGAAATAAAATACACTTTACGACGCAGATATTCGACTTTGCAATGTAAAGACAAAGTCGGCAAAGCTTATATCCGTCATAAGAACACATAAATATTTGAGGCAATCTAAGCACATTACCTTTCACGGGCAACCATAAACGAAGCAATATTATGATTCGTTTTCCTAATTTTTGCACGTTCTTTTTCCTGATCAGCTAATCTACGTTTCAGGGATGGCATTTTTTGCAATGTTACATTAACTTCGATGTGTAAGAGAATGAAACTACTTGGAATGAAGAAATTACCAAATGACACGTGCGAATAACATATAATAGCAATTAACGCTTAATCTAATTGCGTATACATTTAAGTAAATAACAGTTTGTTGGAAAATTAAATAGCGCTAATTAAAAATAAATGGTGTCCAAAAACCTGTGAAAATCAAACCATCATTAGGGCTTTAATCAAAGGGGCTATATACGTTTAATAGATCGTGTTAGTTGCCAAATTAGCTGATACCAAACCTGTGTATTCCCAATCAATTACCAACACGCGCTATGTCGGTAGTTGCAATACGATCAATTAGCGTAACCGTGTCACATCGGGACAGCGGCGACGAATCTAGCAGTGAATGACTTTGATTGATTGCTCACATTTCGAACAAAAAGTGAATGGGGGTCCAAAAAAGGGCAAAAGGGCGCTGTTAATTGGCATTTGACGGGCAAAAGGGCGGGGTTTAAAATGGGCAGGGCGGAGCGCCCTTCTATTTCGCGCTAGAATAATCCCTAGGATATAAAGGTAAGGACAGAAACAGATGAGCTTTCTTGCTTGATCACAGGATGTTCTGTCTTGTCATATAAGAAACTTGTGCTGGCTGACTATAATAACAATAAACTGAAAGTTGTTGACATATTAAATAAAACCATCACTGAAGAAAAGGCACTAGACTCAAGACCATTCGCCATAGCAAGGATGCCTGAAGACAAAATAGCTGTTACTATGCCATTCAAAAGAGAGATCCTTATACTAACAACAGCAAGTCAACTGTCAACTGTTTACTCTGCTAAAGTTAAAGGTGAATGTAGAGGAATAACCTTCCATCAAGATCATCTCTATGTGGTTTGTGTAGATCCTCTATGTGTACTTATACTGGATCAGCAAGGTAATGTGAAAAACGAAATATCACTGAACACAAAGAATTTCTCTTATCCACGCTACCTTGTGTTCAGTGAGAACTCTAAGCTCATCTATATCAGTGAACCAGGTAAAGACTGTATAGTCAGTATAACATTACAGGGTGAGGTAATGGATGTATATAAACATGAGGACTTGGTGAAACCATTAGGAATGTTGATGTTAGATGATGGATCAATGCTTGTGTGTTGTACGACTGGCAACATTCATCATATCTCAGGTGACATGAAGCAAGGACAAACAGCTATATCTGGTTTGAATGATCCAGACTCAATATGTTACAATCATCATCTACATGAGATCTACATTGGCAGTCAAGTGAGAGATCATCTCATTGTGCTCTCTCCACAATAATCATTTCATATGATAGAAAACTGACTTGTATTTACATTATTCAATTTCTTCCACATTATAATAAAAAGGGACATAAAAGTATGTGAGATAATCTTAAATGGTATTTGTATATCACTGACTATACTGACTGATTAAAATTAGTCACATGATCACAGTAGATACTCCATTAACCCTTAGTGATTTCATGTTCAATACTACTGACATTTATATAGTTGTGTATCAAACTATTTCAGCTGAACCTTTCACATCTTGTAACTAAAATTGTATCTTAAATAACTTTCTTGTGAATCTACAGGATTCTGACAGAATCCCAAATTTCTATATTTTAATAGATAATTATAATTATGACATGATTTGTTATCATTTGATATACTTACAATTATTGATTATACCTTTGGGATGATTATTAACCAGCAATACAACAGCTTATATTTGGAGTATGCTTGTTAATTATAGTTAAGTCACATGAGACATCCTGTACGAAAATTTTATACAGACTTTGTACAGAATCAGTACTGATTCTGGTAAGAGTCCACACAGAATATCAAAATTCTGTACAAAGTGCACACAGACACAGAATTGGGTTGAAGTCTGTACAGATTTTTTCAAAGAATTCTGTACATAATCTTGCTCAAAACAGAAACAATTATGGGCAAAATAATTTTCAGGCAAAGTTTTCATACTCTAATTTCAAATAACAAGCAGATTTTCTGACTTAGAATTTTGTAAAGCATGCAGATTTTTGTATGGGCAGAATTTTTGTACTTTGCTACCAAGTAGTAGAAATTCAGAGCATTTAGTAATTACCAATTTGACTCAAAATGCACTGCATATTTTGATGTGAAGTTTATTATGGTAAATATCTATGTAAAACAAATACAGATAGAAAACAGAAATGAACTTCATTTATTTTGCATCTAAAATGCACATCTTATTGTACTTACAATATCATAAATTCATATTTTTTCATCAGTGAATAAAAAACAGCAAGATACATGTAGTATTTCTTTAAAGAGATTGAACAAATAGTATTTAAATTATGAGCAATATAATTTTGCATCACAGTGACTTGCTTTGTTTTATACATAAATAACAGAAAGGAACATATTAATTATTCTGTTGTTGTTGTTTATTGGGGTTTAACGCCGATTTCAACATCTAGGCTATATCTCGGCGGTCAGTCCACCTAACCGGTTTTCCTGGATAACTAACCAGTAATTACCAATTTCTCCGCAAGTGACTGACTACTGTTCCCACTTGATCATCAGACACAGTGCCTGAGATCAATTGTCACAGAGAAATTTTGTCTGGCCCAGGGGTCGAACCAGGGACCCATGGATTACTAATCCAGTGCTCTACCTATTGAGCTAAGCAGGCGGGCTAATTATTCTAATATGAAGCTGTCTTTAAACATACCCCAAACTTCATGCATGATCGATCATTTACCACATTTAACAGAGTGTCATTTTAGCTTCCAAATGCAGAATGCAACAGGACATTCTTGCTGACATATATGTTGTACCTACACACACATATATCATTTATATGTGTGCCGTCATGTTAAATTGAGACCATCGTGTAAAATTAAGTTATGTTAAGGAATCCCTCTGAATTGCTTCCACAACTATACATGCAGAGGATTTTTTACTTTGAAGCACCATTTTACATGTACGCTCAAAAGATAATGCAGCAACATATAAAACCATACATTTTCTTAATGAGGCGGGATATAAAGATTTTTTGGAAATGTATAGATATTTTGAAACATTTGACAAGATGGCCCCTTTTTAAGTGACAGCTCAGACATTATAAACTGGATAATCAGACAGGTTCTAAGTCTTGCTCCATTTTTAAAACTCAACTGAACTAATCTAAATTAAATTTTTAACATGGTATTTGGCTGCTTGCACACATATATTTCATCATCAAAAGACACTGTGAGACACAGATAAGCAATATTTGACACAGGTATGCATTTCATGACTTTAGTTGCCATTACAGGTACAAATTGCTGGACCTTGAATTCATTGACAGTTGGCTTTAATGGCGACAAAAAGGCTAACAACATGTTAGCAGTATTCTCAAAAAGGAAGAAACACACCTTTCCATAGTGAACACAACTATCTAAATCTTTACAACAAATAATTGAATTGTCTCTGTTTTTCATTCTTTGATATTGAGTGCCATAAATTATCTGTCCATTGAGTTCTATGCGTGTAAAAAGTTTATATTTGCTCGCAACAGATGCATGGCCAAGAACGGTTTCGTAAGCATTTACTTCTGGTTGGTTTAATTCTCTATACAAGAGCCCTCCAAGAATATAAATGCCAGGTTCAATTTGCTCACCTCTTTTCAGTAACTGAGGAAATTCAATGGGTTCACATAGACTTGAAATGTATGAACCAGATGGAATGCAACTATTCCTCAACTCTGGTAGTTTCTGTAAAAATGAAACTCCTTTAATGATTTGCTGGTCGACATTTTGTGTACACCTGATCATTTTTAATAACTTTCCATTCTTAGCTTCAAATGGGAAACAACAGTATGTGTACATGTATAATGGTCCAAAATTTCTAACATTTTCTACAAAATGTAGAAGCTGGTGTACGTTTAGTGTCATAAAGCAAACATCATATAACTCTTCAAATCATTGACAAAATTCTTCAATCATCTTTTCAGCCTTTTTCAGGCCCCTTTCAGTTATACCAGTTTGTAGCAGTATAAAAATGGCTGAAACAAAAAGTGAGTAATGTAGCCAACGCTCATCATCAATCACATCTTTCAGTGATGGTAAACCATAATACATGTACAAAAGGAAATTCTGGAATTCAGATGCTTTCCAGTACTTTAAATCTGTACCAACTGATCGTGGTAGCCTTGAAACATCTAGTGTTGGATGAATTTGTAGAAGACAATTATCAACTATAGATACGTGTCACGAAATACTGAAAGTTCTCTTTGAAAATTCTTTAGAAAACCACAAATTTAAGAGACGCTTTTGTACGCCATGAAGTACACCATGCATATAGTCTATAGTAATTCCTTCAACAAAGTCAAATTTTGGAAATAATGACAGTCAGGACAGACCTTTAATTCCATTGATCTTTTCTCCCTTTTTTCCTGATAGAATTACAGAATCTGCATCTCGAAGAGCTTGCTCTGTGGTTCTTTTAGGCTTTTTTGGGTTTTCAACATTAAAAGGAAATGTGTGTGTGTGACCTTGACCTCTTGAAGCTGTTTTACCTTCTTGAAGGCACTTCAAACAACCAAATGACCCATTAAATTGCACAGAATTGCACAGTAAAGCTCTAGCTGGAAGGTCAGCAGTTGCACCTAATAAATAACCCTTGCAAATAAATGTTCCTCTGTCTGGCAAAAAGCACTCAACACCTTTTCCAAATTCTTCAAGCAATGGTTGAAGGAATGTGTTCATTTCTGGTTTGTCTCCTCCAAACCATAGACCTGACAATATCATGTTTTCAGGAAGATTTCTTAACTTGAAGTCCAGCACATTTATTGATAAGAATACAGGCCAAATCAATTTACTACTTTTGAAAACAGGAGCACCATCTGTGTTCACAAGAAATGAAACATTTTCTGGCTGACTAAGTGGACCGTTGTCCTTACAAATGTTTTGATGTAAAGATCCATCATAAACATCTATAAGTTGTCCCACAGTTTGTTTGGTGAAACGACCTTGAAGTGAAACA
Organism: Cyclina sinensis; assembly: GCA_012932295.1. Classification (NCBI taxonomy): domain Eukaryota; kingdom Metazoa; phylum Mollusca; class Bivalvia; order Venerida; family Veneridae; genus Cyclina; species Cyclina sinensis. The sequence continues at coordinate 4,816,873 of JAAONU010000003.1, forward strand.
TAAAATCCTGCATGTAAGAAGAATGATCTTATTTGATTGATTACAGGGACATGGAGAAAATAAGGCAGTTTTCTGTCAGAGAAATCTGTTAAGCATTTATGATTCTGGCATTGTTTTACCTCTTTATTTTCCACAGAATGCTTGCAAACTTGACAGTAGTAATGGTACTGTAGAGGATTTTTTAAACAACTTAAGTAAGATTTGAATGTATGTAAACTGTTGCAAACTTTGTTGTTATCAGGCAAAACATATATGCAAAAATGTCAAGAAGCTGCTGAATAGCTTCTCCAGTTAGATTATTCTTTCTAAAATATATAGCCATCAACAGCATGAATCCTCCAAGGGTGACGTCACTTCCATTGTACAAGGGGATGTCATCAGTCTGCTCTGACCCTTGAGCTTCTCTTGACTCTTCTTTTGACTGAAAGCAAATGTCATCACCATCTTCTGCATACATTGTTTCTAGTTCATCATTCTCTGTTTGATATTCATTGCAATCATGGCTTGCTACACATTCTAGCTGAGAATCACTGCTTATGCTTCTCTTGTCAAGTTCATCAACAGCACACTGAAAGTCAAAAAGAAATTAAGTAAGTTAATACAAGGAGAAGCTATTCAGGTAAAATTGTTGATGACGCACTACAACAGACACCAGACAGTCAATGATCCCAGTAGCTCAACTTTAAGCACTCTGTGGTCAGGTGAGTTAAAAAGCAACGCAGAATGCCTTATCAAATAGGACTACGGTAACGTTTGCATCGTCTTTTTCTTGCAAGCAAATGTAGACTATGGGCAATCTGACCGTAAATAGCAAAAATGTTGCGAAAAAATATATTATTGTTTGCAGTGTCGAAAATTTGTAATTATCCGTGGGTCAGGGTAAACACCCCAGGAACCAGTCATATCATAGAAAGGAGGGGAATTAGCTGTTATATTGTGTAAGCTCCATATTAAGTAATAATTCTGGAGATAATAAAAGTTTCATCCACTATTCACCCTGGATGCAATATTTGATCATTGTTGTTTCCATAATGCAATATATTTCAATATAAATTAAAAAGCTGCTTACGTTACTCTAGTTTACAGATATAACCCTTAAAATGACAAATATTTGCAGGCTTTCAGGAAATTTGGTGTCCCTGGATATGCAGTTTATCACTGTACTTAAGGAAAAGAATTGGGTGCTCTGGCAGGGGTTGATGTATGAGTTTGCTACATAGGAAACACATATACTCATGCTGAATTTATTCCTTATTATATGGTTAAACTTCAAAAAAATAGTTTAATCCACAGCTTTCTATAAAATTATTGGATCCCTGGATGCCCCGAGGTGTTTACACTGACCACTTATCTGACAGACACTGTGCATCGTAGCAGATGAAAATACATCATCTTCTATAATTTTATAAACGCATTTACCTGTATTTGCCCGCATGCTGTCGTTCTGTTAGAACTGTTCGGAGATTGAAGTTAAACGGCTAGTCGCTCCGACTCCGAGCTGTGAATATTCTCACGATGTTTTTTTCCAGCAGGTAGCGTTTTAATTTCTTCACAGTTTCTGTTTTTTGCGTAGTTTTACCATATGCTCCTCTCTTACATTTGTTGCCTTTGTCGGACATAATGAATTTAAAGGCTATCAACTGTTATTTGCAGTAACTTTGCTTTCTGCACATGTATATTTATATTTACACACGAAGTATGCAATCATAAAACTTAGGGTATTTCCGTATGGTTCGTAAAATACACCTCGTACATGTACATAGCTCTAGAATACATGTACACCAAAATGCATTGCCTGAGTTATGTGACAGTGTCCGTTCGCAAGAAAGTAACAAATTATATATATATATATATATATATGTATCATTTAGTTGAGTATATCTTGCAATAACAACAATTTTTTTATCAATACAATCTCTATAATTATGGAAAATTGAAAAGTCAACATTAAATACCTATTTTAAAAAATAAAACACACACGTACATAAGCATTAACTGTACATTTCGCCTTTTTATTAACACTATCAGCTTTGTTTTCAATTTCTCACAAATACTTTATGTATTACTTTATTTCTCCTATCCATTCTACTTTTAATTTTCTCGCACTGACGTGCACCTGCATAAAATACTAGAGAAGGGTGTCATGCAGTATAGATAGATAGATAGATAGATAGATTAAAATCATAAACAAACAAGATGGCGGACACATTCACTGCAGTCTTCACGAATAACTTTTTGAAGCATTGGACATTCGGACCAGCCAAGGCAATAATCTGACTAAACCAAATGACATTCAACTGGACTGAATAATAGCTGGGAACAATGCTAAAAGGATGAACAAAACAATAACACTATGTTTTGAAGTAGAACTTGTCACCACCATTGTTAAAAATAATATTAATTATACTTTGAACTTGCTTCATAGCCTAACAATAGTATTGTTTAGTGAAAATAATAGTATTCAAGGCTTTTTTCCTCTTCTAAACCGTTTACAGGCGTCTTCCCCTTAGGAAAATTCCTAAAATCATAGTTTTCCCCTAAAATTCAATTTACATCAAGTTTTTTCTTCCCCTTTTGCAAAAAAAAAAAACTGCATTATATTTCCCCAAATTTAAGGGAAGGGCACATTCCCCAACCTGTGAAAAAAGCTCTGGTATAATTGATTCATTTGTACAGGACACTGTAAGTTCAGTTAAAGTTTTAACAGATTTTTATCTCAGTTTTTTTTCCCAACTTCTGAAAATGCCATACATGTATATACATGTCACTATTGATTATCCCTGGTATATATTCCATACGACTACATTATGTACCATGGTCGATAAATGAGTGTAATGGAATGGATCGGATGTCAGTTTCCGAAAATGTATACATGCATGTAAAAAAAGAAAAAAACAGGAAACCGAAACAGAGTTATTTCATGAAACAGAATAGTGAAAGAATAGTGTTACTTTCGGCTGGCTTTTATATCTTTACACCAGAAATAGTCAATAATTAAAATAAAATAAAATATCATATTTATCCCGAATACTGGAAAGGGAGATTATAGCCTGAGCACCGGTTATGTGTAAACTAAGGACGAATGCGTTATGTTGTAGTTGGGGTTAACGAATCGTTGTTCTGTGGAAAATAATGCATTTTTAAGAAACAATTATATTTTATTTTCAAAAACACTTCTTTTTACTTGTTTCTCAACTTTGTTTACTGTATTTAGTAAAAAAAAAAAAAAAAAAAAAAAGAACAGCACCAATATTCACTGGACAGTCGGACTACTGATTTGTAATTTTTTACTGGACTGTCAGCCATTTTGGTGGACTGGGCCTTCGGTCCAGTGGCTAAATTCAAAGACTGTCACTGAAGACCTTCAATATTCAAAGAAGGCAGTGGCTACGGTTACGGAACCGTAATCCTAGCCTCCGAGTCTAGGATTACGGAAGTTCCGTAATCCCAGACAAACCCACTGGAAAAAGCTACGGTTATGGATGTTTTTTTTATAGAAGCGTTTTTACGAAAGTTAAGTATCAAATAGCATGCCAAATTTAATTTGTATTCATTAAACCAACCATTTTACCAAATTTGCGTTATCAAACTGTCATTTTGTACGCCATTTGGATTGTTGTTGTTTCAGAAACGAACTAAAGTTAAATATCCTTGTCATCTTCACATTGTCAATTGAGCGTTCAGTTGTAGTTGGACAAGTAAAATCATTTTTTTTTTGAAAATAAAATGTTGTAATGTAAAATTGTGTAAATCACTTTTACTTGTCATTCTACACCCAGGTCAGACCACGAGGAGGCTCTCAAACTATGGCCCGCCAAAATTTGTATTTTTACAAGAGTTTTTCCATCGAAATTGTTAGCTCTTGTTACAGACATTTTATTTCATTTTTTTACCTTGTTCTTTTCCTTTCTTTTTGTAATTGTTTTGTGAATTTAACATTGATTTTGTATAAACATTTTTAAGAATGGAATTATTGTTGTTAAAAGACTATTGCATTATAATTAGTTTGATAACGCAAATTTGGTAAAATGGTTTGTTTATAAAATGAATAAAAATAAATTTGGCATGCTATTTGATATTTAACTTTTGAAAATACGCTTCTTTAAAAAAAATCCGTAACCGTAGCTTTTTCCAGTGAGTTTGTCTAGGATTACCGAACTTCTGTAATCCTAGACTTGGAGGCTAGGATTACGGTTCCACAACCGTAGCCACTGCCTTCAAAGAAATATCTGAAAATAAATTTTGATTTTAGTGAAGCAAAGTTGAAAGCTATGCGAAGTCTCTATGACTTACAAGATACAATCGCTGTATTACCAACTGGGTCTGGAAAGAGAGTAATATTTCAGGTAACTGACAATTGTTCAAGAAGATATCACTGGAGCTTGAAATTGTATTTCTAGTAATTCAAGAGTCGAAACTGTTAATCTAGCTTCTTTTTCTGTATATAAAAACACAAGGAATGAAACGCCACCTGCTCCGCCCACTAAGAATTTCGGGTCGCATCAGCTAAAATGCAAAAAAGTGCAGATATCTATCAGTCCTGTCACTTAGCAGACACAAAAACTAACCGAAACAATTCGTTAATTGTTGTCAACACGCTACACACTAGTAGAAAACCGCTGCTTTCAATGCATTTCCAACACAATTTGCTTGTCGCGGAAGCCATTGCGTGATGTCATAGAGCGGACTGTAATCTCCAAAATATTTCTTGATCAAAAGCAGTTTTGAACTGGAGAAGCTTTTCTGTTCTATACTTTTATGCATCACAAAAATAATTGTGAAGTACATTTTACCGTTATTCCAGTATAAAAGCATCTTTTTGGTTTGATTTTACATTTATTCTTTGTATCTATTAAATCCAGAAATAGATTTTCCTGGGAAACCGCCACAATTTTTAGGAATTCCGTGACGTCACGCAATGGCTTCGGCGACAAACTGATGTTGTTCAAAAATTCATGAAAACCAGCTGTCTTCTTCGTCTGTGTAGCGTACTGAAAAAATTAAGCGATTTGTTTTAGTTATTTTTAGTGTCTGCTGAGTGACAGAACTGATAGATATCTGCACCTGAGCGCAAGTTAGCAGATGCGACCCGAGTTCTTATTAGGTGGAACAGGCAGCGTTTCATTCCTTGTGTTTTTATATACAGAGTAGAAGCCACAAATACATTTGGAATCTTGAAGGACTAAAAACTCAATTTCAAGCTCCTGTGAAGATATATTCATAAACCTGCCGAAGTAACTGCTCTAGAAACTTTCTTACCATGCCCGTATTTTTGTTGGTTTTATTATAATTATTTACATTACTATTATTTTCTCATAATTACCGAAACTTACCAAAATACTTAAACAGGGGTTAAACAGTATGTTTTTTATCCAATATTGCAACAAATTTTCGATACTTCATCTGAATCAGTAAACGATTGCAAAACGAATTACTAGTGGCCCAAAGAGAATATTGGTAGGAAAGAAAATAAACAAGAAAGATTCTTAAATACCAAAAAATGACTTTATGCAATATATGTGCTTTTATTTTAACATATATTTTCCTTACATTCCTTACTCCTCTAACTGAAAATAATTAAAAAAGAGTTTTTGAATGCACCATTTTTATAAATAGAAATAGCACGGTGGATGTGATGTCCATGATGCTACATCAATTGGTACTGACAACAATCAATTACTGATTATGACTGAGAGGGCGAGGTGAAAATCCCGGGATCCGGGATCGTATTAAACATATAGGAAAGAAATAAACTGTTTTGGTTTTGATATTTGTCGTAATCTGTGGCAATAAAAAGTTATATTAATTTATTATATTATATATATTGACCATTATTTTGATTTAAAATCAAGATTTAATTATCATTACAGCTATACCAGTTTGCATTTGAATTCAAGTGAACTAACTTGAAATGCAGAAATCACAATTAAGATTATTCAGAGTTAGATAATGATATTAAATGAGTATGCAAAACGGTAATGTAGTTTGAAAACTCAACACCTTAATATAATAGTATCTTAATTGTATTTTTGTAAAACTGTAAAAAAAATATCGACAGTCACAATTATTTTAATGTGTCACACGGCCAATTAATTTAAGTGTGCCACTTGTGAAGGTGTCGATGTCGATACTATACATGCATATCTATAACAAAAGGCATGCGCTAATCGATAATTTATCGATGACACCTATGGCAGGTGGTATATTCCCGGTATTACTATATGTTTAATACGATCCCAGATCCCGGCTTTTCTAAAGGCGATCCCGGGATTTTCCCTTCGCCGACTGGGAGGTCGGGAACAAATGTTTAAAAAACTGAGTGTTGTGTTACAAATCTTGTTATTGCACATTATTTACAACTTTGTTAAAAAATGAAAACAGTATGATGGGATAAATAAGTGTGTGAGTTTAGGCTATCCGTGAAGTTATGAAGGCTTAACTAGACTTGATGAGAGTCTGATAGTACGTGGAATGAAAGAGTTCATGGGATAAGTTGTGCTCTTGAGAATGGTATAAAATAGTTAAGATTTCTTGATGCTATTAAGTGATTACGATCTACTATCACAAGATTGTTTGTGATTATATATAGCATACTTAGTGAGTTGTTTATTCTTCTTTGTTCTACGGTTGACCAATTTGATATTTGAAGCATTGCTGTTTAACTACTTTGATAAGAGATACCATTCATAATATATCTAGCGGCAGCACTTTGTACTCTTTCAAGTTCATATGTGAGATTTTTTGGGGCCAAGGTTACCAAATGGTATTACAATATTCCAGTTGCGTGCGGACATAAGTTTTATGAGCAGTTTCTTTTATCGTTTATTATTATTATTATTTTTATTATTATTATTATTATTATTATTATTATTATTATTATTATTATTATTATTATAATTATTATTATTATTATTTTACATTGTATATTTCTTTTTATGAATATATTAGTGCTACTGGCTTTTGATGAGACATCCTCAGTATGTTTTTTTTTTCCAATTTAAGTCATCACATATTGTTACACTAAGTATATAGCATTTTTAGTTTGTTTTAATTAAATATCGTGTATCTTATAAGGAAAAATAACTGTTTATTTTTTTTTCTTTTCAGAGACTTTTATAATTTCACATTATTTATCGGGATTGAATTCCATCGGCTACTTTTGTTCCCATTCTGCTAACTTTACAAGGTCATATTGAAGTCGGCTGATGAACCAATGGTTAAAAAATTATAATGAGATCATCTGCAAAAAGTCGAACTCTACTTTTAACTTAGTTGGGTAGATCATTTATGTAACAGAGAAAAGACAAAGACCCAGCACTAAACCCTGGAGGATACCTGAAGTTACTGGTAAGGATCTGAATGGCAGCCTTCCACTAAAACTGTTTGTGTACGCTTACTCAGAAAATATTGGATCCAAGATATAGCAGATTTGTTAATACCAAATTTCATTGATAATAGCTGATGATCGGTTTTATCAAATGCCTTGCTAAAATCCATAACAAATAAATCTGTTTGTTTTCATGTTTTTAAGTTATCAAATATTTCTTGTGTAAAGGATACTATTTGAGTCTCACAACAGTGTTTTGAACGAAATCCATGTTGGAGTCAAGATAGCTCATAATGTTTGATACCAGTATATGCTCCATGAATTTGGAAGAAATACAAGTCAGTGGGATTAGTCTATAATTACTGGTTTTACACTTAACACTATTTTTTATAAACAGGAGCTACAACAGCTACTTTTTTCCAATCATTTGGTACTTTACCAGCTTTTAGGGATGACTAAAAAACTTTAGTGAGAAATGGGCTATTTCAACATGAAGTTGTTTTAATAATCTAGGATGTAACTGGTCTGGTCCAGATGCCTTGTTTGGATTTAGTTTTTTAGTAATTTTGTAATGCCATGTAGCGAAATGGCAATATCACATATTTTCAAGATGGTTTCCGTTCTTGAATATGTTTAATTCACAATGCTGTTTAAGGCATACAGGTTTGGGTTTTGAGAACACAGATTCAAATTGTTTATACAGAATTGTTGCTTTATCTGCCGGATTTGTGTGCGTTTTACCTTCAGATTTTAGTGGTGCAACACCTTCATTATCAGTTTTCTTATCTTTCGCAAAAGAATAGAGGTTTTTGTTTTTACAGTTTTCAGAATCATCAGAAAAAAACTGATTATGAATATTTCCTATATGACTTTCGTATTTCGTTCTGTATATTAGTCTTTAGAATGGTGAGTTTTTGTCTCAGTTTGCTACGATGGTCATTACTCTTTGATTTTTTACATTTAGTGCATAACATCTCTTTTATGGATCCTTTTCATAACTTTTTGGTAACCCAGGGCAGATCACAATTTGGTGTTTTGATTTTAGTAGGTTTAAATTGATTTGATAATTCATTTAATTTGCTTTTAAAATTTTCCCGTAAGTTATTTGGATCATGACATGGTAGTTTATTGAATACAGTTTCGTAGCTCTGATTTTAACAAATCCCATTTACTTTTTATACATTTTTGTGTCACCTGCTACAAAGTAGCTGCGACATTTAGGGATCACTTCTCCGTCGTCTGTCTGTCCGTCTGTCCGTCCGTCACAAAACTTGTCCGGACTACTCCTAAGAAACTACTGGTGCAATTTCATCCAAACTTTACAGGAATGATCAGTACCAAGTTTAGTTCTGTATATTGCTGGCATTTTCCAGTTCAATGATTTTTATCAGAGTAATGGCCCTTTAATGATTTTTATTTTTAAAGTTTGTCCGGCCTACTTCTCTTATACTGCTAAAGCAATTTGAATGAAGTGTTACAGGACTGATCGGAACCTCAAGTACTTGCGCATATTAAACGGGTTTTTCAGTTGAATGATTTTTGCCTGAGTTATGGCCCTTGGATAAAAAAGTATTTTAGCCAACAAACTGCCCAAACACCTCTCAATACAACTGCTTATTGGCTATCATCAGGCGACACATGTGATCACTGATCGACCATGTTATTTCACGTTTAACTTGATGTGATCTTTTATTTTTTATATTTATCTCATGGAATACAATATCATGATATGATGATCCTAAACTTGGTTGGGTTTTGGTGAAATGAACTTGACAGGACTGGTTCGTTTAAAATAAATCAAGTACATTATTTCCTCTTGTAGAGAGCTTAACTGCTTACGACAGTTAAAATACGAATAAAAGTTATGTCTAAAAAAAACACCTCGATATTTTGCACATTTCTGCTTCTTCGAGAATATCATATAGACCCCTATACTTTTAATGACTTTACGATTTTGAATCTGTTCACGGGTAAATTAAATTAGTTTTCTTTTCAAAGTTTAACAAACTTCCAACAGAACACTGAAAGGGACAGGATTTGAAAAGAAAAACTGTCGAATATTGGAATTAAATGGAACCCTGTGCTTCTTGATACAGGTCCTATTGACTTTTTCATAAGATATTTTAAGCTCTAAAATATAACGCCAGTTCTTTACTACTTTCACAATCTGTTTTACATTCGCGATGTGTGACTGCCTCCAAAGTCTAGCAAATGTGTAATGTTTGGCCACTTTATACACGAGAAAAGTCGAGGACACTAAAATAGTTGTATAAACAAGTGAGCTGTGGTACACAGAGATAGTTGCTCTGACTTGACAATTATCTGTCAATGTATAAATGCTATGTTGTTAGCTTGTACAATCCCGTCTCACAGTGTCCGGAGCCTGGTCGTTTTATGTCGCTGACATTTGACCCATTCTGTTGTTCAGAAGGCTGACACCGAGCTGACAATAAAGTTGATACTCAGTTTTTTCGGTTGAAAATATTTGGACTATCTAGCAGCTTAAGAAATCCTTGACATTGTTTAAAGCATGCCGAGGTTTACATTACATCTACTTATCAGTTTACAAATAATGTCCACTCAACTCGGGATCGCACGTTTGGAAACGAAATGTGCCACGTGACATATTCCAACAGTAAGATAATGGCACCATAAGCAAGCAAAATGTCTCAAACACTCCCGAGAAAGTATTGAAATATCAAACACAAATATAAACACATGAAACTTTTCAAAAATCCCCAAAATATGGTCTTGCTATTCATTTCGTGGAGAAATAAGTACTTTTAACCCTTTAAGGCTTTAGACTTTGGGTGACCCCAACGTCCATTTTATCTCCGTACATAAACTATCCACATGGTCGGTCACATGAAATTCCCAAGTTACTTAACTGCTTATAGATAAAAGCCAAAAAAAATTACATACTTGCAAGATATAAGTCTTTAATTTTTCTATATCTGTCTCTCTTTTGTTGGAAACATCTGTTGTTTTATAGGGGAAAATATAAAAATGTTTAAAATATTAATTATATCATGTTTTCTGTGTGCATCAGTCAATGCTTTATCTTTGAGAAGAATAGGAAATTTTGACATAAAAAATCCAGGATTTACAACACTTTTTAAAGACTCCAGTGTTTCAAACCCGTTGGAGCAATATAATCTTGTTATTTCGACATTTGCCGGACCGAGCCTGTTTGGGGGCGGGGACAACGTTCAGCTCGTGCGAAGGGTGGGCTCGTTTATGAAAAATATTAATGGAATTGTTCCAGAAGTCTTGACAACCAGTGTCACATGGCCAAACGAAATATCTGCTGTACCAGGTTTGTTTCATTCTCGGTTTAAAGAGTTACCTGATTCGTAGAAGTTGGGTTTAACCCTAGTAATGCACACGTGGCCAGTTAGGTTTCTTATGTATATTGACTTATCTTTTTCTCAAGAAACCATCAGTCGAAAGACATGTTCGATTCATGGAAACTGCCAGTCAAACACTTTTCAATGGCTGACCAGGAAATAAAATGCGCAAGTTTCTATATATAATAACGTCTTGAGAAAAAAAATAATATAAAATTGTGTCATTTCAGTGTCTCAGACAAACATTTTTATGACACCGCACGATATATCGTAGAAATGTCTTTCTGCCAGTCAGGCAAATTAAGACAACATTCTCTCGTTGCGTGTGATTTCAGCCAACCAGTGGCTACCTAAAACATATGTTAGTAGTCGCCGAGTCATATGAGTTTGACTAATTATTAAATGTAAATACCAATTTATTTCGTAATTAAATGACAGATAATCGTTCGACATGGGGGGCGAAATAGTACAGTTTATCGGCTTTTTCGTTTAATGAGAGTTACCTTTGATTCGTTGTAAATGACATTGCCGCGCTTTAATTATACCAAGCGCATTTACAAGCAAAACATTTGATTTTGTTTTTACGGAAAATTGTATCTTGCTTCGTTTTACAGACGGCGTTTTCTCCGAAAAGATGTTGGCTATACCTGACGGTTTTTTGGTACCTTTCAAAACTAAAGGCGCAATTAAACTTATGGACATTACGAACGGAGCCAATAAAGGCCCGTATACGTTGACCGGAAAGGACTCATCTGGTGATTGGTTTTATCACCGCGTTGAATGGCACGATATGGACGGGGACAGGGACCAAGATATTATAACATGTCGAGCACGGGAACCAACAATCCCAATCTTGTTTGGTAATATATATATTTAATCTGATAGGAATTGCAGATAAAAGAAAACGTAGACTGCTTAAGAAATGTTAGTTTGTATTAATGCGGAAGAAAGTATTTAGTAAAAATTGGTATGCTTGTATTGGCAATGCTGATATTTTTATAGACGCCACTAGTCTCTGCAGGTAGAGAAGACGAAGAACTTATATGGCTGGAAAACCCATCTGGAGACTATTCATCTCAGTGGAATACGCATGTTCTAGCTCACGGGCCAGATGTTTACTTCCGTTTCTCGCGAATGAATACCACAGAAGGCTTGAAAGAATGCATTTTCACAGCCCAGTTTTTCACCACTAGTATTTCTGTTTACTGGACAACAGAGTCTAATGGCCTTTTCACTGACTCTAGCAAGGTAAAGGACCACTTCGTCATTTTTTTCTCCTTCTTCACAACATTTTCATGAACTACATTTTCGGTTTTTATTCGAGGCGACTTATGCTGTATATGTTATTGAAATTAAAATCAGTAAAACGCATAAAAAGTATTCCTGTCCCCCTTTCCCTACCCCCCACACACACCCAAAAATATAAACATATGTAACATTTTTACTGCTAAAATCTATCTTCTGTACTATTTAAAAGGAGTTACTGATTCCAAACTCTAGAAACAAAAACACAAAAAAAAAAAAAAATAGACGGAAAAAAATAAATCACAGGACGTCGTTCCGGTAAGTTGACCGACGCTGCTTTTATATTCTCTTCTTATATGAATCCATATTGAAGATCTTTATTGTTCGTCACTTCATTGAAATTTAGCTCCAGAGTCGGGTCATAGATGATGCTGTTGGTCGTGTGTTCGAGGTTGACATTGCTGATCTAAACAACGATGGCAGAATGGATCTTTTGGTTACAACAAATGGTAACAATGGAACACTGCTTGCTTACGAAATCCCCGATGATTTCAGGTCTGCATTATTTTCTTCCTCTGATCAAAATGCCGTGCAATACAACGCATTATAACGCTACCTTTGTTGTCATTTCGTTTCGGTCGTTATGTACATAATCATGCAACCGTGCAACTCGATATTTTCCGTGAAAGTAACTTGGAGGCGCTTTTCTTAGAGAGGAAAAGGAAAACGTCATAGTATACTCAGTAGAATAAAATGTAGTAGTATTTAACACCGAAATACAACCGTTTTAAGGGAAATAACTCATATTGACAGGTCGTTGAGTTCAGTCGATAGCGGTTAATTCGCCTTAACAGTATATCTGTGTCAATTGACGTTACATTTAATCAAATTTGCTTTTTTTAAATTTCTTTGTTTTAGGTAAACGATTAAACGGGTTTATTTTGTCTTTTTCAGAACTGGTAAATTTATAAAGCATACAATAGATGTTGGTTTCAAGCCAAGACACTCCGGAATCGGTAAAGGGGCACCAGGAAGTGCTATTGCGGTGTACCCTAGAGTAAATGATTCGAGGTAGGTACCAAGTTTACTAGAAGCCCTGAAAAGACACAAGAGGGTGGCATGTTACATAATTGAGATTTTTTTTGAAAGTGATGAAATTGAGTACAGCCCGATTGGGATTCAAAATATGTTTCAGGTGTTCTGGCCAAAGAACTGATTTCATTACAAAGGCTTTGTCTGTATTCTTTCTTGTTGCAAAGACGACCTTCCTTGCTTTCCACATAAACAATAAATCATTAAAAATTTATTTCTCAATTTCTTCTGTTTTGCTTTCCTTAGATCTGAAAGGCATGACCTAATCAATACCTTATGTTTGCCTATATGTGTAAAACAAAGTATTTTCTTTCGCCAAAAAAAGGGTCTAAGTTTGAATTTAAAAAATAAGTACACGCAGACTGTTGTCATTCATAGAATAAAGCCGACGATACTTCTGTCGGGAGATGACGACGGACGGGCTTACAGTTACGAAGCGAAGTCACAAGACCCTGCAGACTGGTCCTATACGAAAACAACGTTCTGCGACGCCGGTTCCGGTACCGTAGGAGAGTTGTCTGCCGCTGACGTAAATAATGACGGATACATTGACGTTTTTGTGCCGTCTTACAGTCGAGATGAAGTCATAGTTTATACTTATGCACCAGCGCTCAGCGACCAGACGATGGTTGTCGGATAACTTACATCATAGAAAGCTTGTTTTTTTTTTCACGTTTACAAGCAGTCTCCGTGATTTCACATAGATTTTATCAATGCTTGGACCACAGTTGTATTAATATTCCATACAAAGACTTTAGAATTATTTTAAGTTATTTTTAACCAATGTATTTTATTATTATTATTACTCTTGTTGAATTGTAACACAATATATGTGAATAGTTACTATATTTCTTTGTTATATGCAATTAAAGTTCGTGACAGTACAAATCACCACATTATGCTTTTTTTTCGCTCTATCCCGCAACACCTAGACTAAGTTAACTTTTCTTTGGCCTCATCTACGGCTGACCATCTCATGTATTGCTGGGTTACAAGGCGGACACTCATGACTCATGAGTACTCTTCAAACAGAAGCCTCATTCTTTTATATTGTATAGAGTGCGTAGAAACAGTGCTAATTTAAAAGTTTTAAATCAAGCCCATAGTGATAAAACACAACGTAACTCTTGTATGATATGAGGGATTCTTTTTACCACAAGCGAGAGCAAAAAATACTGACCTCCAATATTTAAACATTACATGAGAGAGAGAGAAAAATTTCACCGACCGATCAGTCATATCCAAGCATGTGTAACTGAAAAGAACATGTTTGTTCTTAGTAAATTGTAAATACTAAGGCTTGAACCCTTTTGCGGGATAAATCCTAGTTATTCTAGACAGACCAAAGTCTCTATACACCATTATCATATCTGTGTAGAATTAACTCTTATATACAAATTATACTTACAGAGATACTACAAACAGTTTCTTTCTTGCCAAAATGCCAGAGTTCAGAAGCAGGGAAAAAATAGTGTATATATTAGTTGTGTCACTTCAGCTGTGGAAAATAATTCAACTAAATTTAAAACTTCAACTGTTTCGTTGGTAACCATTCCAGTTGTATGCCTGCATTGATAAAATTAATCAGAGTTTTTGAAACCAATTATCTGAAAACACTGCAGCTCATGTTACATCTTAATTTTTCGAATATTCTTTATGACCATTTTGCACCTAAAGATTTAAATTACTTTTATTGATTGGTTTGCTACATTGCTATAAAATTACAAAAGAAACGTGTCCATTGGTTTAAAATGCAATCCCCAATGTCATCTGTGTTATTTTTGGATCTCAACACAATAATCATCATCGTCTACGTTTTTATCTGTAAATTGATCAGTAACGATCAATCGATCGATCGGCTTTATCCGGCTAGTCTGACATCCGGGTGACCAGGGTGATCTTCCTACGGAGATCGATCTGATGCCACTGCGCGTGCACGCCACGTGTCAAACACGCGGTAGAAATAATCACATTGTCGATTTCCATGTACAACAACTGTTTATTCCCTTGGAGTAAAACAATCAATGTGGGATTTTTCTGTGGTCGATGCGAATGATTACAGAACAGAACAGTCAGCAGTTGATATCCTTACCTGATCAAATTCTATTTCTTTTACATTTCAAATGTAGTTTTTTTCTTTTCTTTGTTCTGTTTTTTTTTACTAGATCTATATAACTACTTATGGTATCTATCAGCAAAAACCTTTGACATGAAAAAAAAATGTTTCACCCCAGTTTAACGTCAAAAATCTATAATTAATACAAAACATAATAGTTGCACGAACTCGTATTCTTGAAACAACCAACCATGGTGTTTCCTTAACAATACTTTAATGATTGATTACTTTAATCCCTAATTTACAGGACATAAGATGCACAAACCTAAGATTTCGTCTGACATGGTTTTTCTGCAAAAGTTAAATATTCTCTGAACTTTCTATCTTGCATCATGAGATGTCAGAATGCAGATTAACCCTTGATCAGACATCTCGTCTTATTACAACGTCCCTACATCTCCATAGTTGTTGTTGTTGCTGTTGTTGTTGGTAGTGGTGGTGGTGGTGGTGGTGCTGCTGCTGCTGCTGCTGCTAATGGCGACGATGATGATGACGATTGTTATGATGACGATTGTTATGATGACGATTGCGATGATGTAAACGTTGAAATGGTTTAAGAAAACATGGTAATATATGTATGTCACTGTTGAATAAATGTAGGGGTGCAATCACCAAGCGAAAAATTACCGCTTTACGTCTGAACAGGAGAACTTATGGAATAGGGTATCAGATCCCTTAATGACGCTAAACATCGCGAGAGATAGGTGTTATATAGTTTCTTACTTAACAATGTCCTGTAAGTTGACCTTTCTCAAGAACATGCGTCAGTTGTTAATTTACACCCAGGGGTTATTTTCTACATAACAATTTAAGTTTTTAAAAGTCTCAGAATAGATTACCGTTTTCTCTGCAAACTTGTCTGATTTATTTGTATTCAAATGGCAAACATTTTGAAGCCCAAACTTAATGTTGTTGTTTTTTTAAGGGAACTTGTCAGCAATCATAAAAAGGACAATCAATAGAATGTGAATTCATTGAAAAAAAAAACATATTCCAAGTTGTATCATCTCGCTGTATCATTTTTCTTTAACATTTAAAAATGGGTCTTTCTGTATAGTTTGATATGGTATGTTTTCCTTTTTTGTATTTTGGGCAAGTTTTGATTCGATAAAAACCATAAATCGGTTAATGCGCACCTACGAATATTGTCGTCTGCTTTATACCATAAGGTAACAGATGGTCTTACTAACGTGAGAATCTCGTCCATACAGTTTCTCACGACGGTTTTTTACAAGTATACACCTTACTTCTGTAAATTAATAGTTTTTGATGTTATAAGTGATTTTTTTTTTCAAGTTATGAAAATTCAATATAGAAATATTTTTATCGTTACCATTAAAAACTAATACGTGGTTAACGCAAATACAGTGACAGCTGTCATGTTTTTTGTTTCGTTTTTATATAATTTTGTTACCTCGTTT
This sequence comes from Cyclina sinensis, assembly GCA_012932295.1. Lineage (NCBI taxonomy): Eukaryota > Metazoa > Mollusca > Bivalvia > Venerida > Veneridae > Cyclina > Cyclina sinensis. The sequence goes on from JAAONU010000003.1 coordinate 4,833,421, forward strand.
ACTTAAAATGACACTACTATTTTCATGTCTAAACATTTTTTGTCCATTCTGACATGTGAGCACGCCAACCTTTTTTCTTTTTCTTTCTATAGTATTTTTGTCTCCTCGTGCTTATTTTGTGAAAAAGGCGCCATGCAAACTTATTCTATTGTTCTGCTTTTGTCTTTTAAAATACAATTCGTAACTGAGTGTGGTTTCCAGATGCAATGTATATTTTTAGAAAATAGTATTTTTTCACCACTGGCAAAATCATCTCCTTAAATAACCACTTTTCACGCACATCACAGATTATCTCATACCAAAGCTGTTATCCGATAAACTGACAACAATTTTGCATGGCGTCGAAAACTAGCCATTTTTGTTCATAATGGCAGTATCTTGGAGCGATATGACATCTAAATGATTCATAAATTTAATATAATCCCGCAAACATTCTGCGATTACTCGCCATGTCAAGTTCTGAGACTCGGTTATACCATATGTGACTTCTCGTGCCAACATATCGGCTGCTTAGCGTCGCATTGCGAAACTTTGACACGCGCGCGTCTTCTAGCAGACGACATTTCACAGTCACAGACGAACGCAGTTTGAAACGTCATATGTTTTTGTCCCATGGGATTCTAACAGTCGGAATTATTCCAAAAATTAATCGTAAAAAGTAAGGCCTTCAAAAGGCAAAATCTTTAAAAAGAATATTAGGTCTGTATATAAAAATTCAACTGGACAAGCATGGCAACATGATTTATCAGGAAAATAAAAACATACAAAATCATTTAAACATGAATTTGAATAAAAATGTTCAATATCTGATTGTTTCAAAACAATTGTCATAGCAAAACTTTGGACCGACTTCCAGGAATTAAAGTAAATCACAAAGGTTTCTAATGGGCTGCTGTCGAACTCCGTGGTCGCATCAATATTTAAGTAAGATGCTTTTTTTCTTTTTCAAAAAATTTACGATGAGCTATCTGAAGTTATTGACGCAAGAAATTGAACCTGAGAGAAAATATATTTAGATATGAATAAGTAAAACACAAATAATGTAAAACTGATTATTTAAAGCAAAATGTGTTCGGTTATTCAGTGCAGTTTCGTGTCACGGGATGAATGCGACGAATTTTACTTGAAATAATTCTGTCTGTCTGGGCAAAGAGCTAAAATATCAGGTAATTACCGGTTAAATAATTATGTAGTATTATTTGCCTTTGGTATGAGCTCAGTTTTGTTTTCATTCTCACTGAGAATAATAAATGAAACAAGTATGTTTACATGACTGCAAAAAATGGAAGTAATTAATATTCATATCAATATTATGTATGCTTGTTGAAGGAAAACACAGAATGATAATAATAATAAGAAGAAGAAGAAGAAGGACAACAACAACAACAATAATAATAAATATTAATAATAATAATAATAATATAATAATATAATAATAATAATAATAATAATTATTATTATTATTATTATTATTATTATTATTATTATTATTATTATTATTATTATTATTATTATTAAATAATAATGATAATAATAATAATAATGATAATAAATATTAATAATAAATATAAATAAAAAAGAAGACAAACAGCCTAAACATAAAGATAAGACAATATCAAATTGATTACAGAAGTACCTTCGTCAACACCAAGGATAAACACACTGGTTATCATATATTTGATTTTTTGGTCGTTTCTTTAAAGATTAATATTTCATTTCATTTTAAACGATTGTTTTGTTGTTTTTAATCATACCTTATTAAGCGTGGCTACAAAACTTACTCGTAACGGCTGGATAAATACTTAATGCCTTTAAAGTGATATCATAATTTCTCATTTTTTAAATTACGTGAACGAAAATTAAAAATTTTGAAAGCAATCAAAAACAAACTGAAGTGAGAAAAAAAACTGAAAAATCACCACATGTTTGAAATCAATGTGCGCATTGCAGATGTCTTACAGACGTTGTTTTCATTCAGAAATTGTCATGAATGAAAATCAAACAGTAATTTAAACGGTTGCAGTATTGCGCCGATTTTCTGTGAATGAAAAATTTCCCTCCCAAATTTTTGCCATGGGTACCACATGACGGCGTATAACCAATCTTTATTTGTTTAAAGCCGCGAGGTGCATAAAAAAGTGAAGAGCTAAATGAATGAATGCGAATCCTGAATAGATGATAAAATGATGCCACGTTAATGACAAACATTTTTCAAAAGGGTGTTTCCGGTGATTATACAATACCAACGTAATCGTCCGAGCTGGCCCTCGTATGCCAGATGACTGAATTCAGTTTTCTCCATTCATGAAAATCTGCTAGTTTCCACTTTCTTTCCACCTGCCTTTCATTGACATTGCAAAATGTTGAATGAAATGTGACGCAACGGATATTCGGATGCTCTCGGCTCTGTTCGCAACAAAGAAGTCGGTGATGTTCAAATTTCACGAAGTTGAAAAAGTGCAAGTCTTTGTACGTAGGACGGATTCGATTCCTGAAAATATTGCAAAAGTTCGGTTGCAGCAAATCAGCGAACTATATTAGGCTCAAGCGCTATTTTTGAAAAGTACCAAACTGGAATGGAACACGAAGCCGGGAACCAGTCAATGGGTTTTCACTGCAAAGGAACATGGAAGCATTCAATGTAGGGACACCAAGCCAGTCAATGGGTTTTGGCGTGAAAAAACAACAACAACAACATCGGCTTTGCCTCTTTCGTTTAAGTTTTATTTGATTTGTCATTTTGACACTTACATTAGGTATTAATTTCAAATTTTACTGGTTATTACAGTTACTACAATATATTTTACTATCTTTTTTTTTTTTTTTTTTTTTTTTTCAGGGAATGGAAGTGGGATTTTTTCCACTATCTATTTGTAACATTTTTCTTATACAGTAAAAATAGCGGCAACTCACTTTAGCTAATTACAACCCGAAATTCGGTCTCGATTTGTGATTCTCTTATAAAAGGAAATTTAAATTGTAGTCAGTATGAACTCATTAAGGTTGTAAAGGACAATTATGGTTTTAGAATTCATTTTATCTATGTAAAAGAAGTCCGCACGTCCTGATAGGCTGGTAGTTCTGAACATTAAGTCTGTCTTATGAATGTTATGAGGGTCAACTTCAACTTGTGCTCTTTCCAAACTATAAAGTTGAAGTTGAAATGAAATTAGCAAGATTTGTTGGAGACAGAAAGAGTCTGTTGTAAAGTATGATTAATGTTGTTGTTTTTTCTTTTCTTTTCTTTTATCGAGTTTCACAAAGTTTTCGTCTGCTTAAAAGCTACATCTATACACTTTTATGAATTATATTTTGTTGTAAAGAAATATGAGTAAATTAAACAATACGTTAGAAGTGTTTAAACAAATTTATAAAGACTTGCGCTCTCTAATATGTTTATACACCCATCAGCCTGTCAAAATATGAAACTGTCATAAGTTAAGCGTAATCGATTTATGATTTTATATATTTCGCTCAAATGTAGTATATCAACTTTATCAAGTCTTAATATTCATTCGCGGTTTTCCCGTGAGTCATATAAGAAGTTACGAAGACATTAAAAATTTTGTCATTCACTCCACGTACATAGATAATGCACCATATGGCGAAACTTAAAGGCGAATAGCCGGGTAAGTATCGTCTGCAAACCAGCTGTCGCTGAAAACATGTTTTTCTTTTTTTGTTTACTGTGAGAATTTGTCTTTTTTCACATTTAAATGGGTAATGTATATGTAAAAAAAAAGTTTAAGTAAAGACATTCACGGGAACATAAGCTTAGAAATCCTAGCTATGCATAATGGAGAGGAAAAAATGTCAGAAGTCATGTCAGATGATACGAGGAGGCACTGGACTCGGGAAGTGAAGTTCAGCAGAATTTCTGACATGAAGAAACCAATTATTACAGCAATCAACTGTGACCATTCTTATGTTTGATTTGTTTTACAATCCTGACCTACTTACTTCGGCGATGCCTTTACTACGTATAATTGTTTCTTAAATAAATGAAACAAAAATAAAACTTTTAGAACACTGCATTCAGAAACGAGATCTCGAATGAAATCTCGCTTCACACGCAGACCGTTAAAAAGTTATTTTCAAATGTGAAACTTAAATCGAATTTATTTATTTTTTATTCATTTTTTTGGTATTTTCCACCACTGTTAGACTAAAATGAAATTAACAGCAACGATGGTTTCCATTTTCCATGTTAAAGTAAACCAGAGTGGTATTGAACGTCGGAAGTGAATCACAATCGCTTGACTGTCCAAATATTTGAGATTTCAGTCTGGAAAATGTATTTCCGTTTCCGGCAACAAGGCAATTACGGCCCTCGGGAGTTAACCAAAAAAAGATATGAAAAACTAAAAAGGTAAGTTTTAAATGAAAAGACTTAGAAATGAACATTCAAATTTGCAATAAATCATGAATTTTCCGGAAATTAAAAATGTTCGTGTTGGATTACGGTTCTTTGATTAAACTTCAAGAATAAATAAGTGAAATGAAGGCCCTCATCAGTTTTATGCATCGTTAATATTGCACGAGCGCACGAGGCGCATCGTGCGCTTGAAATAAACCCTTTACTTAAAACACAGAAAAGAATAGGACAATTTTGTATTGCCGTTTCGATTTTCGTGTTTTTGTAACGTTGGTACATCGCACATAATGACAAATCGAGGATTTATAATGGCGGTCACGTGACTTTTCGAATAACGCTCACGTGCCGCAGTCATTCGTACTCGTTTCAAGAAAAAGGGGTCATGTGGCTACTTTAATTACAAGGAAAGTGAAAAAGGGGTTTGAAAATAAAATATTTGTAATTATGCAATTATTTCTGTAGGACGCAAACGTCCTGAATATAAATTGCAGTGCTGGTATCCACATGCTTTATGTTTATTCATTTTATTTTTTTTTTTTTGTCTTTGTTAAAATCTTCCATACTATCTCTTGAAATCTTTTCTCTTTTCAACCATTCTTATAAAAACGGAAGAAAGGAAAACAAGTGCGTGTATGAAGTTAAATTCCAATCATTCTTTGATGTCATGCGTCTCCGTCGTCAATTTGTCGTAGAAACAGAATTGTTTAGCTCAAATAAACGAACTCACACCAGATTTTAATTTTTACGCCACAGACAAATAAAATCTAAAAAATGAATTCAATAATTTGGTTAAAAATGTGAGGTAGTCAAGACTTCGTCCCATTTTTGCACATGAATAAGATATTAAAAAAAGTCATTTATTTTTGTGTGTGTGTTTTAACTTAAGTGTTTCTTTCTAAGTTAAGTAGATGTAATTTAACGTCGTTTCAATGCGTTGACAGTTACTGTCTAATTTGCGTACACCTTTAAGGCAAAATATGTAAAGTAATTTTCATAATTAGTGTCAAACTGCATTCGCCACTAGAAAGAAAGTTAATAAAGTGAAACTCGGGTTCGTTTTAAATGATACCATTTACAATAAGAGGCGTATATCTAATGGTCATGTATATTCAAAAGGGCACATATCTCGTTACGACCATCTGTTGCCCTGTGTGTCAGTTCGGAATATTTTCGACGCGTAGTAATACTATGTACATGTCACGCGCGGAATGTAGTCCCGCTGTGTCGTGCCATGCACCTTTGCATACAATTTTTATCAATTCTGTTGTACTTATTGTCATAATTGATAGTAAATACGCCTTTTTATTATAGGTGCCAATAAATATGCATTAATTTACTGCGTGTCAGTCAAGTAAAATTGGTTTGACAAGATAGATTTTTCTTTAATAGTTTCGCACCTGTTGTTCAGAAAATTTATTTGTCACTTTTAGAAATTATTAGCATATTTTCATAAAGTATTCTTGACCGTTGAGTTTACGCATGGTGAGTAAGGAATTTGAACAAAACTTCTATGGTACTGTCTATGGTCTAGATAACTGGTGATAATATTGACAAGGGGACATAAATGATAATTTAACAAGAGACAAAAATACTGCTACTTGTAAAATTATCGGTATTATGAATTCTCTTGATATGGTAAATTGATTTTAAATTATATAAGTCGTTAATGTTTCAATTTAATGTTTTCGTATACTTTTTATTCTTAGTCACAAGCAGCTGCAAGAATAGCAACACAGAATACGGAAAGGGAAGGGGGAAAAGTTATCGTCCTTAAATCGTCTATTTTTTATTATTCCTGTTTATTTTTCATATTTCATGATTTTACCTCTAATCTTGGAACAACATATATCTCAGCTTAATCCTATAAAATTAAGTATTTGTTCACGTTTCATTAGAAATCAAGAAAAATGCCCTCCCCGTCGCCCCACCCCTTACCCCCTCTGCCTTTCATCTAAAACTTTGATTTTGCCATGTAAATTATCATACTATTGATTGCTTGAATAATGATTATAACGTAAGTGTTAGTAAACTTAAACAAGATTGAACGACGACAACTTGAACTCAGTTAAAACCTTGCAATGTTGATAAACATTTTGGTGGTTAGATGGGGATATAAGAATGCCAACTGTTGTCCAGTGTTTGCAAATTAATTTGTTTGGGTTAAAAATCTCCGAGGTATTTTAAGGCAGAATTGACTGAAATTAAACATCGTCCCCTTTCACCCCCTCTCCTCCCCCACTCTCCACCCCTTTCCATGCACCAACTTCCTGAACAATTTAGGACTTACAGCAACAATAAACGAAGGGTAAATAACGGTTTCAAACTTGATACTAAACACGAACCATAGTAACACCAAACATTTTGCTGTGATAACATATTTCGATAAACATTTTATGCCTTCTTCAGACTGACCGTTAATTTTTAACCCAGAAATGACCATCTGGTCCGGACCTGCCTATTTCCGTAAGCTTTCCTCTTCAATGACATTATGACAAGCCGCCTGGCATTTTTATTGACTTCTATTGTGTGAAATTTTTCATTTATTTTATAACGGACAATATTGAACATCCCCGACTCCCGTTGTGACGGAGCAAAATTGCCAATAATGGTAAAACTGACATTTAGCCGATTTTTCGCGGTACATTATCCGTTAAGAAAGTAGTCCGAGCAATACGTAATTTCCCACGGTAGGAAAGCATTTTCTTTTTAAATAGTGTCACATATTTTAAAGATATACTACTCGCAAATTGATACAGATTACCGTTTCAATATATTCAAATTGTTGGTTTGCATCTTACACAGAATAACAAAAAGAAATATTGGTACTACTTTTTGTGCTCCCAAAAAGCGGAGTATTACAAACTGCGGGCTTTGCCGGATACGACGTTAATGAATGGTCTATAATAGGCAGCTGTCACACAGCGAAATTCAGTTGACACTCGACTATATAACAGAAAACAAGACAGTATTCTTAAAGTGGAGTTTTACCTAGATAAACAATATTTGGATAATTTTCTCGGTTCAACAGTTTCAGGTAAGGGGGTTTAAAATACATAGCTTCTACTACTACTGATAGTAATAACATATGGTATGTATTTTAATTTAACATACTGTATCAAAGACGGTAACATACTGTATCAAAGACGGATTGACAGGATCAGCTGTTTTCCTATCTAAAATTTATTCGACTCTCTTTGATTTTACGAGCGGTTTTTATTTTGTTATTTTATAGTATATTGTCAAATAAGAACTTCAGCTAACTTTACCATTAATTTAATGCGATTCATGAAACTTGTCGTTCAATATGTTCTTAGACTAAAATATTCTGTTAATTTTTGTAAAATTGTTTCCCTTTTAGTGAAAAAAATACGAAATAATTTGTTTTCGAATTCTACACGAACTGACGTAAACAGCTCGTTATGTGTGAGTCAGGTGTTTAAAGTGTATTTTAGTAACAGTTGATAGTAACTTATCTACATTCTACGTGTACGGCGTACTTGAAATATAGTTTCCCGAATCGGTAAATATTTGTCATAAAACTACTTGGTACTTAATATTTAACATTTTGTTTCATTTTTCAGAAATGACGAAATTTGTTTCTTCCACGAAACCTAAGTCTTCAACCCAGATCGTTGCTAGGCAACACATTAAGAAGCATTTGAAGAGGATCAGGAACAGAGAGTATGGGCGTTTGCGAGACATGGTACCAGCTATCGCCAACAAACAGAACGTTTCAAAGGTTCGTTTCAGATTTGTACGAGACTGAGGTCTCTCTATTGTATTTGGTGATCAGTTAAAATGTGGGAAAGGAGGACCGCTTTCAAAGCAGGGCTTAAGTTTATGTTTTGAACGAATGATTGATTGATCATATTTGACGATTTCTTTTGTCTTTGACGAACAAAAATAGGCCTTTACAACTGTATGCCGAATAGTAGAGTCTAGACTGATAAGGCTGTAACAGACGAGAAAAAAAGTTAAAAGCTGTCTGAAACGTAAAACCTCGTTACAAGGAAAATACTTGCTTTAAAAAAATGATGAAGAAAGTTTGTTTATTTCGGAAGGTATTCATCGATAATGGTAAACAGAAGCTTGTGTGTGTGTTTTGTTGTTGTTGTTGTTTTGTTTTTTTTGGTCAACTCAACACTCAAGAAGTAAACAGCTGTTTCAGCCCAAACAACTGCCTTGTTATTCGGGTTTTACTTAACAGGTGTCAGCCGTATAGTAAACAATCACAAAAAATATATAGGTTCATTTGATCGAAAGCAGCTGATGAATACTGCACACTTCGATGTAATCTGCTTTTTCCCGCCAAAATTTTGTTGTCAAATGTTTCAAGGTTGGTGTACTAGAGTCATTATGTTATGATAATAATTATATTAGTTATTGATAACAGGCAATTACTGACTAATTAAATTAGAGAACGTCTGCTCTTCAAAGCAGATGCGTTGATATTTGAAAAAGATTAGGACGATAGGGGCGCGTTGAAATTTATAAAATTGCACTTTAAAGGCAAATTTCATGTAATAAAATTTAAGATTTTGCATATTTGTCATCATCAAAGCGCGGAGTAATAACTAGGGGGAAATCACCTGAACAGCTTGAGATATTGTTATGTGCGCCTGTAGCCGTCTGTTTTGAAAATGTTTCTTCAGTAGCCGAAATTACATGAATTTTCGCGACGTTCAATTCTTTAACACTCAAGTTTAACGTTTTTTTTTTGCTCATGACTGTGTGCGTCAGAACGTGTTTCACTTTCTGTTTGTGTGTAATGATACTGCTTTCCACACGAAATGAGATGCCTTTTGCAAATATCGTCATTAACAATTCGATATGGTCGCTAAGCGAAAAATTAACCCTTTTTTTGTGTGAAGTTAAACCCGCTCTAGCCATACATTCGAACAATGAAACCAGTATCTTTTTACCAATCAAATAGCAAATTACCATTAAATCTTGACGATCTCTTTGCGGATGAATTGATTAATTGAAACGAAGAGTCAGGATAATCAGCTAGTTACCTTTGAGATGTGGAAAAAATGAAAAAAGTGTAAAATAAATAAAGGTAATGAAACGACCAAAGGGTCAAAGAAACCCTACAGCAATCCTAATACACTCAACAGGACATGTGTTTTAACCAGCTTCAGTTACAGAAAGAACATTCAACCTCACCTAGTTTTAAAGATACAATGCTTTTTAGTCAGATTAAGGCTATAACGTAACCGATATTTTCTCCTCAGAATCGAAAAGCACATAAATACAATATAAAAATCAAGACAATCAATAATAAAATGCACAGAATGAAAACACGTGTCCATTAAAGTTTGTTGCAAATAAAAGCATCATTACTGGGTTCGCATATGACGCAATATTAAAAAAAAAATAATTAAGCTAAACGGGAATTTCGAGAACGAGAGTTCCGAGACCGAGGAGTCCGAGTGTCATGCTGAAATAATAAGAGCCGGATTTCTGTGAGCAGAAACAAGACTTAAAGTTGTTTTGAGTTCATGATTTTGCGCTTGGTACAAAAAGAAATGATACTAAATAAATAACTACGACCCTAGCCATAATATAAATAGGAAAATCGAAATTGCTATATTTTCAAGAGAAACAAAAAATGATAAGAAAATAATAAAGGAAGAAAAAAGAGTTTTTTAAATTAAAACTTTCGATTTGATTTTAATTAACTCCAGTTGAATTTTCTGAATGAAGTCTTAGGAGTCATTTCAGAGTTATAAATCTCTAAAGAAAATGACCATTTTAGACCTTGTTTAAATACAAAGTCAAAAATTCTTAAAATTCCTATTCGATGAAACGACTACAATTAATTGTGGGAAAGTTTACTTTTCGTGCAACAGATGTTCAAAATTAAAGCGTCTTTCATTGCATTTGATACAAATTACGACACACAAACTCCCCTTTTATTGGATAAAAACGTCTTAAAATAACCGCCATTCAAATTTACCAAAAAGATCTTATCAGTCGGTATAATAAGAGTGTTTGTAATGGTTTAAAAATGACTCTTTATAGAGGATTTGCGGTTTAAGAAAAAGGTTTAAAAGTACTTTCCATCCGTGTCAAAATGTTTAAAGATGGTTTACACATAAAGGTAACATGTGTGGTGAATGACTAAAGTAATAGCCTCAAGTACAGAAATTCTGCTGCTGTTGTTGTAACAGTTGTAGGTGAAAAAGTGATCGTAATTTTGACATACCCCACCACTAAACTGGAGACAATAAGCCTCATTGTTCGCTTAAATTCCTTAAACATATGTCTTGTGTCAAGAGAAAGCCGAGATGGGATCTTTCTAAAGTTTTCCCTAAAAATGCAAACAGCTGTTCCATATCACAGAATAAAATCACACCAAAAAACTTGTTTTCATTTCGCTTGTGATTTACTTAAGTATATACAAATGTGGTATACCGTCGCCGCACCTGCCTTCAGTTAAATGATGTATTAAATTTCCCAGTGCAAAGACGTTATAAAGCATGCTATACAGCAAACTAATGACCTGCTTAAGTGCTCAAAACACGCTTAATTTGACACTGATCTTTAATATGATTTCCATCACCCCAGCCCTTACGATAAAAAGATTGAAAAAATAATAAATGTTTAAATGAACAAATAAAAATGGAGTAATTTATTAACTACAATCACATAAACGCACTAACCGTTATTTACAACTTAATTTATTTTCCTGTAACCTTGTTTTAATTATGCTGTTATTGTTCTAATTTGTATTGTTTTAATCTTTTAGGTCACTGTCATAGAAGAAGCCGTTCGTTACATCGATGAGTTACACCGAGCCCTCGCCAGCAGGCTTACTAATTCAGGTATGCATAGTGATCACTGCACATGTACAATATTTAAACTAAGTCATAAGCAAAATCTGAAATCAGATGCGGACTAAAGTAAATGTTTAGTTTGCTCACGTGAGTGGGTCTCTCGTTATATAGATTACATTGTACCATTCACACAGAGTACCAAGATGGCAGATGAACATAAGGGACCACTGGTCGTTAATGGGAATTATATCGATAGGGGCCATGTGCCCCTTATCTGACTCTTTACCGCGCCCAATTGTTCCCTAGAAACCATATGCTGAAGGGCCTAACGTGCCCATATGATTATTTCTTAACTTGAAAACTGACAATCTGTTTACTGGGAATCTTAAACCTTCATCAAAATCATGTGTAACAATTACCAATAATCCATTTTATTGTTGTGTCAACCTTTTTATGAAACCTGGGTGTAATAATATTTGCTATAAAATTGACCGCATTAAGAAGTCGCGTGTATGCAGCGTGTCGCGTGCCATTGTGCGCGTGACACGACCCGCGCCATATGGTTCCTGGAGTTTCTAATAAATGTTTGTTGAAAATGTTTTTTTTTCTCTGTGTAGAAGCTTAAAATAATTTTGGAGAAAACTTTTATTTATTTCTGATAATAAAACAATAAAAGAATAATTTAATGATGTACAATTATCTCCCGTTACAGACATTAGTAATGCCCAGAGTAATGCAGACTTCCTGAAGGATATTGTGCATAGTTTTATTCCGACGGATTTCTACGAGAGGAGAGCACCTCCGGCAGTAGATTTTGAAAAGCAACAAAAGCTGCCTTCATACCTGTGCAAAACAAAACGACCAGCCCGGCTTGTTTGAGGTGAGTTTAATTATTTAGTTTGTACTTGAAACATTCAAGAATAACTAAAACGATAAACTACTACGAGCCAGAAGACTTGGGCAAAATACTATAGATAAATATGTGACATTGCATTTGATTCAAATTTCGACAAGAGATAACTTGATATGAATCACATAAGCCTGTAATACCTCTGCATTTCATTTTTATATCAGTGTTAAATTTTTCATCCAGTTTCCACAAGTTATTGAGACTTCCACTTTGACACTTAAAATATTGATTTCGCAGACTGCAACTACAGAAAATACTTGATATGAACGTGTGAGATTTATTTATACGAAATTACGTCTAATAGTTAGAAAGTTTGTTCACAGAAGACATTTGAAAATAAACTAAAGGTATTTATTTATATTATTTCAGGTCTGAATGTTAATCCCGTTGTATGTGATAGCGTGCAATAAGCTTACCTGTGATAAATAAAAACTTTGAATAAAATCTACAGACCAGAAACCCGAGCAATGAACTTTGGAAGAAAATGCTCTGTTCAAGGGGAGTAACTGTTGCTAGATTCGGAAATGACCTTTCGCCGAAGAAAAATAATGACACCAGAACAAAATAAAGATCACTATGACAAGTAGGTATATCCCCCTTTTTTTACTTTAATACAATTTATTTCTTTATTTCAATGTTTAATTACTGATATCATATATTTCTGAATGAATAAATCGTTATTTATAAGTATCAGTTCAAGCAATAAAAGAAATCGTAGGGCAAGGCGTGTGTGTCTGGAAACTGGGAAGTGGGGTTTAATTTACACATGATTGATAAACTGTTGACCTTACATTACATGTACGTAGTCTCACTATTTCGCCTCCGAAGGTGAACCCATTGTACAATCTGATATTTTATTGTTGTTAACCTTCTAGGTTGAACAACTAAAAAATATCAGAATTATAAAATGGGTTCAACACTTTAAGCTTAATTAATTAGGCTATACATGTACGTAAAATGCATTTTATTTTGTAGAATATTCTTTTTTCGTATTCGTATTATCTATAATTCAAAATTATCTCTTTCAGATTGTAGCCGACAGAAGTTCTAAAGAAGATACAGGCTCATCGTACGCACAAAGCAAGAAAACCTATGGCTGGAATATCTAATATAAAACTTATCAAATTTGACACTAGTTGGCAGTTGTGCAACACAGAGAGAATGAAAAATTTCGATTTTGCATTCAAAAGTTACTCCAGATATTTTTGTATTGAACATTGTCACATTTTTACGCTATATTGTCAAAAGTTACTTTAAATTGCTTGGTCTGCACTGACCCCAAAACTTTCGAGAGTACATCATTCATTCTAATACATCAAACTCCACGCAGCAGTTAATTCCCTTGCGGTACAGTCACTGATACAATAGGGGAAGTAACTCTGCGTAGAGTTTGCTAAGAGGTCTGTGATATTTTTATACTGTGAAATAAATTTGCATAAACTTATTTGCATTGTATTCTTTTCACATACTCCAGTAAATAGATAAAAAAGAGCCCCAAAGTAGTTTTTATCCACTAAGTTTGGAATAAGACAAATTGAAAACTGCACACTCCGGCAAAGTTTCATCTGAACCTCCATCAAACCTTAGATTTTTTACCCGTACTGGAACGGACTGAAAAGAGGCCTACTACAAAATGGTATAGATAAGCTAGACAGTCTGGATGTAAATACGTTAACATCATTAGCCATTGTCAATGTATTTGTTTTTTATGAATAACAGTCAAATACCTCTTGTTTAATAAAAAAGAAAAATGCTTGTATTATACTTCGATAAAAACAGTTAATAATTCCACACCACAAGTTTCCTGTTACCAGTCACGTGGTTCTATACTCTTGCAAACACAAGAGAACAACTGTAACCTTTGACATAGATACACCCACAGTAAAGATTGGTTTAACTGCTTTAAAGCGACTGACTCACTGAATTTAGCCTTTTTTTTTCTTTTAGATTTAAAAGAAGTTAATATACTATGGAAAAAAACATAATAGTATGCTTCTATACACCATGAAAATTGAAAAAAAAAAGTTTTGACTTAAACAGGATTTGAATCCATGACCTTTCGGTCGGTAAAATATAGAGCGACGATCTACACCACTGAGCCACAGAGACTCAATCAAATTTCGTCAAAATTAATGTTTTAACCAAAATATCTACCCCATGACCACTGGGGTAAATTTTCTACCGATAAAAGTGTGTAAAACTTTATATTTTGATATTTTTCTGTAACAAAACATGAGTCAGTAACTTAGTTAAGATATGTTCTTCACAATTACAGCAAGAATTTCAAGATGTATATACATTTTCTTTTCTTTTTTTTTCATCGTCGGCCCATCTGTGAGTCAGTGCCTTTATATTTTTAGTCTCATTCTTCATGATGTCCCATTGCTCTGACTAGAATGTCAACGTAAGATAAAAAGAATTTACTCTGCTTTGTTTAACATCTTATTAGTGAAATTCTTGTACATACGTACATATCTTACCTGATATATAAAAATGGTAAGAGTAAATGTTGGTCTCATGTGGCACAAGTAAATGTTTGTCTACTGTGGTAGGTGAAAATATGTCGGTCTCCTGTGGTACGTGAAAATGTTGGTCTTCAGTGGTACGTGAAAATTTGGACAAGCATCGTAACAGCTTTTGAGCAGATTTGTCAAAAGCATAGCAAACGTTCTGGTGTTTTGAAGTTCACAGGTTATTGTGAAATGTTGTCATGAAACGTATTCAATATGGCTCGTTCTAACAAAACACGGCTGTTGCAATTTGACTGTTTTTTTGAATCAGACATCATCCAGCTTTTTCCTTGACGTACGCTGAAATGCGACAAATGTGTCACCTCAACTTCATAGGTGTTCACTTCCACACCTTAAAGGCAAAACTAATTGACTATCTCAAGATGTTTCATGTTGATCTGCGCTTGATTTATATAAAATCAAAAAGAATTATTCATGCCCGTCCATTTAAAGGAGTTTTCGCCAAAACAGATCCCTTCAGATCTGATTTATGCAAATAAACAAGGAACAATGTACGATCTTCAAACTTTAAAAAAGATCTCCAAAAAACGACCAATATTCGATAGCCCATTTATCAAATCAAAGATTTATTTCCCTTAAGAAAAAAGCAACAATTTATATTTTCACGGACATCAAAGGCATACTTTTAAATAGCCGTGGGAATAAGATGTAGTTTTTGTTGATTTTCATCCATTGTGAACAATCCTTCCCAAAAAGTCAACAGGTCAGCTCTCATACAATGGGCTGAACACAAATTCCGAAAATGTCTTTTTCACTTTAACAACAGTCCTTTTCTTCCCCCTGGGCCTGTAAATGCCTCAGTATCAACGTGGGCAAATTATATTATAGAATCATTATAGACATTGAATAAAAACCTAGGGGTAGGGTGAAGCAGAATGCGATTTTACACGGATCTTTTTTTTTTAAACAAACATATTGATAACAAGAAAGTCATGATGGCCGACTCTGCAAAGCTGTAGAAGTTTGTCTTTCTTTTAGACAAAAGAGTGGTAAGACGCAACTTGACAAAAGTAAAATATTGATCCCATCTGACCACCACCACCAACAACAACACAAACTCTAATTCTTAGTAGTGGTTATCTAAAAGCTTTAATTTCTATAAATATAAATAGACCTCTATGTCGTCTTTTAAATATATTGTAAGAATATAAACGAGTATAACAAATCGAAATAATTAAAGGTCTTTGAATTACAATCTGAGTAAAGAGATTTCATGGAACAGTCTATAACAGAAATATCAACATCTTTTTCTGCAAATTATAATGATCGTTTAAGTAATATTTATTTCATTCTCTTATATTTATGGTTTGTCTCTTATAAACGGTATCGCCGTTTGGTGACGTTGTTCCAGACGGCAACAGTGCCAGTCTGGTGATATCTGCTGCCGCTTCTTCCGGACTTCTGGCCTCGACCCCTCCAAGGCAACCGTTGTCGTCAAGATGTGTTTTCATCTGTTCGGTGGCGGTCCATCCTGGACAGCAAGCATTCACGAGGATATTTCGTCTTTGGTCACTTTTAATGTCCCGAGCTAAAGCATAAACCAGCGCGTTTTCTAGAACACTGACAGCTTCCAGAATCCGGTCCGGCCAACCGTATTCTGACCAGACTTTAGCCTTCACTGCAGCGAGGTACATGTCGGCCAATTTATCAAGTTCATACATAGTTACCTTATCAAGGTCAATTTGTTTCCTTAATTCTTTGCCTAGACAGCTGAGTTTTCCAAGTTCACTGGAGACAACCACTACTCTAGAGTGTGGTCTCAACAATGGAAGAAAATATCGTAATAAACTCATTGTCCCTTTGAAATTGGTCTGAACTGTAAGTTCTGCCTGCCTGTACATTGAAAGGGGAGAGTCTTTTTCGAACACAGTTCCTGCATTGCAGACTAGAACGTCAACTCCACCATAATTCTCGCGTATAAAATCAAGAAACATGCGTATACTGGCTGACTGAGTGACATCTAGCTCATGCCATTTCGGCTTTAGACCCTCTGACGTCAGCTTCTGACATGCGCGTTTACCTTTCGCAGTATCTCTTCCGGTAACAATGACGTCACCAGAAAAATCATACAGCAGTTGCCTGGCAACTTGGAAACCAATACCACGGTTCGCACCTGTTACTATAGCAACCTTCTTTACCATCCTGCAAACAGAGGTAGCACACATGAGTCAAAGAGTAACGAAACAATAGGCATAACGAGAAACAAAGAGCTATTAACTACGGAAACTAAATTTGTCATACGATTACATAAAACTAAATCTTTCGATTATATAACCTTTTTTAACAAGCAAATCGTGTAATTATGTCTCACTGAGTGAAGGAAAACGTTACACCAACTCGTAAATGCAGTTGTTTGATGTTTGTACCAATAAGACAATAAGCATTTGCAGTGGTCAGATTCTTGAAAACAGGCTTCTGCTATCTCCAAGCCTATACTGAGTAAGGCCAGTTTAATCATCGTGATAAATGCCTTCGTGAATAGATGGTATAGAAGAGGACAATGATGAAAAGTGGCCTCATGTTCTTTTGTTACTGTTATATTAAATTTTGAATAGCAGAGAAGTAAAATACACGGCATACGTAGTTTGAAACCAGACTAGGACTGGTTGAACTCAGTAAATATGAGATAAAAACCATACAAAAGTTACAACTGTATGTACAACGTACTAATGTAAAATCAGATTTTAAACAGGGGGATTAAATGTACTACAAAGAAGTTGTAAAACTACGCGTATTCTAACACAGTGTAAACACTGCCATTTTTAACTGAAATGAACAATACATGATTTCCGACACATTTTACATCAGAGATACAAAATACTTTGAAAATATTTCCCAAATTGGGTTAATGTGTCAATTTAAATAAAACAATATACAATGGAAGATAAGACATAAAAGTAATCCGAGGTTTGTAAACAAAGTAATAAATATTTCTCTTACCTGGACACACTATAAATGCTGACAATGTTTCCGATACCCTTCGCTATGATCAGGATATTGATCCGCTGATATCGATTATCCGCAATGTATACTTAACCCAATACTGTACAGGAAAATTCAAACAGACATGTAAATTTCACAACTTTACAAGGTTCTTTAAAATCCACTTAACATATTTTTTTTATGGATAATTTCAGGTTACGTCTGTCTTATTAAGTCGAGACACTTATAAAAGACTTTGCATAATGAGCAATCTGAAATCAAATGAAAATCAATTTTTTTAATTCAATTTTACTTAATCATTTATTATCTACTATGAAAAGAAACACAGGTGTACGGTAATGTATGCTAATTTTACTTTTAATGCAAACAAATTTACATTTTAGGACGAAACCTCTATCATAAATATATTTCAAAAGGATTAAAAGTTGAGTAACATAGATTTACGGATGAAATGTAAAACTGAGGAGAAGGCACGTTTTTGGAGAAGAAAACTACATTCTGGTAGAATGGGTTTGTGGAAAATGGGTTCTGGGAAATGCTTAGTTACAAGGATAGTATAAAACTGAAAACTTACCGACTTTGTTTAACGTCATGAAAAATACGAAATACAATATAATACTCCTACCGTGAAGCGAAAGACATTAGAACTTACCTATTTAAAATGAAATATTTCGTTTTTGAAGCTTTGAATAACTAGTCTGAAAATTAGATTCTTTTTTCCAAGAGAAAAATATTTGTCTTCGAACTTTCACTTCAACCCAAAATGTTAATATGGAAAACTCAGCTTGCTACTGATGATTTCTGAGAGGTTAAGTGAAATCCACAAGACGCTATAGACATAAAGGGCAACAACTCAGCTTGCTACTATGATTTCTGTGAAATTAAGTGAAATCCACTAGACGCTATTTACATAAAGGGCAACAGCTCCGTTTACTACTGATGATGTCTGTGAAATCTACCAAACACTATAAACATAAAGGGCAACAACTCAGATTGCTATGAAGTTTCGTGAAATCCACAACACGATATAGAGATAAACAACTTAGCCTTCTACTGATGATTTCTATGAAATTAAGTGAAATCCACCAGACGCTATTAACATAAAGGGCAACAACCCAGCTTGCTACCGATTTCTGTAAAGTTAAGTGAAATGCTTCAAACACTGTAGACATAAAGGTCAACAACTCAGATGCTTCTGGTGATTTCTATGCAGTTTAGTGAAATACACCCGGCGATATAACGGCATCAGCTCAGCTTGCTACTGATGACTTCTTTGAAGTAAAGTAAAATCCACTAGACGATATAGACATAAAGGGCAACAACTCAGCTGCCTACTGATGATTTCTGTGAAGTTCAGTAAAATCCACTAGACGATATAGACATAAAGGGCAACAACTCAGCTGCCTACTGATGATTTCTGTGAAGTTCAGTAAAATTCACAAGACGATATAGACATAAAGGGCAACATCTCAGCTGCCCTCTGATGATTTCTGTGATGTTTAGTGAAATCCACTAGACGATATAGACATAAAGGGCAACAACTCAGCTTGCTACTGATGATTTCTGTTAAGTTAAGTAAAATCCACTGGACGATATAAACATTAAGGGCAAATACTCAGCTTGCCACTGATGACTTCTTTCAAGTTAAGTAAAATTCACTAGACGCTATAGACATAAAGGGCAACAACTCAGCTTGCTACTGATGATTTCTGTCAAGTTTAGTGAAATCCACAAGACGCTAGACATTAAGGGCAAAAACTCAGCTGCCTACTGATGATTTATGTGAAGTATAGTGAAATCCACCAGACGCTATAGACATAAAGGGCAACAACTCAGCTTGCTGTGAAGTTCAGGGAAATTTACCAGACGCTACATACATAAAGGGCAACAACGCAGATTGTTATGAAGTTCAGTGAAATCCGCCAGATGCTATAGAAAAAGGGCAACAAAGCTTGCTTCTGATGATTTCTGTGAAGTCAAATGAAATCCATCAGATGATAGATTGACATCAAGGGCATCAACTCAGCTTGCTTATGATGATTTCTGTGAAGTAAAGTGAAATCCACCAGACGATATATGTATAAAGGGCAACAACTCTACTATCAAAAAGTCAGTTTACTTCAAGATCTTATGATATATAGACAAGAACCTTCTCTATAGTAGATAAAAATCATATAATATTTATTTTATTATCATTTAAAATCTCTCAAGTAATGAAGAAATTATAATAAAATATTACAATTTTTATGAAAATTTTAAGTTTAAAGGGGCGGTAATTTTAGAAATATGGGTGCTAGAGTTATGAGCCTTACTACATGATCTGGGTGATGAGAAGGAACATATATTTGAAGTCTGAAGTAAATCCCTCAAGAAATAAAGTGATAATATTTTACTGACAAAAACTTTTAATCTGAAATCTGGACGCAGATGCTGGGGCGATAAGAAAGATCTTTCTTGCATATCAGACAGGATTTTCTGCTGTATACACCGGTGCTAGAAAAACTCATCTTACAACCCTCATGAAAGACAAGTCGCGTGCTTTGAAATGACGTCATTTCAGTGCATTTATCAATAATGACGTGCTAAGGATGACTTTTTTTTGCCGTTATGAATGAAGTTGTAATTTCATACGCTACTGTAAGAAAGCAGTGCCAAATAGAAATATTAGATTTTCGTAATTTCCATCAGAAATATGATTGACATGTAATATGCAAGAAAAAGAATCTAACACTGGCTGTGGTAACAAACTCAGCAGAGCCTTGTAACCGCTGTAAACAGTTACCCTTGCAACAGCGAGTGTAAGATTCTGATACCATATACTTCTATTCATACAGTTGAGCTAAAATAGGACCAAATAGTTATCGCTCTTACACACTGTATTTCTACTTCTTATCATCTATCTGTATTTTAAATTTAAGGTCAATCACCGTCATAAATTCATTCTAGAACTAGAAAAAGGGAAAGAACTCTTACAGGAAAAGATAGAATAATGCTTCTTGGGCACTGCACTTATCCTTGTCATCATCTACGTATATTTTACGTTATGCTACGGACAAAAAAAAAGAGAAAATTGAAAACTGACCAGGAAGAGTTACAGTCCTCAAGCACTGCACTTCTTACTATCTACCTTTATCTTAAGTTTCAAAACAACCCCTCTCATAGTGTTCAGGTAATGTTCCAGACGAAATTTCATAGTAATTAAAAAGGGACGATTACTCAAAAAATGGGCTATGATAGAGTATGCTTCATCTGTTGAAGTTTCACATCAATTCACTTCATAATTTTAAATGATTATAGAAGTGGAAATTACTCAAATACACGTGAAGGTAGAGTTATTCTTCTTAAAAACTGCAGTTCTACCTGCTACCAGCTATATATATTTGAAGATTCACATCAATTTACTTCATAGTTCTTAAATCAGCCAGGGACAAAAAAAAATCAAGAGATAATTCAAAAGTGGGACCAGGTAGAGTTATAGTTCTTGTACACTGCACTTCTACTGACGGCAAGGAAGATGTAAAGCAAGTTTGAAGTCAGTCAGCCAATTACCAACGTAGGTATGGTCCAGACAATGTCTTGACACTGCCAGCCATGGGGTTTGCCTTATGTCCAATCTTTCTACGGGTGTTTAAAAAGAAGAGTGAACAACTACTTTGCTTTCAGTGTTTTTATTATTCATGTATTTTTTATCAACAAGGGTCTCTCTTATGTATATCATAAAACTAATAATTTTAGAAATGACACATCCCTACATAACATTCAGTATGATTTAATGAAGAAACATCCTAGAAATAAATTCACTCACATGTTGATCTGCTTTTTAAAAGTTACAAAAAAATGACACTTTTACACAGACTGGAAATCTTGGTACTGAAACATCAAATTGCATACTATTGATCTAAGTTTGAATTTTTTTTGGTGACAGTTAATCCAGTTAGGGATGTGGCAAGAAAAATACAAAGTTTTCTCATCATGAAAGCATACCTGTTAACTATTTTTTCCTGGTGAGAAAATTCGAACACGAATATGCATCAATAATCGAATATCCTTAAAAATCCAATGTGTAATACATGATTATAATAGCTTTTGGTAAAAAAAAGTTTCCTGCCTGGAGTGCAATGTCACGGCCTTCAAAAGTGCAATGTAGGTCCTGACCCAGACAGGTTTAATTTTTCAAATAATGAGAAAATACAACAAAGTTTTATACTTAAATACAACAGATGGCTGTGACCAAGGAGCGCTTAAGGTAACTGCAAGATCTACTTACAAACTCAGAAATACACAGATGGTTTCACAGATAGACAAAACCTGGAACAGTTTTCAGGTTTAGGATTGTATATATTTCACAAGTTCAGTGTATGAAGCCCATTTTTACACTGATCTGAATGTGCAGATGAAAAAGATGTTTCAGGTAATCAACATTTCTTTTAGATGCTGACCATTCAGAAACTAATGCTTTGAATTCTTTATCACCAATGACATGGTTACATGAAAAAGGGATCTATCTGACTTGTACAATTTCAGGTTGTCTAAGATTCTCAGAATTTCTCTCTACATAGATTATGCAGTAAGTAACTTGTTATGCAGCTCCAGTGTGCAATGGTCTAACAGCATACTACTAAGTCTATTTACTGTACCTTAATCGTACATTCGGCCAGCCCCAGTTTTGACAGTTAGTCCATGTTCATGATATATGACTGCAAGACTTAAACATAAGTGGAACGTTTTCGAACCGATGAAAATGAAACAGAAAAATGCCTTAATGACTGCACTTTTTAAACATTACTTTTATTCACCTGTTTCTTTACTGTGCCGAAGAAAAATACTTTGATTGGTAAGGTTTTTAATAAAATATCTTGAATTCCTATAGAATTTTCTTTAACTGTGACCAAAATAAATTTACAGCCACTGAATGATTTCTGAACAAGCAGAATATGGAGAAATGAGAATGAACGATGACAAAAATGATGACTGAAACTACTTCTTTGCGAATGAGATTTTCATCGCATTAGAGGGTGTGATTTTGAAGCCTTGAAGGGCATCCTTGGCTGCCCCAGACTGTGTCTCTGTCTCAAACTCAACAAAGGCAATGTCATGTCTGCCTGGAACCAGTCTGACCTCTTTGAAACCAGGGAATCTGTAACAATATTAAACAATGTAAACAAAGCATGCGAAATGAAAATATGATTCAAGGGAGCTAACTTGCAAAACTACTGAAAGTGAAAACCTGAAATTTAGTAACATTTCTTTTACTATACATCAAGTTCATTACAAAAACAGAACAGAACAGAACAGATGTATACAAATATGGATACAAAGAGACACTTTTAAATTCAAAGTAAACTTTAATAGACTTATCTTTAAAGACAACTGCACTTGCTCAAAAGAAATTCACAGGTCATTTTTATTTATATAAGACTTGACATCCAGATTCTCTCTAATTTGTCAGAAGAACTGCCTAGAACTTTAGCAAACAGCTTAATTTCTGAACAGTTTTATCTCAGATTTACTCAAGAACACTACTACTGCTGTTGTGATCCATTTCGTTAATACATCAGTAAGGAATGCACTAATACAGTCACTTTTACTTTTTTTAACTGTCAATCTAACAACAATGCAATACAATGGCATTAAATAAGCAGAAACACGGACTATTTCTCTTCTCAATCTTATTTCATGCATTAAACAAGAAACATGGCAATGCCACGAAACCAGGTTTTCAAAAATGTTGTTCTGATTCTATACTATAGTATGAATTTTGGAATGAAGATTGCTATGAATATTCAAAAGATTATAACATGACATGAAGGAAAAGATAATATTCATGAGAATACATGATAATGAGTAGGATGTAAATTTCGGCTAACAATACTGTCTGCAAGGAGTATACTTAATAATGAGACAACAATTTCTGCACGTCATCTTGATGTGGTAAACATTTGTCTGAAGTTTCATCAAAATTCTTCAAAGGGTTGAAGAGTTACAGAGCGGACAGGATTTTCAATGTTAATGTCACTGTGACCTTGACCTTGGAGCCAGCCATGCGGAACATGCGTTCTGCACGTCATCTTGATGTGGTAAACATTTGTCTGAAGTTTCATCAAAATTCTTCAAAGGGTTGAAGAGTTACAGAGCGGACAGGATTTTCAATGTTAATGTCACTGTGACCTTGACCTTGGAGCCAGCCATGCGGAACATGCGTTCTGCACGTCATCTTGATGTGGTAAACATTTGTCTGAAGTTTCATCAAAATTCTTCAAAGGGTTGAAGAGTTACAGAGCGGACAGGATTTTCAATGTTAATGTCACTGTGACCTTGACCTTGGAGCCAGCCATGCGGAACATGCGTTCTGCACGTCATCTTGATGTGGTAAACATTTGTCTGAAGTTTCATCAAAATTCTTCAAAGGGTTGAAGAGTTACAGAGCGGACAGGATTTTCAATGTTAATGTCACTGTGACCTTGACCTTGGAGCCAGCCATGCGGAACATGCGTTCTGCACGTCATCTTGATGTGGTAAACATTTGTCTGAAGTTTCATCAAAATTCTTCAAAGGGTTGAAGAGTTACAGAGCGGACAGGATTTTCAATGTTAATGTCACTGTGACCTTGACCTTGGAGCCAGCCATGCGGAACATGCGTTCTGCACGTCATCTTGATGTGGTAAACATTTGTCTGAAGTTTCATCAAAATTCTTCAAAGGGTTGAAGAGTTACAGAGCGGACAGGATTTTCAGTGTTAATGTCACTGTGACCTTGACCTTGGAGCCAGCCATGCGGAACATGCGTTCTGCACGTCATCTTGATGTGGTAAACATTTGTCTGAAGTTTCATCAAAATTCTTCAAAGGGTTGAAGAGTTACAGAGCGGACAGGATTTTCAATGTTAATGTCACTGTGACCTTGACCTTGGAGCCAGCCATGCGGAACATGCGTTCTGCACGTCATCTTGATGTGGTAAACATTTGTCTGAAGTTTCATCAAAATTCTTCAAAGGGTTGAAGAGTTACAGAGCAGACAGGATTTTCAATGTTAATGTCACTGTGACCTTGACCTTGGAGCCAGCCATGCGGAACATGCGTTCTGCACGTCATCTTGATGTGGTAAACATTTGTCTGAAGTTTCATCAAAATTCTTCAAAGGGTTGAAGAGTTACAGAGCGGACACAATTTCGTTTGACGCCCATCCGCCCATCCGCCCATCCGCCCATCCGCCCGCCATACCCCAATCTAATAACCAGGATTTTCAAAATTGAAAACCTGGTTAACAAGTTCGGGGTCAAAGAGAGCATATTTAAGACTAACTGTAAATGGACAATATACATACTGGTTGAAGAGCATAGATAACATCATTTCATTGGTCTCTTCTGGTAGATTGGTCAAGAACAAGATCTGGTTTGGTGGTTGTTCTGGTATAGTGGTCGGGACACCTGTAGGAGCACCGGCAGGAGCAGCTGTAAAATAAGATAGTTTTTACCAGTAAAACTCTTCTATATCATCAAAATAGTCTACAATTTTCAAATTCTGCATACTCCTTCACTTAATTATCGTAAATGACCACAAATAAAACCCAAAATCAAATTAAAGACAAGAACTTACTACAAAATATTTTGAATTCCAAAAATATGAAATCTTTTACTGATCAACCTCCTCCTAACACCTATCAACACAACTCAATTGACTTAGCCATCATAGTAATGGCTAAGTCCCAGATATCATTGCTTGTATCATTGTATCTAAACTTCCAGGCATTCATGCCTTTATTTCTTACCTTGGGCTGGGGCAGGCTGTTGTACCACAGGCTGTGCTTGCTGGGCAGCCTGTTCCCTTGCAGCCCTTTCCCTGAAAATACATATAAAACAGATCAATTTCTCTTCACAAGAAAGAATTCATGCATTCATCTTTCAAAATGCTCAGCAAAAAGTCAGTACATATTTCGACTGAAAAGCTAGTATTTTTAGTCTGACAGAATTCTGACACTGTATTAGAGAAAGACATGTATGTGTAAATGGATATCATTTCAATCAAGCAAGACATTTTCTTCCATGTGTAGCCCTAACATTTAACATTAGAACTGATTCTGAAAGCTATCCTGTTTATACCAACTTGCTATGTTCATGCAAAGAGTACCTATTTAGCTTAACAGCCAATATTAAACATTTAATACCTTGCAGCATTGGCCTGGCCACGTTTCCTTTTCTTTGTCTCAGCTGGAGTCTCTTCCTCTTTTTTCTGTTTCTTGGGACGCTCAACAAATGTTCCCTTCATTTTAGCTACCATATCGGAGTCTTTCTTTGAGTACTGTATTCTCTATGTAATATACAAAGGATACTTAATATTTACAAAACAATAACTACTATGTTTTAAGCCAAGTTGTAGCTTGACTTATGTGACAATACAGAGGCTACTTTCAGTAAAAAGATACGTAACTCTTATAATAAAATTATATAATTTGCGATTTTTCTACTATGTCCCCCCCCCCACCCTCTTTTTTTACAGGTATATTGTAAACAGTAATATCTATGTAACAGGTGTTGAAAAATCATGGCTTGACGAAACTGGAACCCAAGGCCTTCTGCTTACAGGGCCGACACTACCAACTTAGCTACCAAGCCACACTGTTTTACCTGCTAGATTTCTCACCAATATACCTGTACCCAGCTACATATTCCCCCCACGTCCCAAATTCTAAGAGTCACAGAGAGTATTGTGAAAAATTCTCTAGGTTCCGAAGCAGTAGCAATATAATTTTGTAGGTTATTGACGTTGGGTGCCAAATGTTAACAGGTAGTGAAAAATCTTGAGCGGGACTTGAACCTAGGGCCTTCTGCTTACAGGGCGGACACTACCAACTGAGCTACCAAGCCACACTGTTTTGCCTGCTCGACTTCTCACCAATATACCTGTATGTGGCTACATCTATACTACTTAAATTTTCACTGATGTATTAAGCAACAGCATAACTTACCACACCCCCAACACAAACTATCTATCTTACCATGGGTTTGTCATAAAATGGAAATCCCTGCATAGATCTTAGTGCATTTGTGCTACTATTTATGTCTTTGAAGATGACAAAGGCCTGGCCTCTCATTTTTAGGGTCTTCAGGGCAACAATGTCCAAAATCTGTCCAAACTGAGAAAAAATGGCATACAATGACTTCTTCAACTCTGAAAAAAGAGAAAAAAGTAAACTTAAACATTATGTTCTTCTCAATATACTTCAATAACATGCCAATGAATTCTCTAGATAAAGACAGGATGTTTTAATTTATTAACCACTACTCTGAATACTTACTAGAGACTGCCAAAAATACTATATAAATATTCAAAAGCTTGCACCAATTCATAATCATTTTCTTTCTTATCTTTAAATAAAAACCATTCTTGACCTTCATTTTGGTTCAGTGACATTGTTACCATCCGAGCTTATACAAAACTTCTCGACAACACGTGTGTTCAGCTTTTTTCACATGTTTACTGCTACCTAAGAAAAAATTCTGAATGAACTATTCATTTTTATTACTAATATATGTCTTCATACATACCATCCTTTTTAATCTTTTCATTCAAGTTGTTGATATAAATAGTGTGATTTGGTCTAATGTCCATGGTTCCAGATCTGTAAAAGATTAAGCAAAATTTGATAAAGCTGACACGGTCACAAAAATGTCTATTTAAAGTCAGCTAACTATATTTAAGCTGCTTGCAGTTTAATAAGTTATATATGAAAGCAACTTCAGCTCAACTAAATAAAGTTAACATTGAAGTGTTTTTAACAGAGTTTCCACTGGCTACTTATGAAGCAAGTGAAAATTTTTTTTTATGTTTCTGTGTTTACTCATATAGGGATTTACAACATTATTCAAAACCAGGGGTGACAAGGACCATTCTTGGGGTGAAATAACCCTACACAGGCATTTTTGCAATCACTATAATAGGTCTGTAAAGAAACTTTTCATTAGACTACATGTGTAGCCTTTGCACTTTTAGTAAAGTTATATAGAATCATTATCGTACTTTTTCCAAGCAATGCCCAAGAGTTATTCCTGAAGAAATGATTGATTAGTGCCTGTATTTTGACAGTGATTTAAATATGGGTGAAGCTCCAATGTATAGAAAAACAGATTATGTGTGAAGCACTAGTGATTTAATTTTGCTTTTCCTTACAAATGAGATCTGATATTTTATCCACTGATAAATTATAGGAACTTAATTTTTTTTTTATTCTAATCATGCATAAAATTTGCACTATATCTTAAGTGAGGTTGGAATACAGTCTTCTGCTGTAACAATTAACACTCCATTTTCAAAGCAAGGACCTTTCGAACAAATTTATACACCTACTCACAGTATACGGTAAGTAGCACATTAAATACTTTAAAATCTTTTTTAAGTGAAGTCTCTAACAAGAGCTGTCACTGGAAATTGACATATGCCCCCGAAACGTAGCTTTGAAATGAAACTGGTGTAAGTATATAATTGAATATGCCTGTGGAAAAGAGATCAGACAAACAAGAGGGCCATGATGGCCCTGGATCACTCACCTGAGTACTTAGCCTGAGGGTCTACCGTTAAGCAAACATCAATTGCATTATTAAATTTTCTGACTAATAAAGATATTCAAAGATCTCATATTTTATACAAACAAAAAGATTTTCAAAGTTTTCCCTAAGTAAAATAAGTTGACCCCCGGGGCAGGGCCAAATTTGACCCCAGGGGCATAATCTGGTAGAGGTCCACAAGACAATGCTACATACCAAACTTAGATCTCGGGGCCTTGTGGTTTCAGACAAGAAGATTTTTAAAGTTTTACTATATAAGCCTATATAAAATCCATTGACCCATGGGTAGGTGCCAAATTTGACCCCTGGGGCTTAATTTGAACAAATTTAGTAGAGGTCCACACAACAATGCTACATACCAAATCTGAAGGCTCAGGGCCTTGAGGTTTCAGACAAAATGTGGGGGGACTATAATGGATTCGCTTTGTCGCGTCCGTCCGTCGGTTCGTCCGTCCGTCCGTCTCCATTATCGTGACCACTCTATAAATCCTATACCAACTGAAGGATTTTCTTCAAACTTGGCTGAAATGTTCACCTGAACAAGGGGATGTGCAGAACCCATGTTGCCCATGTGTCAGCTCAAGGTCAAGGTCACAATTGAAGGTCAAATATCAAACAATCAAATATTAGACATTATGTCGTGTCCGCTCTGTAAGTCCTACACTAATTGAAAGATTTTCTTTAATCTTGGCTCAAATGTTCACCTCAACAAGGGGATGTGCAGATCCCATGTTACCCTTTTGCCGACTTAAGGTCAAGGTCACACTTGAAGGTCAAAAACTTACTTAGAAAATATTCTTAAAATTTTAACATGTCTTTGAATATTTCTGAAACTAGCAAAGGTATTTGCTTGAAACTTAAAATATATATGAAGTGTCACAATTAGGATATGCAGGTCAAGTTTCATAACTCAGTATTGCTTTTTGACAAAGTTATGCCCCTTTTTAAGTCTTCAAATTTACATACAATCAAATATTAGACAATATGTCGTGTCTGCTCTATAAATCCTATACTAATGGAAAAATTTTCTTCAAACTTTACTCAAATGTTCAACTCAACAAGGTTATGTGCAGAACCCATGTTACCCTTTTGCCGGCTTAAGGTCAAGGTCACACTTGAAGGTCAAAATTGACTTAGAAAATGTTCTTAAATTTTAACATGTACTTGAATGATTCTGAAACTAGCACAGGTATTTGCTTGAAATTTAAAAGATGTATGAAGTATCACAAGTAAGATATGCAGGTCAAGTTTCATAACTCTGTATTGCATTTTGACAAAGTTATGCCCCTTTTAAGTCTTTTAATTTACTTACAATCAATACTAGACAATATGTCGTGTCCGCTCTATAAATTCTATACTAATGGAAGGATTTTCTTCAAACTTGACTCAAATGTTCACCCCAACTGGGCAATGTGCAGAACCCATCTTACCTTTGTGCCAGCTTAAGGTCAAGGCCACACTTGAAGGTCAAAAATTGACTTAGAAAATGTTCTGAAATTTTAACATGTACTTGAATATTTCTAAAAATAGAACAGATAATCATTTGAAATTTCAAATATATATGAAGTGTCGCAAGTAAGATATGCAGGTCAAGTTTCATAACTAAAAAAAGTGGGGGGGATAACTTTGTATTGTATTTTGACAAAGTTAAGTCCATTTTTATGTCTTTAAATTTATTTACTATAATATTTCTTAAACCAGAACAGATATTTACTTGAAACTTAAAATTTATATGAATGGTTACAAGCAAGCTCAGATGACGAAAATTCTACAATTCCATTGAATTATGACACAAGTTATGCCCCTTTTAGGCTTAGAAAATGTTCTGATATAACCATTAATACTTAAATGTTTCTGAAACTAGAACAGATATTCATGAAAATGAAAGGTTATTTGTAACTGTTTCGAACATGATTTGACAATATATATTTATACTATTATCTGTACAATTTGTTTGTTTTTTTCACCAGAGATAATTTCTTTTTATGTATATGTATTTGTGCCACTAAAGCTATTCCCTTAACCACCTTTCTATGTCGTCTTCTGTCAAGGACATTGGTGGGGGTATGAATCGCATTCAGCGATAGTTCTAGTTGTCATTGTTATAATTGGTAATTACGGCAATGCGATGAATTATGTCTCCCCCCAAAAATGGGGGAGACATATTGTTTTTCCCCCGGTTGTCCATCCGTCTGTCTGTCTGTCCATCACAAAATCGTGTCCGCTCTGTATCTTCCAAAGCCCTTGAAGGATTTTTATGAAACTTGGGTCAGATGTTCACCTCATCAAGGCGACGTGCAGAACCCACTTTGCGAGTGTGGTGTCTCAAGGGCAAGGTCACACTTGGAGGCTAAATGTCAAATGCCACAAAATCGTGTCCGCTCTGTATCTTCCAAAGCCCTTGAAGGATTTTTATGAAACTTGGGTCAGATGTTCACCTCATCAAGGCGACGTGCAGAACACACTTTGTGGTTGTGGTGTCTCAACGTCAAGGTCACACTTGGAGGTTAAATGTCAAATGCCACAAAATTGTGTCCGCTCTGTATCTTCAAAAGCCCTTGAAGGATTTTTATGAAACTTGGGTCAGATGTTCACCTCATCAAGGCGACATGCAGAACCCACTTTGCGGGTGTGGTGTCTCAAGGTCAAGGTCACACTTGGAGGTTAAATGTCAAATGCCACAAAATCGTGTCCGCTCTGTATCTTCAATAGCCCTTGAAGGATTTTTATGAAACTTGGGTCAGATGTTCACCTCATCAAGGTGACGTGCAGAACCCACTTTGCGGGTGTGGTGTCTCAAGGTCAAGGTCACACTTGGAGGTTAAATGTCAAATTTTACAATCTTCTGACTCAATACTACCTGCAGCAACTGGCTGGGGGGAGACATATGTTTTTGTTCAATCAAAAACCCATTTCTAGTTGTTAGTGCTACGGCTTGTATGCTCATACCTTTAGGTAATTAAATATTCAAAAATAATTAAAATACGGTACCGGATGTTTCACTACACCAGTTAAAATTTGGCAAGCTAACTTTGTTTGGATTGCCAGTCACGAACCATTTTCTCACTAGCGTGAACGGCAGTATCAGCAATAAAACATGCCCATATCGATATATTATCCAATCATGTTGCAGTCTGAGCAGGTAGTCATGATCGGTCAACTATTTCCCGTATCATTTACCGTGTCTTTCAATTTATCTTCAATCGCGATTTTTTTTACCGACTGAAACCACTAAATGTATAATGTATAATGTAGTGGACACGGAATATATACAGTGGGTTCCGACGATGACTGAACTGTCAATCAGCAAATTCAAACCATTAATAGAAGACACAATTAGGCAATCACAAGCTGGTTGTGTTTATACAACAATTACGTTCTTCGATAAGAAATTGCTGAAAATTGGCATCTAATTGGCGTATGATTAATATACAATGCCAGACAATTAACAGTAAAAGGGTCTCGGCTATCAACTTCTGCGAATCATTGAAATAACAGTCTGTTCATTAGTAAGACCCCTTTACTAAATTTCACAGTCTTTAAATGTGAGAATTTAACTTTATTGTTAGCGTGACTTGAAGCAATACTTGCGATTTACAGTTTTTAAAGTGATGTTTAATTGAAAAAAAAGAATTAAATATTAACTTATTGTCAAACATTCTTTTATTTAAAAACATAAAATAATGTTAAATAAGAACGAGTAGTATACGCCGATTGAGCATAATTTAATACGGTGAGGTACGGCCCGGGATACGCTTTAGCACTCCTAGCAAAATGGCTGATGTTAATGAAAGTACCGCTGTCGCTGTCTAAAAAGGAGAAAAAAGCTTTTGTTAGACCAAAACAAGAACATCTAGCAATACTTTTAATACTAATTAAAAGTCATTGATCAATTTCTACAAGAATGGTAATTTTTTGCCTTGTTATTTTTTGTTTAGCCGCAGTAAGTTACTGAACAGTTTGCAGCACATTACAATTGCCAAAATCTTGATTGTAGAAGTCAGATTCTTGTTGGGATTTTTTTTTCTCTTGAAGGACGCGCTTATAAAACGCTCCCCCCTCGAGAACCTTATAATATGACTCCTAAAAATGCGTCTTTTAAGGGAGTACAGTACAGCTCAAGCAATTTTTCCACTTTCCGCTCTGTCACCATGGACACTTTAAACGGCGAGCGGAAAATCGCGGGGGACATACTATAGTCAGCCACGGTGACAAATCACCGTGGACAGTAGTAAAAAAAACCCCGCAATCCGCGGTGAAAAATCACAGAGATTTGCCGTGATTAATTCGGATATACATGTAAATCTTCACGTAAATGTACAACGTAGTCTTCTTTTAAAAAATCAATAAGACTTACAATGTTACTGTTGATTTTAATCAATAAAATTATTTAATTAGCTCGGCGATATTAATGTATATTTACCGGGAAGAATCACATCACAAAACAGTTCAATAAAAAAAGTTTGAAGAAATCGGAGAAACGATCCAAAACACTTCACAAGGCAGCTTTTTGGGTTCCGTCCGGAATCTATGAGTTCAATAAGATGCCTTTTGGTCTCAAAAATGCACCTATGTCATTTCAAATTTTAATGACTAAAGTTTTAGGGTCAATCTTGCGTTGGCACCAGTAAAATTCCGCAATTAAAGATTTTATGCACCAGAATTAAAATTTTGGCGAGCGACAGCAGGAACCCTGTAACAGTCATGATCAATATGTTTCTTTAGGTGAATAAACATGATATAGCAGTTGTGAAAAACATCGAGGAAATTTCACACGCAAATCTTTAAATTTTGTAATTTTTTGCATACGACAGGTGTTACATCGTTTAAATACATAACATAAAGGGGTGTTGGTCGTTTCGTCAAACCGTCGTTTCGTCAAACTTATTTTTCTGTACAAAACAGGTAGTTTGTTCTTCAAACTTAATTTTTAGAGTAGATAATTACCGATTTTACCGAAGTGTCAAACAGATGCAATTACATGCAAACAGACTATTAACGTTAAAGCTGTTCACGTCGCGCAAAGGTACCGCTGATTGTTTGTCTTATCGGTAATTATACAAATTAGATTATTATCCCGCTAATTAGGTTGATTGCACATTCATTTTAATGAATCACAAACACACCTCAGCAATCAATTATAATTTCATTTCAATAGGTGTGAAATACTATATATTATTAATTTGACGAAACGACTTTTTGCTTGCTATATAAAATAAGTTTTACGAAATGACGGTTTGTTGAAATGACCATAATTCACATAAAGATTTTCTTCTTTAATAAAATGTGTTTGAGTTCGTTATACTTTACAGACATACAGTAATAGTAATAAATGTCCCAGTGTAATAAATAAATAAATGGTCAACCGAGAGAGCGAAATACCGCTGCAATATTTCACAGTGATCCGCTGTGATGATATCCCGCAGCGCAAATTTCACCCGATCGAGTGGACGAGCGGAAAGTCACAACTGTCGCAGGGACATCGCGGTGACAATCCACCCGTAAAAAAATCGCAGGGATCGGCGGACTTTGGAAAAATTGCTTGAGCTGTACTGTATATACGGTAATTCCCAATCCCTACTGATGTTTTCATATATAACAAGGCTTGGTGACAATCATTCTGGTTTCAATATTGAATAAATTCCCCCAAGCGGTTCTGGAGTTGTACAGTACACGCAACGCGGACTTTGACAATGAACACCCATCCTTGCGATTTTACTGTCCGCGTTGAGGACTAAAATGACCTCCGCGTCAAGTGTTCATTGGTATAAATAGGGTGGTCAACATGGCTATTTGTGGTGATCAGTACCGCGCAGTGTCGCAGCGTCGGATACCAGGGGTCTGCAGTGTCCGGGGAGTCTGAAAAACAATTTAACTTTCCGAAAATTTGTATTTGTTTCAGATGATTTACAAAGTACACGTAATTATTATCAGTTGAATTTGTTTCTTGACGTTTTTAATACCCCACCCAGTTTTACTTTTATTTGTTGACGTCTGACAATTGGTTGTATGATTAAGGGGATTTGTAGACAAGGGGACCATTGGCCATAAAGGGCTCACCTGAGGGCAGACTTATTTGTGCAGAAGCTATCATTATTTCTTGTAAATCTAAGCTCTAGCCTTTGAAGCTTCAAAGAAAAATTTTCTAATAAGTTTTTACTATATGCAAATAATGAATATCTATGACCCCCGGGCAGGCCGAATTTTTACCCTGGATATAATTTGTACAAACTTGGAACACCTATTGGAAAACCTATGACCCCCTGGGGCTGGGCCAATTTTGGCACTAGGGGCATAATTTGAACAACTTTGGTAGAGGACCTATAGATGATGTCATATACCAAATATCAAAGCTCTTGGCCTTGTACTTTCTGACAGGAAGGTTTTTTTAATTTGCATTTTTGAAACTTCTTTTTTGGCCCTCTGACCTACTTATGCAACAGACCAGAACCATTTGAACAACTTTGAAAGGGGACCACCAAAGGATCATTCCTGTGTAGTTTAGTTAATGTGCAGTCATTGGTTTCATTTGTTTGACCACGGACGACGCAAGCCTCACGATGATGGACGCCAGACACAGGGGGACCACAAAAGCTCACCATAAGCATGTTGTGCTCAGGTGATCTAAAAAAACCACAGCCGATTATGAATAGATTTACACATCTACCTGACTTGTTAATTAACTTAATTGCTGCAATTTATATATTTTATAGACTTTAATCGGTGCCTCACTTGGTTAATTCACTCGCAAATGAATTACTCGCAAAAATTATAAATGATAATCAAACTGCGAAAAGTTAATTTAAACTGTCAAAATTTGAACAAATGAGCTCTAATTCTGATGCATTTGTGTACGAATGCTCCTGTTTGTTGACCAAAGAATGACAATTCAAATCAAATGCTTCAGGAAAGAGATCAACACGTTTTAAACTGCTTTCCTATTTTAACAAACCATAAACTCTGCTGCAACATCTGTATCGCCTAGGCCCTCGCAAAAATTATTGATTGATTTTGCTATATAATAACAAGCATCCCAAAAATTCAAAAACGAAAATACACGGCAAACGTATCTGAAATTTGGATTCAATTTTACCAACTGAAGTTGGCCACAAAATAAGAGACTAACTTCGTGATAGATAACTGTATGACAGTATAGAAATGCTGGCGGCATGTTCATCCAATCTGACTTGTCAAAGAGACATGAAGAATTTTTTACAGACGATGTCTTTTTCAAATGGTTTGACAATAATAAAACATGTCAATAAAATGGCCAAACGACCAATGCCAATTAAATGTGGCTAACAGTATGAAAAAATGCAGTAATCTCCAAATCGAAAACATTGCGGGGACGCGTGGCGTTCAATCACCGAAACGCAGTGTTCATGCTCCGCGGTCAGTTGCGGTGGTCATTTTAGAGGACACCCAAAATTTCGAGTGTTAAGTCCATCGCTACTGGCCACCCACAGATGATTCCGCCCCCGCGACAATGTTAACAACGTCAAAGTCCCCACTGTAATTTACAGTAAAAAATGACTAAGGGCCCATAACACTGCCAAAAATAATCTGACAAGAAACTCCTGATGATATGCACAGCTAGGACTGATGACAAACATTCCTGTGTAGTTTCAATGAAATCCTCCACTGGATTTGGAGATGTAGTGTGAACAGGATTTTAATATAGAAGTTATACTAAAAAATGACTAAGTGCCCATAACTCTGCCAAAAATAATCCTAGCAGAAACTCCTGATAATATGCACAATTAGGCTTGGTGACAAACATTCCTGTGAAGTTTCAATGAAATTCTCTAAGTGGTTTCGGAAATGAAATGTGGACAAGACTTTAATATAGAAGTTAGAGTAAAACAAGAGGGCCATGATGGTCCTAAATCGCTCACCTGAGTATTGTTATTGGTCGTTATGGGTGTTTGTTGTTTGCAAGTTTGAATAAGATTGCAATAAGTTTGAAGACTCTGGGTGTAATTGTCCTCAAATTTTTGAGCAGAAATAGTTTTTCTCTACAGCTAGGTCCCAGTGAACTTGACCTTTGACCTACAGACCCCAAAAACAATAGGGTTCTTCTAATATAAATACCCTATGAAGTTTGAAGGTTCTGGGTGTAATGGTACTCTAGTTACTCAGCAGAATTAGTTTTCACTCTACAGGTCCCTGTGACCTTGACTTTTGACCTACTGACCCTAAAAAAGATAGCAATCATCCTATGAAGTTTGAAGGCTCTGGGTAAAATGGTACTCCAGTTACTGAGCAGAAACAGTTTTCACTCTAGAGGTCACAGGAGATTCCGCTTGCAAATGTATCTGAAAATTGGTTTTAATTTAACCAAAAGACACATAATTTGTAGACGTAAAATGCACACTTTCATTATGGTGAGTTATGACCTTAATTAATTTTGCACTGGTTGTCAAATATTGCCGAGATATTTCGCGATGTCAAGACATCAAGGACGCCTGTCTTTTCCTCGTTGTCGCAGAAAAAGTCAAGCAGATTTATGACAAGCTTAACAAAATGAAGGCAACCAATTCCAGCAAATACTTAGTTCATTAAACATGAAGCAGCGAGAGAAAATCTTGGATAAATTCCGTTTGTCATATATTTCTGCGACCCCGCCGTTTTTTAATATTTATAGAAAACAGTGTCTCAGAGACTCTTAAAGACTTTAATTTATTCAGATAAATGGTCATGGTTTGATTTCAAGTACCAGTTTGCATCTAAGTAAATATTATCATACAAAGTCTAAACTCTGCACAATGTCTGACTTAATAAAGGCTACAGTACACGCATCGCGGACTTTGACATTGTTAACATTGTCGCGGGGGCCGGTATCGTCTCAGGGTGGCCAGTCGCGGTGGACTGAACACCCGAAATTTCGGGTGTCTGCTAAAATGACCACCGCGACAACCGCCGAGGGGTATGATCACCGCGTGTCGCGGTGACCGAGCGCCACGCGTCCCCGCGATGTTCTGACTTGGAGATTACTGCATTTAAACATACTCAGCGTACACTACATGTACGTGGTTTTCTTTTTACTCATTCTTATTTTACTAGCATGTATTTTGTGGCTATTCAGTTGGTCAAATTAAAACCAAATTCCAAGTACATATGCGGTGTAGGTTTATTGTGTACTTTCGTTTTTGGAAATTTTGAAAAACGCTTGTTACTATATAGCAAAATCGATCAATAATTTTTGCCAAGCGCCTAGACGATACAGATGTCGAAAGAAGTTAAACACGTGTTGACCTAAAAACACCGACAATTCATTTTCTGAAAATATGATCAGCTGTTTCCGGAAGCAACTGCTTTGAATGGTCATTCTTTGCGTAAACAAAAAGGAGCATACATAAATGCATCATAATTAGAGTGGATTTGTTCGAATTTTGACAGTTTAAATTAGATCTATTAACTTTTCGCAGTTTGATGATCGTTAGTAATTTATTTGCGTGTAATTTATTTGCGAGTAGATAAACGCAAGCGCGGCACCGATTGAAGACTTGAAAATATATTAATTGCAGCAATTAATGTAAACAAGATGGATGTAGGTGTGTAAATCTATTCATAATCGGCTGTGTTACCCTCAATCATACAACCAAACATCGAACGTCAACAAACCAAAGTTTAACCGGATGCGGTATTAAAAAGAAAAAGAAAACTTCAACTGGTAATAATTACGTGTTTTTGTAACATGTCTGAAAAAAAAATAGGGGAAGTAAAATTGTGTTGCGACTTCGTTTCTTCAGACACCGCAAACCCCCGTGACCCGACGCCGCGACATGGCACGGTATTGAACACCGTGGACGGCCGCGCTGACCCCCGCGTTTTATACGAATGAACACACGACGCAGTGGTCATTTTGGTCTTCAACGCGGACAGTAAAATCGCGGGGACGGGTGTTCGTTGTCAAAGTCCGCGCTACGTGTACTGTATTGCAAGTTTTTTGGTGAGGAATACAAGTGACAGTCATACTGATAGTGACGTAACTGTGTGTAAAAGTAAAGTATGTTCTGTTGTTGTGAGCAATTCAAGTGATGTGATCCAGTCATCTGTGCACTGTCAAAGCAGGAAACTGATTTTGTGAAAGACTTGTTTATTTTGTTTTAAAATATCTTAAAAACAATCCACAGAATTGCATTTTTAACCCAAAATTGCAAAATTTTTTGACATGCACGTGTTGTGTACCCCCTTGCGCACCCATCCCTGTCCGGATAATTGGCGCTTATGGCTTGGCAAACGTGTATGAAACAACAAGTACAAATTCTTTGCACCCAGTGTCTGTGGGTTGCAAGTGAACTAATCATTTAACTCACCCAATTACTATAATTACACCGAATAAGCACTCTTTACAGCAACAGAACCCAAATCAAAACTTTTCAAGAAAGCTTACTTTTACTTGAGCCCAATCCTGATTGGGATGCTAGTAGCTTAAGGTCTTCAGCGTACACGATTTATATACTGTTACAGGACGTGTACGCTGAAGTCAACACCGTAGGGAAAGTCTATCAATAATCGTGCCAGGAATCTGACATCAAGGCATCCATTCATCAAGCATGCCATTGAGTAAAGTGAAGCATATCCTGATAGAATTATATATATATTTTTACTAAGCCCAATATTAACACATAAAAAACTAATTTCGAACACAAAATGCCTTAAAGTTTCCGATAAGCCTTAAAAGTCAGCACACTGCCGCAATCTTGCCAAAATGTTTGACCACGTGATCACGAGAATGACCTTGACGGGTTCATCAGCGCGGACGGTTAAGAAAACAATACCATGTGCTTTTAACTCCGCAACATTTGTTTACAAGTATCCAAGAGAATAATCATTGCAAGAGTGTCATAATATAGACCCAGTTCTTTCTGCGACACTTGTCACTTTGTCAATTAAAAACATGTATAGCAGGGCCTTCCCCAGAGAATTTTCCAAGCGCAACTGTAAGGGGGTGGGTGCGGGAGGGGGTAATCCCAAAACAGAGTTGTCCCCAAATCAGTTGAAGTTGAACTGTGTACATCTTTTGAAGGCAATGAATGACAGCAATTTTCAAGAGGAAAAGAAACTTTCTCAATGACAAAGAAAAATAACTGGTACAAATGATCAAATCTTGACCATTCATCTTAATCAAAAAATTTAATTTTGTAAGGTTGCTGTGTCTCCAGGACACAGTTTCTCTAAACAAAAAGTAAAAATATGTCGGGGTCGCGAAAACAGGTGACAAACGGATTATCCGAGATATTTTCACTTACATGGTGCCTATGGAATGTCAGAATTAATTTCAACATGGTTAGAAATCAACTGTTTATTAGAGTGGGCTGTGTTTTTGGACAGTTGGCCTATATTTCTGACTGTCAAAATGAGGGTTGTCCAGGGCAAAAATTTTGTTTACAGTTGGTTGTCTGAGAAAAATTGTCCCCAGCGTCAGACTATATAACTTATAATAGCTCAAACAACCAATTTTCAATCAAGAGCAATTAATGCCACGTGATCATTAAACATATTTCTTTAAATTACTTCTTCAAAATATGGCCTTTTATTAGCAGTTACATGTTTATCCATACATCCTTTCATTACACGGGATTTATTGATCGATGACTGCTGTGTATATTAAGTAACAATTCAGTGATACGCAGTCGTCTGCTGCTCTAAAAATTCAAGCGTCCCGCCTCTAAAATCAACGTGCAAGCCGAAATTCAAGCGCCCCGGTAACTTGGATCATGAAAATCAAGCGCCCCGCTGCCGGGGCGCTAAAACGGCCTGGGGAATGCCCTGTATAGTTTCATTACTTCAACAAACAGGTGCTGTCAAGCAGTTCGTTAACGATTTAGTCTAAAAATAGATAGTCATGTTTGTTTTCTAAGCGGTTCGTGCAGTTACGTCATACAAAGTCTCGCAAACTGCTGACAGTAAGTCAGAGAAACTGATATTTCTCTACGAAACAAGCAATTTAATTGTATTTATTAATATTTTTAATAGTTTACATGGTATGAAATGATATTGAACTCATTGTTTTATCAAATAATGCACAAGATTAAATTGTGAAAAGGGTACATCTACATCTACATTGTACTGCTTCACAATCAACAATTGATTATACTAAGCAGGTGCGTTTGTCTGGGAATAGCAGTTAAGATATGTTAAGTGCAAAGTTACTAAAGTAAAAGTAAAGTTAAAAGGTAAAAACAGTGTATAGATTTAGGACTGGTGGAAAGGATGCAGCTGCCCAGTAAAGGTGTCTATACTGGGACTAGCTTGCAAGGACACAGGTAGACCATTCCACAGACGAATACTTCTTGGGAAGAATGAGTGGGAATGATATTGTGTCCTTGAATGTGGTATAAGATAGTTCAGGTTTCTTGTGGGTATCAGATGGTGATGGTCAACCCTAACAAGATTGTGTTGGATCTTATACAAAAAAGTGCCTGAGCTGATGTTACGTCTTTGTTATAAGGTTTGCCATTTTAGATCCAACAACATTTGGGACACACTACTGGTGTAATTATAATCATTAGTTACATATCTGGCGGCAGATCTTTGAACTTGTTCTATTTTATAGATTAAATATTTTTGCCAAGGGTATTTGCGAGGTAAAACGACGTTAAACGAATGTGTGTTACTCTGGTTAGTTTTCGCAACAGGTCTGATCCAAAACTTTAACAGGTCTATTATATTGCCTGATTTGTGTATCATATACAGATCTGTGTATCATACACTAATCAAGGTATCTAGTCATACACAAATCGGGATATACAAAAATCACCATGGTGATGCTATGGTATGGGAGATAATCGCACTTTACACATTACACGTATTAAAGATTACATAACACCGGTTGTAATCAGCCAGACATGTTAGAGAAAGTGTGCTGCATTGTTTGCGAAACTGCAAGATTCTGAATGACTATCGTGATCAGAAACAGTTACAGCTACTTATTTCATGGTAAATAAATTACATAATTCATTTCTACCATTTTTTTCACGATAAAATGTTGCTCTTGAATTCTGCCGCCATCTTTTTCCTGTGTTCACGTGATTGTACCTCGCAGTTGCCCGGATGCTGATGAAACATCATGTACGGTTAAGTAACGGCGTGAATGTATGGTGTACAAAAACAGACATAGTGGTTAAAGTACTTTTAAGTTACTTTAACACGATACACAAAAGTGTGTATGGTTGGAAAACGAACAAAGCGTATATAAATGAAATGTTAAAGCGATTTACAGGTAAATTGTGATAACGTAAATAAGTTATTTGGCATTAATACGTATACAGTAAATAATAAAGTAAATAAAATACCTTATTTAATGTGATAATGTATTATTACCTTACCAGGCAAAATTGACAGTACTTTTTTGTCCGTTAGTCTGTCCGGCTAACATTTTCTTGGGACGATATTTCATTGAAAACCACTGGTCCAAACTTGATGCTATATTTTGTTAATTAATTGTTTGCGCCTTTTATTGTTATTATTTATTGTTTTTTCCTATCTTTGATATATGCGGTGGTGTCAAATTTTCCCTTGTGGTGATTATTCCTTGCATTACTAGTGTCACCGCCTGTACCTTTTTTTTCCTTTTTCCCTGTGTATGGTACCTGCAGAGTTTACAGTATTTACATAATGTCTTAATAAACATGATAATAACACGTATCTTTCAGTTATAGAATATCACTGTTATAATAGTTTATATTTGATACGACTTACACGAAAATAATACATAAACATCTTTATGAATAATAATATTATAAACTGAGTACGAAGTTTCACGAGTACGAACTATTACTTTTTATGATACCAAATATACACTGTACATTTCATTCTAAATATAGCTGATGCTGAGTTTGACGACGCTGGCTTAGAATAGAATGCTACTGCGCGGGAACCAGCTGTACAAAATGGCGGACATTGGCAAGTATGACATTTTTCGCCATGAAAAATCAAGAATTTTCCTTTTCTGAC
The DNA here is from genome assembly GCA_012932295.1 of Cyclina sinensis. NCBI lineage: Eukaryota > Metazoa > Mollusca > Bivalvia > Venerida > Veneridae > Cyclina > Cyclina sinensis. The sequence goes on from JAAONU010000003.1 coordinate 4,875,481, forward strand.
AACAGTACAGATATTTAAGAAAGTGGTAAAAGGTACATGTTGATATGTATTACAATTATATATGTAAATGCAACATAAAAAAGTTTATTTTTTTCTTGTGAAGTGGAATATTACCTCTATCGATGCCATTGTTGATGTAGTCTCTATGCGGAAATGAAATGTGAATAGAAAAATGCACGAAGTTTAGTGATGCGTTCAATCGATATCCCGATTTGTGTATGACTAGATACCTTGATTAGTGTATGATACACAGATCTGTATATGATACACAAATCAGGCGATATAATAGACCTGTTTAATGCCGACAAAATGTTAAAAAACGGCTTATAAAGTTTTGGAAGCCAGAACTAGGAGGGAGCAAGACAGTTAGACCCCTTTCAGTTTTAGATGACACTTAGACCCCTAAGACACCTAGACCCCTGATTTGATTTTTTTTTTAAGACACTTAGACCCCTTATTTAAGGAATGTTCAATTATATTGATTTAACCATGAGATTGATTTTATTACTATTATTTTTTATATTATTTTTTTGATATTATAGGATGCTAGCACTCTGCGAAACAAGAGAAAACGAACTTTTATCAGGACAGTTAGGAATGGAAATTTTTCATGTAATTCGGGCAGTATCGACTTAAAATAAAAAATTCTGGAAAGACAGATATAATTTAATCAAGAATCTTTCAGACAGTAGGTGTCTTGAACCATAATAATTCAGATTACATTGGATTTTTACCTTCCTTTTTTTCCCAGCGGTAAGATTGTTTACAAAACGTACCGGAAACGGTGTCACGTATAACAACTTTTCTGTGAAAGGGATTGAAATTTTATTTTTTTTGTAAAATTTATGAAAAAAATCAAAGTAATCATATATTATAAAGTGTAATCTATGTCTCATTCCTAATTTTATTTCAAAATTTATTAATCATTTACATTATTTACAAATTTTGAAAACTTCGTACATGCGAGACATACGACGTTAACTGGCAGCCATTTTATGAAAAATCTGGGGAGGAGGGACCAAATTTTTTTAAAATGGTGATTAACATTATTATATGATGTCTTTTTACTTATAACCTGTAATTACTTCGACAGCTACATGTACTTTAATACCATAAACGATTGTCAATTCCATAAATATTGAGAAACCAATATTTTAAATAGTTTAAATATTCAACATGTTCGCCAAAATGTGAAATAATAAACATGATGTTTCTGAAAACACCAGTTACAACAGCACAGTCATTTAGTTAGTTTTGCTCATGACATGCTTGTAAAGCAAATGGATATCTTTTAATTGTGAGACTTGGCTCAAACTTCAAATTCTGTTTCAATTTTATTCTTCAGACTGGCCTTTGTAAATTAGAAAGGACTGGCCTGTGCAAAGGTTGTAAAATTGTAGTGAATTGAAGTGACCTAATGTGTTAACATTGGTTTGACTGGAATGGCAATGCAGACGGTTTTCACTTAGGGATATTGTTTGGAGAATAAAAATTAGACCTGAAAATGAAGAAGGAATTTGTGTCTGCTTATAATTTATCATTCAATCAGAAGTCAATGATCAATAAACCAGGCACCATACTAGTAACTTTGGGGATGCAAATTAACCAATCCACAGGGACCCTTGAATTTTTTTTTTCTTATTTAACGCTGATTTCAATATCTAGCTATTATCTCAGCGTTCAGTCCACCTAACCGGTTTTCCTGGATAGCAAGTGACTGACTCCTGTTCCCACTTGATCTACTCTGAATCAGCGGTGAGAGACAAATGAACATTAGACACAATGCTTAAGATCAATTGTCACTTAGAAATTTTGCCCTGACCAGGGGTCAAATCTGGGACCCATGGATTACTAATCCAGTGCTCTACCTATTGAGCTAAGTGGGTTGGGCTTTACCCTTGTATAGTCTGCATGGCTGTTAAATGTCAAAACAAGCAATTAACTTTTTTTTATAATCCAAACATTGTTAAAGTTGAGACAATTAGCAAATTTTATAGTGAGAGATCCTACAAAGTGATTGAATTACTTTTGATCTGGCACACTTGTGAAAACATTATATGATATTTGCTTCTAGTTTATAGCATGTCTCAGTGATTTTTACTGAGTAACTTCCACAAGGGTCTTACAAGAACCTGCTTCCATGCATATAGATACTAAACTTACTTTTATATTAATGATGTAATGAATATCATTTGAATTGTAAATGTGATAAACAAACTATTAAAAGTCAGATTTTTTTGCTTGCATGTTTGTAAAATTCTTTCTCTTGCACTGACCATGCATCTGCTAATAATACCCAAAAAAAGAGTTAAGCAGTTTGAAGATAGTTTGTTTCTTTTGACAGAGTTTTAGGGCTTTTTCTAATATACTATTTGTTCTTTTGATCATTTTTTCTCTGTTTCTAAACTTCCTATGGTTAATATGCTAAAAAGATAAACATTAAAAAAAAACAAAAACATTCATAGTCAAAGCATTTCTTACCAAGTATCTCAGTAGAAATTTATCACAGACAAATAAAAATCACAATATTAAAAAGAGAATTTGTTGTGAAAAAATGTCTCCTGATGAATAGCTAGCCAGGTCTGGCAAAACATTTATGAGATAAAAAAGAGCCTGTTCAAAATCTTTTTGGACCAGTTACTAGGAATAATTATTTAGAAATTTTCACAGATGTACCTTTTAATACTAAAAACGTAGGTGAGAACAGAGATATATATAAATTTTGCTTATGCTCAGAATCTTTAAATTGTCCTCCAAATTCCATCTGATCAAAATTTGTATGTTTAACTTGCTGAATTTTGTTAATTTACTATTTTCAATCTTCACTTATCACCCTTCATCATTATTTATAAGTTTTGATAATAGTCAAGTTAGCTGTGTTGAATGGCAAGAGATAAGTGTACGTCGCTTCTGGTTTCTTGCGTGACAGGTGCATGTGACAAAGTGCTTGTAATATGGATATAAATATGCTACAAAAAATCTTCAAGATGAAAATTAAGTGCAGAATTTTTAAAAACTGTCTTAGTTAGATACATATTTTTTTCTTTTGTGAATATTTCAAGGTTCAAAAATGTCCAGTGACCTTTAATAGAACTTAATGGATAATTCAAAGAATTATTTCATTGTAGTGGTTGGGAGTCACCCTCTAGAGGTCATTGGCTCAAATGCCAGCTGAAGTTGAATGTGTAGTGACTTTAAGTAATTCATAGTATTGTTTCAAAAACTAGTTTCAACCTAGAAAGCAACCAACAGGAATATCAGTATAAGTTTCAAGAACTTGTTTTCCATTTGATCCAATCTGTATATGATAATTAAGTTAAAACTAAATTTATTTGTAAGAAATTCTTGATAAATTTCAGAGTTTCTTTGGTTTCGGCCAAAGTGCCGAAGTGGATATTGTGTTGGATGGGCAAGAGACCCGAAAAACTGCTGAAATTAAAACAGAAGATGGCAAAAAGGAGAGGTACTACCTGTACTATGATGGAGAGACAGTAGCAGGAAAGGTATTAAAGGACTTGTATAAACTTTCAAAGACATAACAATTAGATATTATTGAGGAGTCAGCCCAAAAATACTGTTTATCTTTTTTTTTTATATGTAGTTACAATAGTTTTACGCTGACCTCTTAGTATATACATGTACTTGTTATTACTAAACCATTTCACTTCCAGTTTTCAGTTCATTTTTTTTTTTATCTCACTCTTTTCTTACCAGCTGACTTTCAAATTACCGGCTACTTTAAAATGCTTAAATGAGCAGAATAGCTTTACATATTTAAGCTAATATTAGCTTTTGTTTCCCACAGTTACAAAACAACTGTATTGCAATGAAAATGCTTAAGGTTGATTACCACCCAGTCAGTCCTTTTTATAGTTTGATAAACTGTATCTTCTTTCTGGCTGGTGAACACAAAAGGTGTAAGCAGAAAGCAAGAAAGTAAAGCATTGGTCACATTCGTAACTTATTCGCCAGAAAGTGTAGAGAAGATGAAATGTTTGAAATATTGTGTTTAACACGCAACACTTTCTTTTGAATTTAAATTTTGGTATTTTTTATATTTTAGGTGAATGTTAACCTGAAGAAAGCAGGAAGTAAAATGGAACACCAGGGAATCAAAATAGAATTTATAGGACAGATAGGTAATGATCTTGATAAACTTGAAATCACATAGAGGTACTATATGTACATAATCAGATATTGTATGTATGATTTTTTTATACTTATAAGACTGTTTAGAAGAAACATGTAACCTAAAATTTCTGTCAGTGACTGTGGGTAGGCATCCGATGATTGCAAGCCTTACCATTTTTTTAGTATTTGAGTAAATTTTGCACGCTCTGTCCCTTCTTAACCAGTGAGAATTGACTTCATGTAAGTGCTAACAGGTATGATTAGAACAATGGTAAAAGAATAAAAAATGACTTGAGATGTAAAATGTTTTTTAATGAAAGACGTAATGAAACAGAAATAATCATAAAACATATCTAAAGCATGAGTACACAGCAACATCATTTTTCAAGCAGTAAAATATTCAGTAGTGTCAGCAGATACGATACTGTTGCTTCTGTTTATTTTTAGAATTATATTACGACAGAGGAAATCACCATGAGTTCACATCATTGGTCAAAGAATTGGCAAGACCTGGTGAGATGTCACAGAACACAAGTTTTAGTTTTGAATTCCAGCAAGTGGAAAAACCTTACGAATCTTACACTGGTGCTAATGTTAGGTTAAGGTAGGTAGGAAATAATGTAGTTGATACAGTAAGATAGCTTTCGATTTGCTCATGACAGCCATAAATTCAAAATTTTCGTGATTTTTTTTTGTCAAGTCGCCTTATAGTGTACTATGTCAGGTTGTCTAGTCAAATTGTTAGATCAGTGTTTTTTACTTTGAATTGGTAGAAAGTTGTGTCTTGCCTGGAAAGAACAATGCAGTACGTTCATCTGTAGAGTGTTTCTATCTGTTGTAGATATTTTCTGAGAGTTACAATTGTAAAGCGACTTAGTGATTACGTGAAAGAGCAAGATATAGTTGTTCACACATTGTCACAGTATCCTGAAATGAACTCCAGTATAAAGATGGAAGTAGGAATTGAGGATTGTTTACATATAGAATTTGAATATAACAAATCCAAGTAAGTGCTGTTTAATTTATGTTACATGATACTTTATTGTTACATTCTGTAGCTTTATTTCTCATGCATTGCTCTGATTTTGTTTAAAAATGGAGAAAGTTAAAGTTGAAATTTGTGACTGAGAAAGCTGTTGATTATAGTTTGGTTTGCTTCAGGGAACATTTCAAAGTCACTGTAATTAGGAACAGTTTTTTACTGACCTTAAAGTTTATGAAGATTGTCTGTTTGCACTCACTCCAACTTTATTATGTAACAGATAAGCTTGACATCCATTCTTTAGAGACACAAATCATGATCTAATTGGTTTCATGGAAGGAGCTACCAAATAAAATGAATGGCACTTATTTAAAGTTTGAGACCTTGTAAATTGAGACTTGTACAGAAAAGCTTGTGGCTTTACCAAGAATTGAATCAAAGTGTGGAAAAAAAAATTATGATGAAACTACAGTTGTCTAAAAACCAAAATTAAAAAATATTTTAAATAATTAGGCTGGATTTTTATAAATGTTAAATTATACCATTTGGTTAGAGGATTGGAAATCAGGTGAGCAGAAATATTCAAAGATGAAAATTCTTCTTTACACTTATTCTTTTACCACAAAGATACCACCTGAAAGATGTGATAGTTGGCAAGATTTATTTTTTGCTGGTACGAATAAAAATCCGTTATATGGAGCTGGCAATTGTTCGACGAGAAGTTACTGGTGCAGGTTGTTCTGTATTTTAAGTGTTGTCTTGTTTTCTTGCACCAACCCATTTTCTGTTGTAGTTACACTTGTCATGTTATTTGTGTCTTTGTTATCTTTCTTAGTTTCACTTTGCACTGTTGATCTGAGCCTTGTCGTGTGAGAACTGACATATTAGAAACCAGAATATATTGTACACTGTGTGTCTGTTTGTATTTGAACTGCAAAAGGTATGAAGTATTAGCTGAATACATGTATATAGCAATATTGTCTGTTAATCATCAAGTCAGACACTCGAGCTATTTTGGCTTTCACACTTTGAGGCTCATATGTAAATAAAGCATTTCTCTGCACATTTTTTTTTATGCTGATTGAGGATCTGTGGATGTACCAGTAGTTGTTGTGTTATAGTGTTGATATTGTCTTGTACACAGGTATCATTTAAAAGATGTGATAGTGGGCAAGATTTACTTTCTGCTGGTGAGAATTAAGATCAAACACATGGAAATACAGATAATTAAAAGGGAGAGCACTGGGACAGGTACTTCCATTTCATGTATATATAACTTAAGTTTGAAGAAAGGTAACTCTAGGTATGTTTCTGCTGTTGAAAAAAAAACTTCAAGAGCTGCTTATATTCAAAGGTCACTGAGGTTAAGGTTTAATACGAGACTTAATCTGTATATAAAAAAGCTGACAGTTGTATGCAATGGATAAAGAATCAAGTTGTCATTCATAGCTAGAACAATGACAACTTTACGTTAACTTAGTAATAACATGTTGTCATTAGTCCATCACAGCAAAAAACAAAAATTGTAGTAAAAAACAGAATCAAAACAGGTCAGCATGTGTAATTGTATTTGTAATTATGAAGTTTCTTAAAATTAAGAAGCTTTGTTTTGCGATTTTATCTTTGCCTGCTTATAATGGGAAAGGGAAGTTTTATTTGTTTATATTCTGATATTACTTTTAGCACTGTTTTAAGTAGAGTTATGCATGCTGTTTATATTACATGTATACATTTCAACAATTTTTGTTGTGTATAAGAAAAAAAATAAAGTTATTCAAAATAAGTTATTTTAGATATTGTAAAGATAGTGTTTAAATTTTGAATGTTGTAAATCTTCTCTAGTCTCTCAGTTAAAAGATCTGCATTGAGTATATATTTGTTTGTTATCAGTTAGAGGATGTCAGAGCTTTCATACGTTTCATAGTTCATTTAAATTTAGTCATAGAAATTTTAAGTAACCATGTCAAAATCAGCTTTTATTGGTATTTATCTAAACCTAATCTCTGCGTATACAAGATGTAAGATTTGTAAATACTTGTACAGAAGTGTATTTACTGCTCACTCTATAGGAAGTTTTACTCCTAATCTCATAAACTAGACCTAGTGCCTCTCAGCTTTTCAAGTAACTGATACATTTCTTAAATATTCTCATCTCAGCACTGTCAGTAACAGGTAAATGGCCTTAAACCAGATACTTGTCACTTTAAATATATTCTGTCTTAATTTTGTGTTTTAGGTCCAAATACATTCAATGAAAATGAAACTATAGCAAAATATGAAATTATGGATGGTGCCCCAGTAAGAGGTAAGCAAATATTAACATCATATTTTGGTGTTTCCAGAACCAAAGAAGACCGTTTTATGAGGAGGAGGGTTGGGGGCAGGGGGACAGAAAATTATTCCAATACAGAATGCATAAAGCTACTTATTTATAAACATAAAGATTTCCTTAACAAGTACATGTGCTTAAAGGATTTATGTAATATCAGTTAAAGTTGGTTGTTAATATGAACTGACATTGGAAATTTAGGAACTGCTAATATTATTTTATCATTCATTATTCAAAATTAAACATTTTGAGATTCCAATACTGTATATTAATTGGTATTACAATAAAACAAATGTTTGTTTTAGGTGAATCAATACCAATCCGACTGTTCCTCAGTGGGTACGAGCTTACACCAACCATGAAGGACATTAACAAGAAGTTTTCTGTACGCTATTACCTAAATCTGGTACTCGTAGATGAAGAAGAAAGGAGATACTTCAAGCAACAGGTAAACATGTCCCTTTAGGGCTAAATTACTACCATTAAAAAAATGAACTTGCTAATCACTGAAAATCTCTCTGATTGAGATCATAAAATATGAATCCAGTCACCAAATTAATTGAATACTGGTGTTAAAGTTTGTCTTGGGGCACAGTTTAGAAATAAGGTATGAAATTTACGTGACAAAACAAACATGAAATAAATTTGCTGCTATCTATCCTAATGGATATCTTAGTTAAGACTGAAAGCATTGAAAAGTCTTGTCCTGAGGCACATTGTAGACAGTAGGTACGAAATTTATGCAGCAATAAAAAATGTCCAAGTGGATTTGTAGCTGTTCATCCTGGTGGAGGTCTGAAACCAATGGAAAGAAAAATTGATAAACTTTCTCCTGTGGTTGATGTGTAGTTCCTCTGTCTTAATTTGTTTCTATAGTTTGTCAGAAAAAAAAGAAAACTAAAATTAGGATAGGTGTTGATCTTTTAACATTCTTCTATCAAAACAGTGTGTGGTCATTTTAAAGTAAAGTGAAGCATGTTTAAGAATGTTGCGCTCCCAGAATTTCAGAAAAGTTCAGTTACATATGCATATTGGAGTATTTTACGCTTCAAAATTATCTAGAAAAGCACAAGGCTACCATTTTGAAGTGTGTGATTATGCATACTCCTTTTTGTTTATGCAAGAAATAAAAATCCAAGTGTTTTCGTATATTCAGTTGATACCGAAACAGTTGATCATAACATCCGTTTATGAATTGACTGGGTATCTGTATAATTTTCCGACAAGTAATATGCTAAAATTGCTCATCTGTTTTTTGGAAACTGTAAACCTGTCTACAGTGACAGCTGTGTCATGGAGGCGCTTGATCGATTTTGCGAAGGGTTTTAAATTTTTCTTAACAAAAATAGACAGTCATGGCTTGTTCAAAGCCTTAGCAACGAAAAATAGACATTTTCATTCAAACAAAAACTGCTTTGCCATCAAAAACATCGGTAAGCTCCATGATCGATGACATTATCAACTCTGTATTTAATTCAAAAAGGGCTCACGACAATGTTAACTGACTAAAATTTGAAAATTGGCAAGGTTACAGATAACTTAGTCTGACAATGAAATGAGCGATAAGAGAAAAGTTTAAGACTAATAGAATATGTGCAAATGATGGAGCAGCAAATATTTAAAAGTCAGCAATTGACAGGTACATTTTGATCATTTGTACTGTTATGTACTTTATTAAAATAGCATATCTTTTTTAATTTGATCAATGATAATTGGTGCAATATTTAAGGCCATGCCAGCGTTGTCAACTGGCACAGACAAATGAAATAATAAAGCATGACACAAGTGTTTTGTAATTTACCCTTTCAGGAAGATTAAATATCTCCATTTACCCCCACTTATGAAAGTGGGGATAATTACCCTTGGGTCAAAAAATTATCTGAAACTCTGTGTACCATCTACTGGTTGTAATTTACATAACTTAGGTAAGTTTGGTGAAATCTAATAAATCAAAATTCTTATGATTCATACATTAATAATTATATTCTTTTTCTCCAGGAAATCACAATATTTAGAAAGGCAGATAAGCAGAGAAAACCAGCAGCTGGGTACCAGACACATCGTTCTATGATGCAACATACCACACAACCTCAGAAAGAGGAGGAACCAGCTAAGGAAGATAGTAAAGAAGAAAAAGAATGATACTTGTCTTCAATCACCTTTTGATGACATTATTCACAATTTGTTGAAAAAAAATAACCAATTAAGGGGTGTTGCAATAAGGGGTTACCCTATACAGTGATGTAGTGCTAACATTTCAAAGAATATATCTTGAAGGGTGATACTAATTGGACATCAAGCTGGTATAGGATTACACATAGTAAAAATTGAAAATAAATTTCATTTTATTCAAGTATATGTGTTCAGCTGCAGATTAAAAAGAAATTTAATTTTTTAATGGCTTGCAATAAAAGAAGGGGAAATGATACCTAGCATAAGCAGATTCATTTCTATAAACTTAACAATACATTCATTTTTTTTCCTTTGTAGACTGAATGGAAAATCTACTGTTATAGGTAAATACCCAGTCTTATCGGGGCTTATTGTTTGAATGAAGGAAGCCCTCTTACATGCTAAGTTCTGTTCTAGATTTTCGCGGCACGTTACAAATGCAATATTCCAGAAAACGAGGGGGACATATTTTAGATAGCTGTGATTTATTTGTAGATTTTCTTTATCATAATCATGATTTTTCTGTCCACAAACCATCTACATTATCAAAGTCCACATATTAATTTGCGTTCATGAGATGTACATTTAATTTTATTTAGCTTTTCATTTAGTCAAAATTTAATATTGCACAGGGGCTACTACACTGGTATGATAACCTTTGCTTCTTAATTTTGAATTCTGACTTTCGCTGCAACTTTAATAGATATTTACCTTTTCTTAAGGCTTCAGTAGCCAACTACATTAAAGGTTTGCTCTTTCAGCAAATAAGTTTTTCAGCTTTCAGGTTTGTTATTATTCAGGCTGGATATCGTGCAACTTTAACATTGTTGGGTATACTGATTACGTGAAATTCTGAACATTTTGATTTTTAGATCTAGTCGTATAAAATCTTGCTTTCTATTGGAGAAGTTAAAAAACTTTGTAATGTACTGAACCATATAAATCAAGTAAAGTAAATGCGTAACCACTGGTAAGTGAGGTTTAGTATTTAATTGCTTATCATTAAAGAAAACAGGCTTAAAATGACCTTTTTTCCAAGAAAATTCATAGTATAAATATATTTAGAAAGGGTTAGTCTTGAAAGCTGAATAAATGACATGTCAGTTTGTGCCACCTATATGTTAATGGTACATTATATGCATTCCAAAATTTCTGTACATAAACCTGTATATATGTGTTTGCAACAGAGTTCATTACCACCCATTCATTGGTGAATTTGTCTGATTATGTTAATGAAATGTTATACAGAAAATTAGAAGTGAAGTTAAAGATTAGGTCTGAAAATAATTATTCCAAGAAATTAATTGTTTTTCCAAAATTTCCTTTCGGTATGATGTATTTTTTTAGGATGATTGAATTTACTCGTTTTAGATTTTTTTGCCAGTGAGGTGCTTTATTTTCTCTGACTGCACATACAAATATTGTATAAGGATACATTTAAATTTGTATAGCTGATGACTTCTACAGTAAAACAGTGGTGAAATATATGTGTCAGAAATATCACCACAGTTCTGTTATCCATGCACTGACAGATTCAAATCTTATGTCCACTTCAACCTGTGCATTACATTTTGGAGAAAAGAAAAAGTCTCTTTTTCACTTTTAGTAATTCTTTTAGCTGATGTTTTTGTAAATCTGATAACATATCTCTGCTTCTTTATGACAAAGCTTGTTCTGGAAGGGTAATGAAATTGTAATGAATGGAAAAACAAGTTTTAAAAAAGTGGGATCAGATTTGATACTTATATATTTAATACTAATATTTCAATGAAATAAACACAAAATGTTCCATATGTATTATTAAGTGCAAATGATCAAGTGAATGTATATCATGTCTTACTTGTTATTTAAATGTTAATAAATCATGGCCAAAAATGTTGTATTTTGTCACCCCTTCCCTCTCCTCTATTACTGATAAACATACAAGGTATATATGTGATAAGGTGAGCATGACAGTTTATGAGAAAGTGCAGAGGACATATTGTAAAGTTAAGTTTTTCTGAAATGTATCAAATTCGCTTAAAGTTTAGATGAGTCGGTACTCATTCATGTACTTAAAGTAGTTTTGAACCCAGTTGTTCATTTTTTTATGGATATGTTAATAAGGAATACTATATGTCTTTTGACAAATACATGTATAATATAAATTTCCCAGACTCCACAAACTGAACTAGATTCGTATTTTTTGTATTAATGCAGACATATTATTAATAATAAATTCTTAGTTGTAATTTCTGGTCGTAAGTATTGTGAGTGTAGGAAGTAGAAAGATTAAAGTTTTTTTTTTTCTAAGGAAGTTCTCGTTGAGCAGAGTAATATAATTTAAGTAAAGAAATTTATTGTCGGTTAAAGCTAGTTTTTTTTTATCGGTTTATCTTTTACAATGGTCTTATGCAGTTTGTCTCTTTTCGATTTATACTAGCCATTGTTAAGTAAAACTTACCACATGATTTATCAAGTATATGTGATTTATATGCATACCAGGGTATTGAGTGTTTGTTGCATTTACTCGAAAAATCAAGTTAAATATATCATATTGTAAAGTAAAAAGGTAATTTTGTTCAGGGAGAGCGTGTCATGCAATAACTGACAAATCCTGCAGTTATAATACAGCTTAACCCTTAACCTGCTGGAACCGAAAGTGATTAGCCTTTGCCACCAGTATAGTCAGGCCAGCCTGTACATCCGTGCAGTCTGACCAGGCTCTCTACTAGTGGTAGCTCCATTGTTGTATTTTGATATTGAAATCCCTTAAACTTTGAATGGACTGTTCCAAATTCAAAGCTGGCCAATTTCATTCCAAAAATTTAGCTGGTTCAGGGTTAATGTATTTGCAGGTGTTTTGAAAATATACACAGTCAAAGAAAAGTGTTGTTTACTGTTGTATGAGAAACAAATGTTCTAAATTTATAGCACAAATATATGAATATATATTTACTGCTTTTACTGCTCAGTTAAATAAACTCTGTTATATAGCTCTGGACTTAAAAAATGAAGGTGATTTTTATGTTGTTTGAATGCATTGCTAAACATGTACATGTATATTTTGTGTGCTAGTAGTGTGAATGACGTCATGTTTACCGAGAACATGTTCATGCTATAACACTGATATAGCACTTGTTGCAGTATAATGTCATTGTTATTTATAAATAAATAAGTACTTGTATATTGTTTTCTCATATTTTACATTGATGAGGGAAACAAATTCTTGGAACTTAGATATTAAGCCGACTTTGTGACTACCTGAGTTGAAACTAAACCTGCACTAGCACTGAAAATGTTGAATATAGAAAGTCATTGGAGAACCTCATCCCTTATGGGAATCGAACCAATAACCACTGGATTTCGAGCCCGGCACTCGGTTCCCAGCCAGATAAGCAGTGGAGCAGACATCAGAACTTGCTTCCACTGCCACTCTTCGTAAATATTTGTGTAATATGTTTGGTTGAACAATATCTGAACAAACAAAGCTTTCAGTGAAAAATGTTGAGAAGGGCAAGGTGACCATCTTGTTTTTATGCCCCCAGAAGGGAGGCATATAGTAATCGCACTGTCTGTCCAGTAAAATCTTGTCCTCACCATCTCCAAAATAGCTTGAGGGATTTCATTGAAACTTAGAGGAGTGTTTGTCACAAAGCCTAGTTCTGCATATCGTCAATTTATTTTTGTCATAGTTATGGGGACTTAGTCATTTTTTTTACTCTAAACTCTTGTCCACACTTCATCTCCTAAACTGCTCGGAGGATTTCATTGAAACTTCATAGGAATGTTTGTTACCAAGCCTTGTTGCGCATATCACAGGAGTTTCTGCTCAGATTATTTTTGGCAGAGTTATGGGCACTTAGTTACGGTAACTTCTATATTAAAATCTTGTCCATGCTTCATCTCCAAAACCACTGGAGGATTTCATTGAAACTAAACAGGAATGTTTGTCACCAAACCTAGCTGTGCATATCGTCAGGAGTTTCTGCTCAGATTATTTTTGGCAGAGTTAGACAACTTAGTCAGTTTTTACGGTAACTTCTATATTAAAATTTGTCCAGGCTACATCTCCAAAACTGCCTGGGGGATTTTATTGAAACCAAAATGTTTGTCACCAAGCCTTGTTATACTAGTATATAAAACATCAATAGGGGTTGGGAATAAAACAATATTGTTCGTATTCAAGGCCAAACTCACAGCTTTCTGTTTCATCGAATAATTGTGTCTTCAACCTTCATATAAGAATCTGAAGCAGAAAAACATTACTTTACCGTTTACCTTCAGTTAATGCTCTATTTTTTGTCTGATCTCTTTTCCACAGGCACATTCAATTATATATTTACACCAGTTTCATTTCAAAGCTTCATTTCGGGGGCATATGTCAATTTCCAGTGACAGATCTTGTTTGAATAATACTTGCATAATAATGCTAATTCCCACATTCCTAAAGTCATTTGAGCTTCACTGTGTGTAAGACAGCTGGAAGTCTGTGGAGAACTGAACATAGGTTCTGGTACGCTCACGGGATAGTGGTTAAGTTATTCACCAGTGTTCACTAAGTTGTCGGAAAAGGTCGAGTTGTAACGATTGCAGTCTGAATTACCATGGTTTAAATTAATACTTTGTTTAAGAAAAGTGGCTCTTCACCTGGACTGGGATTCAGTACAATTAATACCAAAAGACTAGATTATAGACACATGACCTACCGTAATGGGGGACATTAGTGGATTATCTACCCTGAATACTCTCTGATATTACATTGGTCCTTCCATTTGGATTCCTCTGCTTTTATCGCTATTTTCTTTTTTGGTATGGTGATAATTAAGCCTAATTATTTGCAATAGTGGTAGTCAGATTACACATTTAGTTTAGCAACATGTTTTGTTAGCATGATAATCCTAACTTTTTATTTAATATATAAGTGAATTTTCACAACTAAAAGTCAAGACCATCAAAATTAGAAACAAGGATAAAGTCAGAGGATTCCAACTGAAAGGACCAATGTGCTATTTGGTCTACCTTTGACGTTATCTGAGTAAGGGAGATAATAAGTTATCAGGAATGTCCTTCATAACTATTAACTAAGCCAAGTAAGAGATTCATGTGCGAGCCATCTGTTGAATTTTTTGCATTATTTATGGATTATTATCTGTTAAAATTACTGTTAACGTTTTTTTGTTTATATAGTTCGAAACCCAACATTGTTTCATTACATTTTAACACGTAGTAGTAAGTCCAGGTTTCCATTCCACTTTATGGAATTTTATATATGTCCTTCTGATTCTTCTTAAAGGGTGCATGAAAAAACGTCCAATGAAAATGAGTAGCCCGTAACGTCTTATAGATGAGACTAATGCAGTTAGTAAAGAGAAATGACTGCTTCAGTAGTGACGTAAATTGTAAACTGTCATTCAGTTATGTGCATGACATGTCCTTCTAAGTGAAAAAGAACTCTGACCGAATTCTATGAAGATCCATTCATTGTGGAAATTACGGACCGAACACCAACAAGTTATTACGAGACTCGTAGAACAGAACAGAGCAATGGCTTCTGAACCGTATGGGACTGAAAACAAGAAACAAAATGAATGATACCAAAATAGTTGATTTATTAACAATAAGATAAATCACACAAAATAAAGACTAATTTTTTATTTTTTTGCTCAGTGAAACAAAACTCACTCGCACCTCATTTTAATATCCCTTTACGTCATTTCCGTAAAATTCGATTAATTACTACTGTCGCGAGGCCATAAAAAGCTTCGTAAAAATAAACTGCGACTAAAACCTACTGGCAATATGCAATATTTGATTCATGAAAATTATTTCATCAATTCTTTAAGTTTATATCATAAAGACCTATTTCCTTTTTATGAGGTCAACTCAGTATCAAACTCAGTACAGACGTTTCGAATTTATATTTATATTCTAATAATCCTCGACAAACTGGTAAAATATTGTAAGTCGCTTGTGTTCATACAAAATAACGTAAAATTTATATACATGTACTTTATGATCATTTGAATACACACAACAGACCGCAAGGTAACTCGTCTTGGCTGTTTTCGCAATTTGTTTGCTTCTGCACTACGAAATTTGTACTCAGTTAATAATAGTTTCAGAAAACGGATAGTATAACAGAACTATGACCTCGAAGCAAATTAGGTTCTTTTGCACATAGATACAACATAGATTACGTGTGGCTGAGGGTGCTAAGCAACATGAAAGACTTTTTTTTTCGACTACATAAAGCAGATTGGAGTGAAAGAGTTTCTGGTATTAAAAAAGCCCGTGTTTTACCATTTTAAGCTCATGAACATTGCTCAGTCGCGACTGGTGACCCATGGCCCTTTTTGTTCTCTACACATCTCATTTAAGTTAAGCCTAAACGTGCAGTTATTAAGGCATATGAGATGTTATGCTATTACACTGACGCAAAGCTTTCTTTTTTTTTTTAGAATACTCAATAATGCAAATCAGACTTATCTTGTGTCGTGCCGGATTCTTTTTGCTTTTTTTATAAACGTAACTCTTTTAAACTTAGTTTTTCAAAAGAGCTAAGCTTTAGTTGGGACCGAGCTTTCTTTACTTAACAAACACATAGCAAAAGCACACTTAAGCTATAAAGAACGTCTAAATAAGCTAAGTTAATATGACAAGGCATCACAGCAAAACTTTGATAAAGCTTGTAAAATGAGCCATTCTTTTTAGCAAAGTTTATTTCTCATGTGATCTAGAATCAGCCAAATATAAGACTTTTCCGATGCTGGCTTTTTTTTCTGTGAATCTACTTCAAACTAAGACGGCAGCAAGGATTTGGCATATACATGTATGTCAGAGCTTTGTTTGCTTAACCAAAACGTAAGTTACCATTAGCTTTAAAGCAGGCAAAAGAAAAAATAAAGAAGTTAGATCGGGGAGTCGAGCCCCAGGGAGGGGGGCGTGTCAAGAAATTCTTTTATTTTAGAGTTATATAAATTAACCGTTGTTCTTACGATTTGACTGGTACTGCAGAGCCTTTTCCACATAAATCTAATTGAACCATGTAAAAAAAATCAGCGTTTAAGCATTGCTGATGCCGTATTGCTTTTTTCCCTAGGACATCTTATAAAATATGTTTACCCTTTAAGTATGAACAATACGGACAGTACTTAGTGCTGAGCCGCACAGCATTTTTTTGTTTGAAAATATCTGTTTTTATGTTAGTTTATAAGCACACAAAAAGCACACAGAAAGGACAGCTGAAGTCTTTGCTGACGTCACATGGCTTTTTTGACATATCTAATTCACGTGGAGCTAAAAAGCGCTTTACATCAGCATGACCGAGACTGCTTTATTCTTTAGTGGATCTCAATTTTAATTAGATTGATACTACATGAAGAACAGGACTTGAAACTGCAATCTTGATTTAAACCTTGCCTATGAGTTTAGATTTCCATGAGAAAATATTAAATTGAACCAAAATAATGCGCCAATTTTTAAAATATATAACCATACATTTTTTAACGGACTATCATTTGTGTATGGGTTATATTCAAGAGGATTTATACGTTTCAGCTGTGTTCAGTGAGAACCCTGTTATTTTAGTTTTCGATTTCTTTGATGTGTTGAGTGTCAAGTTGTTACCAGACAAGGGAAGCACCTAGTAATCCCGCAAACGGGTCTAATACTGGGGCAAAAGGATCATGATAAACGGTCTCGCGGTAACCCGCCGGAGGTTGCGCTTGTGCTTGATTGTGAGATATCTTATTTTGAGTCTGTTGGTGGTTGCTTTGACTAGAAATTTGTAAATTTTGCTGGTAATGTCTTTGTTTTTGGTACTCCAATAATCGCCTTTCTCTTAAAGCTTGAGCTGCAAACAACAACCCAGGCCCAATTTCATCAAGTCCATTTACAAGCCAATCATTCACAATCTGTTTTTCTTGACCGTTTATGTTTGTTGTATTACTCGTTGTACCTGTCAACTGGTCAACTATCTTAGAACTTATTCTGTTAAGCGTTGCTTCGTCTATCTGCCCATTTCCGTTAAATATTTCATGTGAAACCGGTGTAGGTTTTTGAGCTTCTGTTGTCGGGGGCGGTAATGTAGTCGTTGTTGCTGTTGTTGTTGTTGGCGTAGGACTTTTGGTTGCAGGCACGTGCACTGGATGTATATTTGAACCTGGAGCAATTCCACTATGTGCTTGATTAAAATGAGGATAGTGAGGATGTGGGTGCCAGTGATGTGGATGATGAGCGTGGTCGAAAACTGCCGGAACAAGTGCGCTTGTAGCTTGTTGCCTGTATATGTCGGTTGCGGAAGGAACGTGGTTGGTAGGTTGAGTTGGCACATGGATATGATGATGTGGAAAGTGGGTGTGACCTAATTTCTGGTGGCCAAGAACTGCAGGCTTCTTTGAGTTCAAAACATTTACCGGAGGAGTAGAGGTAGAGGAAAGGCGTTGTAAAAGTGGGTGTGGTGTGTGGGTGTGGTCTGGAATATGCGCGTGCGAATGTTGTTCATGCTGCTGTATCTTCTGTTCTAACGACTGCACTTTAGCCAATAGCTTGCTTATTAGTGCATCCGTAGTCTGATCACCGGGAACACTCGTGAACTCTCGCCTTCGTCCTATTGTTGGTGGGGGTGGAATAGACGGCTTCACTGATGTTCTCAACGTCATCGTTGGCAGAAATTTCGTTTTAATTGCCCTTGTTTTAGTTGGTGCTGCCGTTATTGTTGTTGCAATTCTCGTACTTGTGTTCATTTTTATTATACTTTCCTTGATTTGCCCCCCGTGAAGTCTTTTCTGTTCACGTAACGGTTTTATATTCTGTAAAACACAAGCCAACATAACAAATAAGTTATGATTAACTTTCGATTTCTGATACAGACAAACTGATTATCATCAATTACTAAGTTAGATGTTACTTTTGACCAAGAGTTTAAAAATAAAACAATATGTTGATAAAACTTAAAAAAATATAACTCTACAAGCAATCACTAGCGGATCCAGGGGGGGGGGGGGGGGGCGCACCCGGCGCACGCCCCCCCTAAAATTCCCGGAGCTTACATGTTCTTTGGTATGGAAACAATAAAATATACTATATTTTCCTATTTTTTCTTCGCTCGCTTCGCTCGCGTATCTTTATACAACATTGCCTTTTGAGATGTACTCGTACACAACACAGAGTGCACGCAATTTAAACGTTCCCGCCTTCCCTTACTGTAATAATTCGGCACTATATAACATGATCAATGGCTGGATCTGCTAGTGCAACCTTTAGAGTGATTAAAAGTTACGCCCCCCCTAACCCAAAATCCTGGATCCGCCCCTGGCAATGCTATGTAAATTTCAGTTCAGATTTACAAAAACTTTGGCTAACATCTATCTCTTGGTAGAAAAAATCATACCCCCGAAATGAGACTTCATATTCAAACAAACAGTTTCTTTGTGTTCTGTAACCATTCACTCAAATAGAACATTATATTCGTAGTCATATAATACAGGATTTATTACACTCGTTATTAGAAAACGACAAAACTTCGGCAGAGCCTCGTTTTTTTATCGTTTTCAAATAACTCGTGCAAAAAATCTCGTATTGCATGACCACTCATTCAATATACTCTATATATTACAATATTATGAACATGTTAGTACTAGAAATCATTTAGTTACGTAATACGTACGACAACGTCATATCCTTTTGTTGCATTAAATCTCAAAATTTGAGAAGGTTTGAAGCTCCCGTCATTCGCCATGTACAAAATGAACAATTTTGCAGTCCTGTCCATATTGTTGTCTAGAGCAAAATATCCCGTTGCTCCTGCAAACGTTGAATTACATTCATGAGTCATATGGAATAATAAATAATTTAAGAGTACCATTTAAATAGAAGGAAGAACGAAATCAATCAATGTTCAATCACAGAAATTTCAAGATCAGTCTTATTACTCGGTTAAATTAGAGGTACTGAAATTAAAAATCAAACCACAGTAAAACTCTTCTACAAAGTTATGGGAACAACGACAGAGGGAAAGAGTCTACGACAGTGCTCTGCAGAATAACTGAAATTATAGTCATGTTAACGTTTTTCTGGTTGATAAATAAAAAAACGCTGAAAATTGTTTCAATTTTTGTGTGTGCTTTAAATATAATGTAGATATTCTGAAGCAGTAGAAATCGAAAATAAATTAATTCGTCCGTAAAGATATAAAATTATGACAGAATCAGTTTGTCTATAAAAACAACTAGTTACCATCGGCAAAGAACGTTTTGGCTTCCTGCGTAAGCAATTTACCATCTCGGTAATTTTTTCCGGCTGTATGCAGTTTGTCAACCAAAACCGACCAGACTAATATGGCGTCGTATAGATACAGTGAGTACACATCCGGCTGCAATGCATTGTGGGTACTAATGTTAAAAATATTCATTTTTTATCTTGCGTAATTTGTCTTTTTTTAACAAATATCTGTTTTTTTTCTGGGAAAAATACCAAACGCATAACAGACTGTCCCTACCATTTTCATTGGTCTAGTTTTTCGATTTAACTTGACAGTAGCTTCCAATTACTAAAACCTTAGCTAGAAAACGTACCATAGACAGTCAGAATTCTGTAAGTTACACAGTATTTAAATATAATTAGTATTTAACAACAACAACAACAAATCTTCTGAATGCAAAAGTGTTTATACCAATTTAGGTTTTTGCTAATTTCGACTCGTGTAAAATGTCTTCAAATTATTACGGGTTTCGAATAGGCGATAGGATATTACACATAAAAAAAACAGTTATAAATATGAAGTGTGAATGCGAAACGTCTATAAGGCTATTACATTCGGAAGCAGTAGAAATCGAAGACTATCAATATTTCAACGCGGCAAACTTACCTTCCCACCAACCGGAAGTGACCAGCCAGAATTTTGCCCAATGGTTTCCGGTGACGCCATTCGCGAAAACTCCTCGTATCTGTTTCTTGGTAATTCATATGTCGGTGATTCGTCATCGTTCATAGGGTCTAACAGAACCTGTAAGTAGAATAAAACATATGTAAAGAATCTATTTTGCATTATATCTTACAGGACAAGCCCTTCATATAAGTCTTAGCATGTGTCTCGACTCGTTTTCCCATCTCTTAATCTGACAGTCTATCAACATATTTATTCTATTTTCTTATTTTCTTTTTTCCAGAGCAGGGAATAAAAAATACAGTCAGGTAAAAATGGATATACGGTCGACGAACTAAAGTGTCCTTTTATTTCGCTTTCATCCCCTATGTAAGTTACGTTAAAATGATAGTACTTTAGATTGTAGATAAGGAAGGCTGTATAATGGATATTAAATTTGGGAATCCTCGATAGATCAGTAATTTTAATTTCTTTAAGGCTTTCTGATTTTTTTTAGTAATTTGTTAATTTATTTAAATGACTCCATTACGGTATAACTTAGCAAAATACCAAAGTTTAGCTTAATTCATTAGGTTCTCAGATTTCTCTAAGATTTATTTTCCCTTCTGGCATCAACATGACGTATTCTTTGACCTCATGAAAACCACTCAATCATCGGGAATATTTCAGGATAGGAGATTACGCATGATGTTTCTCAGTGGGAAAAAATGAACAGGAATAACATTCTTTGGTTGCCATAGAACAGATGCTTATAAAAAAAAATCTTTAACTGAGGGGTGTCTAGAAGGTTTGATCTTGAGGATGAAAGGTGTGGACCATGGCAAATTTTGAAAAGTTGAGTCAAAAATGATGCGAACCATTTAGGTACGAGCTGTGCAAGTGGACTTACATGTATAAGAGACTGATAGATCCTTCTGGCTGCCTGGTCCTGGGCGTCTTCCTTCATCCAACGCCTTTTGGTCAGAACAACCGAGTTCAAAAATTGCTCTGAATGCAACTACAATTTAAATATTTATGTATTTTTTTCTAGTTCAGTAAAACCAAACAATAGCTCTATTAGCCCAAATGACATTTGAAAATTCTCTCGAAAGTCTCATGCTGGCGTAAGTTTTACATAATTCATTCCAGCTTTTTTGGAAAGATTTTTTTTTAAAGGAAAGAGATTTCGTTAAGCTTGGAATGTATATACAGGTTTGGACTTATAAATGAGACGCACAGGTATGTATATAAACAGAATCAGTGGTGTTATTATACAGTACTGTTTTTACAGCGGTTTTGATCTGCATCTAAGCTTTGCACTTTTCACTTAATTAGCATATATACATGTATCATTAAAACCATCCAGACACACAAAGAATGGGCGTTCGAAAGGTGCAGTAAAATCGGAAATACAGCAGATAGAACGTTTTCTTCGCGCGGTTTACCTGGTGATCTAGATGAATGAAGATATAGTTCCCGTTACCCATCCCCGCCTGGTCGGCAATCAACATATAACGTCTTATGTCCGACCAAGGACACGCGAAAACCACGACTGAAAAAAAGCAAGGAAAACATGTGAAATCAACATGAATTACCAGCATCTTCTCAGGCAAGGGCTTGGTAAAATAACTTTTAAACATGATATTTAATATTACTAGAAAAGGGAGGCAACTGATATCTTACAGATTTAACTGTCTGTCGGACAAGAAATTGTTCGATTAAGAAAACGATGAAAAAAACAAGTTTTGTCTTATTTTGTCAAATGGCATAATCTCTAAATACTTTACTCACAAAAAGTAATCAATAATCCTAGTATAATGCTAAAGTTATAAACATTTGCGGTTTAAACAGATACATTTACATAATAAAGTTTAGGAGTGTATGTCTTAAAGTCAAATAAATTTTTCTATAATTGATAAATTTGACATTTATTGATGGCTTTTATAATATAAATAACAATTGTCCTTTTGTTCTGTAAACGAATTTATGCTTCTAAAAATGCACTTGCATACAAATGAGGGGTATACACGATAAGTATTCAGTGTAGACATATAAATAAGGTACACATACATTATTATTATTTTGCAGAATTATGGTTACATCTATTTAAGAAACATTGATTTATGTAGAGATCTCGAAATCTTTACGGGTTTGTGCGTTTATTTTGGCAAGCCAATGCCACAAACCACAAGTCTTCCAACAAATATGGCGCATACAAAATTAATTCACATTTAAAAAGTATAAAAATAGACATTATCAGACGCAAAAGACAGAAAAACAAGTTATTTTAAGACCCTTCTCGAATCTTTTATCAAGACGTGTATGATAAATTCCATTACCTTAGCCGTGACTCAATCGTATCTCTCGACGTTTGTCATTGTAGTCCACTCAGCTAAGAATTTTCTCCTGTTTCTGTTTTTGAAATTTAACTATTTTCAAGAGAATGGCCAACAGTGAAGTACATGCATAATTTTGGTTTGATTAAAAGAAACATGTCAATCATACCGTGTCACTGTCATTCTTTGCTTCGGGAAAGGGAACATGGTGTTTTCGGACAGTTTCCCCTGTCCCCTGTATGAAACACCAACACCGGAGATTATCATATTTTATATGAAACATATTAGAAAATTTGCCCCTTTGCATGATAAAGTCTGAAAATATAGTGTTGTTTGAAGTTTTGCCCAAATAGGTCAATCGAAATTTTTGTAATGAGCAAATATGTAACATTGCTTTGGCAAAAAAGAACTTAAGACTTACCCCAAGAAAATTTCTTTATATTTGAAAACATTTCCCATAGTCTGGTATCGGTGACTGTGGAATTGATGTCATGTGAACTGAACATTTTGACCTCAGTGTTTACCACTGCTTCTCGGACGGCCTCTTTGTATAACGTCCAGGGGGCGCTGTCGTCATGAATTAACGCGAACTGACTCCATTTGTTCTGACGAAAGAGATGTAGCAAAGCCATACCTGTAACATGTTGCAGATCAAAATTAACGATCACAAGACAACTTTGTACATTTACTTAAGAATCAGCGCAATGTCATGTCAGGACAGACGAGAGGTAAAAATCTCAAGGTCAGTCTTTCTTTTAAATCTGAATTATAGGTCCATACTGAAAAAAGAAAGAAAGAAAGAAAGAAAGAAAGAAAGAAAGAAAGAAAACTTATGATACCGCTCCGATTTCACCCAACGACACGGCCAGTTTGACATCACCGGAGTGATGATATCATAAGTAATAAATGACGACTATAATACTCCATCATGTTTTGACTACATTTGTATTCCAAAAGAGGCCAAAATACACAGAATTTGTTTAGTTTGATTGCCACAAGTTATTTCTACATAGTATTATTCATAAAAGGACCAGGTACTCAAAAGAAAGGACGCAGTAATCTTTCATTACTGGAATTCTCAACTAAATGGGCCAAGGCCCATGTAGCTTTAGGTGGCTTTGCCGGTTATTCCTACCTTGGCCAATCGGGTCCAAACAAAGAACATAGCTACTTAAGCCTAAGAAAGGCTTTGAGTTAAGAACCGATTTTATTTTTATCATAATATAATTGTACTAGGAAAAAGAGTACACCAAAATATAAAACGAAAACGCATTTTTAAGACAAATCCAGCGTGCCATAAGTAAGAAAAAGCGAGACTTTTTTTCGTTATACTTTTATCATCAATAGCAGTGTCTCTGAGAGCTTGTGTCTGTAAGAGCATGTTAGTCATTGCCTTATTTATGTCTTAGAGCTCAATTGCCTAAAAGCTTAAGATTTTTTGGAAGTAACTGAAATGAATAATCATTTTTCGATGATAGATGTTGCATAAATAATTGAGAAATATAAATAATATTATTCATATCAACGTAATGACATATAAAACAAAGAAGTGTATTAGATAAAGGTGTTTCAACATTTAAATATTTACCATAGGTCTTATCAATGCATTCATTACATACACACTGTTTTAATTTTGTAATCAGACATATTTAAGCATGAATTGTCAAAGAAAAGTCATTCTTTGTTCCTTTAAAACATTTTAAATCATCACAACGTACTTGAACCACATTTGTTTAAATATTAATGAACAATAGCATCTTTTCTATAGATTGCTTATACATTCATTATTCATTCAATCTTTTGTCCTTTGTTAAGACAGACTGGTTGTTTGACTGGTTCATTCTTTCCTTTATTCTTTTCTTATACCTGTACATTCATTCATTCATTCATTCATTCATTCATTCATTCATTCATTCATTCATTCATTCAATCGTTCGTTCGTTCTTCGTTCGTTCATTTATTCATTCATTCATTGTTCGTCCGTCCGTTTGTTCGTTTGTGCGTTCATTCGTTCATTCCTTCCTTATTCTGCGTTCGTACGGCAATCGGTCGGTCGTTCAGCCACTCAGTCAGTCAGAATTTATTGAGTCGATAGGTCGGTCGGTCCGACAGTCCGTCAGTCGTTGATTTCTTTTGTCCCCTCTCTATACGTCAATCATTTTTCAACTTTCACTCATCTGTCTGTCCGATATTTTTTGTTTTATTCTCTATGTAAGATATACTAATCTAGTCGATTTACATCAGCCTTAGACAACTTAATACTTGACGAGTAAGTATTTTTCGAAAAAAAAAACAATCTTTACAAATTATTGCCATGACATGTAAATTAATTCATATATATTACTGTACGTGTAAATCGATCTTTCTTGACACTTATTAATCTATCATTCACATACTATGGGGTGTAAAACGTTGTAATATTCGCTAAATTTCAATTGTGTTCTATACTTTTATTTATATTCAATATCTTTTCATTCATATTAAAACATGTTTATTGATATTCAATATTTTCTTATTTATAGGCAACATTTTTTTTCTTTTATATTCAATATTTTCTTATTTATATGCAGTATTTTCCTTTAATATACAATATTTTCTTGTTTATACGCAATAATTTTTCATTTATATGGTATAATTTTATTTAAATGCACTGAATGTCATTTATGCGTTATAAATTGTATTCTTATTTATATAATATTTCATTTATACGAGTATTCAATAATTTTTCATTTATATTCAATAATTTTTATTTTATATTCAATAAATATACATTTATATTCATTTTTTTTCACAGTTTCTCAATTTTCCTTGTTTGCTAGTTTTCGTTTGAAACAAAAAGCACTGAAGGGCCCAAAGAACGTTTTCGTAGCGCACCGTAATTACATTCACAGAAGATCAGAATTCTTTCAACTGCATTTCGACTGTATATTTTTGACTCACCCATGGTGTTCAGGGACGGGATCATTCTGACCAGGGTAGGATAGGTTTTAGTACTGTCGAACTCTATACCTGGATTGTACCAAGAGAATACCGGTAAATTCCAAAATGTGCATAACTGAGCAACCATCCTCATACCTATATGACGAAAAGAAAAAAATATATAAATCTCTTGTATATTTCTGCACTTTTCTCAAAAATAAATGTTCTAAACTTTTGTTTGTGCGTTAATTAATGGTACTTTTAAGTCAAGTTTTATTTTGAAATAACGCCCTTTAAAATGAAAGCATAATGTCAAAATATAAAAAGATAATCATCATCACCTATTTCGTCGTCATCATTATAAACATCAGCATCTGTCATATTTTTTATTAGTCATCATCACCATCATCATCATCATCTGTTATGATCATGATTACAACACCAGCATACACCAAGCCTAGTATTTATCACACTATGGCATACAAGGTTCTTACTATATAACGTGATTTATGTTCAGAAACGTCCTGTATCGAACGTGTTGAAATAGCTATCGACAAACATTATAAGACGATAAATTTATCACTCATCGGTAATTTATCAGTTCTGCGAACGTACCTTCCTGGCATGGGGGTCCAATTATAACGTCTGGATTGAAATGTTTAGTTTGCATGGCTGCTTGCATAGACCCATGTGATGTACAGTCTGTTGAAAAAAACTCGACCCTGAAATGAAAAAAAAAAGAAATAAAAACATGTAGCTTTAACGAAAATATTTTGTATTTCATCTAGAATTGTTCCTATAATATAAAGGAAAAACGTTTTTGATTGGTCTACAAGTTGTTGTTTGGTCTAAAAGAACAAACTAGACAAAAATACCAGTCTAGGTACCATAGTTTCTGAAGAATAGCTAGAACGTTAGCTGCTGCACATGATAGCAGTTCTCTTAGAAGCATGTACATGTAAAAACTTGTTAACATTTTTATTCAAGACGTCACACCGACTCTCTACAGCATAAAGTATGACACATTGACAAGTAGTCAAAGTATGACGTCCATGCAAATCGTTGGCGTAATTCTACAACCCCATTACTCGATTTTAGGCAAATTTGATTTTTTTATACCTGGTTTATACGGAATACCGTTAGGGCCATCGTGGTTAGACGTTATAATCCAGAGGGCGACAATGCGATAGTGCGATAATGCAATGGCGACAGTACGCTAATGCGATGGCAACAGTGCGATAATGCGATAATGCGATGGCGACAATGCGATAGTCATATCGTACTGTCGCCATCGCATCATTGCATTGTCGCCATCGCACTATCGCGTTTTCGCATTGTCGCCATCGCAACATCGCATTGTCGCCATCACACTATCGCATTGTCGCCATCGCACTATCGCGTTTTTGCATTATCGCACTGTTGCCATCGCATCATCGCACTGTCGCCATCGCACTATCGCATTGTCGCCATCGCATTATCGCACTGTCGCCCTTGCACTATCGCATTGTCGCGTTATCGCACTATCGCATTGTCGCGTCATCGCATTATCGCACTGTCGCCATCGCATTATCGCACTGTCGCCATCGCACTATCGCATTGTCGACTATCGCCTTCCGGTACACATGCGCACATCGTTTTTTTGTATGTAGCTGGACCCACTTTTAAAAGAATCGGATTTCATTATAACTGTAACCTGTTTCAAAGTATATCTTTATAAAGCCATCCATTTAGTTTCTGCAATTGTTTTTGTTTCATAAAAATCGCTTGTGTATATACAAAAAAACGATGTGCGCATGTGTACCGGAAGGCGATAGTCGACAATGCGATAGTGCGATAACGCGACAATGCAATAGTGCGATAACGCGACAATGCGATAGTGCGATAACGCGACAATGCGATAGTGCGATAACGCGACAATGCGATAGTGCGATGGCGACAGTGCGATAATGCGATAACGCGGCAATGCGATAGTGCGATGGCGACAGTGCAATGATGCGATGGCGACAGTGCGATAATGCGATGACGACAGTACGATAATGCGAAAACGCGATAGTGCGATGGCGACAATGCGATAGTGCGATGGCGACAATGCGATGATGACTATCGCATTGTCGCCATCGCACTATCGCGTTATCGCATTGTCGCCATCGCATTATCGCATTGTCGCCATCGCATTATCGCACTGTCGTCATCGCATTATCGCACTTTCGCGTTGTCGCCCTCTGGAATATAACGCCTTACCACGATGACCCTAACGGTTATCCGTAGGTTTATGTCACGGTCCAGTATTGCAACTACGTGTATAACTTTTTCTTGAAACAGAAAAAAAATATTTCTTTATGTATAAAGGTTGTCTTTTTCATGCTTCTGGGATTTAGTTTTTAGCGGCGTAACACATTTAATTGCATTTCCTTTTTAGCAAATACTCGTCTGCCATGCAATCAATTATTCGACTGGGTCGCCTGCAAAAGGCATCTACTTAGAGACGAAAAAACTGTCTAACTATGCATTTGGTAAAAAAAACTGTTGTTTACTAGATAAGTATTCTTGTTTACTTGATAATTTTCTGTTCAAAAGTATTCGCAAAAGCCTTGCCCTACTTTCATACTGAGTGAAGGTTTCCGGAGGTATTTTCATCAACAATAACAACAAAAAAGCATTGGTAAACACCATTTATAAAAACGTCTTCATTTGCAGTCGTTCTCTTTACCTGTTTGACTTCTATTATTGATATTTATACCGACCAGTCAAAGAACGGCATGCTGCTTAAATCACGCTGTCTTTTAATTTTACGTGCAAATCAATATAAACCGTTCAAAGAATGTCAGAGTGGCATGAATTTCACGAAATGAAATTTAGTGATCATGCAATACTCGCTGAGTGACACGGAAGGAGGCGACGGCGCTTTAAAGTATGACGTGTAGAAATACAAAATGCTTTAGTTCTTCAGACATCTCCACCAACTGCACGTTGTCAAAATTTGACGGTTAGTGGTCTACAAGAAATGCTGAGTCATATTTAATCAAAGTTTAATTCTCAGCTGTGAATATTCACATTTTGACAGCGCTATCGTTAATTAGGTATTAACATTATCACCTTCTGAAGTCTCCTGTCAAAAAAGTGATCCTGTTAACTGCAAAGACTATCTACATGTAACTACTCCCTGACATTAGTTCCTTATAATCACAAGTAGATGGTATTGTTAAAGGCAAAACTATTCCGAAGCAAAATAACACAGAAACTCAAGAACTCGTAGATATAAAATAATGACAGACTTAATTTTTCCCCCATTTACATTGTTCAAGTTCGCATTTATTTAGTTTATTAATATCTGTATTATAATTACGTTCTATATTTCAGCATAGTTTAATATAACTGATACAGGAATATTCGCAATGGAAGAACAAGCAGCCACTCTTGTCAGAAGAGAGCATGGTCAATGGAGTTTAATCTAGAAATGGTGAAATACATTAATATGGTTTATTGGTTAATTGGGGTTTAACGCCAGTTTTAACAGCTAAGGTCATATCCCGGCGGTCAGTCCACCTTACCAGTGTTCCTGGGTATACAACCAGTTTACAAACCAATTTCTCCGCAAGTGACTGACTACTTCCTCACTTGCTTTAGAGGTGAGGGACAAATGACCTATAGACGCATTGTCTGAGATCAAGTCAATACTAGTATATGGTATTTTGTAATTCTTGAACATCATTCAACAGGTTAGCGTTAAGGCATATGCTCTTCTTTAGCATAGTAATCTTATCCAACTGTTGGCATTCTTACAGACCAATCATAACTGTGGCCGAAAACGGGGTGATATTCCCGAATAAATATTTACAATTATTTCATTGTTGAATAATCAGAAAACAAGAAGAAAAGGGTACCTGAAACTCTTATTATTGGTGACTTTGGATTCTTTTGAAACATATTATTGTTCAGTCATAAAGTCAAATGTTATTGACAAACATTATTTACTATTTTAGTGAATAGTGTAAACATTACAGTAGAGGCAAAACTGTTGATGATTTTCTGATTTTCCCGTCGACTATATGCTAAAATGCAATGGCTAAATACCGCACATGAGTTTTGCTCACGAACAAAAGAACGAACTGGAGTCTTGTTCGCGGACAAAAGAATATAAACTATAGGGTACACCTTAAAGACTACCTAGCTAACTTATGGAGTATTTCTTAAATACGTTTTGTAGCCAAATAAGGCGTTCGATCATTTAGGAATCCCAGCAGAACAGAGGATCCACGACAGTGAAGAGCAATCACGTCTGTCAATAACCACTAAAATATTCAAAGATAATTATGTTTTTAAAATTCAAGAGGACGGGAACCATAACATTTCCGGGTTATATTCAAGTTTTGAAATATGCAATTAAGAAGGTAAAAAAATATTCAGTTAAGAAGATTTAAATGTCCGTTGTCGCCTTCCTCGTGTAGTACAGAAACATTACAAAGCAGAATACTCGTTATTTAGTTTGTTTAACGAATCATTGACAGTATTGCTTTTTTAATTTCTGTGTTCAATCTGACATTTATTTCGGAAAAAAGTACGCCCCCATAATCAATGAAACAATCTTAACACGATTAAGCCATAAAACTGTTCAGCAACGAAAAAAACAACAACAATACAATTTATTATAACAAATGTAATGTAATCAAAATGACGGAAATAAAAAAAGTTTGCGAACAATGTCCAGGAGTGTATATATAACTGGAGTCAAAAAGGTCAATTATATTTTGTCATGTCATATCTTGTCACGTGACATGAGGTGGTTTTGGAAATTAAAAATAGTCGTTCATGATTTTGTAAGCGAGTATCTGATTCGGCAATGATTTTGTAAGCGAGTATCTTATTCGGTACTGAAGACGTGCATTATTCTTGAATTCTGTGACTGTTAAGAAAATATTTTCTCAGAACACTAAATTTTGCCAAAAATGTTATTGAAAGGCAGTAAAGCTCAAATCACCCTTAACACAGTGAAAATCTTTTAAATCAAAATGAAACCAGTACGGTCCAATGATCACCCACGGGACATTTAAATTTGTTGACATCATAATGAAAACCAAATAATGATAAAAAAACTTTTAAGTACAGTGAAATCTGGAAAAATGTTATACCAAATTGTTTTACAAGGGCATTGTATAAAAAAAAGGATTAAATAGCCTGCAACAGATATCTTTTCAGCAAAGCCCTTTTAAGAGGAGAGAATTTCAAAGTTTGATTTAGTTACACTGTCCTTAAGACCCTGAAGCCTATAACACATACCTTTTCAGCACAGCGAATCAAAGAACAGCTTGATTTCATCACTCTGTCCTTAAAGACCCTGAAGCCTGCAGCACATAGATTTTTAGCCTACTAACGAATTAAGGATGTACTGGAAGAAAAGTACCGTAAATTCATTTCAACTTCAGTGCTTGTTTTAAACTGTCTTAACACCTGTAATAAGATTACCGGAACAACGTGTAAAACAGACGTCAAATGTAACGTTTGGCATAGGAATTGGAACATTGAGACCGTATTGTCGTCGATTTTATACGTGTATTCGGATAGTATCCGAATAGTCTATACGGATATCCGGATACCGATTAAGGTATTCGCTGACATCCCTACTTGTTTATCACCAAAAACAATCAAATCGTCCAGAACGTGTGAAGCAAGTCATAATAAAAGTAAATGTATATAAAACAGAGCTTTCTTTAAGAGCCGTTAAACTCTTATTACATAGTATTTCTATACTGAATTCCTATTGCGCTTAATAAAAAGTAATTCGACGAAATTTTTGAATTTCTGCCGGTCTTACTGTAGCGTTTCGACGAAACCGTACTAAATATCCATCTGCCGTGTTAAAAGGTATTTTATCGAAACATTTCTAAAATACTCACATTACCGGTAATGAGTATTTCATTTTTTATTTACTTAACTCATATTGCTCTTTATAAAAAGTATTTCGATGAAATTTGGAGTATTTCGACGAAACTTTACCGAAAACCTATCGGTTTTATTAACCATGACTGAAAGAAACTTTATCTTAAGCATAGTGTTGAGTTATCACTGAATTTGTTGGAAGTCAGCTTAACTGGTAGTAAATCATCTTTAAACAAAAGTCACT
Source organism: Cyclina sinensis (assembly GCA_012932295.1). Lineage (NCBI taxonomy): Eukaryota > Metazoa > Mollusca > Bivalvia > Venerida > Veneridae > Cyclina > Cyclina sinensis. The sequence continues at coordinate 4,907,317 of JAAONU010000003.1, forward strand.
TGTCAGGTTTATTTCTCGTAAAATGATTCATATTCGCTTATATATCTATAAAACTTAATTACAAAACCCTATGTTGACAGTTTACGCTGAATTGTTTCACTTTGACATTTGTACTAACTTTTTTTCAAATATCATTTTTGCAATAAAAATTGATGTTTCCTTTAAACAAAATTCAGTATTAATGGAATATGTAGTGATATTTATAAATTCAAATAGAGATGTCTGGAACCGATTGTTTGGTCGTTAATAAGGTGTACGACTCAAATTTGCCTCTTTGAAGCTCCAAACCAAAACATGAACAAACAGTCAGATATAAAATGCTATATGCCTATTCATCGACTCAGTGTGTACTGTTTATATGTAAAAATTAAGTTATTCATTTGAGCGATATTCATTTAAAACAGAATGAGATATGTAGGGCCTATATATTGTTCCGGGGCTAGCTATTATATATTAATTTTGATGCATTGTAGAGTGTATTTAAATAAAAAGATAAAACAGTACTGTAAAAGCGAACTGTGTCTTTGTTACTATACAAGATCTATATACAATTTGAAATTACTTCAACGGCATGACAAGCCTTTAACTGTAGAGACACTGGTTTCTATAACAAATTGTATTCAACACCACCATGGCACTTTACTTTTCTATGCTTTATTTTATTACGATATTTGTAAAGTATTAACACAGCAATGAAAGGCACTGAAATAACTGAAATCACGCAGTTAAATTAAATACAAATTTTCCTTCTGCTAAAAATAAAGTGATGTCATTTCTGACTTTGGGCAATCTTAGATAAGGGACATGAAACGTGCCAGGAGCAAAACGGCAGAGTGAAATTAGATTCTCATTAAAAAGTACTACATTATTAATGTGGCGAGAAAAACTAGAGCGTTTTTATTATTTTTATATTCAGCAGTATTTTTAGCAATATGTCAAAGTCAAAGAGGAAAACATTCTAAAAGAAAATTAATTGAATCTTATCGGGTGTCAGTTACAGCATTTGTGCGGTTTCTATCAAAAACGCCACTCATTTCTAATTCAGTTTACTTACAAAATGGCATCAGTCGAACATCTATAACATAATTTCAAGAAAATTTGGATTATTTGTCAATGATAACTAAAACAAAAGCCAGTGGTTTCACACAATATACCTTTTCCTGAATGTAACAGAAAACGTTATATTACTCTGACGAATGTTAAAAGTTATAGAAGATCGTCTTAGGTTAAAGTCTTAAAGTTTTCTTAAAACAATTTTCAATTTTCAGCAAAATAACAAAACAAAACAAAAACAACAACAAAACTAACTATCATTGATTTCTACAGCACACACGTGTAATTTCACATCACCTATGTGTTGCACCTATGCGTTACTTCTACAACATATACCGGTAATAGTTGAAAAGGGCGAAGGCGCCGACAGCGGACACAGGATACTTGAAACATAGCTCAGACCATAAACACGCACGAGTAATATAAAATTCTCAGCTTTCAACAAATTGTCATTCTTTTTTGCGATTCACTGGTGAGCTTAATAACTTACTATCAAATAGTTTGACTGTTAGCTAAAAATTGAGATTTTACATCAAATGCTTGGCGAGGGTGGATAAAGATATCCTTGATTCAAAAGTTTGGATTTTGGTAAAGTCATTGCTGATATACTGCAAAAGCATTGGGGGAAAATAGATCAGTTTTGGGAATAATGGAAAGAATTCTAGAAAAATATCATATTTACTCAATATTATGTCCGTTCAAAATCATGGAGTTCGCCATCACTGTTGTCAGCGCTAATTTTAAACCGGCGACACTAGTAAAACTGTTTATTTCTTGTCCAGAATTTTGGCCTGGTGCCAACCACGCTATCCGGAAAATTTTACCGTGACACGCGCACAACGTGCATACAAATAGAAATAATTTAGCCCATATATTTGTGCACATCATATCTATTGACTTTATCCGTAAAAACATTATTTAAAATAAAGTTTTGTTTTAAATCCACGTGAAGCAGTTGTACTTTTTTACTATTTAAAGAATTTTTAAGTTCACGATTTATTCCTGAGAAATGATGTTAAATCCACCGGTCTTTCGAGCCCCTGTGATCGTTAAAAGGCTAAAAGTTAACCAAATTTCCTGCTTAACTTTCTACCGCTTACGTCATGGTGAAAGCGATTTTTAATTCATCAAAAGGAAATACTTATAAATGTATTTAAGAGACAGCTTCATGACAAAATGTAAATAGGCCTAGTGATCAGTTAAGATCAGTTAAAAATGACAACTTAACTATCATAATTCACATATATCTTATACTGGTTTGACTGAGGCCAGACAAAGTATGACCTGAATTCATTGAATTTACAAGTAAAGAAAATCTAATCACACATACATACTCATATCAAACATTACCGTCATATATGAAAATCCATCTTTTGAATTTTATCGTGTAAAAAAGTTTAACTTTATATAAGTTTATTTCTTTTGCAAGGCATTTAAATTGAATAACAGACCATTCCAAGTCTTTTCTTATTTTTCAAAGAAAATTTCTGAATTTAAATATCTGATTCATACCTCAGGCGCTTAATGCTAGATTTCTGTCGCTTACGACTGACGCCAACTGGCTATTGCAAGGGGATAGCAGCTGGATACCAGCTATCAGTTGTTTCTTTACTACAGATAGATTTGCCAGTTGCCAATTTTAATCGCTAAATGCGAATGCTGTCAGCTGCCCACTAATAATTGCTTATTTACAATGCGCTTGCAGTTAGATGTCTGTTGCAAACTGTTACTTGCATATTGCTAGATGCCATATTCCTAAATCTACAGCTAACTGCCGATGTCAGCTGCCTGTAACAAGGCGCTAGCAGCTAGAAGCTAGTTGTTACTTGCTTTTATGGAATTTGCTAGCAAGAGGAATCATGAGTTTTGGTTTATTGTCACATGATGACAGAGCCGGTGAAACCCAAACTTGTCACAAGCTTATTAAAAAAATTAAGCGAAATCCTCCAGAACTTGTTATAAGAATCTTTAATAAAATAACGACTACTTTTCGGGTAGGAGTATTAAAAAACTATGGGCTTGTACAAGAATTACGACAACACGCTTCATTTGTTAACCAGCCCAGCAGCCTTGGAATCTTATTTGAGCGTATGAGCTTTTCGAAAATGTCAATATATATGATATTTTCTCAAGTTATTACAGTTTCCTGCTCCGTGAATCATGGTTCATATTGTGAGGAAATTTCCAATCATATTCATGATTGTCTGCATTTAAGGTTCATGAATAGCCAAACCCAGTATCCCACACATTGACTGTATTGGTTCATGTATTATTTCATACATAATTGATAATTTCCTGGAACGTCCATGAATTCCTAAATTCTTTTTGAGATTAGTGAATCTTAGACAAAATTGAGCTGTTAGCCACATTCTTGAGAAATTCCTGTCACTGTCCTGGACCGTCAGTTTGAGATATTTAAGATTTATTATTTGACGGGAAAATGTCTGATTATTTGAGTACATGAAAAAAATGAAATGTAATATTTTTATTAAAATAAATCAACAAAGTAACATATCTATTTACGGAGCAAGTTGCATGATTCTATAACTAGTTTCCATTCATATGTCACGTTTTTCACGAGTTATAAGTGAAGAGGGCATGTGGTGAAATATACCTTTTGACGCCACACTAGATCGACACGGACTTGTTATACCTGTAAATTGTGAAAAGTAGGACACAAGGTCAATAAAGAAAGTAACAAATCATGTTTATTAATCATCATCGTGAAAAATTTTCAAGTGTTTAGAAATACAGATTTACATGTTAAAATATTACTTTAGATGCACTTTAACTAGAAATAAAACTCAGAGCTGGTTAGAAGTTCACCTCAGCTAGAAATTTACAATGTCATTGTCGAAAATCGGTTTCAAGGCTGGCTCTTATATCCAGCTCGATATTAAGTTTCGATGTTAAATGTAAGTACTTAGTTTTCCAGCATACTCACGTAAGCGTTGTGAATGTTATAACGTACAGGTCTACGTAAGCTTAACAAGTTTTTAATGTTTTAACCAACACTTCTACGTAAGTTTCACACGCTGCGAATGTTATAACCTAAAGATCTACACGTTGTAAATATTATAACGTTCAATTCTACGTGAGCTTCACACTTTGTAAATGTTATAACATACTGGTATACGTGAGCTTCATACGTTGTGAATTTTAAAACGTACACTTATGCTGTAAATGTTAATTATAACGTACACTTCTACGTGAGCTACACGTTGTAAATGTTAATACGAACAGGTCACCTTTTTCTTAAAGTTAGATAATTTATTCCTCGACTTGAGCATAAAACTTATTTTCACTTGGCGTTGTAAATGTTATAACGTACAGTTCTATATGAGTTTCACACGCTGTAAATGTCATAACGTGCTCTTCTACGTGAGCTTTACACGCGTTGTAAATGTTATAACGTAAAGTTCTACGCTCGTAGGAAGGTTATGTGAACCTTAATTTAAGATTCAGATGTTTAAATTTTTATTGACATGTCGTATGTTTAGAACTTTCCTTTATAAGTTTATATCCTACTTTTCCTTAAGCTAGTTTAGATAATATTGCTGATTTCAAAACCATGTGTATTTGTTGATGCTGTTCTATGATATCACTTTTTTCCATTGTTCACATTACGGGAGAGAACGTTATGAATAAGATCAAAGAGACTGCTTCAATAAGTGTGCTTAAAACTTCAGCGCTTTGTTTTAAGTAATAAATCGTTTGCATCTATTGTACATTTGGTCAAAGCCCCAGAATCGTACAAATAGTTGTTTTAGGTAATTTTAGATTAAGGTAAATGATTCAATGGTGTAAAAAGAAAAAAGCAACTTTCACCGTCTATATAGTCCTTTGCTAAGGGCCTCTCTAGAACTGAGGTTGGGGATTGGGATGAACTTATCAATTTTGTCTCGGAACAGACTTTTTAAAGGAAGTATTATCTCAATGGAGAATGATATAAAAGAAGTAAACGCATCACACCTTTTTGTACGGGAAGTGACAGTTGTGGGCTGTTTTTAAGCATATTCATAGCACGTTATACATGTACTTTGCCGTTGTAATCAATTAATTTTGTAACACCGATACAACAAGGATTATTGCTTAATAATTTGCCTCGGCAGTCTGTAGGTGTCGGATTTCAAACTTGATTTCCTTTTTTCCTGGATATACGGATATATATTGAGTGATTAACGACATTTTAATTGCACTATCACGCCCACTTTAGCTGGAATAGTAGTTCAATATTCTTTTTGCCTACGTGATATTTTATTTACACAATGCTTTGCATTGTCATTTAAGAGTACAATTAAAATTGACGTCGTGGAACGCAGGCATACATGCACGCACGGACTTGCATTTCATTTTGATGTAAATGAACTATTCGAAAAGGTTTTTTTTTTTTGAAAATTCAAAGAAAATCTTTTTTTGTCCATTGAAGCCTTTCTAAAATTCGGAAAGAGATTCTCTACTGCGAGAAGCAACCTTATTCGACAATTTCAAATAAATTGCCGTTTATATGAATTCTGATGAGATCAACTCTAGTTGACTTTTCAGTCTTATATCAAAATATCTAGCAAGCAGTATAGCCATGTTACTTTAAGCACCTTTGGCATTTTTGTCCAAGACCGAACTCAAACCACTTTTTCTTAAAGTTAGATAATTTATTCCTCGACTTGAGCATAAAACTTATTTCACTTGGCGCCAATTTCATGTGAAACAGGTTGAATAGAAACGATAACGATGATTTAAAAGATTGCAAAGTATGCCAGCAAATTCAGCCATAAACGTATCTAGAACTTACATTTCTCCACAAAAATGGCTTTGGCTCTAGCTTTTTAATCACATTTATTGGACGCTTTTAATAGTCTGGTAACATAATAAGATTACTAATTGAATTAATTCAGGAATCTTATAATAACCGGCAATAAATCTTCTTTATCGAGCTCAAATATCTTCGTTAAGACAAACGACATTTTGATTGGAACCCATACTCTTCTTAATTAGAAATGAAACGGTTAGCTATTTAAAGGGATGATTCCGCGAAAAAAAATAGTTCCATGAGAATTTTATACGCTTTCAGAAAAGTTTCGCCAGAGGACGATTAGGGTAAGATTTTCCTTTTTAAATTAAAAAGAATATTTTCTAAATACTTATAAAATGATTGTTTTTATTATTATTTAATTTTTCTTTATAATGCGTGCATATCACATGAAAGATGGAATTCTAGAAGTATTGTTATATTGTCTGTTCAAATTTGACAATGCAACTGGTAAATTTATTAAAACTCTACAGTAACTTCGACTGTGTTTCGCACGCTATACATACTTTGTTTTAAATTTTGTGGATTTTTTTTTGTTCGAAAATGTCCAAACATGTATTAGCAAAAATGTGGCAGAACTTTCACATTTTTGCTGCTGGCAACAGCATAACGTCCAACTCAAGTTATCAAATCAATTTATGTCTGTGTTTATAATGTTGGATGGTGAATTTGGGAATTTTTTAAAAGGCCATGTTTATAATGGATATCAGTAAAAAATGTTGTATGAAGGTGTTACCATGATTTTTATGCTTCAACTGTCTAGTGCAGGGGCAGATCAGGTGAGGGGAGGGGTCCAAACTTCAAATGACTGTGACTGACATAACACAGCAAAGTTTGTTTGTCATCTATGCACACGAACAACAATTGAACTGCAGGATTTTATGTTATTATTTCATCTTTTGTCAAATTCATTCAAATATGTGGAGTATAATTATAAACTTTGTTAAGTTAAACTGTTTCTTGTTAAATCTATTGCATTACATATTGAAAAAAACAAAACAACAACAATATATATGATACAAAATCTCAAAGGCGGATATGAATACAAACAATCTTATAATATTACATAATAAAAATACTAATTTAAAGTGTCCGCATACGGAGTTGGGGGTCAGAGGTTTGAGTCCCGTCTGGAGTGATAATATATTGTCCGTGCGCCTAACATATAGAAGAAAGAATCGGGGAGGTAAATATATATATATATATAGGTTTCTCATTAGCTCTTTGGGCTTTTCAATAGGGGGGACACTAAAACAATGTAAAAAAAATGCCCTTTTCTTTTTTTTGTTACTTTAATATATTGGTGAATAAAACATGGTCGACATATTCTCCTCGTAAATCTTAGGTTTTACACTTGTTGCCAGCTTTATTTGGACTAAAAATAACATAGAGTAAAAGGTTGCTAACAGGTTATTATTGTTTACAAGAATTTTGTACTCTATTGACAGAAAAATAGTTGCAAAGGAATCATATATCTCGTCTCGTGCTCTGTAAAGATGACGTTTAGAGAGATTTCGAGAGGGTTCTAAGTCTAAATGAATAAAAAGGAAAGTGGATCTTTTTCGCTTCCGTTCCCGAAATTGACTTAAAAGTAATGAATAATTTTAATGTTTGCTATGATGTTCGTATTTACACTATCTATGAATGTTTTACTTGTAGTTTTGAGTTTATATGAATCTGTTTCTCTAACATACAACGCCACAATCACATTACAGCTATAAAAATGGGACTTTTTCTGCGTTCCGCATTATAAAACTGCTTCAATTTGCAGTTCCTTAATTGCAGACTCAAGGGAGGTAATCAGGGAGATACTAATTTCTGGAACAGTTATCATACCATTCATTTTCTATGACACTGAGACGAACATTTTCTCAACTGCTTTTTCATTCTTAATTGAAAATCATACAAAAGAATTCATCAAAAATTCTGGCTGTACATTTTATCATTTGTATTGGATAATTTGGTTTCAATGCGTGTGTATGTGCTGTGTGCGTGCGAGTAATATTTCTTTCCGTTTTATCAGCTGCACAGCATATGTTTTTATACTGTTTCTTTTTTGTATGTCATAATACTTAGTTTGTAACATTGATTTTTTTGTTATTTATAGGTAAACGATGACTCACGGAGGTGCAATAACCTTTCTTTTGACTGTATTTCTAACAACAGAAGCTAACTCGTATGTGCTCCCAACTGGGAGATACACGCCTTCAAGAAAATACCTCAAGAGCGAGTCTAATCCAGTGCAAGTATTCTATTCTGGAATTATTCCAATCGAACATACTCCTTTCAGTGATTTCACAGAGAACAATGTTGTTTTCGCCGACTTTGAGGACACTGGAATGAGGCAAGGGCAAACTAGGTCAATGAGTGCCGCAAAACGAGGTCAAGGCGACATTTATACTGTCAGTAAACGCATTCACACGTGCGCGTTCATGAGGCGTTTAGGACTTCCAATTGGTCTTTGTTTCAAAGGTCAAAGAAACAAACAGAAACCAAAAGAACCGAAACAGGAAGTAAGGCCGGACCAAGACGCATATGAATATCTAGCACGTCTATGGCCCGTTCACAGTATGCTCGGGGGAGGGGTAGGACGCTGAGAATGTGGTGTCTACTCATATATTAGTGACCGCATAAAAATATGAAAAAAGTCTAAATACCAGAAAACTGCAGAAAACCACATTTTCTTTGTATTAATTCAAACAAAATAACAAAATCAAAAAGCGTACTAAGGGAAAATTGAATCAAATATTGCGATAGGACATATTGGTGTTTACAAATGCAGAATGGTAAGAAACAATCTTCGATGATAAATATTCGGGATAAGACTCAGTTACATTATGAAGTGTTTTTCTGATTAAATGAAATATTTAGAATAAACATATAATGATTTTATCAAACTTTATTTATGTTGATATATTACATGTATTTAATTTTTACAACCCCTCGCCGATTTTTGTTTTGTTTCTGTTTTTGGCTTACATGACCAGATGACCAGACAGTCAATGGTGCTTCTTCAAATCTCAAGTTAAACAACAGCAACAACAAAAACCCATAGTATATATGGAGAGAAAAGTGCTTATTCAAGGGTTTATTTTACTCTTATTTCGTGGCAAAAACGAATTAAATCTTATTTTTGGGAATGTGTTTATAACAAGGGCTCCGAGGAGCGGCGCCAACGCTCGTCTGTTTTACATGTCGACCATGGCGGCCCTAGTTATGGTTCTTGTGCACTACTCCTGAAGGAGGTCTATATATCTCTGACGTTTCATGTCAAGATATTGATATTGTTCATATTGATACCTTTGATCATTCATCTTAATAAGCAATTTTGACAAAAAAAGTAAGTTAAAAAAAGGATATAACTCCAAAAATAAAGCTTTCAGAATAAAGCCCCTTGTGTTACAACTGCCTCTTGTCATGATAAGCAAGTAGTCCAAGTTTCATATTGATACCTTTGATAGTTTTGAAATCATTCAACTTAATAAGCAATTTTGACGAAAATAAAGTTAAAAAGGGACAAAACTCCAAAAATATAGCTTTCAGAATAATGCCCCTTGTTTTAAATTGTTTGAGTAATGGGCTACATTAAAGTTTTTGCACGACAACAATGACAACAAGGGCGACGACGCAGCGATCATAATAGCTCGACTTTTTCTTCGAAACAGACGAGCTAAAATGAAAAAAAAATGAAGTCTTACTGAGAGGTAACCACTTCTGGGTGGTGAGCATGGATGTTTCAAGTACATTAGAAGAGAAGTTTGAATTTGAAACTAGACCGCAATAAAGTAAGTTAAGATTTCAAGAATGAGAATTTTTTTGAAGAAATTCAACAATTAAAAAGAAAGGTAACACTGAAGGGTTGATAGAGTCAGATTTCAGAGCTTCATTGGCGAAGCTTTTAATGAGAAGTCAAGTGAATCACGTCAGTGGAACTGTGTGTATATACGCCGCAATCAAGTATTGCACGCACCGGGAAGATGCAGAAGAAAGACTACTTTCACGTGCAACATGTATATAGCAGCAAACGATCGACGAAAACTGACGTTTAAAGCAACAACATGACACCGTTTTAAAAGAGGTATTGTTAAAATTACAATTAAGAGTTAAACTCCGTCTCACATGACAAAAGGAATTTGAAAGGGACCAGGAGTCAGGTATATTTTTCTCATTTCTTTTAAGATTTTTTTTGTTTGTTTCAACTTCTTTTTGGTCATATCCCATTTGTCAGTCCATCTAACAAATGTTCCTGGGTATCCTAACAGTTTTAATAACCAGACCCTCTGCAAGAGACTGACTGCTTCCTCACCTGAATAAGAGGTAAGGGATAACTGACTTTTAGACACATTGTTTGCGGTCAATTATCACTGAGAAATTCAGACGGCTCTGATAGGTCAAAAAATAATATCCAAAGGCTAAAAGCAAGAACATTTTGGGAAATTAATTTTAACATCTATATGTATTTATTGGACTAACAGACAAGTGTAAACTGATTTTGAGATCTTCTCTCTTCTCTTATACTGCTTCTACTTCTTTCCGAGTTTTACATTTAATCGCCTTCAAAACCTTGCTTTTAAGAAACCTCAACTCAAAGCATAAATCTATAATATTTTTATTACTATCTCAACAGTACAGTAAATAGTTTTTAACATATTAAATTTATGTACAAAATGTCAAAACAAAATGCTAAGTTAAACTGTCAAAACAATGAAAACATACAGTTGTTATAATGTATTATATATAAAACACATACACATCTTTTGCCTATACAATCATTCAGACCTGAAAAAAGTTGTATTTCTTAAAGTAAGCTACAGATATATATTATATATGTGTTGGGCTGATTGATCAGTTTATAAATTAATCACTGAAATAGATGCATCTGATAAACTACTGACAAGGAATTTCAAATAGTAAAAAAAAAACAAACAAAAAAACTAAGCTTTATTAGGAAAAAACAAACAAACAAAGAGTCTCTTTTTTAAAAGATACTTTTGTACCAAACTTTCTCTTATTAATGTTGATAATATGAGATTTTGCATAAACGTGCTAAGTATTTTCAAAAAACAAAACTAAATTAAGCAATGCTATGCTTTTTTAGTATGAAAATATTGCTCATGTTTCAGTGAAAATAATGCATATTTCTATACTAAAATAATGAGGCTGATTAATCATTAATCCGTTGGCTTTGTGAATTGATTAATGAATAATTAGTCAGCTGTGTGGACTGATTAATCAAGTATCAGTCAGCTTTGTGGATTGATTAAAGATGAGTCAGTCAGCTATGTGGATTGATCAATCATGAATCAGTCAGCATTGTGGATTGATTAATCATGAATCAATCAGCTTTGTGGATTGATTTATCATGAATCAGTCAGCTTTGTGGATTGATTAATCATGAATCAGTCAGCTTTGTGGAATGATTAATTATGTATCAGTCAGCTATTTTGATTTAATGATGAATCAGTCAGCTATGTGGATTGATTAATCATGAATCAGTCAGCTTTGTGGATTGATTAATCAGTCAGCTATGTGGATTTATTAATCAATGAAAATTTAAACAAGAAACATGGCAATGCCACGAAACCAGGTTTTCAAAAATGTTGTTCTGATTCTATACTATAGTATGAATTTTGGAATGAAGATTGCTATGAATATTCAAAAGATTATAACATGACATGAAGGAAAAGATAATATTCATGAGAATACATGATAATGAGTAGGATGTAAATTTCGGCTAACAATACTGTCTGCAAGGAGTATACTTAATAATGAGACAACAATTTCTGCACGTCATCTTGATGTGGTAAACATTTGTCTAAAGTTTCATCAAAATTCTTCAAAGGGTTGAAGAGTTACAGAGCGGACAGGATTTTCAATGTTAATGTCACTGTGACCTTGACCTTGGAGCCATCAAAATTCTTCAAAGGGTTGAAGAGTTACAGAGCGGACAGGATTTTCAATGTTAATGTCACTGTGACCTTGACCTTGGAGCCAGCCATGCGGAACATGTGTTCTGCACGTCATCTTGATGTGGTAAACATTTGTCTGAAGTTTCATCAAAATTCTTCAAAGGGTTGAAGAGTTACAGAGCGGACAGGATTTTCAATGTTAATGTCACTGTGACCTTGACCTTGGAGCCAGCCATGCGGAACATGCGTTCTGCACGTCATCTTGATGTGGTAAACATTTGTCTGAAGTTTCATCAAAATTCTTCAAAGGGTTGAAGAGTTACAGAGCGGACAGGATTTTCAATGTTAATGTCACTGTGACCTTGACCTTGGAGCCAGCCATGCGGAACATGCGTTCTGCACGTCATCTTGATGTGGTAAACATTTGTCTGAAGTTTCATCAAAATTCTTCAAAGGGTTGAAGAGTTACAGAGCGGACAGGATTTTCAATGTTAATGTCACTGTGACCTTGACCTTGGAGCCAGCCATGCGGAACATGCGTTCTGCACGTCATCTTGATGTGGTAAACATTTGTCTGAAGTTTCATCAAAATTCTTCAAAGGGTTGAAGAGTTACAGAGCGGACACAATTTCGTTTGACGCCCGCCCATCCGCCCATCCGCCCATCCACCCATCCGCCCGCCATACCCCAATCTAATAACCAGGATTTTCAAAATTGAAAACCTGGTTAATAAGTTTGTTCCATACACTAAAATGTGTATCATTATGCTTACAATAATATACACATACAGTACAGATATCTACAGAATTTTGTGTATATACATTCATTTGAACATATAATACCCTTTATAAGGAACTTTATCACAATATTCAAACTTTGGAATACATAAAATGAAGTGATTCAATACATGTATCTTTAAATAAAAAATCAGCAGAGCATTGCAAGGGGATGAATACAATACATGACAGCTTGAACAAGGAATACAGACTATTTTATCATCTCTATAAAGTAAAGATAATTTAAAATAGAACATATGTTTAAAAACTTCCTCTTTAGGTTTTAAGACTCTCTTAAAGTGTTCATCTGAAATAAATGGCTATCCAGTCAAAATGGTACAACATGGTACAAAATGGTACAACATGGTACAACATGGAACAACAACAACTGTCTGATTTAAGACTTATATTAATTCGTTCTGTTTATATCTGTTGCAGTTTGAATCTTCAACTGACAAATGACATTTGGATAATTCTTCATTAAATATCATTCATATTTATATCAATTTAAAGAAAACAGTACAATCTTAAATTTCAGGTATGCCTCTTTAACTAGTACAAACAAGATGTCTGTAGACATGATGTTTCTCTATGTCATAATCTGGACAGGGTGGCTTGATTGAACAATAGACACTGATGGCTGGAAAACTGAAAAATCCTAAAGCTTTCCAAATAAGTTGAAATATTTGTAAACGGACCATGGAACAGGAAAAAATGGTCATAAAATATTTCAAAAGGAAAGATAAGTGTCAATCTATAGAATGACTTTCAGTTCAGTTTTTACAACTTTTGTATCACACACCTTGCTGACATTTAGTAAATGTGAGGTCTGCATGGTTGAAACCTGTGTAAAATATAATTATCATAAACATGTATTAATTAACAAAATAAAGCAGAGAAATATAAATACAGGATACATTTTCAAATAAATATTAGGGTCACAACCTGAATTCTTAATCTGATGAACAATGACATAATACACATAAATAAGTCCTTTCAATATGTCACTTTGGTTTGGGTTCATTTCCATTATACAATCATTGAAAGTACTTCAAATGTTTAGGAGTGAGCTGGGCTGTGGGAGTGGGAAGGGTATGTTTCTGTGGGGTTGGGATTGGAACTGGGCAGCTACTTAACCAATTCCTGGACAGAACAAAAGTACACTCTTTACAATATTATCTTAAACAATTTGTAAGAAACTGCTAACTTTCTGCGATAAAATACAGATTAGCAATACCTCTAAAACACATAACCTTGAATAAGAGAAATCTTCCATTCATTACCACAAAAGCAAAGCTATCCAATTAACCACTGAGAAGATTATGACACTATCTGTTTGGCAAGGAAAAGCAATTTTCAATAAAGAAAAGAAACAAGACACTGTATTCAGAAAACACATATGCCCCCGGTAACATAGTTTGTCAAAAAATTAAAACGACAGCACAGTGGTAAAACAGCAACTGAAATCACAAGTTAGTATGGAAATAACTTTCTGTTGCCAGAACCTGTACAAGAAAAGAATTTAACCTAAAAATTAAGTAAAGTAACTTATAATCTAAGATTATACAGAGCAGATTATTCAAGAAAAAAAGTTGCAACAATTATCTAACCTGCTGAAAACCAGCAGACTCTTCATTTCAGTCACTGCAATGATGTCTCAACTGAAACATATCCAATATTCTGAAATAGGTGAACTTTTTTCTAAGTACAAAAAGGGGAGATTATCCAATAAAAAGGTAGCCACAGTTATGTACCTTGTCTGGGTCATGATCTGTGCACTGTTAAGTAAGTGGTAAACTTTCAAGCAACTTCTATTTGTAGAAAAAGAGAAATATCCAACTTGCTGAAACAGGTTAATCATTTCTCTAAGTACAACATGGGGAAATTACCCAAGGCATACAGTAGCTACAGTTATGTAACTTGTCAGGGTCATGACCTGTGCACTGTTAAGCAAGTTTGTAAATGTTCATGCCACTGCTAATTGTAGAAATGGAAAAATGTCCAACTTGTTGAAACAGATCAACCGGATGCACATACAGATGGACATGCAGAGGGATGGTTTAATCACTAGATACCAGGGGCATAAAAAGGTAGCCACAGTTATGTTTCTTGTCAGGGTCATGACCTGTGCACTGTTAAGTAAATGTGCAAACTTTCATGCAACTGCTTTTTGTAGAAATTGAGAAATATCCAACTTGCCGGAACAGGTAAACCGTTTCTCAAGTACAAAATGGAGAGATTACACAAGAAATGAGGTAGCCACAGTTACGTAACTTGTCAGGGTCATGACCTGTGCACTGTTAAATAAATGTACAAACTTTAATGCCACTGCTGTTTGTAGAAATTGAGAAGTATCCAATTTGCCAAAACAAGTTAACATTTCTCTAAGTTCAAACTGGGGAGATTACCCAAGAAACGAGGGAGCCACAGTTATGTTACTTGTCAGGGTCATGACCTGTGCACTGTTAAGTAAATGTGTAAACTTTCATGCAACTGCTATTAGTAGAAATTGAGAAATATCCAACTTGCTGAAACAGGTTAACCATTTCTCTAAGTTCAAAATGGGGAGATTACCCAAGAAATAAGGTAGCCACAGTTGTGTAACTTGTCAGGGTCATGACTTGTGCACTGTTAAGTGTGTAAACTTTCATGCCACTGCTGTTTATAGAAACTGAGAAATATCTAACTTGCCTAAACAGGTTAACCGGACGGACGTATGGACGTGTGGATGGACGGTTCAAGCGCTAGATACCGGGGGCATTAAAAAAACATACCACAAACCTTTTATCATTACTTCATTAGCCAGGGGGTATGCTGGGATTTTTCTTCCAAACTTTGGCCATTTCAGCCTATGACTCTAACAAATAAACAGGCCTGAATAAGATTCTGACATCCTAAATTTTTCTTTTTGAAAAATGATGAAAATAATTGATTTCATATCATAATAAAGCTTTAAATGTGCAGTTGTAATAATGATATAATTATGACAACATAGAAAAATGGAATTCTGCTGTTACTGTTCCGTTTTTGCAATAAATAATGTGTGTGCTGTTACAGTTAGATTTTTGCAATAAATAATGGCTGCATGCTAAGCATTTCATGCTTATCAGACAGACAAAAACATCAACAAACATAATATACAATGCCCCATTGCTTGCTGGCAGACGAAATGAAAATAAAACTTGCTATAAAAAATTACTGCAAAAAGATTGTTTGCATTTACTTAAAGTTTTCTATAACATAGACTACTGAAACTCATCATCCAATGGATGCAGTTTTTTAAATCACATGACATGAATGCATATACTGAAAGATTTTTTTCCGTTGAATTTGAATTTCAATCAAATTCATAGATATTTTATTGGTCAAAGTTATCTAACCTGGTTGCTTTACAGCAGTGACATGGCCGTGATGAACAATGGCTGTAAAAGTGGCCATATATAAACATGTCGGTCTCTCTCATGATAAAAATACATGTACAATGAATAGGCGAACAAGATGTGAACAAAAGGATTACTGTATTTGCCCTTCTTATAGTTTGATTAGTCTCAATAAAAAAAAAGATGCAAATAAAAACTTAAGAAAAAGTAAATTTGTATCACAAAATGGCAGGTTGCATCATTTGAAGAACTAATATGTACAGAGTTATCCCCCTTTTTCAAAATGCTAGGTCTGATTTTTCTTCGATTGTCTATCAGCGATTCCCACAAGCACCTCGCGTACTTCTGTTGCATATTCTGTTGAGTCAGGCGCATCTGTCAATACCCATGTATCTGCCGAGCTGTCAACTGTAGCCCGACATATAGGACAGGTGCTATGTGCGTCTGTCCTGCAAAAAAGTGTAAGCGATAATATATGTATGGTTATTTCTTTGACATGGAAAAACATTCCATTTTGTAAATGACTAATTTTCAAGAAAATATTATTGCATCGATTTTGTAAGGAAATTTCATTATTTACATTTTACAATATACTGACAACTATAAAAATGTATTTGTAAAAAAGCTGTGTATATTTTGCTACTCAACATTTTTCCAGAATTCATTTTAAAGCAGTCTCACCAACCTATCAGCATTATTGCCAGCAGGTTTACCAAAGCCTCTCATTTGACACTTAAGATCTTATTTTAATCATAGGGTGACATGCCTAAAATCTTATCATATGCTGCCTGAGCTGGGATCAACTTAAGTGATTTGGGTTGTGAAAATGACTTTCACTGACATTTTTAAAGCACTCACACTGGATGTTAATATAATCTTTAAAAAAATCCCTGATCTTCCACTTATACTAGCTGTATAGTAAGGCAACAAAGGTAACCACTAACCAACCAAACAGAGAATAGAAGTTTCTACTGACACGTGTGAAGGAGTTAGTTCTCTGAAGAACTATACCGAAAATAAACCCCCACATAAAGGAAAGATGAAAGAGGCATATTCTAGTACAATTTGGAACAGATATCAAATCAAGTCAAAGATAAGTGAATATTAGTGAAGATAATGGATATAAGTAAAGATAAGTGAATAGTAGTGAAAATAAGTGAATATAAGTGAAGACAATAGTTTTAAGTGAAGATAATGGATATAAGTGAAGATAAGTGAATATAAGTGAAGACAATGGTTTTAAGTGAAGATAATGGATATAAGTGAAGATAAGTGAATATAAGTGAAGACAATGGTTTTAAGTGAAGATAATGGATATAAGTGAAGATAAGTGAATATAAGTGAAGACAATAGTTTTAAGTGAAGATAATGGATATAAATGAAGATAAGTGAATATAAGTGAAGACAATAGTTTTAAGTGAAGATAATGGATATAAGTGAAGATAAGTGAATATAAGTGAAGACAATGGTTTTAAGTGAAGATAATGGATATAAATGAAGATAATGGATATAAGTGAAGATAATGGATATAAGTAAAGATAAGTGAATAGTAGTGAAAATAAGTGAATATAAGTGAAGACAATAGTTTTAAGTGAAGATAATGGATATAAGTGAAGATAAGTGAATATAAGTGAAGACAATGGTTTTAAGTGAAGATAATGGATATAAGTGAAGATAAGTGAATATAAGTGAAGACAATGGTTTTAAGTGAAGATAATGGATATAAATGAAGATAAGTGAATATAAGTGAAGACAATGGATATAAGTGAAGATAATGGTTTTACTTACCACTCTTTGCAGCAGTTTTCACAGAATTTATGTGCGCAGGGCATTATAGTTTTGGCTTCATTCTGCATGCATATACAACATTCTTCCTCTAGCTCTAGGCTTTTACTTTCTGCCCTAAACAACCATAAAATACACTTTTTTGTATAAGAATACTTATGTTGTATAAAAGAAAGTACCAATTTAACTTAGAGCAATACAGCTTATCATGCTAAAGCTAATTTATTAGTTCAGTTGTAGTGCTCTATGTAGAGAAATTACTAAGAAGTATGACACATCATGAACCACCTTCGTTCCTCCAAACCTTTTACAGACTAGAAACCAATTTTATCACAATTATATCCTCAGTCTTCTTTGATACCCTTTGATAGATCAAGATCCTGTTCTTTAGTTAGTCTGGTCTAGAAACAAAATATAAACTTACTCCTCTAGTATCATGGAGGCACATATATCAATTCTTGCTGCAGTTCCCCCTGGTCTTGCAGGTGGCAGGTTTGATACTTGTTCTGTTATCTCCTTATACACCATGATATACTGTCTCAGGCTTAGGTCTCGTACAGAACACACCCTGCCTGAGTCTGGATGAACCTGCAAATAAGATCTGCCCATCAGATACTTGTAAAGTTACAGATGTCTTTACTAGCACTGGAATCCTGCCAAGTTTTGCAGAATATTCTGAAGACAGCATCATCTTGTATGGTTGACTAATGAAGACATTTCAAACTTTTTATTGGTATGTACTGAACATGCTTTGCATTATCCTTTAGGCAGAAAATCAAGACATTTTCAAGTACATCCCCATTTACTTCTAGAAATCAAAAAAACCAAACTTGTATGGCTATTGTATCTAAAATACTAGTAAAATGTCCGAAACTTGCCAAGATATAATGTCTTTGATTTGAGAAATATTAAGAAAATTAACAGTATTACATTTCAAATTAGCTTCTTAAAAACCCATTTACTAAAATGGATCAGCAGAATAGTGATTATACTCTGATAATACAGAAGTCAGTTTCAAGCCTCTTTCGGCTGAAAATTTTAAACTAAGGTTTTATGTATTGGAGTTATACACTGAGCACGTGACAGTATCAAACGAATGTCTCTGACCCAGGGAGCCTTTCTGTGTGTCTTGTTCCTTGTATAAAGCTCAGCATATAAACGCTCAGTTTTATGTCTAGACTGAACGACTGTTGCTAATGTTAACTGAAGTTGAAGACCAAACCGGTAACCCAGGAATATCCTTGTTACAAGTTACAACAAGAACACGACTTTGCTTTAAACTGCTCTCTAACAGACACAGCATCCTATGTCAGAATCCTAACAATGGCTGTTTCCATACCAATATCATTCTTCACAGAAACACAGACACTACAATAACATGCCTGGACACTTTGTTACCATGGTAACATCACAAGAAAATTTTGTTACTATCTTAACATTACAGGAAAGTTTTGTTACCATGGTGATTTCTAGGAAACTCAGTTACCATGGTAATGGCATGGATACGTACCTTCTTACACTGTATCCTGACAGTGCCTTTCCAAATAACTGTGTCATCAGTCCCAGTTAGTATACTGAACTGCAACTGCTTGCCATGTTGGTCAGTGAAGGAGGAGGTCCTGTAAACACAAGGGAGATAACTTTGTACTTGAAAAAGCAAAGGATTTCATACATATAATGTTATACAGACTTTTAAATTTGTACATACCTTCTTCAACAAATAAACATTTATATATTCATAGAATTACATGTACTTGCCTGCCTTTAGCTTTTTTTCCATTTACAGTAAGCAGTAAGCATTTTTTCTGCTCCCTGTGAAAATCAATGCACATTTATGTTATAATTTTTCCCACTTTGTTTAATATCTGAAGTACTGGTAACAATTTCCATTCTTAGCTTAAATTCTTTGCTACAAAGGTAATAAATGCTGCCTATACTTCTATTAAACAATACAGATGTTTTTATGGTCTTGTTTTTTTTTTCTCGTACGTATTTTCTTTTTATCATTCTGATAGTGTAGTTTTATCATTATTAAGGACCTTTTTACTGTTGCTAGAACTTGTGGTCCAACTCTTTTTCTCACACATACTAGTATTTGTAAAAAAGTTGTAAATTTATACAAGAGGGCCATGATGGCCCTATATCGCTCACCTGAATATGACTGCTTTTAACAAAGTTGCTATGGTCCTGGTTAATTGACCCCAGATGACCCATATTCGAACTTGACCTAGAAATTATTGAAACAATCTTTCTGACAAATTTCAAGGTTATTTGGACTGAAAGTGTAGCCTCTAGAGTGTTAACAAGGTTTTTCCATATTTGGGTTCTGTGACCTAGTTTTTGACCCCAGATGATCCGTATCCAAACCTGAGCTAGAAATCATCAAAACAACCTTTCTGAAAAATTTCCAGGACATTTGGACTGAAAATGTAGCCTCTAGAGTGTTTACAAAGTTTTTCCATATTTAGGATCTGTGACCAAGTTTTTTAATCCAGATGACCGATATTCAAAGTTGAGCTGGAAATCATAGAAGCAACCTTTCTGACAAATTTTCAGGTTATTTGGAATTAAAATCTTAACTCTAGAGTGTTAACAAGGTTTTTCCATATTTGGGCTCTAGGACCTAGTTTTTGACCAAAGATGACCCATATTAGTACTTGCGCTAGAAATCATCAAAACAACCTGTCTGAGAAATTTCCAGGATATTTGGACTGAAAATGTAACCGCTGGAGTGTTAAAATGGTTTTAACATTTTAGGGCTCTGTGACCTAGTTTTTGATCCCAGATGACCCATATCCTAATCTGGGCTAGAAATCATTGTAACAACATTTCTGACAAATTTCAAGGACATTTGGACTGAAAATGTAACCTCTAGAGCATTAACAAGGATTTTCTACTTTTTGGCCCTGTGTCCTAGTTTCTGACCCCAGATAACCCATATTCAGAACTGAGCTAGAAATCATTAAAACAATCTTTCTGACAAAGTTCAAGGTTATTTGAACAGAAAATGTTACCTCAATGCGTGTTAACAAGGTTTTTCCATATTTGGGGTCTGTGACCTAGTTTTTGACCCCAGATGACCTTTATTCGAATCTGAGCTAGAAATCATTAAAACATCCTTTCTGACAATTGGAGAATATTTGGACTGAAAAGTAGCTTCTAGAGTGTTAACAAGTTTTTTTCTATTTTTGGGCTCTGTGACCTAGATTTTGATTTCAGATGACCCATATTCAAATTAAACCTAGAAATCATTGAAACAACCTTTCTGACAGATTTCAGGTTATTTGGACTGAAAATGTTACCTCTAGAGTGTTTACAAGGTTTTTCCATAATTGGGCTCTGTGACCTAGTTTTTGACCCCAGATGACCCAATTTTAAACTTGAGCTAAAAATCATCAAAACAACCTTTCTGACAAATTTCTGGGATATTTTGACTGAAAATGTAACCTCTAGAGTGTTAACAAGGTTTTTCTATTTTTGGGCTCTCTGACCTAGTTTTTGAACCAAGATGACCCATATTCGAACTTGAGCTAGAAATCATAGAAACAACCTGTCTGACAAATTTCCAGATTATTTGGACTGAAGATGTTACTTCTCCTTCTACAAGAAGATTTTCAAAGTTATCACTATATAAGCCTATGTAAAACCAATGACCCCAGGGTGGGGCCAAATTTGACCCCAGAGGTATAATTTGAATAAAATTTGTAGAGATCCACTAGACAATGCTACATACCAAATATCTAAGCTCTATGCCTTACGGTTTCTGACAAGAAGATTTTTAAAGTTTTTCCTATATAACTCTCTGTAAAACAAGTTACCCCTGGGGCGGGGTCATTTTTGACCCAGAGGCCATGATTTGAACAAACTTGGTAGAGGTCCACTAGACAATGCTGCACACCAAATAGCTTAGATCTACGGCTTACAGTTTCTGAAAAGAAGATTTTTAAAGTTTTTCCTATATCTCTATGTAAAACAAGTTACCCCTGGGGTGGGGCCATTTTTGACCCCAGGATCATTATTTGAACAAACTTGGTAGAGGTCCACTAGATGATGCTTTATACCAAATATCAAAGCTCCAGGCCTTGTGGTTTCTGACAAGAAGATTTTTGAAGATCCAACTTTTAAAATCCGTTTTTAGCTCCTGTGACCCAGAAATGCAATGGACCGGAACCATTTGAACAAACTTGGTAGAGCTTCATGCAAGGAACATTCTAGGCAAGTTTAATTAAATTTTGCCCAGTGGTTTCAGAGGAGATGTCGTTTGAATGAATTGTGGATGACGGACGGACGGACGCCCGACAATCAAGGATCCTAAAAGCTCACCTGAGCATGCTCAGGTGAGCTAATAAAAGTAAATATGACAGTTGGAAATATAATGTATTATGAGTTAAAATACAGGTTTAATTTTTTGTGCTGTAAGTTTTGTATGGTCTGTATAAATTTTTAAATAAAAAGGTTGTATATGTCTAAATCTGTAACATTTGCAGCAATGAAAATAATCCATTATACAACATCTGAATTTTCTTGTTGAATGACATTTTGACCTAATAACATGAGAATCTGTATGCGAAATTGATACAATAACTGAAATCTGTTTCATTTAATCAATTAGAGAGCTTTGATTCAAAGACACTTTTGATTACTGAAAAAACCCAACAAAAACAACAACAACAAACCAGAAGGGTGATCACTTGTCACTGTAAATTTTCTGGCTAGTACTAGTAACAGTTTTATTATTGACATCAAATACAAAATGTTTCTATCCTTTACAATGTACATTTTGTACAGAAGAAATAGAATAACATAATAACTATTATATACATGTATATTTGAGAAGAAAGTATGTCCTATAGCAAGATGCTAACTGAGAGGTCAGTGCAAAACTATTGTTATTAGTGACATAATGATAAATGATTTATATCGAATAATTTTTGGCAGTCGTGTTGTGTTGGCGACAGTTGATTTTCATTTCTGAGAATTGATGTTGCCAGGTAGCAAAGGAAGTTACTCTTTCGGGGAAATTGTTTTAACAGAAGTACATTTGACATTATACAAATGTAAAAGCATTAAATAACTGGATAAACAAGTGATTCAGTACTATTTGATTTGTTTTATCATGCATCCAAACAGAATTTGTTGTGATAATACTGGTCCATAAGCGTGTAACTGTACAAGACTTCTGTAAGTGTTTCTAGTTTCTCTTTGTTTATAACATTTGGATTATTTTCCGTTAGTAAATCGAAATGCCCTCTCCCATTCGATAATTGATTTTCATTTCAGTCTGATTTTACAACACTAATTGTAATAAAATATAAAATAAGGAGATAAACTAACTTTGTTAATGCAAAAAAACTCTTTTCAAAAACATATAGAAACACTTCAATGTCATTTCAACAAAAGGTTCAACAGAAGTGGATCTAGTCCGACTTCCCACTCTTGAAAAAAAACAAAAAAACATCAAGCCAGCAGCCATAGCAAACAGTTGAAATTGCCAGTAAGAAGGTCAGCCTACTTCAGACTGAATCAAGAAAATGTAACCACAACAATAACAACAACAATACTGAAAACAGCAAAAAATTATGCCATTATTAAAGAAGCAATAATTAAAATAGTTGAACAAAGCATTCATCCTAGAGAGGCCCTAAAAGTTTAAATGAAAACAAACTGGTAAAACTTACACTTGATTTAACTCTGTTACAGAATCCCTGAATTCTTTATATGATAGCCTTGCAATTCTACGGAGAATTTCCACTTGCTGTTTCAGTTTGCCATGTACAATATCTACAGTATGGGTATCTGGAGTGCTTCCTTGCTGACCCATTGGTCAATCTGGTGGTGGCACAGCTTTGTACAAATTCTCAGAAAATGTTAAAAAAAAATACACTTATTAACTTCTTAGGTCAACATCACTGTTGACTTGAACATCCTGTAAAGCAATAAAGAAGAAAAGTATGCGAGGGAAGCAAAAAGATATTCATGAACAAACATTACAGATGTAGTGTTCTGATTCCTGAATAGAACATCACAGACCTTGAAAGGGATTATTAATTTATTTAATAACTACCCAAAGCACTAGCAGATCCAGGGGCGGAGGGGGGGCACCCGACGTGTGCACCCCCTAAAATTCCCAGACCATAGGTATCATTGAATATGTCTTTAAATAATGTATACTTAATTTCAACATTGAATTAAATAATCAGAGGCCCATGTGATATTGCCAAATCAGTATACTCTAGCATGTAACCACAACCATTGAAATGAGGTAGAAAACGGACACAAATTGGGCCGAACTTTTGCGCCCCCACTAACCTGAAATCCTGGATCCGCCCCTGCAAAGGATAGTTTCTAGCTTTTAGATATGTACAAACGTAACATAACAAATTATAAAGTGAAAGTATCAGTAAGGCCAAGCATTCATATATAACTAGGAGACGGGGATTATCATAACTGACCAGTCGCATACTACAGACACCTTTGGCCATGTAAGCATGAGAAAACCGTCGATGTGATTTTTGCTCAGACATTTATGGACAAATCTTACAGAACACCTTAATAATAAAAATTTCCAAAAGGTAGCAACAAAAATGTTTTTATAACATTCTTCCATTTTTTAAAATCTAAGTTCAAATTCTTAACATAATTGCAAATACTGCCAAACAAAATGTTAGCTCAGTTTCCCTAGTTTGCGTCAAATTAGCGCACCATTTGAATAGGTAAATCTTATTTCAAGTCTCCCCTACATCAGTTGTCAAGGCTATCCAGAATCAGGTGCACCCAGAGTCACTGAGTCAAATCATGTCTGTGGTTGTTGTAGAGAATGATTACCCTGACACGTTTGACTAGCAATCTATAACAAACCAAAACAATCCAAGTACTTCATTTCACAGACCTGTGTTCATAGATCGTACTTTTTACCTAGAGAAATAAAGATATTTATTAGAAATGAAAGAAATTGTACCCAGATATGAACCGGAAGTGTGTGAATGTTAATTCGGGTAATTCCGTATAATTCCGGCATTTGACCGGGGTCGAACCTACGGCCTTGACCTTTTTGTCAACAATAATGAACACTGCAAAAGTTGCAGTTAAGTGCTCAAAGTATTTCCAGCGAGTGTTTGCTCGTAATTTTTATGCATCTGTTTCAAAATGTATGAAAATTAGTTGCTGTTGCCAACAGCATAAAAGAGATGCTCGAGGTTTCAAGGTGGACGATTATAAACGCGTGTTTCAACGCTCCATTGACAACCCTGAAGATTTTTGGGCTGAACAGGCCGAAGACTTGGTATGGGAGAAAAAGTGGAGCAAAGTGCTTGACAACTCAAATCCACCATTCGCTAAATGGTAAGATTTTTTTCACTCATCTTTTATTCTAAAACATCCCTATTCATGATTGTGCATTCCCAATTAGTAATACGCTGTTGTACTCAAAAAGTTGAAAATCATGCTATCTTTTGAATGGTCTATACCCGTCTTCAGAGCAGCATCCTGTCTGAGTCGCATTATTGAGACTATCAACACTGTATGTCATTGATGCAAGTAATTTCAGCTTATATGGCCTATTACTTCACCCCTTGATGACAGTTGCCTGAGTTTACTTCGGTTCAAACCAGTACCTGCGCCAGTTTTTGTAGTCCAACTAATTGTTCACTAGTCCATAGATTGTGTAACTTTTTGTACAGCTATATCTTTTCTTCCTGTTGTAACAAGATTCTGACCCCCATACAAAAGTATTAAGATTACGCTCAAGATGTACTTAATTATTTTGACTTTGTGGAACTTTCTTATTATATTTAAAAGATTCATGAAGTAACTATTGTTATTCATCTGTTTATGCTTGTTCACTTTCTACATCTTGAAGGTTGAACAACTAAAAACATGTCGGACCTATAAAAGCAGTTCAACTCTTTAAGCATAATGAATTAAGCTATAACATTATATATTGTTGATATTTTGGAAATAATTTTTTATTAAATCATCTGTGCTCAATACATTGTCATCACTCAGTCATTCCACAAAAACTGAAAAAGGATCATAAAAAAACTGAAAATTAACCTCTAGAAATGGTACAGAAACAATAATGATCATGTATTGTTCCACTTAGGTTTGTTGGTGGGGAACTAAACACTTGTTACAATGCTTTGGACCGTCATGTTGCAGAGGGTAATGGTGGTCAGGTTGCCATCATCTACGACAGTCCTGTTACAAAACAGATTAAGAAAATCACATACAGGGAATTGTGGGAAGAGGTATTTTCATTTATTATTTACAGACTTCCATGACCATGGGCAGAGGAGTTGTGTACTCAGTATTTTACAGAAGTACATGCACCCTTTCTGCATTGGAGCATCAACTTGCACTTGTTGAGTTAAAATTTAGGGACTTCCTTTTTAAGCTTATCCGAGCATATTCTCAAGGAGATTGAGCTTTTTTGATCATCCTGTATCCATCTTGCATTTACTTTTTTTTTTAGCTCACCTTATGATCATGGTGAGATTTTATCACCCCATGTCCATTGTTCAGTGTGAATTGTGTGTACAAAATTAATGTACTGCCTCAGTTTCATTTTGTAGCTTGTATATAAAATAGTCATGGATAAAAAGAATTCATACTGGTCATGTTCTTTGGTTCCAGTCAGGTCAGGATACTGGCCCTAACAGAATGATCTGCACCAATACAATAGTCATCTGTCCAGTATCCAGGCCAATATGGATTAACTTCATTATGGGCACAAAGTTGTTAGAAAAAGTTTTTTTTCTGGCACACATGGCTGTTTGATTTGGTACTTAATTGCTGTTGTAATTATAAGTTGAACAATCAGCATGAAATTAAAGCCAGGGCATTCTGTCAGGATAGTGTGTCCTTTGTTCAAAGCTGGATTGAAATTCTGGACCCCTACCTCTCAAAGTAGACTACCATGACCCCATAGCAGCTGGCTTATAGGCAAGCTAGAAGAGGAGTGAATCCGTGCTAATAACATTAATAAACAGAATATCATAAAAGTATCTTTATCGGAAGATCCTGAACATTCGAGATGTTTGTGTATTCACTGATCACACATGAGGTGGAGCCCAGATTAACACTCTGTTTTAGTTTTCCGTGTATTAAATACATTTCCAATTCATCCTAAAATGACCAGTTTTGAAAATATCACTTTGAGAGCAATTGTTCACTGAGTAAAATATACATTTGTGTCCCGATCATACAAACAATTAACCTCCTGGACCATATGAACATTTAATATACATATGCCAAGATTTTCGCGACTGACGGTTGAAATACAAATTATATAATTGAAAAATGAAATTTCCAGTATAAATTATTGTAAGTTTGTATTAAAAAAATGACTTTTTTTATTGAAATGAAAAATGAAATATGATATACATGAAATTGAAATAGCATTTTACTATTCATGAACTTTCTCTGATTTTAAGATTATAATTAATATAAATAATTGTGATATTGACAGGTGGCACTGTTTGCCGGTGTTCTTCAGAGAAATGGGGTCCAGAAAGGAGACCGTGTGTTAATCTACATGCCCATGATTCCTCAAGCCATAGTAGCAATGTTGGCCTCAGCCAGGCTCGGGGCAATACATTCACTGGTGTTTGGAGGGTTTGCTTCGAAGGAGCTTTCAACAAGGATAGATCATGCAAAAGTAAGATGGTAGTTTTATCCTCTGAAATGGACTGAACTAATGAATTAGTAGTTTCCTTTTTGTACTGGCTGTATATATGTGATGGAGCGCAGCTTTGTATAGTTATTGCTAGGTACTTATATGATTATATCTTACGTGATATTAGCCATGTGCAAGGGTGCTTTGATATGATATATTGGGTGCAGGTCAATTGTAGGACTACGTTGTGTTGACCTGTCACAAAAATGTCCAAGAAGTGAATATGAATACTCAGTTGATATGACTTTTAAGCTTGAATGGCATTAATTGTATAACTCTTGTATTAAATGCACTTACAAAAATAAACAACAATGTGAGGGGTACATTCAATTTTAACCATTAATTTCACCCATATTTATTAATATTTGTATTACAGCAAGGCTTTATGAACTTACATATTGAGTTTTCTAATAAAGTACTATATTGTTCCAGAGAGATGTTACAAGTGACCTAGTCTTAGTTAATGATAAAAGTATTCTTAAAAGTTTTATCTCTGGGATCAAAATTTGCCCTGCCCTGGGGGCCTTATTTGTGCAAAATACTAATTTTAACCTTTGAAAATCTTCATGTGAGAAACTGTAAATTTTAGAACTAACATTTTTTTGCATGGAGCATCATCTGGATCTCCTCTACTAATGTTGTTCTAATCATGTCCCTGGGGTCATTTATAGCCTTGCCTGGGGGTCACTTGATTTTAAATAGTCTTATATAGGGAAGACTTAAAAATCTTTTTGTCTGAAAACACAAGGCCTATAACTTAAATCTTTTGCATGAAGCATCTGCTAAGTCTTGTACCAAAATTTATTCAAATTATGTCCCTTGAATGAAAATTGCTTCTACTGTGGGGGTCACTTGACTTTATATAGATTTTTAGGGAGAACCATTAAAAAGCTTCTGATCTTTACTCAACAGCAGACCCAAAGGCAAAGTATTCAGGTGAGCGTTCTAGGGCCATCATGGCCCTCTTGTTACAATTGTTTCTTCTATCATTATGATGGAAGAAGAGCATAAGAGAGGGGGAACATAGATTATCTGTAAGTTTTTCAGCCTTGCAAGGTGGCAAGAATTTCGGCTTTTATTCATCATTAAAAATAACATCACTTCTTGTACACAGCGCAACATTGAAGAAAGACTTCGTGTTAAAGCCAGATTTGATGAACTCTTGTCAGGGACAGAGGTTCAGTATTCTCATACATTGAATGTAAAACAACAACATTTCATACAGATATAAATTACATTTTATTCTGATGAAAAATTCTTACATAAATTGTTACTTATATCTTAGATATTCTATAGTTGCCACGTTACTGTAGTGAGTGACAACTTGTATAAAACAGACTGTTTATTGGGAACAAAACAACACAGTTTTAGTTTCCCTCAAATGTGAAATCCAATTTATAAGGCAAAATAATGTAACATTTTAAGATTTAACCCTACTTAAAGAGTCCTGTAATACTTTTCCCACTGTTATAATGCAAAACTTTTTTTCACAAACGTATAATCAATAACTGTACATGTAAGTAAATCAAATGATAGCAAATCATGTCATAATTATATCTATTACAATATATATATTTTGGATTCTGTCAAAATCCTTTAGATTCACATGAAAGTTATTTAAGATACAATTTCAGTTACAAGATGTGACAAGTTCAGCTCAAATACAATGTAGTTTGATACACAACTATATAAAATGTCAGTAGTATTGAACATGAAATCATTTTGGGTTAATGGAGTATCTAATGTGATCATGTGACGTTTTTAATCAGTCAGTATAGTCAGTGATATACAAATACCATATAAGATTATCTCACATACTTTTATGTCCCTTTTTATTATAATGTGCAAGAAATGGAATAATGTAAACACAAGTCAGTTTTCCAGCATATGAAATGATTATTGTGTAGAGAGCACAATGAGATGATCACTCCTATAACTGCCAATGTAAATCTTATGTAGATGATGATTGTAACATATTGAGCGTGGATACTTCAAACCAGATATAGCGGTCTGTCCTTGCTTCATGTCACCTGAGATATGATGAATATTGCCATTGTGACAGCACACAAGCATTGATCCATCATCTAACATCAACATTCCTAATGGTTTCTCCAAGTCCTTGTGTTTATATACAGCCATTACCTTACCCTGTAATGTTATACTGACTACACAGTGTTTATCAAAGTCACTGATATAGATGAGCTTAGAGTTCTCACTGAGCACAAGGTATTTTGGATTAGAGAAGTTCTTAGTGTTCAGTGATATTTTGTTTTTCACATTACCTTGCTGATCCAGTATAAGAACACATAGAGGGTCTACACAAAGCACATAGAGATGATCTTGGTGAAAGGTTATTCCTCTACATTTGCCTTTAACTGGAACAGAGTAAACAGTTGACAGTTGACTTGCTGTTGTTAGTATAAGGATCTCTCTTTTGTCTAGCGTAGTAACAGCTATTTTCTCTTCAGGCATTCTTGCTATGGCGAATGGTCCTGAGTCCAGTGACTTTTCTTCAGTGATAGTTTTATTTGATATGTCAACAACTTTCAGTTTATTGTTATTACAGTCAACCAGCACAAGTTTCTTATATGACAAGACAGCACACCCTGTAATACAGCAAAGACCCTTATCTGTTTCTGTCCTTATCTTTATATCCTCTAAGTGTATTAACTTGTCAAAAGATTTATTCATCTTTGTTACGTTCATGGCATTAGACAGACTAAACTTCCCCAGTATTTCTTGTGTTGAAAGAATATCTATCAAGGAATCATTACGTTCAAACTTATACTGAGTTGAGGTTTTCTTTAAATCATCTTCGGCTTTTTTTACAGTGTCACACTTAAGCATGGATTGAGCCTGTTTCACTGTGATGTATAGTTGTCCAGACTGACCCATTGTTTTATTAGCCAGTAGAAGTGACCTCACTTTCTTGATGTCTGAAGAAAGAGCATCACAGCTGTCAAGTAAACTCTGGATAGTTTGTTTGTCTTCAGTTTTCTTTTTGTCTGCTTCATTCAGAAGTGCCTGCTGCAGCTGGTCTAGTCGATCATTTATTTCTTTTCTAAAGTTGTAGATTTCTTTGATAAGGTTGTCATTACATGTATCAACTTCTAGGTTACTTGTCTTAGCTGTTTTTGTAATCTCATCAAGAACTTTTAGTTTTTGGTCAAGTTTTTGCAATGTCCACTTGTATTCTTCACTCTTGTCCATACCTGCACATATTTTAGGTATGTAGTCAATATCGCATGTTCTATGATGCAAAATAATGCAGTCGTGACAACCAAGTGTATCATGTCCTGGGCAGAAATACTTGATTACCTCTCCCTTGTGTTCTGGACACTTCTCAGTGCATTCATTGGAATCTTTGATAGTAGTTGCAAGTTTACCACCTTTGTTCTTATCAACAAGCTGATGATTTCTTGAAGCTCGTGTTCGCAGGTGACAGTCAGAGCAGATTTTGCACAGATATTCATTACAGTCCAGGCAATATTTTTGAGCTCCTATATGTTGTCCTGTGGTCAAGCATGGGTCGCAGTAATTGTCAGTGTCTTCAGTGGAATCAAGTAATAAGGAATCAGAGAAGTCACTTGATGTTTGCTTTGAATCTGCCATACTTAACTAATAAATATAAAATACCTTTAATCAATGTATTAAAAATCAGCATTCATTCATTCCTATTTTGCTTGTAGAATTCTTTAAGTCACAACTGAGAAGTCTGTCTATACCTTTTAAAACACTAGAAAATAGAATGGTTAGTAGGAGGTAAAATTTCAGCTTCTAATCTTGATAAACTTTGTACTTTGTCATTTTCTAATTACTGAACTTGCACAAATATCTTTTTCAAGGGAGATTACTATCAAGTAATCAAATAAGTTATAGTTTAGATTGTTATCTCCCTTTATGTGTTTCATCTAAGGCGATGATAGTATCTAGAATGAAGTCTAGAAAATATTTCTTAGATTTATTTATATAATATGTACTAATCACTGAATGCATGATTAATACCGGTACATTCATCTCTAAGTTTTTCTTAAGAAATTTTTACTGAAAACTATGGTCATTTTACAGACAATATATCATTCACTGGTTCTGTGACTACAGGATTAAGTTTTGTAATTGTAAAGTAATTTTTACGTGCTTTGTTTAACTTGACAAAATGCAGGTCTTTTAGGGTAAAGAATTAAGAGAAATTCAATAATAAATTGAAGTTAATTAGTTTTATTTTATGAAAATGATAAATGAAATAAGGCATATTATTGGATGAAATACTGGTCTTGATTAAAAAGAAAAAGGCAGTCAATGATTTTTGTTTGTTGAGACATTCATGTAGATTTAGGAATGTGATTCTTTAAACCATTGACCAACCTAGTTAGCTCACCTGAGCTGTGCTATTGAGATGGTTGTTTGTCCAGCGTCTGTCGTCGTGCGTCGTCAACAATTTGACTTAAAGAATATCTCCTCCTAAACTGCTGAGCCAACATCTATGAAACATGCCTGGGATATTCCTTGCATGAAGCTCTACCAAGTTGTTCAAAGAATTCAATTCCATCAAGAACTCTAGTTGCTATGGCAACTTAAAGGGAAAACTTTGAAAATCTTCTTGTCTGAAACGACAAGGCCCTGAGCCTTAAGATTTGGTATGTAATTGTCTAGTAGACCTCTATCAAGTTTGTTCAAATTATGCCCCTGGGGTCAAATTTGGCCCCACCCCGGGGGTTAATGGATTTTACATAGGCTTATATAGGAAAACTTTAAAAATCTTCTTGTCTGAAACCACAAGGCCTAGAGTTTAGATATTTGGTGTGCAACATTGTCCAGTGGACCTCTACCAAGTTTGTTCAAATCATGGCTCCTGGGTCAAAAATGGCCCCGCCCCAGGGGTTACGTTTTACATAGAGTTACAAAGGAAAAACTTTAAAAAATCTTTTTGTCAGAATCCCCAAGGCATGGAGCTTAGATATTTGGTTTTGAGCATTGTCCAGTAGACCTCTACCAAGATTGTTCAAATCATGGCCCTTGGGTCAAAATTGACTCTACCCAAGGGGTCACATGTTTGACATAGAGTTATATAGTAAATTCTTTAAATAGCTTCTTGTCAGAAACTGCAAGGCCTGGAGCTTAGTTATTTGGTAGTATGCACTGTGTCCACAGTGAGCTCATCCCCCTCCCCTTGGGGTCACTTTTTACCTACTGACCTACTTTTTGTTTTTTGGAGCTATGGCAATGAAATTTGGACCATTTGTACAGTTTTTTGTTCCGATTTAAAAAACATCATTGCATGACCTATATTTTTGACCTGCTGACCTACTTTTTTGTTTTAAAGCTACGGCAAATTTTTTTCACCTTTGAACCCAGGTGAGCGCTTTTGGGCCATTGGCCCTCTTGTTAATTTCAGCTGATCCGAACATAATGATTCTTTTTTTTTTTAACTTAAATAATTGATAATGAACAGGACAAGACAATCACAATGCTCACCCTGAGCATAAGGAACACCCATTCTAGGTTTCATAAAGTATAACCTAGTGGTTTAGGGATATTGTTTGGAGTAAATACATATTAACACTCTAGAGGTACATTGTAACATTTTCAGTCCAGATATGCTGTAAATTTGTCAGAAAGGTTGTTTCAATGATTTCTAGCTCAGTTTCGAATATGGATCATCTGGGGTCAAAAACTAGGTCACAGAGTCCAAATATGGGAAAAGCTTGTTAACACTGTAGAGGTAACATTTTCAGTCCAAATAACCTGGAAATTTGTCAGAAAAGTTGTTTTGGGTATTTCTAGGTCAGTTTCAAATATGTGTCATTTGGGGTCAATTAATCAGGTCCATAACAATTTTGTTAAAAGAAGTCATAGTCACTTGAGTGATCTAGGGCTATCATGGCCCTCTTGTTTAAGAAAATATTTCTCTTATGATTTTATCAACTCATAAGGTATTGGTGAAGGAATTGTGCTGTAAGTAGAATATTAAGCCTAGTATTTTCTTTTATCTCTTGCAGCCCAAGGTGATTGTGAGTGCCAACTTCGGGGTTGAGCCAGGGAAGCTTGTGCCCTATAAACCCCTTCTTGATGGAGCCCTTAAAATGATCAGCTTTAAACCACACAAATGTATTATTTACAACAGACCAGGGGTAAATATTTTTTGTTTCAAAACTATGGTACTCTTAAACACTTGGGAAATATTACCAAATTATTTTCACAATTTGTTTTGCTGCTTAGTATCATATAACCAGAGGAAACTATTTTCATTTGACTTTTGAGAATACACATCTTTTATTTTAAATAGTTTGGGAACATGATTGAGTGACAAAAAGAAAAGTTTAATAGTCCTTTTTTCTGAGAATTTTTGGAAAATTCTTACTTTAATTTGTTCAGGCTGTCTCGAGTCATACCCACTCAGCGGTATTTAAGTATTTGTCCCTTATAGCCTTTAAAGATAATGTAACTGATAGAAATTATTGTTTATAATTATAGATACAAATTAATAGAATTGATATCTTTTCAGTTTGAGTTCACTCCCTTGACTAAAGGTCGTGATCTTGATTATGAGTTTGAGTTATCACAGTCTTACCCGGCAGACTGTGTCCCTGTTTCTGCAACAGATCCAGTCTATCTATTGTATACATCAGGAACCACTGGACTACCAAAGGTAATACTTTATTTTCATTTGAAAATGACAGCACAAGTGATAAATGTAGTTTTAGTTATCATTTCACCTCTTGCTAATTTATATGATGATTTAATGTTTTTGTTAATTGCCATGTTTTTCATAACATGACATAGGTTTTATTATGGCATAGGTGTAAAAGCTTAAGCAATTGAGTTGGTCAAATTTCAAAGATTATATCTATAAAATAAAACACTAACTATTAATTTTTATTGACTTATTGCAATTTTTATTGCAGACTTTCATATCCAAAAACATTGCAAGTGAAAGCTTTTTAGACAAAAATGGGATCCTATGCTTGTTGACTAGAATTTTAGTCAAAATAATTCAAGTGACATCTTTAGCCTATTTTGAGATATTTTTGTTTTGTGTCAGAATCTCGCGGAGGCGAGATATTGCCCCATTCAAAAAATAACGAAATATCACCACTTATATACAATTAGTTGGACTAACTACAATCTGTGCAACAGATAAATAGAGCCTTTTTAAAAAAAAACAAACTTTAGTCATTGCCTGATCTCACCAATATGTAGCTCGCCCAGTTAGCTAAATAGGTAGAGCACTGGATTGGTAATCTGTGGGTCGCTGGTTCGATCCGTGGGCAGGGCAAAATTTCTCTGTGACAATTATCTCGGACATTGTGTTTAATGTTCATTTGTCTCTTGCCGCTGATTCAGAGCAGATCTTGAGGGAAAATAGTCAGTCACTTGTGGAGAAATTGGTAAGTACTTGTTAGTTATCCAGGAAAACCAGTTAGGTGGACTGACTGCCAAGATATAACCTTGATGTTGAAATTGGTGTTAAACCCATACAATCATACAAAAACTCACCAATATGTAATGTATATAATATGATATCCTCCCACTGTATTTTCTTAATTTTTCTGGCTGATTCTGGTAATTTAAAGATCTATTATTTCCATAGGCAGTAGTGAGGCCGAGTGGAGGACATGCGGTTGTGTTGAAATGGTCAATGTGGAACATCTATGGTATAAAACCAGGAGAGGTATGCATTGTATTATATGGCAAAATATCATTTAAGGGCAAACTTGTTTATCAAATGTGATAATGAAATACTTGTTCATAGATTATTAGATAATTTTAATGAACACAAGATTCAGTTTGTAGCAATAATGTATACTTCATAAGGATAAATTTCCAAGTTACCTCCCACTTGAAATATCTCGATTCAACAAGTGAGCGTGCAAGACACAGAACCATGATTATTTAGGGTTTTTAGCTCACCTGAGCACAAAGTGCTCAGGGTGAGCTTTTCTGATCAGTCTTTGTCCGTCGTCCGTCCGTCAGTCCGTCCGTCAGTCCGTCGTCAACTTTTCATTCAAATGACATCTCCTCTGAAACCAAAGGGCCAAATTAAATCAAACTTGCCTGGGATGTTCCATGCATGAAGCTCTACCAAAGTTGTTCAAAGAATTCAATTCCATCAAGAACTCTGGTTGCTATGGCAACTTCAAGGAAAAACTTTGAAAATCTTCTTGTCTGAAACCACATGGCCTAGAGCTTAGATATTTGGCATTTAGCACCCTCTAATGGAACTCTACAAAAATTGTTCAAATTATTTCCCTGGGGTCAAAATTGGCCCCGCCCCAGGGGTAACTTCATTTTACATAGACTTATATAGGAAATCTTTAAAAATCTTCTTCTCAGAAACCACAATGCGTACAGCTTAGATATTTGGTATGTAGCATTGTCTCGTGGATGTCTACCAAGTTTGTTCAAATTATGTCCCCTGGGTCAAAATTGGCCACGCCCCAGGGTTCTCTTGGTTTACATATAGTTATATAGGAAAAACATTAAAAGTCATTTTTCTCCAAAACTAATAGGACTAGACCTTAGATATTTGGTGTGGAGTATTGTGTAGAGAACCTTTACCAGTATTGTATATAAGTTGGCCCTGGGGTCAAAATTGGCCCCGCCCCAGGGGCCCTTAATATGTAAAAAAGGCAATCTTTAAAAATGTTTTTCTCAGAAACCACAATGCCTACAGCTTAGATATTTGGTATATACCATGGTCTAGTGGATGTTTACCAAGTTTGTTCAAATTATGTCCCCTTGGTTCAATTTGGCCACGCCCCAGGGTTCTCTTGGTTTACATATAGTTATATAGGAAAACATTAAAAGTCATTTTTCTCCGAAACTAATAGGACTAGACCTTAGATATTTAGTGTGGAGTATTGTGTAGAGAACCTTTACCAGTATTGTTTATATGTTAGCCCTGGGGTCAAAATTGTCCCCGCCCTGGGGACCCATAATATGTAAAAAAGGAAATCTTTCAAGATCTTCTTCTCTGAAACCACAATGTGTACAGCTTAGATATTTGGTATGTAGCATTGTCTCGTGGATGTCTACCAAGTTTGTTCAAATTATGTCCCCTGTTTCAAAATTGGCCACGCCCCAGGGTTCTCTTGGTTTACATAGATTTATATAGGAAAACATGAAAAATCATTTTTCTCCAAAACTAATAGGACTAGACCTTAGATATTTGGTGTGTAGTATTGTGTAGAGAACTTTACCAGTATTGTTTATATGTTGGCCCTGGGGTCAAAATTGGCCCTGCCCTGGGGGCCCTTAATATGTAAAAAAGGAAATCTTTAAAAATCTTCTTCTCTGAAACCACAATGCGTACAGCTTTGATATTTGGTATGTAGCATTGTGTAGTTGATGTCTACCAAGTTTGTTCAAATTATGTCCCCTTGGTCAAAATTGGCCACTCCCCAGGGTTCTCTTGGTTTACATATAGTTATATAGGAAAAACATTAAAAGTCATTTTTCTCCAAAACAAATAGAACTAGACCTTAGATATTTGGTGTGGAGTATTGTGTAGAGAACCTTTACCAGTATTGTTTATATGTTGGCCTTGAGGTCAAAATTGTTCCCGCCCCGGGGGCCGTTAATATGTAAAAAAGGAAATCTTTAAAAATCTTCTTCTCTGAAACCACAATGCGTACAGCTTAGATATTTGGTATGTAGCATTGTCTCGTGGATGTCTACCAAGTTTGTTCAAATTATGTTCCCTGGGTCAAAATTGGCCACTCCCCAGGGTTCTCCTGGTTTACATAGATTTATATAGGAAAAACATGAAAAATAATTGTCCTCCAAAACAAATAGGTGTAGACTTTAGATATTTGGTGTTGAGTATTGTGTAAAGAACCTTTACCAATATTGTTTAAATGTTGGCCCTGTGGTCAAAATTTGCCATGCCCCGGGGGCCCTTAATATGTATTAAAGGAAATCTTTAAAAATCTTCTTGTCTGAAACCACAAGGCCTAGAATTTTAAAATTTGGCATGAAGCAAGCTTTATCAAGCTTTTTCAAATTATTAGATTAGGTTAAAGGCTAAAAATAGATTTATATACTGTACCTCATAAAGCCTTCATTTATAGACCAATATCTTTGATATTCAATATATAGGTTCCTTGCATGGACCTCTACCCATGGGTAGGGTTTGAGGTCACTGGGTCAAGGTCACCATAGCTTATAATAGATATTTCTACTTTCTGTCATAGAGCCTTTATTTATTGACTGATATTTTACATATTTGGTTTGTAGGCACTGACATATTTTCTGTTAAAAAATGAAATACTGCTTAACGGCAAACCTACAGCCAAAGTACTCAGGTGAGCGATCCAGGGCCATCATGGCCCTCTTGTTTTGTTTTGTTTTAGGTGATTTTTGTAATTGTAAATTATGGAAACACCCGAAAATCAACATGTATTTTTGCTTTGCTATAGGCGATGGTTCCCAGCATTTTTGCATTGCCATAAGCGACTATTTACTTGAGTGCCGGTTCGCAGAGTGTTTTGTTGAGGATAGATAACTAAACTTTAACAGTTGAAATGTAACCTGATTTATAGTTTTTCAGTTTTTAGAACTAAACCTTTGCTTACTTACCTTCAGAATGGTAACAGTTCAAATAGTGTTGAAATAAACAAAAAAACAATAATTTAACCTTGTTTAATCTTGTCATATTTACAACTTCTTACATGGTACCCATGTTTTTGGTCATGTACCCACGTTTTTCAAAATGCATGGGTACTACACCCATGTTTAAAAAAACCAGTGGGCATGCTGATGTGTTCGGAGTTGTCTCTTCAATAGCTATTGCTACCATAAGTAAATGGATAGAGACCAGTAGCTTCTATCTGCAAAATTTGTTAAATGTCTGTAAAAGTCTCGTTCTTGTCAGTTAACCAAGAGGCCAATAGCTACTGACATTTAGAACCAAGCTTTATTTTCGAATTTCCTGGTGAATATTTGGTTCAATTTCAATAAGAGAGAGAACTGTCAAAGCAGTATCTGCCTGGTCCGGTTTACTGTTGCTTTTTAGCTATGTTAGCTCATCTGAGCACTGCTCAGGGTGAGCTATTGGGATCATTGATTGTGCGGCGTCTGTCGACTGCGTCGTCAAGAGTTTGACTTGAACAACTTCTCTTCCTATAAGTCTAAGCCAACTTTAATGAAACATGCATGGGATATTCCTTCCATGAAGCTCTACCAAAGTTGATCAAAGAATTCAATTCCATCAAGAACTCTGGTTGCTATGGCAACTTAAAGGAAAAACTTTGAAAATCTTCTTGTCTGAAACGACAAGGCCCTTAAGATTTGATATGTAGCATTGTATAGTAAACTTCTATCAAGATTATTCATATTATGCCCCCTGGGGTCAAATTTGGCCCAACTCCAGGGGTCAATTGTTTTTACATAGGCTTATAAAGGAAAAACTTTGAAAATCTGCTTGTCTGAAACCACAAGGCCCTGAGCCTTAAGATTTGGTATGTAGCATTGTCAAATAGACCTCTACCAAATTTGTTCAAATGGACCTCTGGGGTCAGATTTGGCCCTGCCTTGGGGTCATTGGTTTTACATAGGCTTATATAGGAAACACTTTGAAAATCTTCTTGTCTGAAACGACAACGCCCTGAGCCTTTAGATTTGGCATGGAGCATTGTCAAAATTAATTGACCTGTACCAAGTTTGTACAAATTATACTTTTGGGATCAAATTTGGCCCTGCCCTAAGGGTCAATTAATTTAACATAGACTTACATATGGAATACTTTGAAACCCTTCTTTTCTGAAACAAGGCCTGCACCTTAAGATTTGATATGTATATAGCATTGCCTAATTGACCTCTACCAAGTTCTTTCACATTAAACGTCTGGGGTCAAATTTGGCCCCACCACTGGGGTCAATTGATTTTAAATGGGCTTATATAGGAAAAACTTTGAAAATCTTCTTTTCTGAAATGACAAGGCCCTGAGCCTTAAAATTTGGTAGGGAACATTGTCTAATAGACCTGTACCAAGTTAATACAAATTATACCTCTGGGGTCAAATTTGGCCCTGCCCCGAGGGTCAATTAATTTTACATAGACTTATATAGAGAAAACTTTAAAACTCTTCCTCTCTGAAACCACAAGTCCCTGCACCTTAAGATTTGGTATGTAGCACTGCCTAATGGACCTCTACCAAGTTTTTTCAAATTTTTTGTCTTGGGTCAAATTTGGCCCCACCACGAGGGCAATTGATTTTACATGGGCTTATCGTGAAAAATTGGAAAATCTTCTTGTCTGAAACCACAAGGTCCAGCACTCTAAATTTGATATGTAGGATTGTCTGGTAGACCACTACCAAGTTTGTTCAAAATATACCTCTGGGGTCAGATTTGACCCCACCACGGGGGGTCAGATGACTTTACATGGGCTTATATAGGGAAAACTTTGAAAATCTTCTTGTCTGAAACCACATGGCCATGAGCCTAAAGATTTGGTATGCGGTAACGTCTAGTGGCCTCTACTAAGTTTGTTAAGATTATGCCCCTGGGGTCAAATTTGGCCCCACATGGGGGTCAATTGATGTTACATTGGCTTATATAGAAAAACTTTTAAAAAAATCTTCTTGTCTGAAACCACATGGCAGTGAGCCGTAAGATTTGGCATGCAGTAACGTCTAGTGGACCTTTACCAAGTTTGTTCAAATTATGCCCCTGGGTTCAAATTTTGACCAGCCCCGAGTGTCAATTGATTTAACATAAGCTTATACAGGCAACACTTCAAAAACTGCTTGTCTGAAACTGCATAGCTTAGAACTTAGATATTTTTAATGGAGCATCAGCTAGAGGTCTTCAACCAAGTTTGTTCAAATTATACCCCTTGAGTGAAAATTGGCTCTACCCTTAAATGACTTAAATTCATATAGAGTTATATAGGGAGAATGTTAAAAAAGCTTCTGATGTTTGCTCAACAGCAGACCCAAAGGCATAGTAATCAGGTTAGTGATCAAGGGCCACCATGGCCCTCTTGTTAATGGTTAGCCATGCATATGTCTGTCCGCAAAATGTAAGGAATATGGATGCTCAGAAAATTCACAAGAACTTTTTTGTCATTTAGTACTCGATCAGAAGAATGATTGAGTCCTGTAGTGTTTAAATTGGTACGTTTTGCCACACCAGCTTAAAAACTTTCGCCTTTATTCTACTTTTAAAGCGCAGTTGCTGCTAGTACGATACGGCTTGAAAAAGAGGTTCATTGTTTGAAGAAAGAAAATGATTGAAAGGAAGGTGCTTGCTACTCACATTATACATTATAATAATGGTAGAGCTTTAATTTATAACATTCCTTCATGTTTGTACTTCAGGTGTGGTGGTCAGCATCTGACCTTGGTTGGGTTGTTGGACATTCTTATATTGCATATGCACCTTTGTTCAACTGTAATACAACTGTCCTTTTTGAGGTAAGAATACAAAACTTTTTACAAGTCTGAAAAAGTAGTTCAATGTGGGCTCAAGATTACAAATACCACATATATGGATGTTCCAACAACAGGGGCCAGAGTAATCCTAGTGTGGCAAGTTTAGGGTCACAAACACTACTTAGTCTTTTAAATGAGATATCATTTAAAACAATGTATCAGTGCTGTACACTCTGCATGTAAAATGAAAATGATGCTACTCATATCCTGCTCCAAAATACTGAAATCTTTTCTGGTAATTTGTCACATTGGCAGCTGTTAATCATGATA
The DNA here is from genome assembly GCA_012932295.1 of Cyclina sinensis. Lineage (NCBI taxonomy): Eukaryota > Metazoa > Mollusca > Bivalvia > Venerida > Veneridae > Cyclina > Cyclina sinensis. The sequence continues at coordinate 4,948,408 of JAAONU010000003.1, forward strand.
AATGAACTCAGAGACTTATACATGTATAGAATGTTGAATTGTCAAGGTGTATTTGTTCAACTATAACACAACTGAACCTTTTGAATGTGTTATGAATCTGTTGTTTGAATGATGTCATTTCATATAAACATCATGTAAATCATTTTGATGATCAGAAGTGTTATTCCAATACATGTGCTTCAGTTACAGTCATAATATTCTTGTACATTACTCTTGTTTCAGGGCAAGCCAGTGGGAACACCAGACCCTGGTGTGTATTTTCGCATAATAAAGGAACACAATGTAGCAGGACTATTTGTAGCCCCTACTGCTCTAAGAGCCATTAGGAGAGAGGTAAATAATGTAACCATTGCTTATGGTCATGTTTGTTTTCTTATTTTATTCCTGAAAAACAGCATTACTTACAAAGTTAAGCTTTTAAAACTTCTTCTAAGTTTCCATTTGACATGTACAATTGCCATGTCCTTATACAATTCATTGTTTACATTTCATAGATAGATAAATGTTACCAATAAGAGCCATCTAATAACAATGCTACATAAACAGTCGATCAAAAACATGACTCTATTATTAACTAATCTCAATTTCATACGCCCGTCAAAGACGGGATGTATTATGGGATCACCCATGGCGGACTGGGGTGGCAGCTTCCAGTTGTTTGTCCGGAGCATAACTCCTACACTATCAAAGCTATTGACTTAAAACCGTAAGTGGATAGATCTCTTTGAGACGAAGTGCAGTGCATGGGAACCATCACTCTGCACTTTCTTGATTTTGGAGTTATTCCCCTTTGCTTAATTTTCTTGTCTGGAGCAAAACTCCAATGCTATCAAAGCTGTTGACTTGAAACTTCATAGGTGGATAGATCTTATTGAGGCAGAGTGCAGTGCACAAGGACCATCACTCTGCACTTCTTGGTTTTGGAGCTGTTCCCCTTTGCTTAATTTTCTTGTCAGGAGCATAACTCCAACACTATCAGAGCTATTGACTTGAATCTTCATAGGTGGATAGATCTCATTGAGACGGAGTGCAGTGCTCAATAACCATCACTCTGCACTTCATGATTTTAGAGTTATTTCCCTTTGTTTTATTTCCTTATCAGGAACATAACTCCAACACTATCAAAGCTATTGACTTGAAACTTCCTAAGTAATAGATCTCATTGAGGCGGAGTGCAATGCACAAGAACCATCACTTTGCACTTCATGGTTTTGAAGTTATTCCCCTTTGCTTAATTTTCTTTTCCGGAGCATAACTCCTACATTATTAAAGCTGTTGACTTGAAACTTGAAACATTGATGGGTCTTATTGAGTCGAAGTGCATTGCACAGGAACAGTAACTCTGTACTTCATGATTTTGGAGTTATGCGCATTTGTTTAATTTTCTTTTTCAGAGCATAAAGTAATCAAAGCTCTTGACTTGAAACTTCACAGACTTGAAACTTCATAGATCTCATTAAGACGGAGTGCAGTGCACACAAAACATCACTGTATACTTCATGATTTTGGAGTTATTCCCCTTTGTTCAATTTTCGTATTTGATGTTTGTCTGGACCATACTCCTACATTATCAAAGCTATTGACTTGAAACTTCATAGGTGGATACCGATAGATGTTATTGAAACAAATTGCTCAGTAGACGGGCGTATTTTGCTCTGCCTTTCGGCACTCTTGTTCACATTACTATAGCTTATTCACAATCTTAGAACAATTTTAGCACCCTAGCAAATAATATTCAATATATTTATCATCTATGAGTTCATTTGCTAACTGAAGATATTAATCTTGTGTGGGAATTTAACAATGGTTCCCATTGGGAATTAAAAAACCTGGTTTAAAATATGAAGGTGTTTACAAAGAACAAGAAACCAGTTCAGATTGGAAGAAGTTGACCTTGTTTAACAATTGATAGTTTTCAAGCTAATAGATCTGTGAAGTTTAATTTAAGCTTATGTTCTAAACAGTAATGGTTAATAGCTATTCTTTTGATTTGGAGACCAAAAGGTCAAAGTGCTTATTAATGCAAAGCTGTTTCCAAGACTTGTCAAATTATGGTAGAACATTTAAGGGATATGTAGAAATGAGGAAATATCAAAATTAAGATGTACTCAACAACATACAGACTGCAGTAGTCTTTGCTTGGATGCCTAAGATGTGAAGAAAAATAAAGTGTGATCTTTAAAAATAAAAATTAATATTTAACTATGTTGCTAATTCAATGGAGTGCACTTTGACTGTAGTTGTAGTACAATATGTTGTGTTGTAACACTTATGTCTTTGTTTTGCTAGGATCCAGATGGTGAATTTGGAAAGAAATATAAGCCATTACAAAGGTAAAGTTCATTCCAAGCTTGCCCTGTTTGGTTCCCTCTTCTTCTAATTTGTGTGTTAAATCAAAGCTCTAAAAAAAAGAAAATTTGTCGGTTTTGACTGTATTTCAGCTTCTGGGACCAATGTTTATGTCCAAAACGTCTTACTTAATCGGTCCAGATAATTTACAAAATTATCAAATTGAAGTAATTTTCATGTAAATGCCAAACTTTCATACCCAAACACATACTGGCTTCTAATGCAGTCCTTCCCGATAAAATTGCCACTGTGACCACAAGCCCAAGGCAGTTATCTCCAATTAACTGATATTTGGTTCAAGGGGGAGCTCTCTGCTTTTTCCCGTAAAGTGGCAGTACATGATAAATTAACATCCTTACAATGATTTTACAGTTATAATTTAATACAATATAGACTGTTCAGTTCTTTAGGTTTTGAAGAAAAATTTGAAGTAAAAGATGATGAAAATGTATTTGGAATTTTGATTTTTCAGTTTCCGTAACATGTTTGTAGCCGGTGAACACTGTGATAGAGAAACAATGGAATGGACTAAAAAAGTCTTTAATTGTCCTGTCCTTGACAATTGGTGGCAAACTGGTATGATTGTTTGCACCAAAGGGGGCTGGCATGGTGTTGACTTTGTTAATGTTGGCCAGTTCTAGCCAAAGAAATCTCAGAAATTACTAAGATACAATAACCATGTGGTATCATAGTATATAGAATGTTATTTCAGTAAAGCATGGTATACCGGTAAATGTCTTTTCCACTTTTGTTAAATCCTGGTCCCAACTGACCCCAATAAACTATTCAAGCATAATGTCAGCCCCCTTTTGGCTCATGGTTTTTTATTTGTTTTTTAACCTAAGTTTATATGTTTCAGCTGAAAATATACCTTTATTACAGGAATCAAGTCTAAAAAAATAAAGACGATCTTGTTACATTGTTTTAATTCTAATAGTTTTATTTACTGAGTTCATGCCCGACAATGATTTGTTATGGAATGCAGATGAATTTTGTTTTCCTTGGGCTATAAATTGGTCAAAAACCTTTATTCAAAGGACTTCCTGCAAATGTAGCTTGCAAAGCAGATATTCATGTAAACTCTCCAATGATGGAATCACCACTGAAATAACTAATTTTTAGAACACATTTATTCAAAGATTACAACTGGTTTTTGGTGAGTATTTTGTGGAGTCTGATATCAGAGTTTAATAAGGTAAAATGGGAAAAGGTATTTTTTGTATTTTTTTAAATATATTTTTTTTAATTTCAGAAACGGGTTGGGCAATAACAGCCACCTGTGTAGGACTTGGAATGCCTCTTCATCCCACACCTGGTGTCACAGGCAAACCTGTTCCGGGATGGAATGGTAAAATATAATAATTATTCATAAGCCTTATATTATGTATATGTATAATAATAACGTGATTACAGTTCTATTTTTAGAACTAATAAATTATTTGACTGCACCTGAGTTTTGTAGACTACTGGAAATTTCTAAAAAAGTCCTATTGTGGCTATATTTAGAACACTGGATATTTGTTCTGATTTTTCAAGAAAAGTCTTGATTATATTTCTTCTGGTATTTTCTTTATGTAAATAAAAGTCAGTTTCTTGAAGTGGTTACTTTAGTCATAAAATTATTGGATGAAATTTTCATCAGTGACAGTCAATTATCAGAATATTTGGAATTATTTATAATTATACTTTTTGAGGAATTAATTCAGCTTTTCAACAATTTGTGGGATTATTCTACTACAGGTTATTTTAGACTTTAGTGGAAAATACTTCAACAGTGATTAAGAGTTTAAGACATTTAACACTTAAAGGATCAGACAGGATTATTAATTTATTTTAGGACTACACTAAATCCAGGTACTGTAAAAAAAACATTTTCTTTGTGACTTTATTTAATTGTACTTTAATACATGTACTTTAGTAATTTGTTTTAGAATAAATTTTTGTTATGGTTTAAAAGTTTGTTACTGGTTACATTTGGTATATTATTTGCTGTCTTAATTTAAAGGTCATACATATATGTATTGACAGCATCAACTTCATTGTAAATGTTTTCAAATGACTACTCTGATCTGATTGGTGGTTGAATAAAAAGACTTACTGAGTGAACTCTTCAATGGCATAATAGTAACACAATGACACAACTTGTAAGACTGTATCTGATAAACTACACTAGAGATAGCCATTTACAAACTAAGAACTCATGGTTTGTACATACAGTTTAAAAGACTTGTATACAGTGTAGATACAATTGAACAAATTTTGATAAGATTAAATTAAGATGATCTTAACAAAATTTGTGGACTTGTCAATACCTTGTGCTAGGATCAAAAGGTTCTATGTAACTAGAAATGGGATTCTACAAAAATAAATTCTTTAGTTGATAAAAGAAATCAATTTAGACTATTTTATTAAGTATGGCTGTGTATAGTTTATTTTTAGTATTATTTAAAAGTTAAGTATTATTTAGTATTATTTTAAAAGTTAAGTCTTAAAGCGACTGACTCACAAAATTTTGCTGAATTTTTTTTTTTCTGTAAAATTTAAGAGAATTTAATATACTATGGAAAAAACATAATATTATGCTTCTATACACCATGAAAACTGAAAAAAAGTTTTGACTTAACCAGGATTCGAACCAATGACCTTTCAGTCAGTAAAATACAGACCGACGATCTAGACCACTGAGCCACTGTGCCAAATTGTAAGGTTGAGTCTAAATTAACCTTATAACTAAAGTGTCTACCCCGTGACTAATGGGGTAAATGTTTTACCGATAAAAGTGTGTAAAACTTTATATTTTGATGTTTTTCTGTATCAAAAAATAAATCAGTAAATCAGTTTAAATATGTTCTTCACAATTGCAGCAAAAATTTCAAGATGTAAGAACGTTTTCTTTGTTTTTCATCATCGGCCCATCTGTGAGTCAGTCGATTTAATATTTTGTTTTGCATCACTGTTCTTTAAACAGATCTGAAGTTTTACAAACACACACCTGTATGCTAACCTCCTCTGTTGTAAGTGGTTTTTTTCTCCCTCCCTTTTGGTTTGCTTAAAATCATATTTATCACGTGTGTTTTTTGTTACAGTGAAAGTAGTGAAAGATGACTTTGTGACTGAAACAAAAGACTCGGAGCTTGGACAGATTATTGTGAAGTAAGTGTTCATGTCATATTAAGAAACTCTTCTAAATCATCCTTCTTCATCTTTTTATTGGAGCCTTTTTTTCATTTTTAGCTCACCTGAGCTGGCTCAGGGTGAGCTATTAGGATCGATGAATGTCCGTCGTCCGTCGTCCGTCGTCTGTCGTCCGTCGTCCGTCGTCCGTCGTCCGTTCACATTTAGTTCGTTAACACTCTACTGGTCACATTTTTGCTCCAATTGTCACGAAACTTGGTCAGGATGTTTTTCCCAGTAATTACTCGGACGAGTTCGAATATGGGTCATATGGGATCAAAAACTAGGTCAAGGAGCCCAAAAATAGAAAAAATCTTGTTAACACTCTAGAGGTAATGTTTTTAGCCCAAATAATCTGGAAATTTGTCATAAAGGTTGCTTCTGTGATTTCTAGCTCAAGTTCAAATATGGGTCATCTGGGGTCAAAAACTAGGTCACAGAGCCCAAAAATAGAACATTCTTGTTAACACTCTAGAGGCTACATTTTCAGCCCAAATAATCTGGAAATTTGTCAGAAAGGTTGTTTCCATGATTGCTAGCTCAAGTTCGAATATGGGTCATCTGGGGTCAAAAACTAGGTCACAGAGCCCAAATATGGAAAAACCTTGTTAACACTTAAGAGGTAACATTTTCAGCCCATATATCCTTGTAATATGTCAGAAAGGTAATTTGGATTATTTCTAGCCCAGGTTCGAATATAGGTCATCTGGGGTCAAAAACAAGGTCACTGAGACGAAATATGGAAAAACCTTTTTATCACTCTAGAGGTAACATTTTCAGCCAAAATATCCTGGAAATATGTCAGAAAGGTTGTTTTGATGATTTCTAGCTCAAGTTTGAATATGGGTCATGTTGGGTCAAAAACTAGGTCACACAGCCCAAATATGGTTAAACCTTGTTAACACTCTAGAGGCTACATTTTTAGCCCAAATTTCTTGAAAAACTGTCAGAAAGCTTGTTAAGATGATTTTTAGCTCAAGTTGGAATATGGGTCATGTGGGGTCCAAAACTAGGTCACACAGCCTGTATATGAAAAAACCTTGTTAACACTCTAGAGGTAACATTTTCAGCCCAAATATCCTGGACATATGTCAGAAAGGTTGTTTCCATGATTTCTAGCTCAAGTTCGAATATGGGTCATCTGGGGTCAAAAACTAGGTCACACAGCCTGAATATGGAAAAACATTGTTAACACTCTAGAGGTAACATTTTCAGCCCAAATATCCTGGAAATATGTCAGAAAGGTTGTATTGATGATTTCTAGTCCAAGTGTGAATATGGGTCATCTGGGGTCAAAAACTAGGTCACAGAGCTTAAATTTGGAAAAACCTTGTTTACACTCTACAGGTAACATTTTCAGCCCAAATATTCTGGAAATATGTCAGAAAGGTTATTTCGATGGTTTCTAGGTCAAGTTCAAATATGGGTCATCTGGGTCAAAAACTAGGTCACAGAGCCCAAAAAAAGAAATATCTTGTTAAGGCTCTAGAGGCTACTGTTTCAGCCCAAATATCCTGGAAATATGTCAGGAAGGTTGTTTTGATGATTTCTAGCTCAAGTTTGAATATGGGTCATGTGGGTTCAAAAACTAGGTCACACAGCCCAAATATGGTAAAACCTTGTTAACACTCTAGAGGTAACATTTTTAGCCCAAATTTCCTGAAAAACTGTCAGAAAGCTTGTTAAGATGATTTCTAGCTCAAGTTGGAATATGGGTCATGTGGGCTCCAAAACTAGGTCACACAGCCTGTATATGGAAAAACCTTGTTAACACTCTAGAGGTAACATTTTCAGCCCAAATATCCTGGAAATATGTCAGATAGGTTGTTTCGATGATTTCTAGGTCAAGTTCGAATATGGGTCATCTGGGGTCAAAAACTAGGTCACACAGCCTGAATATGGAAAAATCTTGTTAACACTCTAGAGGTAACATTTTCAGCCCAAATATCCTGGAAATATGTCAGAAAGGTTGTATCAATGATTTCTAGCCCAATTTCGAATATGGGTCATCTGGGGTCAAAAACTAGGTCACAGAGCTTAAATTTGGAAAAACCTTGTTTACACTCTACAGGTAACATTTTCAGCCCAAATATTCTAGAAATATGTCAGAAAGGTTATTTCGATGGTTTCTAGGTCAGGTTCGATTATGGGTCATCTGGGGTAAAAAACTAGGTCACAGAGCCCAAAAATAGAAATATCTTGTTAAGGCTCTAGAGGCTACTGTTTCAGTCCAAATATCCTGGCAGTTTGTCAGAAAGCTTGTTTGGTTGTTCACATTATTAGATTAGGTTAAAGGTCACGGAGGCTAAAAATAGATTTATCTACTGTACCTCATTAAGCCTTCATTTATAGACCAATATCTTTGATATTCAGTATATAGAATCCTTGCATGGACCTCTACCCATGTGTAGGGTTTGAGGTCACTGGGTCGAGGTCAAGGTCGCCATAGCTTATAATAGATATTTCTATTTTCTGTCATAGAGCCTTTATTTATTGACTGATATTTTACATATTTGGTTTGAAGGCACTTAGATATTTTCAATTAAAAAATGAAATACTGCTTAACAGCAAACCTACAGCCAAAGTACTCAGGTGAGCGATCCAGGGCCATCATGGCCCTCTTGTTTTTTAGTTGGGGAGGAGGAATTGGCATGAAAATGACAAGATAAGATAGAATTAGACAATATAGATGCAAATTGTTCTTATTAGTTGTTATTATTTGAAATTGGTTCAGATTGTTGAAAAAAGGTACTTTAAATGGAGTAATACTGTTCCAAAACAGGGAAAAGTGAAGATTGAATTTAGCAGTGAAATCTTGCACCTTTTTGCCTGCACAAAAGCCTGAAATAAGTAAGCAAAGCAGAAAATTCATAAAATGATTATGTAAATTTATGCTTTGATATTTGTTGAAATACAGTAAAGGTTATGATTATTTTGCTATATATATTTATCTATTGTTGACTTAAATATATTTGTCAGTTATTCGCAAGTATAAATTTCAGTTTCCCTTTTTTGCCAGAGCATTTCAGTTTTTGTTTTTGTTTTTTTGGGGATGGGGGGGGGGGCACAAGGGAGGGGGGGTGTACTGATATTTGCTTGTTTTCTGTAGATCAATAACTTAATAAACTTACAAGGGAAACTGTTAAGATAATATTGTTATCCTAATTTGGCAATAGCAGGAGATTTGAAGATTGGTTTCAATTTTTCAGAATGCCCTTGCCACCCGGATCTTTTAGCACTCTTTGGGAAAATGACTATAGATTTCAGCACACTTACTTTGATATAAAAAAGGTTTGTATTTTGTGTTACTATTTGTTAGTAACTTTTGAGTGAATATAATCAACTATCTACATGAAAAACACTCTGTGGAATGGTTACACATGTATGCATGAGATGTTAGTTGCTGGCATTGTTTTCCAAGTGCATAAATGGAGTTATATTGTTGAGGACATTTGAAAATATTTCCTGAAGGAAAAGATCAAAATAATATTTTTTTTGTACCGGGTAGTTTAATCCTCTCCAAACTAGAAAAATCACATATATAATATGGCATCTTTTATTTATAGTTAAAGATACAGAAAGGATTGAAGAATATTATTGTAGTATGTTGTAATTTCATTCTATACATATTTTCAGAATTACTACAACACAATGGACTCAGGGTACAGAGATAAAGATGGCTATGTTGCTGTAATGTCAAGATCTGATGATGTCATAAATGTTGCTGGGCACCGTCTCTCAGCTGGAGCCTTGGAAGAGGTGAGAGGAAGGCTCTGTAATTGGGTACCAGTAGCAAATTGTTGCTGGTTAGATTTTCCTTAAGATATGGAAAGTTTGTGAACTGGAATATGCATTGTTTTATGGGAACTTTAAATCAGAGGAGGCAGTTCGTAGAGAGTGTTCTGATGTTCAAATTACAGTACAGGCCTGCTATTAAAACCACTAATGGTTGTTAGATAAAATGCTCTTAATATATGATTAGTGGACAGATCATTTATTAGCTATTTCGTCACGATGACAAGTTAGAGCATAAAATGCGGATGAGACAGATAATGGTGTTCATATTAGTGGATTAGTGGAGTAGTCATAATTTCTGTTGTATATATACTTAAGTATAGATGTTTGTATGTTGCAAACTGGTTTCAGGCAATCATTGACAGTCCGTATATAGCAGAGGCTGCTGTGATAGGTGTACCAGATGAATTGAAAGGCGAGGTGCCTCTAGGCTTATGTGTTCCCAAACACGGTAAATAATTACAAACATAATTTCTTGGACCAGATGTCAGCCACACTTTTAAAATATATTCATTTAAAACAGTTTGATAAAGTTTTATCCCTTGGTTGGTTATAGACAGAAGAAGTCAAGACATTATGTTATTCTTCTTTTCAGTAATTTTGCCATTTGCCTACAAAGAGATATACTGTTTAGCACAATGCACAGATAATATAAGAATATTACATTTATAAACATATGTATATACCACATCATATGTAAGCAAGAGTTCAGCTCTGCAGCACCAAGCCTGTTTTAATTGTATACACACTAAATGTCTAAACTCTAGGTTTTGTGGTTTCAGACAAGAATATTTTTAAAGTTTTCCCTAAATGCTACACACCTAATATCTAAATTCTTAGCCTTATAGTTTATGACTAATCAGCTACATTAAAGTTTTTGCCGACGCAGACGAGAAACGACCCAATGGTCACAATAGCTTGACTTATTTCTTTGAAAACAGACAAGCTAAAAAGCTATGAGTAAACATTAAAAATTTGAGTTTTCAAAGATGTTTTTTATGCCCCCACCACTTTGGAGGGGTACATATAGATATGCCCGTGTCTGTCTGTCTGGCTGTCATGCTGTCCATACGTAGACTGGTTTGTGTCACGTGTAACTCCAAAAGTATAACTGCTAGAGCCATGAAATTGTTAAAGAAAGGTCGTCAGCATGTGAAGTTATGCACCTGGGTATTTTGACGCAAATTTATTGAAGATCGGTACAGTATTGCCCCCTTATGAAGCTGGAAATAGCAGTTTTGGACTTTATACGCACCTGTAATTGTACAGGATTTTTTGTGACAATACATGCGGATACGTCTCTAGTTCTATGGTTGAGAGAGATTAAATTTGCAGTATTAAATCAGTTGATGGTTCTTGTGTAAAAAGTGAAAAGAAATTGTCATGGTATGATTAAAGTAAGCTGTGTATAACTAATTAATGTGTTTTTATAGATATATACTAGCTTAAAAAGACATTATTTGTATTGAATCTGTAAATTGTAAGGTCATTGGCTGCCATTCTGTTCATGTTGCCTGTCCTGGTAGGAAGCATTGGAAACAAATGGCTGCTTTTAACAAGTTCTCACTTTATGAATACAGTATCATCTTAAGTCTTTGTATACTGACTGTTTATGACTTTTTATTCTTGCTTATCTTTTTACAAGTTAACCCGTATGTAGATATGAGTATAAGAATGTTAATTATCTCTTTAAATGAATTAAATTTTCTACTTTTCTTTAATTGACAGAGGGTAAAGTATAGCATGTACTTGTTTGAGAGCAAAGCTTGAGTTATACCAGAATTTTGCCAGTGGCCTGTTATTGTTTTTCGAACGTTGTTTTTGCAGCAAAGAAAGTGTTATCATTTAATAATTAAAGCTTGCAGTGTCATTATGACTTAAATTTGATTCAGAAGCTATGGTTTTCTGGGCTGAAGAAGATTTCTTATCAATACTTTTTTATTATTACTGAGAGGACATTAAACAGCACAGAATTCATTTTCTGTTACAATTGTTTCTCCATCAAGAACAGACAGGGATTGACTTTCCCTATTAAATGAGATATTAATGCCTGGATTCTGGTGTTTCAGTTGACAGTTTTAAAGCCCCGTTTCATTATGAGTTTAAAAGCATTTTTGAGTGCTTTGTGTTGGGCATTTTCCTTCCTTAGTTTTTCTGATAAAACCATACTCTCACTTGTTTTGGCATGCAGTAAGTTGCTTTTGCATGACTGTTTAATAAGAACAAATATTTAAAGCTTCAGTTTTCTGTTCAGTGGTTAGAATATATTATAGAATGTCACAGAAAGTCAGTTGTCTTGCTAGGCTCAAAACAAGACATTGTGGTTATTTCCAGATATAACACAGAAGTTTGTAACAGGCTTAAACTAAAGCTGTGCACATTAAGCTTGAAAATTAAGAATTATTTTGTTCATTTTTTTAATCTTTGTTTGTTTAAATTCTTTTTCTGTCAGCTGAATTCATTTAAATATGTGAGTAAAGACCACTTGTTGAACAAATTTGTTGTCTTTCCTCTAAAATTTGTAAATGCATATAATTTAATTTGGATCATGAACATGTAATTAAGTTTCACTGTACCATTGTTACAAGGTATAAGAGCAGGGATAAATAAAAGATACAAGAATTTGTTTCCCAACCAATGTAAACTAAATATCTTAGGTTTGAAGTTACTTTTGTTTATTATTTTATATCAAAGGTTTGGATAAATCAGAGGAAGACATAAAACGGGATGTCATACAGCATGTCAGAGACAGCATAGGGCCTGTAGCCAGCTTTAAATTAGCCATTCTTGTGCCAAAGTTACCCAAGACAAGGTCAGGGAAAATCGCCCGCAATACCATAGCTGCCATGGCTGCTGGTAAACCTTTTAAAGTAAGTAAACTTGTGTTTTCTTTTTATAAGTGCTATTGAAAGGCCAACTAGTTTACCGACTCTTGCCATTTGAAATGTCAGAAATGTCGTTTTTGAGGATCGTCGTGATGTTGCTAAGATTAATAAGTTTCTTACCCCATGAATAAGATTCATTAAGTAGGGATAAAAATATTTTAGAAAAAAAAAATGTGCATACAGGTATCGTTGATAAGGGATGCTGAAAACTTAATGTTAGATTGTAGTCAAAGGAATCAACAGTGCATGGCTACAAAGCTGTAAAATATAATTTAACCTTTGTCCTTACATATTATGAATATTCACAGAAATGTTTTTCAGAAAATACTAAAACCTCACCAAAAACCATCGGGAAGCCCTCTTTAAGACATTGACCACTTCTGTTACATATTTAGATAATGGTACATTGTATATTTGATGTAGATGTAAATAAGTTTTCTTCTGTGTGTGTGATTGTATATTACCTGTCATAGATACCAGTGACGATTGAAGACGAGAATGTTTACCCCGCCATCAAACTCGCATTAAAGGGTATAGGATATGCCCCAGACCCACCGGAAGGTGAATCATCAAACAAGAATGCATGTTTCTATCTAATACACTAACTTTTTTAACAGATGTTGTAACCTATATGCAATTAACATGGTGTTTTCTGAAGTATGTGTTGAAAATGTATACATGTCTGTTATATCTATATAAAATTTACATCATACCTTACTTGACCTCTCCCTTTTATGTATTGTTTGGTATTATTTCTAACGTTCTTCTCTGTTAGATAACTCTAAATGCATTTGACAATAAGTTCATAGATGGTTGTAAATTGTCTAATATGATGTGTATATTAAATTGATTAATAGTCTAAAATTTGGGTTTTGATAGTATTATAGCTTTTGACTTTTAGCAGTATTCTCTAATAATATTGAGATACACATAATTGTTTTAGTAGATAAGAGAATATACCCAAATGCAAGGGAGAAGTGTGTATTTGCACCCAACTCTTTTGGGTAGGCAGCATTTTCTCCATGAAGTGAAGTCTTTAAGAGTAAAGAATAAATTTAATTTTTTATCATGATATTTGATTACCTTAGTGTGTGTAGAATTTACCACATGGATTCAGAATAAGTGTCAGAAGTCAAGATTTTCCAAGTAGAGACCCTCTGTCCCTCTCTTTCCTCTCTCCCTCTCTACACAGCAACATTAGTTTGCACCCATTTTTTTCAAAGGCTGAGCCTAAAAAAAATAGATAAAATATTGTCATAAACTAATGACATAAAACACAGAAACATTAAAAATTTAAAATATATGAAAATTGATATGTTGGTTCATGTGATAAGCATGTGTTTGATGTTTTAGTATTTTTAGCTCACCTTAACTTCAAATGTTCGCACTTGCAACCATCGTAACTCTTTTGCTGCCACTTATCTTGATTGTATACAAGAATGATGACTTAATTATATTGATTTATTTTTACATATTTTTGCATTATAGAAAAACTGACACACTAGTGATTGACAGCATAAAGTAGTCTGTAGCGTACGTCCGATGTATCATATTCTAAAACTGTCTTAACTTTTATTAGATTAAACAAACATTCCCTAGTATTCATTATGACAGTTCATCATTAACAGCGGTACAGGATTAAACAACTTTTGCATGAAATTAGTAACATAAAGTACTGTTTTAGATATTTTTACAATAGACATAAGCTTACAAATGTTCAATCCACTAGGGCAATTGATTTTGAAGTAGAAAGTTTTAAATTCTCTTTTAGTGCATAACATGTATTCACAAGCTCTTATTGATAACAGCAACAAATGCTTGTCTGTGTTCAGATTCTAAAGACCTATAGTAAAACTAGAGTAGCTAGAGAGGACATTATGAGAAATGGTTTAAGATAAGACAGTCAAATGTTAGCTACAAATTCATCATTTTCCATAAAAGTAAAGAGAATGATGCAGTTCAGTCAAAATGCTTACAATAAGTGATGACATACAATTATTTATTTGTAGAATAATAGCTTTTGTTGTGCATGGTCTTTTATTTCTAGAAATAAGTGCAGCAGGAACTGTGGGATGTTTTATAGTACACCATAATTTCATTCATTCATAATCGTTCGATCTTGTTTCAACATTTTATATATTTGCATGTGCACATACACAGCTGTATTGGATTTTCTTTGTTGACTTAGATGAGCTTTTTAGAGCCACTGTTGACATCTTGCTTTTATTTCTTAATAGTCTTAACATTTTGGCTTTTGCCACATCTACTAGCTTAAACATATACATAGACATATACACTCTGGATCTTCTGCAAATACAGGGATGTACAACGGCAGGATTTACTAAGAAATCTCTTAACACTTCTGATTGTATCCTGCCATTACAACCATATAGCAATCAGCCACAAACATTTAAGGACTGGAGCGAAAGACTGAGATCTTTTTCATGTTTTAATTTGACAGTGAAGTCACAAAAAGGCAAGAGGTCAGAAGTGACATGTATAACTCTTTTGTATCATACAGCACAGATTGTTTTACTTGTCACATTTGAACACTTTTGAAAATTACAACATGAAAAAGCATTTGAACATCTCTTCAAATCAACTTAATTTCACGGATTTTGCTGAGTTGTGAAATTTTGATTTTAGTGCATTCAAATTTAAAAAATCTCTCTTTGTAATAGCATTAGATTATTTTCAAATCTCGCTCTATTAAATCTATGCATATCAATTGTGGATCAGACACTAATTTGCACCAACATGTCCTATCTGTCAACTTCTCTATTGCTTTTTCTCTTTCAAGAAATAATGAAAACGTACTATGTATTTTGTAAATGTGTAGCTTAACTGAGACTCTTTTATTGCATAGAAAAAGAAATATAATTAGCGAAGAGTGCACTAACGGTTCTTAACTTACAAACACATTTACTTAGATCAAAACGAAACAGATAAAAATACATTTTATCATTAATGGTAATGATTTTATCGAGCCATATGATAGACAAATTAAATATATTTGATTAAATATAATTATCAATTTGCTTGTTTTTATTTTCAATTTTAATATTGTGTTTGTAAGAAATTTTTGAAGACTGAATTGCCATGAAGACAATGAAAAAGTCATGATGGTGCAGTAACCTCCATTGACGGCTTTTCATCAAACTTTTCAGATACCTCCATCCATTGAAGATGAGACAGTGTACAAACATATAAGTGATGCTTTGACATTTGCGGGGTTTACAACTGGCCATCCAGAGAGCAGAGATGCAAAGCAATATTGAAGATACCTCGTGTCACAATGATCTGTTAGAAATATGTTATATATATGTTGTATATAAAAAATCATAACTACCCATCACGAGCTCAGCATTTTGTACATAAGAATGCTTACTTGACTGGCAGTCAAAATTGTCATTGTAATAATATAATATATAGATCTACACAAAATAGGGTCAGTACAAAACTCCTGTATCTCTGTATTTTATAGAAGTTACAACAATTTTAAACTGACCCCGCAAAATGTAAATGCCTTTCAAGTGTGTACGAGTGTGAATGTGTGAACACTTATTATTAAACTGCCTTCAAAGACTTTGACATGTTATGCCTAGAAATATATACTTAAACACCTAATATTTTATGCAAATTGTGCTTATGAATACTTGTTTGAATGTGTTCAACAAAGATTTTGACAGAACCTAGGATTTCTAGTTTTAGTGTTTTTCAAATTCATATACAGTTTTATGCAAGAATACTAACTTTCCTTGTATTCAAGATTTTACAATTTTTTGTTGTTTATTTTCATTTTATTCAAATTAAATATGTCAAAAGTTTTGTAACAAATCCACAACATTTGTATATTTCATTGTATGTTTAGGTATATTTTATTGTATATTTGTTTGTTTGTTTAGGTACATTATCTTGTACATGTATATAACATTATTGTTATGTTTATTTTGACTGATATCCTTTGCTGATAAGAGGACAACTGCCAGTTTTCTCAGGCAATCTTGTACCCTCGTGAAATAATCTGAAAAAAAATTCAATGAAATTCTAATTACTTAGCAGTTTTTTTTGTTTGTTTTTATTTCAAAGTGTTTTAGATACAAAGATAAAAGAAATGCTTCAAACCAACAAATTTCTTTCTCTCAGATGTAGGTTGTATGCAGACTACGTATAAGATCTGTATCTTTATAAAGTAGTAACATGTAATGATATTTTTTTCAAACTTGACTCAGAATCATGAAAGTAAGATACTGTGATTATTTTCAAGTAAGAGAAAATGTTTTTAAAAGATTTGGTTATTATGTAGAGTTTTGTAGTAACTTTACATCATTAGATTTAAAGAAATGTCCATTCTTTTCCATAATTGTTAATACTTGTACTTATAAGGAAAAAACCAGTTTTTCCAAGAAAAGTCCAGTCTCTGATGACTATAAATGAAAATCAAAAGTAACAGATAGTGTCTTCATGTTCAGGCATTCAGCTTTAGGCTTCTGAAACTCTGTAATCTCAACCAGTCTTCCAACTTAAACCCTCGCCCATGCCCCCCTGTTTCCCAGATCAGAATGACTATTCAACAGATAAATTAAGAATTACAATCCATGGTTTCTGATCAGTGTGAACTTCAAACAAAGATGCACATCTAAAACCATTTTTGGCTTCATTTGTTGTTATGTGTCAGTGTAGATATCAATTTATATGATAGTTTGATCCTGTTTTGGATCGATTGTCACCTATCAAAGACCAGAATTTTCTACCTACTACCAAAGCAAAAAGTTCTATCGATTCAAACATTTTAAGTAAGATCTACCTCCTTAGAGGTTCAGTGATCATTTAGCAATATAGAAATTACCTAATTCAATATATTTCTTACTTGCGTGGTTTCAGAAAAAGTTGTTTTTTATTTTCATTTTTGACACTTTTCTGTCGCAGCTATACAAAGCCATTGCTGTTTTTAGAATGTTAGATCTATTCACCATTAGCCTACTCTGTGTTCCTGTCATGACCTTACCTAGATATAAATCGATTTAATGTGGCTATACTAACTATGAATTTTTGTCTATCTGTCTCTAGAGCAGACTAACTAAACGCGGCTGAGTTAGCAAAAAAACATGATTATACAGTATAAAAATCTTGTGCGATACGAGAACTTCAATGTGGATTCAAAGACAATCAGTCCATCAGTTTTTTGTAAACTTTGATTTAATTAATGTTTAAGCATATTTTGCAACTCAGTACCATATGAAAACTAGAAATCTTGTATTATAATAAAGCAGCAGAGTGTGGGTTTCTTACAGTAACACCACATATTTTTGGCCATTTTGTTGGATTTGGTTGTATATAGAATTGGACAAACACAATTTCAAGCAGTGGTGTTTGTATTCAGAATGTTTTAAAGGGTTAGAACTAAAGTTGACGCAGACTGACCAGACTAAAACAGAGTTGCTTTTACTTCTTTTTTTTTTTAATTGACGGAATATACATCTCTGTTCACTGGCAGGCTCCATTTGAACCTTAAAATATGTCAAAACTTCCCATAATAATGGTGATAGAATGAAATTATGTTTAACTACAAATCATTCTTTGGCCCAACCAAACAGAAGATGCATTTCAATAAAAAAAAATCCAGTTCGTTGTAAAGAATGACCTGTTGTTATATATTCGAAGAAATATAGTGTTCTGACCCTATCTAATGCCAAACAGAAACAAATGACAGCATAGGTTTTCAACATTTCATTGACATGATAAGTGATACAGTATGTTCCAGTTTTTATTATACACATATGCGGAATATAAAATAGCAGGTATTATTGATACTCTGTTTTTTCACATTCATATGCTCAAAATATTTATGCTCTATTTATGTACAGATGGTGTCCTTTTTAAGTAGGTAGTTCTTTAATAAGAGTAAATATATCCTTAAAACATACATTACTGTTAAATTTTGCCTAAGAAATATCCCTAAATGAAAACAAATCAAAATGTTTAGTATTTGTAACTCAGAAATAGTGCATTTCAAATGAAATTATAAGTTTGTTTGGAATATGACAGCAAATCTAACTTTTTGACCAGTTCAGGAGAGAAAGTCCTTTACAATATTACATTGTTATATCTAATTATGTTCAACTAAATTTCTTATACTACGAGGGATCTACCTTAAGGTATGAATGTGTTTTAGTTAGTTAATTTGATTGAAACTATCTTATACTATTTCTCTATAAATAGTGTATACTAATAATTGCAAACAGACACCAGTTTTTACTAATTACTTATTTGATTCACTGTATGGGAAGTTTTGACTGTTCACTTGCGCATGATATTTTTAGAAGTACTTACAGTCAATAATACACTTAAATAAATTCAATGTTATGAACTATGAAATTATATAAACCATTTTAAATGTACTTTTGTAGTTGTTTTTTTTTTTCTAATTTTGCACAATCTTTATAGATTTCTTGTAGTTTATACTTGTTAAAACTTCTTAAGTTTTGAGTAAAAATTATTTTTGCTATAGCTATTCATACATAATATATTGTTGGTTTAAAAATATTTTCAGTTACGTTAGAAGTTAAAAAATATATTAGGGCTTGACTCACTGTACATATTTGCTTGTCATAAAATGCTTAAATACCTCAGTTTTGATCAACTTTTCAAACCTTTTGTTTTGTTAATGGACTTGCGAGAAATGCACCGTATTGAACTTTTTTTGTTTGTTTTTGAAATGGACCATATTATGTTAATGGTATTTACCGTAAAAAGATGTTATATAGTGCTTATATTTTTACTCTGGAGTGCAAATTGTGTTTATTCAAGTAAATTTTGTTTGTATTTCTTCATATTTTACATTATTTAAAAAAACAAACAAAGGTACTCTAAAATATTTTGCAACACACAAAAACATTTTTTATGAAAAAAAGATATTTTTCTGTATATAGATACATATTGTACAACTTTCTTGCTAAATTATTTGGTCCCAAAATTTATGTTTCACGATTAACCTGCATTTGTTTAAAGGCTTCATAGAATCATACGATAATTTGCATTTTGCTCTTAAACACAGCTACTTCTTTTTACAAGAGTTATGGTCCCTTGAGTAATTCAGAATTCCAAGTTGACGAGGGCTATGGAAATTGCCCCTTTTTATGAGACGGTTTTCATGTTTTATCTTTTTACATCTCTGCAGAGTTATTGAGGCCTAATGCTTTGCAATTAGTGCTCAATGTGACCAGTATTTTTGTTGCATGCTTTCATTTTCTTGTGGATATTAGTATCAGCGTTGAGGCCGTTCTGACTATCTAGGGGACATATTTTGGCAGACGAATCCCTGAAACTGTTGTGAGGTTGAGATTTTGAAACTACTTTTTCTCAAGTCCATAAGAAATACATTTTCAGTTGCAAAACAATTTTAACTAAAACTAAATAAGAAATATAGTTCTGGACTGACCTTTTAATTCTTACTTAGTCTCGATAAAATATGCAAAAACGTTCATAATTGCTAAATTATAAAATGTCAGGAAAAATATTGTTTATTAGTAACTTACCTAAACTTTTATAGCAAGTCTGGACGCATTTAATGAATATATTGGAGGACAAAATGACGATTATCTTATTACTGAATCACTGGATAAGATGGATTTTATTGAAATGTGGATTTTTGCAAGAGATATTTGCCACCGTAGGCTTTAAAACCCAGTGGAACATATTAAATAAAACTTGAAAAACTTCAAACTTTTATAGTGATTGTTTACAGTATTGTAGGATATGAAATAAAAAATTCTTAAAATATTAATAATAAGTATTTTAAAGTTAAAACAGGTTCTTGATGAGACCTTGTATTATCTTTTCTGATAGATGTAAGAATCTTGAGAAGCTTTTGTTATAATCTTCTATTGAAGACATTTCAACAAACATCCACACTCATTGTTAGTTTCAGGGAAATACGATCCTCTTATAAAAACGTTTCATTGTCTATGATATAATACTATATCTGTTGTAACATCGTGCTTCTGGTACAAATGTGTAAATAAGAATTTAATTGCATGGTTATGGCGAACAAATAAAATATAGATTGGTGACACTTATCGTAAATATATAATGTTCCTTCTGTCAGTACTATGTAGTTCGTGTCATAAAAAATTTTGCTGTTATTTTAATACAATCTTTGTTATAAACAAACAACGAAATAAAAAGTCAAGAAATTACTTTATAGTTTTTTTATTGCACTTCTTTATTTGGCTAGCAATTGGCATCATGCCAACTTTTACATTCTAAGAATCAACCTGACTTTCAGCCAAGCGTTTGACTTCCATGAATCAACCTGGTGCACACCCAATCATTACTGCCTTTTATGGTATTGTTTCAAACTTTTAAGATTTAATTTGCTTTTCAAGACAATATTAATTAACTTGCTAAGCACTGACATGCTTTTCAAGTATCAAATACATTTACCGGTACATAATAATTCTTAATATTCAAAGTCAACAGAAATTTAACATTTATATAATCACCACCAGCCCATCCTGATTGATGAAAATATTTTTTTCATGTAAAACTAAAATTTTGTAACTGTTGAAATAATTGAAATTGCAAGCACAATATAAAGTTGCAACCGTAAAGTCTACTTCATGTTTCTTTCAAATATTGCAGCTCATAAAAAACTAAACAGAGTCAAAACATACTAAAAAAATACAATAGAAAAATATGACTCAAAAACATCTTATAGCAGGACCAAAAGAGTTTACAGGATGGTTGTGTATGAAGAGATTTTTGTCATCAGGTCAAGTTTACACGGAACTGCACTTGGAAAGAAATTTTTGATTAATAACTACAGAACTACTGTCTATAGGTCCTTCAAACTTAATAGGTTGGTGGGGTAAGTACACATAAATTTTTGCTCCTGTGGTATTTTTTGGCTCTGTCCTGAAGGTCAGTGGTTTAACAATGACTTGTGTAGGCAAACTCTGAAAACAATTCTGGTCAGATACTGCACATTTGACACTTTTAAAACCTGCAGTGGTACTGAATAAAGATTATTCAAATTATGTCCCCTTAGTTTAGTTTAGTAAAATTTCTTTAAAAAATCTCTGAAACAATAAGATCCGGGGTTCTTAAATTTTGAATGAAGTCTACTGAATAAACCTGTACCAAGGTTGTTCAAACTAGACCCCTATGGCTATTATGGATTCACAACGGCGGACGATTTTTTTCATACAAACACATTATAAGATTTTTTGTCAGAAGGTATAAGGCTTAGACTTTTGGAATGTAGTGGATCCGTATATTATTTAGTTCTGTACAATTCTCTTTTAGTCATTTTATAAAGATTCTCACGTGTTGTGGAAAATACAGTCTCCGGCTAAATGGCCGCGAAATATATTTAGAGCCTTTTTCACCAATTTTTGCAACTGTTAGTGTAAGTTTAACCTTATTATTTATCTTATTACTGTATTAGTATATATTTTTGCCTTTTCTTATGTTGGAAAGTCTTTAAATAAGCATGCAGGGTTCGTTATCATGTTTTAAAGGGTAGTTGTATGCCGCCGTGCCGCGCCGTCTCCCAACCGGCTAGGTATAATACGTCTAAATGTGCATAAGGTGAAAATGTACTAAACTTCTAAGAGAGCCTTCCTGTCTTTTTTATCCCCCCGCCAAAGGCGGAGGGGATATTAGGAATGCCCTTCGTCCGTCCATGCATCCGTGCGTCCGTCCGAAACAATTTTGTCCGGAGCATAACTCCAAAACTACTTGAGGGATTTTATTCAAACTTCATACACTGACAGAACACATTGGTAGGTAGTGCAGTGAGAAAGTGCAATAACTCTACCTTGCCTTTTTTAGAGTTATTCCGCTTTATCTAATTTACTTGATAAATTTTGTCCGGAGCATAACTCCAAAACTGCCAGAGGGATTTTATTCAAACTTCATACACTGACAGAGCACATTGGTAGGTAGTGCAGTGTGCAAGTCCAATAACTCTACCTTGCCTATTTTTAGAGTAACTCCCCTTTATCAGAATTACTTGATAAATTTTGTCCGGAGCATAACTCCAAAAGTACTTTAGCAATTTTATTCAAACTTCATACACTGACAGAGCACATTGGTAGGGAGTGCAGTGTGCAAGTGCAATAACTCTACCTTGCCTATTTTTAGAGTTATTCCCCTTTATCAGAATTACTTGATAAATTTTGTCCGGAGCATAGCTCCAAAACTACTTGAGGGATTTTATTCAAATTTCATACACTGACAGAACACATTGGTAGGTAGTGCAGTGTGCAAGTCCAATAACTCTACCTTGCCTATTTTTAAGAGTTATTCCCCTTTATCAGATTTACTTGTTTACATTTTAAAAATCCCAGCATATACATGTATATCTAATTCTTGAATTCTTGAACTTATTATTCCCCCACCAGAGGCGGAGGGGATATTAGAAATGGTCTCTGTCCGTCCGTGTGTCCGTCCGTTCCAGTTTTGTCAGGAGCAAAACTCCAAAAGTACTTGAGTGATTTTCTTCAAACTTCATATACTGAAAGAGCACATTTGGAGGAGGTGCAGTGTGAAAGAATAATAACTCTACCTTGCCTCCTTTTAGAATTATTCCCCTTTATCAGATTTAATTGAAAAACTTAGTCCGAAGCATAACTCCAAAAGTGCTTGAGCGATTTTCTTCAAACTTAATACACTGACATAGCACATTGGTAAAAAGTGCAGTTTGCAAGAACGATAACTCTACCTTGCCTATTTTTTGTGGGATTTTCTTCAAACATTACATTGAGTGTTTGAAAGTACAACCTTCAGGTAGCTTCTTCCCGGCGGGGGGATTAACCATGTGTAACATGGCTCTTGTTTACATTATGTATAATACGTCTAAATGTGCATAAGGTGGAAATGTACTAAACTTCTAAGAGAGCCTTTCTGTCTTTTTTACATTATGTTCATCACATCTATATTATTTCAAAGTATATTAAAAAGTTAGAGAACTAAAGGTTGTATATTTGAATTTTCTTGTGCTTAAGTGTTTTAAGATATTTTTGGGATTGTTACTCAGAATGATGTTTTGTTTACAGTTTGTTCAGTGCTTATGCAGGAAGCAATCTGTATAAGTCATTCACAGGCTTGCTAGAGTGGTGTATGTACAGGAAGCACTCTGTACATAGAGTTCCTAGTCGGTGCATGACGTAGGTTTAGCTACTCTTCATGTATTTGTTTAGATTGGTACCAATGACAGTGTCTCATTACTTTTTAAAATATGTCTAGAATATTTGAATAGAATACCTTTATGTACGTTAAAAGTTTGTGACGTAATTATCAAATAATTATCAAACCTGTATTAATTTTCCATAAACAACTTTACTTTGAATTTATTGTTTTTATCTATTATAGCTGAATAGTTTAGTACAATATACTTTAAGATTTGTTTTTTGTATTTTGCAGTTCTTACGACTAATAAACCTTTAGAAGAAACATATTGGTTTATCGCTAACTATCTGTCGGCTAAGGGCAGAATAGGAATTTGGTTTAAGCATCGCCTAGTGGTTTCCAATGTGCTTGTTCACATTATGCCCGTTTTTAAACCTCCCTGTTTGTATTTTGATGATAACTACATTTCTTGGCACTTGTCTTACTTAGTAGGTAAAATTAGGCGAGCACTTAAGGGCCATCGGGGGCCTTTTTGTAAAAAGCAACAGCATCAAATATTCTAATCAGCTTAAAGTCTTCAAAGAAACAGTAGATTTGGGGAATGGGGTGTTAAGGCTAGGGAAGAAATATTTTAGCTCATTAACTTTTGCGTATTCACTTCTGTCATATTCATCCTACGAAAATTTTTTTTTTTTCAACAACTTACTGAATTAATGTTTAGTAGTTTTAGCTCACCTGAGCACAAAGTGCTCAAAGGTGAGCTATTGGGATCATTGATGGTCCGGCGTGTGTCGTCAACAATTTACCTTGAACAACTTCTCATCCTAAACCACTTAGCCAACTTTGCCAAAACATGCCTGGGATATTCCTTCCATGAAGCTCTACCAAAGTTGTTCAAAGAATTGACTCCAATCAAGAACTCTGGTTGCTATGGCAACTGAAAGGAAAAACTTCTTCCTACCTGAAACCACAAGGCCCTGAGCCTTAAGATTTGATATGTTGCATTGTCTGGTGGACCTCTACCAAGTTTATTCAAATTATATCTCCGGGGTTAAATTTGGTCCTGCCTCGGGGGGTCAATTGATTTTACATAGGCTTATATAGGGAACACTTTTAAAATCTGCCTGTCTGAAACCACAAGGCCCTGAGCCTTAAGATTTGGTATGTGGCATTGTCTAGTGGACCTCTGCCAAGTTTGTTCAAATTATATTTCTGGGGTCAAATTTTGACTTGCCCCTGGGGTCAGTTGATTTTACATAGGGTTTTATAGGCAAAAGCCTAGAACTTAGATATTGTTAATGGAGCATCAGCTAGAGGTCATCTACCAAGTTTGTTCAAATAATGCCCCTTGAGTGAAAATTGGCTCTAGCCTGGGGGTCACTTGAATTCATATAGAGTTTTACCGGGAGAATCTTAAAAAAGCTTTTGATGTTTGCTCAACAGCAGGCCCAAGGTCAAAGTATTCAGGTGAGCGATCTAGGGCCATCATGGCCCTCTTGTTATTAACAGTTGGAACAGTGCTTCATATTGAATAGATATATATTTTTAACAGACACCAGTTGATATTTTAATAATAATGATAATAAAACGTTTAGCCTGTTTTATTGATAAAACTTTTGCAGAAATATTTATATGGATATCAAAGTTACTATGCATTTCTGATCAGTATTGAATAGATAGATATGCAGAGGACTGTGGAAACCATATCAGATAATGAAAGAAGAATGTAAATTGACATATCATCTTTTATAATAGTTCTTATATAGATCTACTTAGGTCCTTGTAAATGTACTGTGCACAAAGAAATAACTTCATAAATCAACATACTTAAAAGCTTTATCATTCAGCACAGAATCTTATTTATTAGATAATTTAAGGAATTCTAGACAGAAATAAAGATTTTGCATAATCTTACTAATAATTCTAAATGAAGTTCATTGAACCATATATAATCATTTTTCAATAAAAAGCAGTCAATTGTCCAGTCAAATACAGTTTCAGTTTCCCTCAAATGTGAAATCCAGTGGATGAGGCAAAATAATTTAACATTAACCTTAACCTTACTCAAAGGCTCATGGCAGTTAAGTACGAACCTATTTTTTCTTTCATTTTTCTTGTACTTGCACACTATATCTCATGTGACTTACAATAATTCTCATATACTTAAAACAATAATACTTCAAATATTAGCTTTTGTATTGCAGGCTCATCATTATCAGAAAAGATATACTCAGCAAAGCTAAGTAAATCAAATGATACTAAAATTATGTTATAAATATAATACAATATGAAAACTGTGGATTCTCTCTGCATCCTTTGAAGTCACAAGCAATAGTTACATAAGTTACAATTACAGTTACAGTTTTGTATGTTTTAAGATATACCTTATAATGGCTTTGTGCTTAAAGGAATGAAAAATTCAGCTTAACTGGGTTGATACCCAACTGTTAAGTAAATGTCAAACATGAAGAACATGAATTATGTCTCCCCCCGAAAATGGGGGAGACATATTGTTTTTCCCCCGGTTGTCCGTCCGTCCGTCCGTCTGTCTGTCCGTCACAAAATCGTGTCCGCTCTGTATCTTCCAAAGCCCTTGAAGGATTTTTATGAAACTTGCATCAGATGTTCACCTCATCGGGGGAGACGTATTGTTTTTCCCCGGTTGTCTGTCCGTCTGTCTGTCCGTCACAAAATCGTGTCCGCTCTGTATCTTCAAAAGCCCTTGAAGGATTTTTATGAAACTTGGGTCAGATGTTCACCTCATCAAGGCGACTTGCAGAACCCACTTTGCGGGTGTGGTGTCTCAAGGTCAAGGTCACACTTGGAGGTTAAATGTCAAATGCCACAAAATCGTGTTCGCTCTGTATCT
The DNA here is from genome assembly GCA_012932295.1 of Cyclina sinensis. Lineage (NCBI taxonomy): Eukaryota > Metazoa > Mollusca > Bivalvia > Venerida > Veneridae > Cyclina > Cyclina sinensis. The sequence continues at coordinate 4,974,613 of JAAONU010000003.1, forward strand.
TCAAAAGCCCTTGAAGGATTTTTATGAAACTTGCATCAGATGTTCACCTCATCGGGGGAGACGTATTGTTTTTCCCCCGGTTGTCTGTCCGTCTGTCTGTCCATCACAGAATCGTGTCCGCTCTGTATCTACCAAAGCCCTTGAAGGATTTTAATGAAACTTGGGTCAGATGTTCATCTCATCAAGGGGACATGCAGAACCCACTTTTCGGGTGTGGTGTCTCAAGGTCAAGGTCACACTTGGAGGTTAAATGTTAAATGCCACAAAATTGTGTCCGCTCTGTATCTTCAAATGCCCTTGAGGGATTTTTATGAAACTTGGGTCAGATGTTCACCTCATCAAGGCGACATGCAGAACCCACTTTGCGGGTGTGGTGTCTCAAGGTCAAGGTCACACTTGGAGGTTAAATGTCAAATTTTACAATCATCTGATTCAATACTGCCTGCAGCAACTGGCTGGGGGGAGACATATGTTTTTGTTCAATCAAAAACCATTTCTAGTTCACTAAGGAGTAATGGAATATTCACTATAATGATGTAGAAGCTTTAGTCAGTATAGTCAGTGTTACAATATAAATGAAGTCATTGTGTTGTTATTCAAATCATTTTCTAATTTAATTCAATAACTGGAATACCATTTGACCCACAGCCTTCAGACTTCATAATAATGATGTTTGCCCTTATTGAGTAGAAGACCCTGATAGTTTTTGGTGTCAGTAGGTCAAAGATCAAGGTCACAGTGACCTTGAATGTAAAAATGGTTTCTGCTCAATAAGTGGAGTACCATCTGACACAGAGCCTTCAAACTTCATAGGATAATTGGCTTTAGTGAGTAGAAGATTCCTATTGTTTTAAGGCAGTAGGTCAAAGGCCAAAGTCACTGTGACCATGAATGTTCCAGGGGGGAGACAATTTGTTTTTCTTTTTTTTTTCAAAAACCATCTAGCTTAAAACTTGTATTTGAGTAATAGCTTTTTGTTTCAAAAATGAAGGCAGTGTTTCCATCCAGAACTGAAAATCAGTAGTGGTTTGATGGATTTAGTTGTAATTTAGTACGGTTTTAAGTGAAAGTAGGGGAATGATGCATGTCAGTTGCTGCTACATTTAACACTGACATAGCCGAATTATAGCCCATTGATGTATTATGAATGTTAGCAGTAGGTCCATCTAATGCCATTAATCTGTAGTGCTTGTTACAGTTTTCTGAAACTTTGTACTCATATCTGTAAAAATGAGAAAAAGTTGAAGAATTACAAGGACTCCCATGAGGTCAGTGTTCTCAATATCCTTCAATTCTTTTGTGTGTCTGTCTGTCATGGTTTTTCCATCCCGAGCCGTAACCCCTAAGTGTATGGATGGAATTAGTTTTAACTTGGTTAGATGTTAATAAAGACAGGGGAATTATGCACACCAATTGACACTATAATTTACAAACTTACAGCTGAGTTACAGACCTTTGTTTTATAAATGCAGGCAGTAAGTCCATCTTGAGGCTTTGTAACAGTTGATTTAAATTTTGTATGTTTGTTTATAACAATGGGAAATATTTGAAAACTCACAAGATCTCCTATATAGTCGGCATGATTCGTAATGCACCTATTCCTTATTATGCCTCCGAAGGGAGGCATATAGTCTTTACTCACCTGTCACATAGTGACATTGTGAGCTTTTCTGATCCCGTGATGTCCGTCGTCCGTCCATCCGTGCATGCGTCCGTCAACATTTCCTTCTTATGACATCTCCACTGAAACTGCTTGGCCAAATTTTCTGAAACTTGCCTAGAATGTTCCTTACATTAAGCTCTACCGAAGTTGTTAAAAGAATTCAATTCCATGCAGAACTCTGGTTGCTGTGGCAACTTTAAGGAAAAACTTTGAAAATCTTCTTGTCTAAAACCACAAGGCCCTGAGCCTTAAGATTTGGTATCTAGCATTTTCTAGTGGACCTCTAACAATTTTGTTCAAATTATACCCCTGGATCAAATTTGGCCCCACTCCGGGGGTCTATTGATTTTACATAGGCTTATATAGTGAAACTTTAAAAATCTTCTTGTCTAAAATCACAAGGCCCAGAGCCTTAAGATTTAGTATGTAGCATTGTCTAGTAGACCTCCATCAGGTTTGTTCAAATTATACCCCTGGGGTCAAATTTGGCCCCGCTCTGGGGGTCAATTGATTTTATATAGGCTTATAAAGTGAAACTTCAAAATTCTTCTTTTCTGAAACCGCAAGGCCCTGAGCCTTAAGATTTGGTATGTAGCATTGTCTAGTGGAGCTCTACAAAGTTTGTTCAAATTATGCCCCTGGGGTCAAATTTAGTTCTGCCCCGGGTCAGTTGATTTTACATAGGCTTATATAAAGAAAACGTTGAAAAATCTCCTTGTCTGAAACGACAAGGCTCTGAGCCTTAAGATTTGGTATGTAGCATTGTCTAGTGGAGCTCAACCAAGTTTGTTTAAATTATACCCCTGGGATTTAATTTGGCCCCACCCTGGGGTCATTGGTTTTACAAAGGCTTATATAGTGAAAACTTTGAAAATCTTCTTGTAGAAGGAGAGGTAACATTTTCAGTCCAAATAATCTGGAAATTTGTCAGAAAGATTGTTTCTACATGTATGATTTCTAGGTCAAGTTCGAATATGGGTCATCTGGGTTCAAAAACTAGGTCGCAGAGCCCGAAAATAGAAGAATCTTTTTAACACTCTAGAGGTTACATTTTCTGTCAAAATATCCCAGACATTTGTCAGAAACGTTGTTTTGTTGATTTCTAGCTCATGTTCGAATATAGGTCATCTGGGGTAAAAACTAGGTCACATAGCCCAAATACGGAAAAACGTTGTTAACACTCTAGAGGTAACATTTTCAGTCCAGATAACCTGAAAATCTATCTGAATGGTTGTTATAATGATTTCTAGGTCAAGTTTGAATATGGGTCATCTGGATTCAAAAACTAGGTCACAGAGTCCAAAAATAGAAAGAAAAACTTGTTAACACTGTGAAGGTTACTTTTCAATCTAAATATTCTGGAAATTTGTCAGACAGGTTGTTTTGATGATTTCTAGGTCAGTTTCGAATATGGGTCATCTGGGGTAAAAAACTAGGTCACAGAACCCAAATATGGAAAAACATTGTTATCACTCTAGAGGTAACATTTTTAGTCCAAATAACCTGGAAATTTGTCAGAAAGATTGTTAAATGATTTCTAGCTCAATTTTGAATATGGTTTGGCTGGGGTCAAAAACTAGGTCACAGGGTCAAAAAGTAGAAAAACCTTGTTAATGCTCTAGAGGTTACATTTTCAATCCTTGAAATTTGTCAGAAAGGTTTTTTCAATGATTTCTAGCTCGGATTTGGATATGGGTCATTTGGGATCAAAAACTAGGTCACAGCCCTAAAATGTAAAAACCATTTTAACACTCCAGAGATTGTTCAAATTTATGACCCTGGGGTCAAAACTAGCCAATTGCATTCCATTGATATCATCATGACCCTTCCCCACTGTATAGCTTTTATGGACAGGTGAGCGACTTAGGGCCATCATGGCCCTCTTGTTGAACAATTTGTCCGTCATTCTGTCCATCCGTCAGTCAGTCCGAAAACTTTATTATTGGCCATAACTTCCTTATCAGTAAGTGGATTGACTTCATACTTGGACACAACATATCTTTGGACAAGACCTTTCCACAGATTTATTTGACCTTGACCCCTGAATGACCTTCACCTTGAAGATCCAACTGTCCAAAACTTTAACTTTGATCATAATTTCCTTATTAGTAAGTGGATTTACTTCACACTTGGACACAACATCCCTTTGGACAAGACTTTCCAACTGACCTATATTTATTTGACCCTGACCCCTGAATGGCCTTTACCTTGAAGATCCAATTGTCCAAAAACTTTAACATAAGCCATAACCTATTTATTAGAAAGTTGATGAACTTCATACTTGGACACAACATCCCTGTGGACAAGACCTTCCCACTGACCTGTATGTATATTTATTTGACCTTGACCCTTGAATAACTGGTTCTCAGCCCAAAGTCAAAGCACCACTTTGTGGGCATTGTCATCATACAGTGACAGTTCTTGTTTCCTTCTAAGTTTGTCTTACATATATGTACTTTCTCAAAAAAGTATGTTCATAGGTGAGAGGCCAAAGAACTGTTTTGAACTCACCTGAGCATAAAGTGCTCAAGGTGAGCTATTGGGATCATTGATTGTCCGGCGTGCATTGTGCATTGTCAACAATATGACTTGAACAACTTCTCCTTATATTTGGTATATAGCATTGTCTTGTGGACCTCTACCAGATTTATTCAAATTATACCTCTGGGGTTAAATTTGGCCCCGCCCAGTGGGTCATTTGATTTTATATTGGCTTATATAGACAAAGCTTGTAAAAACTTGTTGTCTGAAACCACAAGGCCGTGAGCCTAAATATTTGGCATCTAGCGTTGTCTAGTGGACCTCTACTAAGTTTATTCAAATTATACCCCTGGGATCAAATTTAGGCCTGCCCTGTGGGTCAATTGATTTTTAATAGGCTTTTATTGGGTCAACTTTAAAAACTGTAGCCTTTAGATTTAGTATGTAGCATTGTCTTGTGGACCTCTATCAAGTTTCTGCAAATCATACCCCTGGGGACATATTTGGGCCTGCCCGGGGTTAATTGATTTTTTCATAGGCTTACATATAGGGAAAACTTTTAAAAAAAATCTTTTCTGAAACCTCAAGGCCATGAACCTTAAGATTTGGTATGTAGCATTGTCTAGAGGACCTCTACCAAGTATGTTCAAATTATTCCTTTGGGGTCAAATTTAGCCCAGCCCTGAGGTCAAAGGTCAAATTGTTGGATTTTTTTCTGAAATTGTTATAACTATCATTTATATAGAGGATATTTGTGTTTTTCTGTGTAAGATTGAATTTTATTTCATCGAGTGAGCATCAAAAACAGTATTTTCACGAGTGGCGAAGCCACGAGTGAGAATACTGTTTTGATGCTCACGAGATGAAATAAAATTCAATCTTACACAGAATAAACACAAATTTTCTTTTTATTTTATGCTTTTTCGGTGTTTTTTTTACCGAAGTAAATGCTCTTTCCGGGTTTTATTTGCATATTTCCCCCACTGGCTGCCTCAAATTTGAATTTTACATTTACATATACGCTAAAGAAAAGTGTCCGTTAAGAATTATCACACGGTTTAATTTAACACCATCATTGTCATTGTAAAAAAATGTATTACATGTATTTACATGATTAAGCAGCAGTTTCTGTATCGTTTTAAACCTTTTTTTTTTAAATTATATTCGGCGAATTAATTTACGCATGTTCATTCATAAAAAAAAAAAATATCGGCCGCCATGTTGAAAAAAGTGTAGTTCTGGCTTCCAAAACTTTATAAGCCGCTTTTTTAACATTTTGTTCATTTACATGATGCGGCATTAAAGTTTTGGATCAGACCCGTTGCGAAACCTAACCAGAATAACACACATACTTTTAACATCATTTTACCTCGCAAATGCATATCTTGTGCATTATTCGATAAAACAATGAGTTCAATATCATTTCATACCATTTAAACTATTAAAAATATTAATAAATACAATTAAATTGCTTGTTTCGCAGAGAAATATCAGTTTCTCCGACTTACTGTCAGAAGCTTCGCGAGATCTCGTATGACGTAACCGCACGAACCGCTTAGAAAACAAACATGACTATCTATTTTTAGACTAAATCGTAAACGAACTGCTTGACAGCACCTGTTTGTAGAAGTAATGAAACTATACATGTATAAAATTGACAAGTGTCACAGAAAGAATTGGGTCTATATTATGACACTCTTTCAATGATTATTCTCTTGGATACTTGTAAACAAATGTTGCGGAGTTAAAAGCACATGGTATTGTTTTCTTAACCGTCCGCGCTGATGAACCCGTCGAGGTCATTCTCGTGATCACGTGGTCAAACATTTTGGCAAGATGGCGGCGGTGTGCTGAATATTAAGGCATATCGGAAACTTTAAGGCATTTTGTGTTCGAAATTAGTTTTTTATGTGTTAATATTGGGCTTAGTAAAAATATATATTTAATTCTATCAGGATATGGTTCACTTTACTCAATGGCATGCTTGATGAATTGATGCGAACGTGTCAGATTCCTGGCACGATTATTGGTAGACTTTCCCTACGGCGTTGACTTCAGCGTACACGTCCTGTAACAGTTTATAAATCGTGTACGCTGAAGACCTTAAGCTAAAAAAAGTGAAGCGATGGAAAATTAAAATCTGTTAAATGTCAATGTATAATGTTATTTGAAGTTCTGTGACTAATTTAACTGGATTCATGGAATTAGGAGGATTTTAGCGTTATGAATCGGTTGATTGTAAACATGAACTTAGTGAACTATTTGCCATATTTCGAGCTAGTGAAACTGTTCATAAAACCGGATAGTCGAAAGTTTGACTTTACTTACTGCCAAAAGTCAATACTGACTATACTATACTTACATGTACATGACATGTGGTCGAATACACGTAGCTTTTGCACTGAATGTAGAATAAGGGTATTTGATTACTTGCCGAACAATAAACTGTTTTGTGAAGTACTTGGTACTTGACAGTTTTTGCTTGGCTGTACTTAAATTAGCAACAACCGACGAGCCGCTAGGTGGCACACATGCGCAATTTGAATAATCGCAAAAACATGACCTCGTTTACATGACTCTAAATTACGCTTTTCTACGATGAATCCAAGGTTCTCCAAATCATAAAATTTGAATAATGACGTAGCCAAGTGCCTGAGAGAGGTTGATCTATGTTTTCTGCTGGTGCCCGTCGTTTATTTCCATACAAAAACGAAGTCGGAAAAATACGAATTACGCAAAACTGCATCAAAATGCAAGATCAACGGTAGAATTTTACTAATTTTTACAGAATAATGTTTTATCAAACTCAAATGACAATCCTTTCCATTGGATGACCCCGTAGAATACATATTTTTCATTTTTTTTCACATACGTACTGAATCAATTTGACCGTCGCAAGGGGAGAAAACCCTACCGGAAGTTATGAATATTGTGAACGCTGGCCGACAGAAATAAGGTTTCCTGTTAAATAAAGGTAGAAATAAGAAGTCAAGTATGCCAGTCATGATGCAGAATATAATTCCCCATCGATTTAAAACGATGTTATGAAGTGTCACCGACAAAGTAATTAGTATTTCTGACAGAAGATGGATGGTCCATTCGTACCCAAAAATGTTCGTGACCGCCGTTGCGTAAATGACTTTTATCGTACTAAACTTATGACACGGATAGTGTCGCAGCTTCTTATAGCCTTTAAATGTAGGTAGTAGCACTTCATGAGTTTGACTAGCATTTATCTGTTATATGGTGATGGTAGTCTTAATTATAAGTTAATATTTACTAAGACTTTCAGGTTGTTGTATAATAGCTCTCGTTCAATTATTTGGCTTTGGTTTTGATGTCAAAATACTCTACCAAGAACAGTGATTGCTATTTTTTTTCAAGTTGTAACATTAAAAGTAACTTGCCGGACCTTCAATATGATAAAATCAGTATACAAATAAGTTTACTTAATTGAAACCTAGTGGGTGGGGTAAGTTTATGTAGATTTGTAGCTTATAAAGTACTTTTAGTCAAACTTAATGAAAACTTACATAGAATATGGTATAGGTATGGCTAATAAGTTATAACTCATCACTTCAATATAAAAAAATCAACATGACTTTGCATATTTGACTAAAATAAACCTTTTTTCTCTTTTCTGGAAGATTTTTTGCATGCACTGGCACACATTGGAACATTGTCAGGCATTAAATGGATCGATTTTCTTCAAATTTTCACTACATCATATTAGCAGTAAGTGTAGAGAACAGTTAGACACCAGAAATTTGCAGCATGTGCTAAGATTCAGACAGTTATGATGTGAGGTTACTTTTTTTTATGAAAACTAAAAATAGCCTGATTTCGAGGGTGTTTTTTTACTTCGTTTGTCAGGACTATTCCAAGTTGTGAAGAGTGCAATATAGTAAAACTATACATTGTTAGAATCCTTGTGTTTTAAGCTTTAAGAAAATGTATAGTTTTGTGGATAGTTTTTTCTTTCAAAAAATGCCTGGTTGTTGCTACTTAAATATACCAAAAATCATCAAATTCAGTGCTAGAGCCGGACTGTGCCAGTGAAATTCGTGCTAGCATTCATTGTATTTGTTTCATAATAATGAGAGGACTGCACTTATTAGTCATCAGACGGTAAGTTTATTTACATTGATTTTCTGTGTAAATAACAAGCCTGACTGAAAGGAATGGAATGTGATGCCAAAGGTTTGCAACTGAAACTCACAAAAAACAAACACCAGTTTGAAGAATTGAACAAATTTTAATATTTTTCTACTCTGTTTTATATTATATACAGTGAATATGAAGTATTTATCATATAATTATGATATGAGATCATTGACTTTTAAATTAAATTTTTGCATGTTATGTGAATATTTAAAAGTTCATTAAATTAACTGTAAATGTTTTTAATTAATTATTTTTCTCAGAACAATGAAACATGAAAGTTAAATGTTTTAACTTAAACAAAAACAACAAATATTTCTGTTATAATTTTACAACAGTCATACCATGAAACACTTCAAGTTATGCAAAGTAACTAGATGAATATTGTCATAACTTTTCAGTCAAAGTAATTTATTCAAACAGTCTTGAGTTATCAAGCCTGCTCAGTCACTGTCACTATCTAGAACATATCTAATTCGTTTAAATGGCCTCTGGCGCGGAATTTCAATATTTGGTGATGCTGGGCTAGATGTGTCATGGCCTGAGAATTGAAGATGATTTGTTTGCGATAGCTGTTGACTTTCTGTCTTGCTTCCCATATTTATGATAACATTTCCATGTATATTTGAATTTATGAAAAAACCGGGTGGGAAATTTCCATTCAAACTAGTTGCAGCACCATGAGTAAGTTCTAAGGCTGAGGCTGGATTGCTGACAGTGGCTGTGGCAGGTCTTACCAAACTGACTGCATTGGTACATGTAGATTTGTTGGACAGGATGTCTGATATTTTTCTACTTTGATCTGGGTTAAGTTTACTATAGTTATTGATACTATTTACATTCTTATGCCCTGATATCTGCATTATTTGGTTTGCTGGAACACCATCATCACTTAATTTCTGAATAAGTCGCTTCCTTGAACTGAAATAATGAAAAAGAATGATAGTTTTGTAAAAAGTGTTGAATAATTTTTCAATTTTTTCAATAAAGTCAGTAGTAAACCTACACTCATTTAATATTTTCTATACAAAAGTATGAAATAAATAGAAAATTGGTTTGTTTTACATGTAAGATACATATACAATTTATACATACCTGTATGGTGTGATTCTTGGGTTATCAATTCCTGCATCTTTTTTCATTTCATTCATGATATTGTATATGGAGTTGATACCCATGGCAGACTTCTTAAACCAACATTTAGTAGCCTTAGTTCCGGGTGTTAAGAAAAATGGGCTGTCATGATTGCACATCTCGGCTGGCCTTTTGGAAGCAAATTCCTTATAAATATGTACAGGATCGCTCTCAGGATTCTCTGGATTTGCATAAGCCCTTTGTTTCACAGCCCTGAATATTGGTGAGAAAAACAGGAAAGAATTAACACTTAAATTAACTTTTTGATAATCTCTTAGAACATTTTTAAATTACAGATGAAAAGAAAAATGGACATTTTGCTTTAACAACATCATGTAAAATTCAGAACTACCAAATTAAAAAAACATTGATATTGTCTTGTCATGATTTGATGACATCATGAAGAAGAAGGCATGACGTTATGAATCAAAAATCAGTAAAAATGACTGAAGACCACTAAAAAGCATGAAATTAATAGATTATTTGTTTGTAAAAATACATTTAAGATGGAAAATAATATAACCCTGGACACAAGCCGTTTTATTCTTTCTCATTGCAGCACTACTGAGCAGTACTGGTGAAAATATTGAAAAAAATTCTCCTGTTTGTCAAATTTTATTTCACTGAATTCATACATACTGTATGTCGTCTTGATCAATGATTCAAACTGGCAATATATAGTGGTTAAGTGTTAATTTTTTTTAAATGAACAAGAAATTTGACTAAACCGTATGTTTCTTGGATTTTCCCCAGTTCTGGTCTTGGTTTGTCTCTCTGTGTCAAGGATTATGTATTCAATGCCACTGGCTTCATCTAAACTGAGTTTCACATCACCCCAGCAAAGTTGATGGATCTCTTTACCAGTCCTCATACCAAAGTATGTGGTACATATGAACCACATGGAATGGAGAAGAGCTCTTGGATTTTTAGCTCACCTGAGCATGCTCACGTGAGCTTTTAGGATCCTTGATTGTCCGGCGTCCGTCCGTCCGTCCGTCCGTCGTCCACAATTCATTCAAACGACATCTCCTCTGAAACCACTTGGCAAAATTTAATGAAACTTGCCTAGAATGTTCCTTGCATGAAGCTCTACCAAGTTTGTTCAAATGGTTCCGGTTCATTGCATTTCTGGGTCACAGGAGCTAAAAACAGATTTTAAAAGTTGGATCTTTAAAAATCTTCTTGTCAGAAACCACAAGGCCTGGAGCTTTGATATTTGGTATAAAGCATCATCTAGTGGACCTCTACCAAGTTTGTTCAAATCATGATCCTGGGGTCAAAAATGGCCCCGCCCCAGGGGTAACTTGTTTTACATAGAGTTATATAGGGAAAACTTTAAAAATCTTCTTGTCAGAAACCGTAAGGCATAGAGCTAAGATATTTGGTGTGCAGCATTGTCTAGTGGACCTCTACCAAGTTTGTTCAAATCATGGCCTCTGGGTCAAAAATGGCCCCACCCCAGGGGTAACTTGTTTTACATAGAGTTATATAGGAAAAACTTTAAAAATCTTCTTGTCAGAAACCGTAAGGCATAGAGCTTAGATATTTGGTATGTAGCATTGTCTAGTGGACTTCTACCAAGTTTGTTCAAATTATACCTCTGGGGTCAAATTTGGCCCCACCCTGGGGTCATTGGTTTTACATAGGCTTATATAGGAAAAACTTCAAAAATCTTCTTGTCTGAAACCACAAAGCCCTGAGCCTTAAGATTTAGTATGTAGCATTGTCTAGTGGACCGCTACCAAGTTTGTTCCAATTATAACCCTGGAGTCAAATTTGGCCCCACCCCGGGGTCATTGGTTTTACATAGGCTTATATAGTGAAAACTTTGAAAATCTTCTTGTAGAAGGAGAAGTAACATTTTCAGTCCAAATAATCTGGAAATTTGTCAGACAGGTTGTTTCTATGATTTCTAGCTCAAGTTCGAATATGGGTCATCTCGGTTCAAAAACTAGGTCACAGAGCCCAAAAATAGAAAAACTTTGTTAACACTCTGGAAGTTACATTTTCAGTCCAAATATCCTGGAAATTTGTCAGAAAGGTTGTTTTGATGATTTTTAGCTCAAGTTCAAAATTTGGTCATCTGGGGTCAAAAACTAGGTCACAGAGCCCAAATATGGAAAAACCTTGTTAACACTCTAGAGGTAACATTTTCAGTCCAAATAACCAGAATGGTTGTTTCAATGATTTCTAGGTAAAATTTGAATATGTGTCATCTGAAATCAAAAACTAGGTCACATAGCCCAAAAATAGAAAAAAACTTGTTAACACTCTAGAAGCTACTTTTCAGTCCAAATATTCTCGAAATTTGTCAGAAAAAAATGTTTTAATGATTTCTAGCTCAGATTTGAATAAAGGTCATCTGGGGTCAAAAACTAGGTCACAGACCCCAAATATGGAAAAACCTTGTTAACACGCATTGAGGTAACATTTTCAGTTCAAATAACCTTGAAATTTGTCAGAAAGATTGTTTTAATGATTTCTAGCTCAGTTTTGAGTATGGGTTATGTGGGGTCAAAAACTAGGACACAGGGCCAAAAAGTAGAAATTCCTTGTTAATTCTCTAGAGGTTACATTTTCAGTCCAAATGTCCTTGAAATTTGTCAGAAAGGTTGTTTCAATGATTTCTAGCCCAGATTAGGATATGGGTCATCTGGGATCAAAAACTAGGTCACAGAGCCCTAAAATGTAAAAACCATTTTAACACTCCAGAGGTTATATTTTCAGTCCAAATATCCTGGAAATTTGACAGACAGGTTGTTTTGATGATTTCTAGCTCAAGTACTAATATGGGTCATCTTTGGTCAAAAACTAGGTCACAGAGACCAAATATGGAAAAACCTTGTTAACACTCTAGAGTTAAGATTTTAATTCCAATTAACCTGAAAATTTGTCAGAAAGGTTGCTTCTATGATTTCCAGCTCAACTTTGAATATGCGTCATCTGGATTAAAAAACTAGGTCACAGAGCCTAAATATCGAAAAACTTTGTAAACACTCTAGAGGCTACATTTTCAGTACAAATGTCCTGGAAATTTTTCAGAAAGGTTGTTTTGATGATTTCTAGCTAAGGATTGGATATGGATCATCTGGGGTCAAAAACTAGGTCACAGAGCCCAAATATGGAAAAACCTTGTCAACACTCTAGAGGCTACACTTTCAGTCCAAATAACCTTGAAATTTGTCAGAAAGATTGTTTCAATAATTTCTAGGTCAAGCTTGAATATGGGTCATCTGGGGGCAATTAACCAGGTCCATAGCAACTTTGTTAAAAGCAGTCATATTCAGGTGAGCGATATAGGGCCATCATGGCCCTCTTGTTTGTGCCAAGTGTTTCGGCTTCATGCATTTTCTCAATCATCCATTCATCCAGCGTTTCTGCTGCTTTTGGCTTATTACCCAGGCCAAACTTTTTTAACTCTTGTTGTTTTCTTTTTAACACTGCTCTTGTCTTAGAGAATTCTTTATCTCGAAAGATTGACATAGGGCTATCAACACTTCTTAAATGACGATCTACTGATCCTATGAACCCTCGAAGTGTAGTTGGTTCATACTCTGAACCGTCATTTTTTGTAACAGCTAGGATGAAATTACAGAGGTGGCTGTTTAATTCATCAGGAGGTATAAACTGTACTAGTCTAGTTTCATTTTTTGACATGAGGAAGGCATTAACAAGTTTCATATCATACATAGTCTTCTTTCTAGTATTAATATTCTCATTCCTCTCAAGGAATTGATCAGGGTCTACTTCTCTGAATAATCTTTCATTTGATGTCACCAGTTCAAAGTCACCAAAGGCCTCTTTGTCATAAAAATCATTTGTTAATTCTGACAAAATGTCAGGATCTATGTCTAATTCAGCCATTGCATTGATTTGCAGACGAACTGTCAAAATAATACATGTATGTTGCTATGTAAACAATGAAGGGGAAGTAACCCGAATTGGTCAAAGGGAAGTAAGTTTTTAGTTCATTTGAGGCATCCAAGGGGGAATTTATTAAAAGTAGTTCTTCTTAGAAAAAGAATGAAATTATATTTGATATTTTTCACAGTGAAATTATCAAATATAATTTTCACAGAAATCTCAGTAATCTACCGAAAAGCATAAAATAAAACTATATATTTACTTTAAAATAACCTTGACCAATGTCGAATCATTGAATTTTGCTTAAATTGTCATAACTTTCTCATTTATTTACGGATTTTATTCATACTTGGACAAAACATTTATTTACTTATGACAACTCTGACACTTTGATTGTTTCAAGTATGACCTTGACCTTAAATTGACCTTGTCAGTCAATGTCAAATTATTGAATATTGCTATAATTGGCCATAACTTTGTTTACAGATGAATTTGATAATTATACTTCCAAATGATGTTGCCTTTGAAAACCCTTCACCACAACTTGCTTCCTCTGACGTGTTTGTCTTTGGGAATAGGAAAAAGTCAACTGTGGCCCCTGCTTGCAGTGGCTCTTGTTTACATGGACGATCAGCGCAAGGTTCTCTGCCAAGGTTGTTCAAATTATGCCCCTGGGATCATTAATGGCCCGGCCCTAGGGTCACTTGATCTTACATTGGCTTATATAGGGAAGACTTAAAAAGAACCTTCTTGTCTGAAACCAGAAGACTATGAACTTAGAAATTTTGCATCAGCTAGAGGTCCTCTACAAAGATTGTTCAAATTTTATCTCTGGGATCAAAATTTGCCCTGCTCTGGGGGTCCTATTTGTGCAAAATATTAATTTTCACCTTTGAAAATCATCATGTGAGAAACTGTAAATTTTAGAACTAACAATTTTTGCATGGAACATCATCTGGATGTCCTCTACTTATTTTGTTCTAATCATGTCCCTGGGGTCATTTATAGCCTTTCCCCATGGACACTTGATTTTAAATAGTCTTATATAGGGAAGACTTTAAAATATGTTTGTCTGAAAAAGCAAGGCCTACAGCTTAGATATTTTGCATAAAGCATCTGCTGGAAGTCCTCTACCAAATTTATTCAAATTATGCCCCTTGAATGAAATTGGTTCTACTGTGGCGGTCGCTTGAATTCATACAGATTTTTATAGGGAGAACCATTAAAAAGCTTCTGTTCTTTACTCAACAGCAGACCCAAAAACAAAGTATTCAGGTGAGCGATCTAGGGCCATCATGACCCTCTTGTTACAATTGTTTCCTCTATCATTATGATGGAAGAAGAGCATAAGAGAGGGGGAACACAGATTATCTGTTAGTTTTTCAGCCTTGCAAGGTGGCAAGAATTTTGGCTTTTATTCATCATTAAAAATAACATCACTTCTTGTACACAGTGCAACATTGAAGAAAGACTTCAAGTTAAAGCCAGACTTGATGAACTCTTGTCAGGGACAGAGGTTCATTATTCTCATACATTTGAATGTAAAACAAAAACATTTTATCAAGATATACATTACATTTTATTCTGATGAAAAAATCTTACATAAATTGTTACATGTACTTATAGTTTAGATATTCTATAGTTGCCCAGTTACTGTAGTGACAACTTGTATAAAACAGGCCATTGTTTGGCAACTTAACAGTTTAGTTTCAGTTTCCCTCAAATGTGAAATCCAATTTATAAGGCAAAATAATGTAACATTTTAAGATTTAACCCTTCTTAAAGAGTCCTGTAATACTTTTCCCACAGTTATATGCAAAGCTTTTTTTTCACAAAGGTATAATCAATAATTGTAAGTAAATCAAATGATAACAAATCATGTCATAATTATATCTATTACAATTTTATATAAATTTTGGATTCTGTCAGAATCCTTTAGATTCACAAGAAAGTTATTTAAGATACAATTTCAGTAAAAAGATGTGAAAAGTTCAGATGAAATAGTTTGATACACAACTATAAAAATGTCAGTCATATTGAACATGAAATCATTTTGGGTTAATGCAATATCTGATGTGATCATGTGACTAATTTTAATCAGTCAGTATAGTCAGTGATAAACAAATACCATATAAGATTATCTCACATACTTTTATGTCCCTTTTTTATTATAATATGAAAGAAATTTAGTAATGTAAATATAAGTCAGTTTTCCAGCATATGAAATGATTATTGTGGAGAGAGCACAATGAGATGATCATCCTTACCACTGCCAATGTAGATCTCATGTAGATAATGATTGTAACATATTGAGCGTGGATTCTTCAAACCAGATATAGCTGTTTGTCCTTGCTTCATGTCACCTGAGATATGATGAATGTTGCCATACCAACAGCACACAAGCATTGATCCATCATCTAACATCAACATTCCTAATGGTCCCTCCAAGTCCTTGTGTTTATATACATCCATTACCTCACCCTGTAATGTTATACTGACTACACAGTCTTTACTTATGTCACTGATATAGATGAGCTTAGAGTTCTCACTGAACACAAGGTAGTATGGATTAGAGAAGTCCTTAGTGTTCAGTGATATTTTGTTTTTCACATTACCTTGCTGATCCAGTATAAGTACACATAGAGGGCCTAAACAAAGCACATAGAGATGATCTTGATGGAAGGTTATTCCCCCACATTCACCTTTAACTTTAGCAGAGTAAACAGTTGACAGTTGACTTGCTGTTGTAAGTATAAGGATCTCTCTATTGTCTGGCATAGTAACAGCTATTTTATCTTCAGGCATTCTTGCTATGGCCCATGGTCTTGAGTCCAGTGACTTTTCTTCAGTGATGGTTTTATTTAATATGTCAACAACTTTCAGTTTATTGTTATTACAGTCAGCCAGCACAAGTTTCTTATATGACAAGACAGCACATCCTGTGATCCAGCAAAGATCCTCATCTGTTTCTGTCCTTATCTTTATATCCTCTAAGTGTATTAACTCATCAAAAGATTTATTCATCTTAGTTGGGTTCATGGCAGCAGACAGACTAAACTTCCCCAGTATTTCTTGTGTTGAAAGAATTTCTTTCAGGCAATCATTACATTCAAATTTATACTGAGTAGAGGTTTTCTTTAAACCTTCTTCGGCTTTTTTTACGGTGTCACACTTAAGCATGGATTGAGCCTGTTTCACTGTGATGTATAGTTGTCCAGACTGGCCTGATGTTTTATTAGCCAGTAGAAATGACCTCACTTTCTTGATGTTTGAAGAAAGAGCATCACAGCTGTCAAGTAAACTCTGGATAGTTTGTTTGTCTTCAGTTTTCTTTTTGTCTGCTTCATTCAGAAGTGCCTGCTGCAGCTGGTCTAGTCGATCATTTATTTCTTTTCTAAAGTTGTTGATTTCTTTGATAAGGTTGTCATTACATGTATTTGTTTCTAGGTTTCTTGTCTTAGCTGTTTTTGTAATCTCATCAAGAACTTTTAGTTTTTGGTCAAGTTTTTGCAATGTCCATTTGTACTCTTCACTCTCATCCATACCTGCACATATTTTAGGTATGTAGTCAATATCACATGTTCTATGATGCAAAATAATGCAGTCATGACAACCAAGTGTATCATGTCCTGGGCAAAAATACTTGATAACCTCTTCCTTGTGTTCTGGACACTTCTCAATGCACTCGTTTGAAACTTTAATAGCAGTTGCAAGTTTACCACCTTTGTTCTTATCAACAAGTTGATGATTTCTTGAAGCTCGTGTTCGCAGGTGACAGTCAGAGCAGATTTTGCACAGATATTCATTACAGTCCAGGCAATATTTTTGAGCCATTATATGTTGTCCAGTGGTCAAGCACGGGTGGCAGAAATTGTCAGTGTCTTCAGTGGAACCAAGTAATAAGGAATCAGAGAAGTCACTTGATGTTTGCTTTGAATCTGCCATACTTAACTAATAAATATGAAATACCTTTAATCAATGTATTAAAAATCAACATTCATTCATTCCTGTTTTGCTTGTAGAATTCTTAAAGTCACAACTGAGAAGTCTGTCTACACCTTTTAAAACACTAGAAAATAGAATGGTTAGTAGGAGGTAAAATTTCAGCTTCTAATCTTGATAAACTTTGTACTTTGTCATTTTCTAATTACTGAACTTGCACAAATATCTTTTTCAAGGGAGATTACTATCAAGTAATGAAATTATAGTTTAGATTGTTATCTCCCTTTATGTGTTTCATCTAAGGCGATGATAGTATCTAGAATGAAGTCTAGAAAATATTTCTTAGATTTATTTATATAATATGTACTAATCACTGAATGCATGATTAATACATTTGTCTCTAAGTTTGATTCATTTTTAATCTGTGACTGTTTCAAGAAATTTTTACTGAAAACTATGGTCATTTTACAGACAATATATCATTCACTAGTTCTGTGACTACAGGATTAAGTTTTGTAAATGTAAAGTAATTTTTACATGCTTTGTTTAACTTGACAAAATGCAGGTCTTTTATGGTAAAGAATTAAGAGAAATTCAGTAATAAATTGAAGTTAATTAGTTTTATTTTATGAAAATGATAAATGAAATAAGGCATATTATTAGATGAAATATTGGTCTTGATTAAAAAGAAAAAGGCAGTCAATGATTTTTGTTTGTTGAGACATTCATGTAGATTTAGGAATGTGATTCTTTAAACCATTGACCAACCTAGTTAGGTCACCTGAGCACAGCTCTGGGTGAACTATTGAGATGGTTGTTTGTCCAGCGTCTGTTGTCGTGCGTCGTCAACAATTTGACTTACAGAATATCTCCTCCTAAACCGCTGAGCCAACATCTATGAAACATGCCTGGGATATTCCTTGCATGAAGCTCTCTCAAAGAATTCAATTCCATCAAGAACTCTAGTTGCTATGGCAACTTAAAGGGAAAATTTTGAAAATCTTCTTGTCTGAAACGACAAGGCCCTGAGCCTTAAGATTTGGTATGTAGCATTGTCTAGTAGACCTCTATCAAGTTTGTTCAAATTATGCCCCTGGGGTCAAATTTGGCCCCACCCCAGGGGTCAATGGATTTTACATAGGCTTATATAGGAAAACTTTAAAAATCTTCTTGTCTGAAACCACAAGGCCTACAGTTTAGATATTTGGTGTGCAGCATTGTCCAGTGGACCTCTACCAAGTTTATTCAAATCATGGCTCCTGGGTCAAAAATGGCCCCGCCCCAGGGGTCTCAGGTTGTACATAGAGTTATATAGGAAAAACTTTAAAAAAATCTTCTTGTCAGAAACCACAAGGCCTAGAGTTTAGATATTACATGTAGGTGTGCAGCATTGTCCAGTGGACCTTTACCAAGTTTGTTCAGATCATGGCTCCTGGGTCAAAAATGGCCCCGCCCCAGGGGTTACGTTTTACATAGAGTTATAAAGGAAAAACTTTAAAAAATCTTCTTGTCAGAATCCCCAAGGCATGGAGCTTAGATATTTGGTTTTGAGCATTGTCTAGTAGACCTCTACCAAGATTGTTCAAATCATGGCCCCTGGGTCAAAATTGGCTCTGCCCAAGGGGTCACATGTTTGACATAGAGTTATATAGTAAATTCTTTAAAAATCTTCTTGTCAGAAACTGCAAGGCCTGGAGCTTAGTTATTTGGTAGTATGCACTGTGTCCACAGTGAGGTCATCCCCCCTCCCCTTGGGGTCAATTTTTACCTACTGACCGATACTTTTTGTTTTTGGAGCTATGGCAATGAAATTTGGACCATTTGTACAGTTTTTTGTTCCGATTTCAAAAACGTCATTGCATTACTTTTTTGTTTTAAAGCTACGGCAAATTTTTTTCATCTTTGAACCCAGGTGAGCGCTTTTGGGCCATTCGCCCTCTTGTTAATTTCAGCTGATCCGAACATAATGATGCTTTTTTTTTAACTTAAATAATTGATAATGAACAGGACAAGACAATCACAAAGCTCACCCTGAGCATAAGGAACACCCATTCTAGGTTTCATAAAGTATAACCTAGTGGTTTAGGAGATATTAATTGTTTGGAGTAAATACATATTAACACTCTAGAGGTACATTGTAACATTTTCAGTCCAGATATGCTGTAAATTTGTCAGAGAGGTTGTTTCAATGATTTCTAGCTCAGTTTCGAATATGGATCATCTGGGGTCAAAAACTAGGTCACAGAGTCCAAATATGGGGAAAGCTTGTTAACACTCTAGAGGTAACATTTTCAGTCCAAATAACCTGAAAATTTGTCAGAAAAGTTGTTTTGGGTATTTCTAGGTCAGTTTCGAATATGTGTCATTTTGGGTCAATTAATCAGGTCCATAACAATTTTGTTAAAAGAAGTCATACTCACTTGAGTGATCTAGGGCTACAGTACATGCAGCGCGGACTTTGACAACGAACACCCGTCCCCGCGATTTTACTGTCCGTGTTGAAGACCAAAATGACCACCGCGTCTAGTGTTCATTCGTATAAAACGTGGGGGTCAGCGCGGTCGTCCGCGGTGTTCAGTACCGCGCCATGTCGCGGGGGTTTGCGGTGTCCGAAAAAACGAAGTCACAACACAATTTTACTTTCCCCTATTTTTTTTTCAGACCAGTTACAAAAACACGTAATTATTACCAGTTGAAATTGTTTCTTTTTAGCTCACCTGAGCTGGCTCAGGGTGAGCTATTAGGATCGATGAATGTCCGTCGTCTGTCGTCCGTCATCCGTCGTCCGTTCACATTTAGTTCGTTAACACTCTACTGGTCACATTTTTGCTCCAATTGTCACGAAACTTGGTCAGGATGTTTTTCCCAGTAATTACTCGAACGAGTTCGAATATGGGTCATATGGGATCAAAAACTAGGTCAAGGAGCCCAAAAATAGAAAAATCTTGTTAACACTCTAGAGGTAATGTTTTTAGCCCAAATAATCTGGAAATTTGTCATAAAGGTTGCTTCTATGATTTCTAGCTCAAGTTCAAATATGGGTCATCTGGGGTCAAAAACTAGGTCACAGAGCCCAAAAATAGAACATTCTTGTTAACACTCTAGAGGCTACATTTTCAGCCCAAATAATCTGGAAATTTGTCAGAAAGGTTGTTTCCATGATTTCTAGCTCAAGTTCGAATATGGGTCATCTGGGGTCAAAAACTAGGTCACAGAGCCCAAATATGGAAAAACCTTGTTAACACTTAAGAGGCAACATTTTCAGCCCATATATCCTTGTAATATGTCAGAAAGGTTATTTGGATTATTTCTAGCCCAGGTTCGAATATGGGTCATCTGGGGTCAAAAACTAGGTCACTGAGACGAAATATGGAAAAACCTTTTTATCACTCTAGAGGTAACATTTTCAGCCAAAATATCCTGGAAATATGTCAGAAAGGTTGTTTTGATGATTTCTAGCTCAAGTTTGAATATGGGTCATGTGGGGTCAAAAACTAGGTCACACAGCCCAAATATGGTAAAACCTTGTTAACACTCTAGAGGCTACATTTTTAGCCCAAATTTCCTGAAAAACTGTCAGAAAGCTTGTTAAGATGATTTTTAGCTCAAGTTGGAATATAGGTCATGTGGTGTCCAAAACTAGGTCACACAGCCTGTATATGGAAAAACCTTGTTAACACTCTAAAGGTAACATTTTCAGCCCAAATATCCTGGAAATATGTCAGAAAGGTTGTTTCCATGATTTCTAGCTCAAGTTCGAATATGGGTCATCTGGGGTCAAAAACTAGGTCACACAGCCTGAATATGGAAAAACCTTGTTAACACTCTAGAGGTAACATTTTCAGCCCAAATATCCTGGAAATATGTCAGAAAGGTTGTATCAATGATTTCTAGCCCAATTTCGAATATGGGTCATCTGGGGTCAAAAACTAGGTCACAGAGCTTAAATTTGGAAAAACCTTGTTTACACTCTACAGGTAACATTTTCAGCCCAAATATCCTGGAAATATGTCAGATAGGTTGTTTTGATGATTTCTAGGTCAAGTTCGAATATGGGTCATCTGGGGTAAAAAACTAGATCACACAGCCTGAATATGGAAAAATCTTGTTAACACTCTAGAGGTAACATTTTCAGCCCAAATATCCTGGAAATATGTCAGAAAGGTTGTATCAATGATTTCTAGCCCATTTTCGAATATGGGTCATCTGGGGTCAAAAACTAGGTCACAGAGCTTAAATTGGGAAAAACCTTGTTTACACTCTACAGGTAACATTTTCAGCCCAAATATTCTGGAAATATGTCAGAAAGGTTATTTTGATGGTTTCTAGGTCAAGTTCGATTATGGGTCATCTGGGGTAAAAAACTAGGTCACAGAGCCCAAAAATAGAAATATCTTGTTAAGGCTCTAGAGGCTACTGTTTCAGTCCAAATATCCTGGCAGTTTGTCAGAAAGCTTGTTTGGTTGTTCACATTATTAGATAAGAATAAAGGTCACGGAGGCTAAAAATAGATTTATCTACTGTACCTCATAAAGCCTTCATTTATAGACCAATATCTTTGATATTCAGTATATAGGTTCCTTGCATGGACCTCTACCCATGTGTAGGGTTTGAGGTCACTGGGTCGAGGTCAAGGTCACCATAGCTTATAATAGATATTTCTACTTTCTGTCATAGAGCCTTTATTTATTGATTGATATTTTACATATTTGGTTTGAAGGCACTTATATATTTTCAATTAAAAAATGAAATACTGCTTAACAGCAAACCTACAGCCAAAGTACTCAGGTGAGCGATCCAGGGCCATCATGGCCCTCTTGTTTGTTGAAGTTCGATGTTTGGTTGTATGATTGAGGGTAACACAGCCGATTATGAATAGATTTACACACCTACATGCCATCTTGTTAACTTTAATTGCTTCAATTAATATATTTTCAAGTCTTCAATCGGTGCTGCGCTTGCGTTAATCCACTCACAAATAAATTACACGCAAATAAATTACTAACGATCATCAAACTGCGAAAAGTTAATAGATCTAATTTAAACTGTCAAAATTCGAACAAATCCACTCTAATTATAATGCATTTATTTACGCTCCTTTTTGTTTACGCAAAGAATGACCATTCAAAGCAGTTGCTTCCGGAAACAGCTGATCATATTTTCAGAAAATGAATTGTCTGTGTTTTTAGGTCAACACGTGTTTAACTTCTTTCGACATCTGTATCGTCTAGGCGCTTGGCAAAAATTATTGATCGATTTTGCTATATAGTAACAAGCGTTTTTCAAAAATTCCAAAAACGAAAGTACACAATAAACCTACACTGCATATGTACTTAAAATTTGGTTTTAATTTGACCAACTGAAGTTAGCCCCAAATACATGTAAGTAAAATAAGAATGAGTAAAAAGAAAACCACATACGTGTACTGTACGCTGAGTATGTTTAAATGCAGTAATCTCCAAGTCAGAAAATCGCCAGGATGCGCGGCGTTTGGTCACCGCGACAGGTGGTGGTCATACCCCTCGGCGGTTTTCGCGGTGGTCATTTTAGCGGACACCCGAAATTTCAGGTGTTCAGTCCACCACGACTGGCCACCCGGAGATGATACCGCCCCCCGCGACAATGTAAACAATGTCAAAGTCCGCGCTGCATGTACTGTATCATGGCCCTCTTGTTTAAGAAAATATTTGTCTTATGATTTTATCAACTCATAAGGTGTTGGTGTAGGAATTGTGCTGTAAGTAGAATATTTAGCCTAGTATTTTCTTTTATCTCTTGCAGCCCAAGGTGATTGTGAGTGCCAACTTTGGGGTTGAGCCAGGGAAGCTTGTGCCCTATAAACCCCTTCTTGATGGAGCCCTTAAAATTATCAGCTTTAAACCACACAAATGTATTATTTACAACAGGCCAGGGGTAAATATTTTTTGTTTCAAAACTATGGTACTCTTAAACACTTGGGAAATATTACCAAATTATTTTCACAATTTGTTTTGCTGCTTAGTATCATATAACCAGAGGAAACTATTTTCATTTGACTTTTGAGAATACACATCTTTTATTTTAAATAGTTTGGGAACATGATTGAGTGACAAAAAGAAAAGTTTAATCGTCCTTTTTTCTGAGAATTTTTGGAAAATTCTTACTTTAATTTGTTCAGGCTGTCTCAAATGAGTCATACCCACTCAGCGGTATTTAAGTATTTGTCCCTTATAGCCTTTAAAGATAATGTAACTGATAGAAATTATTGTTTATTAATAGAATTGATATCTTTTCAGTTTGAGTTCACTCCCTTGACTAAAGGTCGTGACCTTGATTATGAGTTTGAGTTATCGCAGTCTTACCCGGCAGACTGTGTCCCTGTTTCTGCAACAGATCCAGTCTATCTATTGTATACATCAGGAACCACTGGACTACCAAAGGTAATACTTTATTTTCATTTGAAAATGACAGCACAAGTGATAAATGTAGTTTTAGTTATCATTTCACCTCTTGCTAATTTTTATGATGATTTAATGTTTTTGTTAATTGCCATGTTTTTCATAACATGACATAGGTTTTATTATGGCATAGGTGTAAAAGCTTAAGCAATTGAGTTGGTCAAATTTCAAAGATTATATCTATAAAATAAAACACTAACTATTAATTTTTTCTGACTTATTGCAATTTTTATTGCAGACTTTCATATCCAAAAACATTGCAAGTGAAAGCTTTTTAGACAAAAATGGGATCCTATGCTTGTTGACTAG
This sequence comes from Cyclina sinensis, assembly GCA_012932295.1. Taxonomy (NCBI): domain Eukaryota; kingdom Metazoa; phylum Mollusca; class Bivalvia; order Venerida; family Veneridae; genus Cyclina; species Cyclina sinensis. The sequence continues at coordinate 4,998,604 of JAAONU010000003.1, forward strand.
AATTTTAGTCAAAATAATTCGAGTGACATCTCTTTAGCCTATTCTGAGATATTTTTGTTTTGTGTCAGAATCTTGTGGAGGCGAGATATTGCCCAATACAAAAAAATAACAAAATATCACCACTTATGTACAATTAGTTGTACTAACTACAATCTGTGCAACAGATAAATAAAGCCTTTTTTAAAAAAAGACACTTTAGTCATTGCCTGATCTCACCAATATGTAGCTCGCCCAGTTAGCTCAATAGGTAGAGCACTGGATTGGTAATCTGTGGGTCGCTGGTTCGATCCCAGAGCAGGGCAAAATTTCTCTGTGAGAATTATCTCAGACATTGTGTTTAATGTTCATTTGTCTCTTACCGTTGATTCAGAGCAGATCTTGAGGGAAAATAGTCAGTCACTTGTGGAGAAATTGGTAAATACTTGTTAGTTATCCAGGAAAACCAGTTACATGTAGGTGGTCTGACTGCCAAGATATAACCTAGATGTTGAAATTGGTGTTAAACCCATACAATCATACAGAAACTCACCAATATGTAATGTATATAATATGATATCCTCCCACTGTATTTTCTTAATTTTTCTGGCTGATTCTGGTAATTTAAAGATTTATTATTCTATTATTTCCATAGGCAGTAGTGAGGCCGAGTGGAGGACATGCGGTTGTGTTGAAATGGTCAATGTGGAACATCTATGGTATAAAACCAGGAGAGGTATGCATTGTATCATATGGCAGAATATCACAACAAGTGCCAATGGATAGTATATACCCTAAGCTTCAATGTTATATAGGTGTACAAAAATACCCAAGGGTGGTAAGTGGGGGTTATGGTAGCCCTGCGTCTGTAAAAGTCTCATTCTTGTCAGTTAACCAAGAGGCCAATGGCTACTGACATTTAGAACAAAGCTTTATTTTCAAATTTCCTGGTGAATATTTGGTTCAATTTCAATAAGAGAGAGAACTGTCAAAGCAGTATCTGCCTGGTCCAGTTTACTGTTGCTTTTTAGCTTTGTGAGCTCATCTGAACACTGCTCAGGGTAAGCTATTGGGATCATTGATTGTCCGGGACCTCTATCAAGATTATTCAAATTATGCCCCTGGGGTCAAATTTGGCCCAACCCCAGGGGTCAATTGTTTTAACATAGGCTTATATAGGGAAAACTTTGAAAATCTTCTTGTCTGAAACCACAAGGCCCTGAGCCTTAAGATTTGGTATGTAGCATTGTCAAAAAGACCTCAGCCAAGTTTGTACAAATTATACCTCTGAAGTCAAATTTGGCCCAGCCCTGAGGGACAATTAATTTTACATAGACTAATATAGGGAAAACTTTGAAACTCTTCTTTTCTGAAACCACAAGTCCCTGCACCTTAAGATTTGGTATGTAGCATTGCCTAATGGACCTCTACCAAGTTTTTTTAAATAATACGTCTGGGGTTAAATTTGGCCCCACTACGGGGGCAATTGATTTTACATGGGCTTATCAGGAAAGCTTTGAAAATCTTCTTGTCTGAAACCACAAGGTCCTGCACTCTAAGATTTGGTATGTAGCATTGTCTGGTAGACCACTACCAAGTTTGTTCAAAATTTACCTCTGGGGTCAGATTTGACCCCATCACTGGGGGTCAAATGATTTTACATTAGCTTATATAGGGAAAACTGAAAATCTTCTTGTCTGAAACCACATGGCCATGAGCCTTAAGATTTGGTATGCAGTAATGTCTAGTGGCCTCTACTTAGTTTGTTCAGATTATGCCCCTTGGGTCAAAATGGCCCCAAATGGAGGTCAGTTGATGTTACATTGGGTTATTTAGAAAAAAATTTGAAAATTTTCTTGTCTGAAACCACATGGCAATGAGCCATAAGATTAGGTATGCAGTAACGTCTGGTGGACCTCTACCGAGTTTGTTCAAATTATGCCCCTGAGGTCAAATTTTGCCCAGACCCGGGTGTCAATTGATTTAACATAGGCTTATATAGGCAACACTCTAAAAAACTTCTTGTCTGAAACTGCAAAGCTTAGAACTTAGATAATTTTAATAGAGCATCAGCTAGAGGTCATCTACCAAGTTTGTTCAAATTATACCCCTTGAGTGAAAATTGGCTCTACCCTTAAATGACTTAAATTCATATAGAGTTATATAGGGAGAATCTTAAAAAAGCTTCTTATGTTTGCTCAACAGCAGACCCAAAGGCATAGTAATCAGGTTAGTGATCAAGGGCCATCATGGTCCTCTTGTTAATGGTAAGCCATGCTTATGTCTGTCTGCAAAATGTTAGGAATATGGATGTTCAGAAAATTCACAAGAACTTTTTTTGTCATTTAGTAATCGATCAGAAGAATGACTGAGTCCTGTAGTGCTAAAATTGGTACGTTTTGCCTTACCAGCTTAAAAACTTTTGCTTTTATTCTTCTTTTAAAGTACAGTTGCTGCTAGTACAATACGGCTTGAAAAAAGCCAGGTTCATTGTTTGAAGAAAAAAAAAAGATTGAAAGGATGGTGCTTGCTACTCACATTATACATTATAATAATGGTAGAGCTTTAATTTATAACATTCCCTCATGTTTGTACTTCAGGTGTGGTGGTCAGCATCAGACCTTGGCTGGGTTGTTGGACATTCTTATATTGCATATGCACCTTTGTTCAACTGTAATACAACTGTTCTTTTTGAGGTAAGCATATAAGAATACAAAACTTTTTACATGGCTGAAAAAGTAGTTTGATGTGGGATTAAGATTACAAATACCACATATATGGATGTTCCAACAACAGAGGCCAAAGATTACATGACTTGTAATGTAAGTGTGGCAAGTTCAGTGTCACAAGCACTACTTTGTCTTTTAAATGAGATATCATTTAAGCAATGTATCAGTGCTGTACACTCTGCATGTAAAATGAAAAGTATGCTTCCTATATCCTGCTCCCTATAACTGAAATCTTTTATGGTAATTTGTCACATTGGCAGCTGATAACTGTGATAAACTAACCCAGAGACTTATACATGTATTGAATCTTGAATCGTCAAAGTGTATTTGTTCAACTATAACACAACTGGACCTTTTGAATGTGTTAAGAATCTGTTGTTTGAATATTGTCATTTCATGTAAACATCATTTAAATCATTTTGATGATCAGAAGTGTTATTCCAATACATGTGCTTCAGTTACAGTCGATGATACTCTTGTACATTTACTCTTGTTTCAGGGCAAGCCAGTGGGAACACCAGACCCTGGTGTGTATTTTCGCATAATAAAGGAACACAATGTAGCAGGATTATTTGTAGCCCCTACTGCTCTAAGGGCCATTAGGAGAGAGGTATATAATGTAACCATTGCTTATGGTCATGTTTGTTTTTTAGCTCACCTGAGCACAAAGTGCTCAGGGTGAGCTTTTCTGATCGGTCTTTGTCCGTCGTCCGTCCGTCCGTCCGTCGTCAACTTTTCATTCAAACGACATCTCCTCTGAAACCAATGGGGCAAATTTAATGAAACTTGCCTGGGATGTTCCTTGCATGAAGCTCTACCAAGATTGTTCAAATGGTTCTGGTCCATTGCATTTCTGGTTCACTGGAGCTAAAAATAGATTTTATAAGTTGGATTTTTAAAAATCTTCTTCTCCGAAACCACAAGGCCTGGAGCTTTGATATTTGGTATGAAGCATCATCTAGTGGACCTCTACCAAGTTTGTTCAAATTATGTCCCTGGGGACAAAACTGACCCCACCCCAGGGGTCAGTTGATTTTACATAGAGTTATATAGAAAAAACTAAAAAATCTTCTTGTCAGAAACAAGAAGGCCTAGAGTTAAGATATTTGGTATGTAGCATTGTCTAGTGGACCTCTACCAAGTTTGTTCAAATCATGGCCTCTGGGTCAAAAATGGCCCCGCCCCGGGGGTCACTTGTTTTACATAGAGTTATATAGGAAAATCTTAAAAAAATCTTCTTATCAGAAACTGTAAGTTATAGAGCTTAGATATTTGGTGTGTAGCATTGTCTAGTGGACCTCTACCAAGTTTGTTCAAATCCTGGCCTCTGGGTCAAAAATGACCCCGCCCCAGGGGCCACTAGTTTTACATAGAGTTATATAGGAAAATCTTAAAAAATCTTCTTGTCAGAAACCGTAAGTTATAGAGCTTAGATATTTGGTGTGTAGCATTGTCTAGTGAACCTCTACCAAGTTTATTAGAAAAATGCCCCTAGGGTCACTATTGGCCCCGCCCGAGGGGTCACAAGTTTGAAATAACAATATAGAAGAAAATCTTTAAAAATCTTCTTGTCTGAAACCACAAGACATAGAAATTTTAAAAATTTGGCATGAAGCAAGCTTTATCAAGCTTTTTCAAATTATTGGATTAGGTTAAAGGTCACGGAGGCTAAAAGTAGATTTATTTACTGTACCTCATAGAGCCTTCATTTATAGACCAATATCTTTGATATTCAGTATAGAGGTTCCTTGCATGGACCTCTACCCATGGGTAGGGTTTGAGGTCACTGGGTCAAGGTCAAGGTCACCCTAGCTTATAATAGATATTTCTACTTTCTGTCATAGAGCCTTTATTTATTGACTGATATTTTACATATTTGGTTTGTAGGCACTTACATATTTTCAATTAAAAAATGAAATACTGCTTAACAGCAAACCTAAGTACTCAGGTGAGCGATCCAGGGCCATCATGGCCCTCTTGTTTTATTTTATTCCTGAAAAACAGCATTACAAAGTTAAGCTTTTAAAACTTCTTCTAAGTTGCCATTTGACAAGTACTCTTGCCATGCCCTAAATATAATTCATTGTTTACATTTCATAAAAAGATAAATGTTACCAACAAGAATCATCTAATAACAATGCTACATAAACAGTCAATCAAAAACATGACTCAGTTATTTACTAATCACATTATACTTATACTAATTATTATTTTCATATCCCCGTCAAAGATGGGATGTATTATGGGATCACCCATGGTGGCCGGGCTGGCAGCTTCCAGTTGTTTGTCCGGAGCATAACTCCTACACTATCAAAGCTATTGACTTAAAACCATAAGTGGATAGATCTCATTGAGATGAAGTGCACTCTGCACTTTCTTGATTTTGGAGTTATTCCCCTTTGCTTAATTTTCTTGTCTGGAGCAAAACTCCAATGCTATCAAAGCTGTTGACTTGAAACTTCATAGGTGGATAGATCTTATTGAGGCAGAGTGCAGTGCACAAGGACCATCACTCTGCACTTCTTGGTTTTGGAGCTGTTCCCCTTTGCTTAATTTTCTTGTCAGGAGCATAACTCCAACACTATCAGAGCTATTGACTTGAATCTTCATAGGTAGATAGATCTCATTGAGACGGAGTGCAGTGCTCAATAACCATCACTCTGCACTTCATGATTTTAGAGTTATTTCCCTTTGTTTTATTTCCTTATCAGGAACATAACTTCAACACTATCAAAGCTATTGACTTGAAACTTCCTAAGTAATAGATCTCATTGAGGCGGAGTGCAATGCACAAGAACCATCACTTTGCACTTCATGGTTTTGAAGTTATTCCCCTTTGCTTAATTTTCTTTTCCGGAGCATAACTCCTACATTATCAAAGCTGTTGACTTGAAACTTGAAACATTGATGGGTCTTATTGAGTCGAAGTGCATTGCACAGGAACAGTAACTCTGTACTTCATGATTTTGGAGTTATGCGCATTTGTTTAATTTTCTTTTTCAGAGCATAAAGTAATCAAAGCTCTTGACTTGAAACTTCACAGACTTGAAACTTCATAGATCTCATTAAGACGGAGTGCAGTGCACACAAAACATCACTGTATACTTCATAATTTTGGAGTTATTCCACTTTGTTCAATTTTCGTATTTGATGTTTGACTGGACCATATTCCTACATTATCAAAGCTATTGACTTGAAACTTCATAGGTGGATACCGATAGATGTTATTGAAACAAATTGCTCAGTTGACGGGCGTATTTTGCTCTGCCTTTCGGCACTCTTGTTCACATTACTATAGCTTATTCACAATCTTAGAACAATTTTAGCACCCTAGCAAATAATATTCAATATATTTATCATCTATGAGTTCATTTGCTAACTGAAGATATTAATCTTGTGTGGGAATTTAACAATGGTTCCCATTGGGAATTAAAAAACCTGGTTTAAAATATGAAGGTGTTTACAAAGAACAAGAAACCAGTTCAGATTGGAAGAAGTTGACCTTGTTATACAAATGATAGTTTTCAAGCTAATAGATCTGTGAAGTTTGATTTAAGCTTATGTTCATAACATTAATGGTTAATAGCTATTCAGTATGATTTGGAGGCCAAAAGGTCAAAGTGCTTATTAATGCAAAGCTGTTTCCAAGACTTGTCAAATTATGGTAGAACATTTAAGGGTATGTAGAAATGAGGAAATATCAAAATTAAGATACTCAAAAACATACAGACTGCAGTAGTCTTTGCTTGGATGCCTAAGATGTGAAGAAAAATAAAGAGTGATCTTTAAAAATAAAACAAATAATATTTAACTGTGTTGCTAATTCAACAGAGTCCACTTTTACTGTAGTACAATATGTTGTGTTGAAACATTTATGTCTTTGTTTTGCCAGGATCCAGATGGTGAATTTGGAAAGAAATATAAGCCATTACAAAGGTAAACTTCATTCCAAGCATGTCCTATTTGGTTCCCTCTTCATCTAATTTGTGTGTTAAATCAAGGCTCTGGAAAAATGAAAATTTGTCGGTTTTGACTGTATTTCAGCTTCTGGGACCAATGTTTATGTCCAAAACGTCTTATTAAATCGGTCCAAATAATTTACAGAATTATCAGATTTAAGTACTTTTCATGTAAATGCCAAACTTTCATACCCAAACACGTATTGGCTTCTAATGTAGTCCTTCCCCATAAAATTGGCACTGTGACCAATAGCCCAAGGCAGTTATCTCCAATTAACTGATTTTTGATGCAAGGGGGAGCTCTCTGCTATTTCTCTAAAGTGGCAGTACATGATAAATTAACATCCTTACAATGATTTTACAGTTATAATTTAATACAATATAGACTGTTCATGTCTTTAGGTTTTGAAGACAATTTGAAATAAAAGATGATGAAAATGTATTTGTAATTTCATTTTTCAGTTTCCGTAACATGTTTGTAGCCGGTGAACACTGTGATAGAGAAACAATGGAATGGACTAAAAAAGTCTTTAATTGTCCTGTCCTTGACAATTGGTGGCAGACTGGTATGATTGTTTGTAACAAAGGGGGCTGGCATGGTAGTGACTTTGTTAATGTTGGCCAGTTCTAGCCAAAAAAATCTCAGAAATTACTAAGATACAATAACCATGTGGTATCATAATATAAAGAATGGTATTACAGTAAAGCATGGTACACTGGTAAGTGTCTTTTCCACTTTTGATAAATCCTGGTCCCAACTGACCCCAATACACTATTGAAGCATCATGTCAGCCCCCTTTTGGCGCATGGTTTTTATTTGTTTTTGTTTAACCAAAGTTCATATGTTTCAGCTGAAAATATACCTGTATTACAGGAATCAAGTCTAAAAAAATGAAGACGATCTTGTTACATTGTTTTAATTCTAATAGTTTTATTTACTGAGTTCATCCCAGACAATGATTTCTGATTGAATGCAGATGAATTTTGTTTTCCTTGGGCTATGAATTGGTCAAAAACCTTTATTCGAAGGACTTTCTGCAAATGTAGCTTGCAAAGGCAGATATTCGTGTAAACTCTCCAATGATGGAATCACCACTGAAATAACTATTTTTAGAACACATTTATTCAAAGATTACAACTGGTTTTTGATGAGTATTTTGTGGAGTCTGATATCAGAGTTTAATAAGGTAAAATAAGAAAAGTCTTTTGTATTTTTTTAATTTTTTTTTTTTTTAAATTTCAGAAACCGGTTGGGCCATAACAGCCACCTGTGTAGGACTTGGAATGCCTCTTCATCCCACACCTGGTGTCACAGGCAAACCTGTTCCGGGATGGAATGGTAAAATATAATAGTTATCCATAAGCCTTATGTTATGTATATGTATAATAATAGCGTGTTTACAGTTCTATTTTAGAACTAATAAATTATTTAACTCTACCTGAGTTTAGGAGACTACTGGAAATTTCTATAACATCTTATTGTGGCTTTATTTAGAACACTGGAGTTTTTCTTTTTGATTTTTCAAGAAAAGTCTTGATTATATTTCTTCTGGTATTTTCTTTATGTATATAAAAGTCAGAGTTTCTTGAAGCGGTATCAATAGGTAACTTTAGTCATAAAATAATTGGATGAAATTTTCATCAGTGACAGTTAATGATCAGAATATTTGGAATTATTTATAATTATACTGTGTGAGGAATTAATTCAGCTTTTCAACAATTTGTGGGATTATTCTACTACAAGTTATTTTAGACTTTTGTGGAAAATACTTCAACAGTGATGAAGAGTTTAAGACATTTAACACTTAGAAGGATCAGACAGGATTATTAATTTATTTTAGGACTACACTAAATCCAGGTACTGTAAAAAAACCATTTTCTTTGTGACTTTATTTAATTGTACTTTAATACTTTAGTAATTTGTTATAGAAAAAATTTTGGTAATGGTTTAAAAGTTTGTTACTGGTTACATTTGGTATATTATTTGCCATCTTAATTCAAAAGTCATACATATATGTATCAACAGCATCAACTTCAATGTAAATGTTTTCAAATGACTATTCCTTGAGTAAAAAATACTTACTGAGTCAATGGCATAATAGTAACACAATGACACAACTGGTAAAACTCTTCAAATAAACACTCTGATAAACTACACTAGAGATAGCCAATTACAAACTAAGAACTCATGGTTTGTACATACAGTTTAAAAGATTTGTATACAGTGTAGATACAATTACCTTGTGCTATGATCAAAAGGTGCTATGTAACTAGAAATGGGATTCTACAAAGATAAATTCTTTGGTTGATAAAAAAAATCAGTTTAGACTATTTTTATGCTCCCCGAAGGGCGAGCATATAGTTGTTGCTTAGTTCGTCCCGTCCGTCATAATTTTGTCCGGAGCATAACACAAAAACTATGAGAGATAACAAGACCAAACTTCATAGGTAGTTAGATCTCATTAGGAAGCAGTGCAGTGCACAAGAACCATAACTCTTGCTTTATTAATTTTTGAGTTATTGCCCTTTAAAATTTCTCATACTTATTTTTTGTCCGGGGCATATCTCACAAAGTATAAGAGTTATCAACTTGAAACTTTATAAGTAGATAGATCTCATTGATGAGCAGTGCAGTGCACAAAAACCATAACTCTTGCTTTATTAGTTTTTGAGTTATTGCCCTTTGAAATTTCTCATACTTATTTTTTTGTCTGGGGCATATCTCACAAAGTATAAGAGATATTAACATGAAACTTTATTGGTAGATAGATCTCTATGAGGAGTAGTGCAGCGTACAAGAACTGTAACTCTATTTTGCATAATTTAGGAGTTATTGCCCTTTGTTATTTTTCATACTTTAAAAAAATACATATTAACTGATAGCCCTTTTGGAAATGGTATTTATTCGGGGAGCATCCATCGGTTCTACCGATTTCTTGTATTAAGTATGGCTGTGTATCGTTTATTTTGTAATATTATTTTAAAAGTTAAGTCTTATTTTGTTTGGCATCACTGTTCTGTAAACAGATCTGAAGTTTTACAAACACACACCTGTATGCTAACATCCTCTGTTGTAAGTGTTTTTTTTCTCTCTTCCTCTGCTTTGGTTAAAATCATATTTATCATGTGTGTTTTTTGTTACAGTGAAAGTAGTGAAGGATGACTTTGTGACTGAAACAAAAGACTCGGAGCTTGGACAGATTATTGTGAAGTAAGTTTGTTCATGTCAAATACTTCACATTCTTCTTTATCTTTTTATTTTAGGCTGTTTTTTTGGGGGGGGGGAGGGGGGCACGGGGATTTGCATGAAGGTGACAAGATAAGACAAAATTAGACAAGATAGATGCCAATTGCTCTTATTTGTTAAGATTTGAAATTGGTTGAGATTGTTTAAAAGAGGTACTTTCAAGGGAATAATACTGTTACAAAACTGGGGGAAAAGTGAAGATTAAATTTTGCAGTGAAATCTTGCGCCTTTTTGCATCCACAAAATGCAGAAGTTAGTAAGCACAGCAGAAAATTGATAATAAAGATTATGTAAATTTATGCTTTGATATTTGATGAAATACAGTAAAGGTTATGATTATTCTGATATATATATATATATTATATTAATTGTTAACTTAAATATATTGTCAGTTACTTGCAACTATAAATTTTAGATTCCTTTTTGCCAGAACATTTCAATTTGTGTTTCTTGGGTACTGATATTTGCTTGTTTTCTCTAGATCAGTTGACTCTTACAAGGGAAACTGTTAAAATAATATTGTTATCCTAATTTGGCCATAGCAGAAGACTTGAAGATTTGTTTCAATATTTCAGAATGCCCTTGCCACCCGGATCTTTTAGCACTCTTTGGGAAAATGACTATAGATTTCAGCACACTTACTTTGATATAAAAAAGGTATGTATTTTTTGTTACTATTTGTTAGTAACTTTTGAGTGAATATAATCAACTATCTACATGAAAAACACTCTGTGGAATGGTTACACATGTATGCATGAGATGTTAGTTGCTGGCATTGTTTTCCAAGTGCATAAATGGAGCTATATTGTTGAGGACATTTGAAAATATTTCCTGAAGGAAAAGATCAAAATAATAATTTTTTTGTACCGGGTAGTTTAATCCTTTCCAAACTAGAAAAATCACACATATAATATGGCATCTTTTATTTATAGTTAAACATACTGAAAGGATTGAAGAATATTATTGTAGTATGTTGTAATTTCATTCTATACATATTTTCAGAATTACTACAACACAATGGACTCAGGGTATAGAGATAAAGATGGCTATGTTGCTGTAATGTCAAGATCTGATGATGTCATAAATGTTGCTGGGCACCGTCTCTCAGCTGGAGCATTGGAAGAGGTGAGAGGAAGGCTCTGTAATTGGGTACCAGCAACAAATTTTTGTTGGTTAGACCTTCCTTAAGATATGGAAAGTTTGTGAACTGGAATATGTATTGTTTTATGGGAACTTTAAATCAGATGAGGCAGTTCGTAGACTGTGTTCTGATGTTCAAATTACAGTACAGGCCTGCTATTAAAACCACTAATGGTTGTTAGATAAAATGCTCTTAATATATGATTAGTGGACAGATCATTTATTAGCTATTTCGTCACGATGACAAGTTAGAGCATAAAATGCGGATGAGACAGATGATGGTGTTCATATTAGTAGATTAGTGGAGTAGTCATAATTTCTGTTGTATATATACTTAAGTATAGATGTTTGTATGTTGCAAACTGGTTTCAGGCAATCATTGACAGTCCGTATATAGCAGAGGCTGCTGTGATAGGTGTACCAGATGAATTGAAAGGCGAGGTGCCTCTAGGCTTATGTGTTCCCAAACACGGTAAATAATTACAAACATAATTTCTTGGACCAGATGTCAGCCACACTTTTAAAATATATTCATTTAAAACAGTTTGATAAAGTTTTATCCCTTGGTTGGTTATAGACAGAAGAAGTCAAGACATTATGTTATTCTTCTTTTCAGTAATTTTGCCATTTGCCTACAAAGAGATATACTGTTTAGCACAATGCACAGATAATATAAGAATATTACATTTATAAACATATGTATATACCACATCATATGTAAGCAAGAGTTCAGCTCTGCAGCACCAAGTCTGTTTTAATTGTATACACACTAAATGTCTAAACTCTAGGTTTTGTGGTTTCAGACAAGAAGATTTTTAAAGTTTTCCCGAAATGCTACACACCTAATATCTAAATTCTTAGCCTTATAGTTTATGACTAATCAGCTACATTAAAGTTTTTGCCGACGCAGACGAGAAACGACCCAATGGTCACAATAGCTTGACTTATTTCTTTGAAAACAGACAAGCTAAAAAGCTTTGAGTAAACATTAAAAATTTGAGTTTTCAAAGATGTTTTTTATGCCCCCACCACTTTGGAAGGGTACATATAGATATTCCCGTGTCTGTCTGTCCGGCTGTCACGCTGTCCATACGTAGACCGGTTTGTGTCACGTGTAACTCCAAAAGTATAACTGCTAGAGCCATGAAATTGTTAAAGAAAGGTCGTCAGCATGTGAAGTTATGCACCTGGGTATTTTGACGCAAATTTATTGAAGATCGGTACAGTATTGCCCCCTTATGAAGCTGGAAATAGCAGTTTTGGACTTTATATGCACCTGTAATTGTACAGGATTTTTTGTGACAATACATGCGGAATGTGGGGGCAACCATGTCTAATGGATACCTCTCTAGTTCTATGGTTGAGAGAGATTAAATTTGCAGTATTAAATCAGTTGATGGTTCTTGTGTAAAAAGTGAAAAGAAATTTTCATGGTATGATTAAAGTAAACTGTGTATAACTAATCTAATTAAAGTGTTTTTTATAGATATATAGTAGCTTTAAAAGACATTATTTGTATTGAATCTGTAAATTGTAAGTTCATTGGCTGCCATTCTGTTCATGTTGCCTGTCCTGGTAGGAAGCATAGAAAACAAATGGCTGCTTATAACAAGTTCTCACTTTATGAATACGTTGTCATCTTAATCATAAGTCTTTGTATACTGACTGTTTATGACTTGTTAGTCTTGCTTTTAGTCTTTTTACAAGTTAACCCGTATGTAGATGTGAATATGAGAGAATGTTAATTATCTCTTTAAATGAATTAAATTTTCTTCTTTTCTGTAATTGACAGAGGGTAAAGTATAGCATGTACTTGTTTGAGAGCAAAGCTTGAGTTATACAAGAATTTTGCCAGTGGCCTGTTATTGTGTTTCGAATGTTGTTTTTGCAGCAAAGAAAGTGTTATCATTTAATTATTAAAGCTTGCCGTGTCATTTTGACTGAAATTAATTCAGAAGCTATGCTTTTCTGGGCTGAAGAAGACTTCTTATCAATACCTTTTTATTATTAGTGGGAGGTCATTAAACAGCACAGAATTCATTTTTTGTTACAAATGTTTCTCCCTCAAGAACAGACAGGGATTGACTTTCCCTATTACATGAGATATTAAAGCCTGGATTCTGGTGTTTCAGTTGACAGAAAGCCCTGTTTCATTATGAGTTTAAAAGCATTTTTGTGTGCTTTGTGGGCGTTTTTCCTTCCTTAGTTTTTCTGATAAAGCCATACTCTCACTTGTTTTGGCATGCAGTAAGATGCTTTTGCATGACTGTTAAGAACAAATATTTAAAGCTTCAGTTTTCTGTGCAGTGGTAAGAATATATTATAGAATGTCACAGAAAGTCAGTAAGTGTCTTGCTAGGCTCAAAACAAGAGACATTGTGGTTATTTCCAGATATAACACAGAAGTTTGTAACAGGTTTAAACTAATACTGTGCACATTAAGCTTGAAAATTAAGAATTATTTTGTTCATTTTTAATCTTTGCATGTTTAAATTCTTTTTCTGTCAGCTGAATTCATTTAAATATGTGAGTAAAGACTACTTGTTGAACAAATTTGTTGTCTTTCCTCTAAAATGTGTAAATGCAAATAATTTAATTAGGGTTATGAACATATAATTTAGTTTCACTGTACCATTGTTACAAGGTATAAGAGCAGGGATAAATGAAAGATACAAGAACTTGTTTCCTAACCAAAGTCAACTAAATATCTTAGGTTTGAAGTTACTTTTGTATATTACTTTATATCAAAGGTTTGGATAAATCAGAGGAAGACATTAAACGGGATGTCATACAGCATGTCAGAGACAGCATAGGGCCTGTAGCCAGCTTTAAACTAGCCATTCTTGTGCCAAAGTTACCCAAGACAAGGTCAGGGAAAATCGCCCGCAATACCATAGCTGCCATGGCTGCTGGTAAACCTTTTAAGGTAAGTAAACTTGTGTTTTCTTTTTATAAGTGCTATTGAAAGGCCAACTAGTGGCCTATTTATGCCATTTGAAATGTCCGAAATGTTGTTTTTGAGGATCGTCGTGATGTTGCTAAGATTAATAATTTTCTTACCCCATGAATAAGATTCATTAAGTAGGGATAAAAAAAAATGTGCATACAGGTATCGTTGATTAGGGATGCTGAAAACTTAATGTTAGATTATAGTCAAAGGAATCCGCAGAGCATGGCTACAAAGCTGTAAAATATAATTTAACCTTTGTCAAGACATATTATGAATATTCACAGAAATGTTTTTCAGAAAATACTAAAACGTCCCCAAAAACCATCGGGAACCCCTGTTAAAGACATTTGCCACTTCTGTTACATGTTTAGGTTATGGTTTATCTGATGTAAATAAGTTTTCTTCTGTGTGTGTGATTGTATTATACCTGTCATAGATACCAGTGACGATTGAAGACGAGAATGTTTACCCCGCCATCAAACTCGCATTAAAGGGTATAGGATATGCCCCGGACCCACCGGAAGGTGAATCATCGAACAAGAATGCATGTTTCTATCTAATACACTAACTTTTTAAACAGATGTTGTAACCTATATGCAATTAACATGGTGTTTTCTGAAGTATGTGTTGAAAATGTATACATGTCTGTTATATCTATTTAAAATTTACATCATACCTTACTTGACCTCTCCCTTTTATGTATTGTTTGGTATTATTTCTAACATTCTTCTCTGTTTGATAATTCTGAATGCATTTGACAATAAGTTCATAGATGGTTGTAAATTGTCTAATATGATGTGTATATTAATATGATTAATAGTCTAAAATTTCGGTTTTGATAGTATTATATCTACTACAGTCTTAATTTAGGGAGCTTTTGACTTTTAGCAGTATTCTCTAATAATATTGAGATACACATAATTGTTTTAGTAGATAAGAGAATATACACAAATGCAAGGGGAAGGGTGTATTTGCACCCAACTTTTTAGGGTAGGCAGCATTAACTCCCTGAAGTGAAGTCTTTCAGAGTAAAGAATAAATTTAATTTTTTATCATGATATTTGATTACCTTAGTGTGTGTAGAATTTACCACATGGATTCAGGATCAGTGTCAGAAATCAAGACTTTCCAAGTAGAGACCCTCTTTCCCTCTCTTTCATCTATCCTTCTCTACACAGCAACTTTAGTTTGCATCCATTTGTTTCAAAGGCTGGGCCTAAAAAACGGGATAAAATATTGTCATAACCTTATGATATAAAACACAGAAGCACTAAAGTTTATACGATATTAATATTTCGGTTCATGTGATAGGCATGTGTTTGACGTTTTAGTATTTTAAGCTCACCTTAACTTGAAATGTTCACACATGCAAGCATCTGTAACTCTTTTGCTGCCACTTATCTTGATTGTATACATGAATGATGACTTAATTATATCGATTTATTTTTACATATACTTGCATTAAAGTAAAGCGAATAAAAATAAACTGCAGTCCAGTCAAAATGCTTCCAATAAGTGATGATAAACGATTATTTATTTGTAGAATAGTAATTTTTGTTGTTCATGGTCTTTTATTTCTAGAAATAAGTACAGCAGGAACTGTAGGGTGTTTTTATAGTACACCATAATTTCATTCATTCATAATTGTTCGATCTTGTTTCAACATTTTATATATTTGCATGTGCACATACACAGTTTTATAGTACACCATAATTTCATTCATTCATAATTGTTCGATCTTGTTTCAACATTTTATATATTTGCATGTGCACATACACAGGTGTTTTTATAGTACACCATAATTTCATTCATTCATAATTGTTCGATCTTGTTTCAACATTTTATATATTTGCATGTGCACATACACAGTTTTATAGTACACCATAATTTCATTCATTCATAATTGTTCGATCTTGTTTCAACATTTTATATATTTGCATGTGCACATACACAGTTTTATAGTACACCATAATTTCATTCATTCATAATTGTTCGATCTTGTTTCAACATTTTATATATTTGCATGTGCACATACACAGTTGTATTGGAGTTTCTTTGTTGACTTAGATGAGCTTTTTAGAGCCACTGTTGACAACTTGCTTTTATTTCTAAATAGTCTTAATATTTTTGCTTTTGCCACATCTACTAGCTTAAACATATACATAGACATAAACAGCTGGATTTTCTTTGTTGACTTAGATGAGCTTTTTAGAGCCACTGTTGACAAATTGCTTTTATTTCTAAATAGTCTTAATATTTTTGCTTTTGCCACATCTACTAGCTTAAACATATACATAGACATACACAGCTGGATTTTCTTTGTTGACTTAGATGAGCTTTTTAGAGCCACTGTTGACAACTTGCTTTTATTTCTTAATAGTCTTAACATTTTTGCTTTTGCCACATCTACTAGCTTAAATACACTCTGGATCTTCTGCAAATACAGGAATGTACAACGGCAGGATTTACTAAGAAATCTCTAAACACTTCTGATTTTATCCTGCCTTTACAACCATATAGCAATCAGCCACAAACATTTAAGGACTGGAGCGAAAGACTGAGTTCTTTTTCATGTTTTAATTTGACAGTGACGTCACAGAAAGGCAAGAGGTCAGAAATGACATGTAGTTCTCTTCTGTATCATACATTTTGTATTATTTTTATTGTCACATTAGAACTGTTTTGAAAATTACAGCATGCAAAAGCATTTGAACACCTCTTCAGATCAGCTTACTTTGACAGATAATTATTACTTGTGGAATTTTGATTTTAGTGCATTCAAATTTAGAAATTCTCTGTTTATAGGAATAATAGCGTTAGATTATTTTCAAACCTCGCTGAATTAAAACTATGCATAGCAAGTGTGGATCCGGCACTAATCTGCCAAACCTTGTCATATTTATCTTCTTCTCTTTTGCATAATAAGTTGTTATCATTTATTTATTTATTTTTCTCTTTCAAGAAAGAATGAAAACTTACTATGTAATGTTATTGTGAAGCTTAACTAAGACTCCCTTATTGCATAGAAAAAGAAAAGAAAAGAAAACAGATAGAAAATCATTGTATCGTTATGGTTATGATTTTATCCTGCTATGTGTAAGGTTAAATATAATCATCAATTTGCTTGTTCTTGTATTGTCAATTGAAATATTGTGGTTGTAAGAAATTTGTGAAGACTGAATTGCCATGAAGACAGTGGAAATGTCATGATGGTGCAGTAACCTCCATTATGATGAACTTTTTCATCCAATTCTTCAGATACCTCCATCCATTGAAGATGAGACAGTGTACCAACATATAAGTGATGCTTTGACATTTGCGGGGTTTACAACTGGCCATCCAGAGAGCAGAGGTGCAAAGCAATATTGAAGATACCTCGTGTCACAATGATCTGTTTAGAAAATGTTAATACCTAAGTAGAGTTGAACATTTATGATAATGAGGACAATCGTAACTGCCCTTCATATTTTTAACATTTTGAACATAGTACTCACTGAACTTGCAGTATCATGCTATCTATAGACAATCTATGTAATTATATAACATACACATCTCGTATTCTAAAGTAGTAAAATAAGTTTGCACTGATTCATCAAAATGTAAATGCCTTGAAAGTGTGAGCAAGTGTGATTGTTTGAACTCTAATTATTAAACTGCCTTTCAAGACTTTGACATTGTTTTGCATATATACTTAAGCGCCTAATGTTTAATGCAAATTGTGCTTATGAATACTTGTATTAATGTGTTCAATTAACATTTTGACAGTTGGAACCTAGGATTTCTAATTTTAGTGCCTTTCAAATTCATATATAATTTTATGCATGCATACAAACTTTTCTTGTATTCAAGATTTTGCATATCTTAATTTTTTCATGTTTTTTTATTCAAATTAATGTCAAAAGTTTTGTAACAATCTGCAACATTTGTATATTTCTTTGTGTGTTTAGGTACATTTTATTGTATATAGTTTTATTTTGTATGTTTATTTTGACTGATATCTCTCGCTAATACAGGATAAAAAGGCACAGCACACTGCCAGTTTTCTTAGGCAATCATCTGTGTTGTACCATACTGAAATAATTTGCATAGTTTTCATGAATTTTTAATTACTTAGCAGATTTTTATGTTTTTTGTTTTTATTTCAAAGTGTTTTAGATACGAATATAAAAGAAATGCTTCAAACCAACAAAATGAACTTTTCAGATGAAGATTGTATGCAGACAAAGTATTATATCTATATCTTTATAAAGTAGTAACCTGTAATATATCTTACAGTCAGTAAGACATTGTGATTATTTTTAAGTAAGAGAAAATGTTTTGGTTATTATGTAGAAATTTGTATTAACTTTACATCATTAGATTTAAAAAATATTTTTGTTTTTAGACATTTTAGTACTTGTACTTAAAAGGAAAAAAACTGTTTTTCCAATAATAATCCAGTCACTGAGGACTATAAATAAAGATCAAAACTAACAGTTAGTGTCTTCATGAACAGCCATTCAACTTTGGGCTTCTGAAACTCTGTAATCTCAACTAGTCTTGCAACTTCCACCTGTGCTCCAGCCCCGCTGTTACCTAGAACAGAATGGTAATTCTAGAGATAAATTAAGTATTTCTTTCCATGGTTTCTGATCAGTGTTAACTTCAAACAAAGATGCACGTCTAAAACCATTTTGGCTTTATTTTTTGTTTTGTGTTGGTGTAGATAATGTCATGATTGTTTTTCCTGTTTTGGATCAATTGTCAACTATCAATGACCAGAATTTTCTACCTACTAGCAAAACAAACAGTTCTGTCGATTCAAACATTTGAAATAACATTTACCTCCATAGAGGCTCAGTGATCATTTAGCAATATTGAAATTACCTAATTCAGTATCCTTCTAACTTTCATGCTTTAAGAGAAAGTTATTTTTGTTTTTCAACTTTTGTTACAATTTTCTGTCGCAGTGATACAAAGTCATTGCTACTCTTAGAATGAGTTAATCATTGTCAGCTAGCCTACTCGTGTGTTCAGGTCATGACATTGCTTAGATATGCATTGATTTAGTGTGATCACAAAGCAATAAGTGTTATAGTTTGATATGTCGATGTAGAGGGCAGGAATTGTTTTGCTTCGATTATTTATTCTTTATTATTGATTAATCTGGTTATACTTACAAGTATTTTTATCTATCTATCTGTCTCTAGAGCAGACTTACTGAACGTGACTGAGTTTTCAAAAAAGAAATGATTATACAGTATAAAAATCTTGTGCGGCACGAGAATCTTCAATACGGATTCAAAGACAATCGATCCATTAGTTTTTGTAAACTTTGATAAAATTAATGTTTAAGCATATTTTGCAACTCATTGCCATATGACAACTAGAAATATCATAAAGCAGCGAAGTGGTGGTTTCTTAGAGTCATGCCACACATTTGTGACCATTTTGTTGAATTTGATTGTATATAGAATTTGAAAAATACAATTTTAAGCAGTGTTGTTAATTGTTTGTATTCACAATGCTTAAAAGGGTTAGAAGTAAAGCTGATACAAACTGACCAGAATATAACAGACTTGCTGTTACTTCTTTTTTTTCTATTGACGGAATATATATCTCTGTTTACTGGCAGACTTTATTTGAATCTTAAAAACTGTCAAAACTCCCCATGGTAATGGTAATAGAATTAACTAATGGTGAACTACAAAATCTTTTTGGTCCAACCAAACAAAAAATGTGTTTCAATCAAATATTCTATTCTTTGTAAAGAATGACCTGTTATTATATATTTGAAGAGATATAGTGTTCTAATTGAATCTCATGTCAAACAGAAAGAAATGGCGGCATAGGTTTTCAACATTTCTTTGACAAAATAAAAGATACAGAATGTCACTGTTTTTATTATAAGCTCACCTGAGCAAATTCTCAGGGTGAGCTATTGTGATCACCCTGTGCCCAGCGTCAGTCGTCTGTCGTCAATATTTTACTTTAAATGGCATCTCCTCCACAAGGCTATTTTTAACTAAACTTTATAGAAATATTCCTTATATTGTCATTTTCTAAAATTGCTCAAACCGTTCCACTCCTTTGCACATAAAGGAAGCAAAAGCTAAAAATAGAAAAAAATATTAAACAACATCTCTTCTTAAAAGGAAATGTAATTTTCACCAAATTCTACGGAAATGTTTCTTAAAAAGCCCTCTATTAAAGTTGCTTAAATAGTTTCGCTCCATTGAACAAAAAGGCCACCAGAGCTAAAAATAGATTTGTGCCAATATTTGGCTTCAAATGACATCTCCTCCAAAACCACTTGGCCATTTTAAACCAAATTTTACAGAAGTGTTCCTTATATTGCCCCTTTCTAGAATTAATCAAATGATTCCGCTGCATTGCACAGAAGAGCTGCAAAAGCTAAAATTAGGAAAAAATTCAAACAGCATCTCCTCCTAAACAGCGGGATTATTTTCCACGAAATTTCATAGAAATATTCCTTACATAGTCATTTATAAAAGTTGCTAAAATGGTTTCGCTCCATTGAACAACATGGCCGCCAGAGCTAAAATAGATTTATTCAATATTTGACTTCAAATGTCATCTCCAAAACAATTTGGCCATTTTAAACCAAACTTGAAGTAAAAGTTCCTGTTATTGTCTTTTTAACCAGGTTTTCAATTTTGAAAATCCTGGTTATTAGATTGGGGTATGGCGGGCGGATGGGCGGATGGGCGGATGGGCGGATGGGCGTCAAACGAAATTGTGTCCGCTCTGTAACTCTTCAACCCTTTGAAGAATTTTGATGAAACTTCAGACAAATGTTTACCACATCAAGATGACGTGCAGAACGCATGTTCCGCATGGCTGGCTCCAAGGTCAAGGTCACAGTGACATTAACATTGAAAATCCTGTCCGCTCTGTAACTCTTCAACCCTTTGAAGAATTTTGATGAAACTTCAGACAAATGTTTACCACATCAAGATGACGTGCAGAACGCATGTTCCGCATGGCTGGCTCCAAGGTCAAGGTCACAGTGACATTAACATTGAAAATCCTGTCCGCTCTGTAACTCTTCAACCCTTTGAAGAATTTTGATGAAACTTCAGACAAATGTTTACCACATCAAGATGACGTGCAGAACGCATGTTCCGCATGGCTGGCTCCAAGGTCAAGGTCACAGTGACATTAACATTGAAAATCCTGTCCGCTCTGTAACTCTTCAACCCTTTGAAGAATTTTGATGAAACTTCAGACAAATGTTTACCACATCAAGATGACGTGCAGAACGCATGTTCCGCATGGCTGGCTCCAAGGTCAAGGTCACAGTGACATTAACATTGAAAATCCTGTCCGCTCTGTAACTCTTCAACCCTTTGAAGAATTTTGATGAAACTTCAGACAAATGTTTACCACATCAAGATGACGTGCAGAACGCATGTTCCGCATGGCTGGCTCCAAGGTCAAGGTCACAGTGACATTAACATTGAAAATCCTGTCCGCTCTGTAACTCTTCAACCCTTTGAAGAATTTTGATGAAACTTCAGACAAATGTTTACCACATCAAGATGACGTGCAGAACGCATGTTCATTCCAAAATTCATACTATAGTATAGAATCAGAACAACATTTTTGAAAACCTGGTTTCGTGGCATTGCCATGTTTCTTGTTCTAGAATTGTTCCATTGCACATAAGGGATGCAAAAATTTAAAATAGAATAAAATGGAATAGCATCTCCTCCTTAACAGCAATGTGATTTTCCACAAAATTTCATAGAAATGTTCCTGTCTGAGCCCTGTGTTGAAATTGCTGAAAAGGTTCCACTTCATTGAACAAATTGGCCGCCAGAGCTAAAAATATATTTTCATCAATATTTGGCTTTAAATGGCATCTTCTCTCGGACCGCTAAGCCAGTTTCTTCTAAACTGTACAGAAATTTTCCTGATATTGCCCTTTATTAACTTGCTCAAACCATTCTGCTCCACTGCATAAAAGGGCTTCAAAAGCTAAAAATAGAAATTTTCACAGAAATCTTCTTTACAGAGCCCTCTTATAAAATTGCTAAAAAGCTTCTATTTTTCTTTAAATGACATCCCCTCACAAGCTGCTACTCGAAATTGCCTCTGCCCCATGGGTTATATTTGTATAAAATACGAGATCTTTGAAAAAAAAATGTAATATTGCATCTGATGTTTGCGAAAAGTAGACACTCAGCTATGTACTCAGGTGAGCGATCCAGGGCCATCATTGCCCTCTTGTACACATATGTGGAATATAAAATAGCAGGTATGATTGATATTGTGTTTTTTCACATTCATATGCTCAAAATATTCATGCTCTATTTATGTACAGGTGATGTCCTTTTTAAGTAGGTAGTTCTTTAATAAGGGTAAATGTATCCTTAAAACATACATTACTGCTAAATTTTGCCTAAGAAACACTCCTAATTGAAAGAAATCAATATGTTTAGTATTTGTAACTAAAGAATCACGAATTTCTAATGAAATCATAAATATTTCTGGAGTATGATAGTACATCTCCACTATTTGACCTGCTCAGGAGAGAAAGCCCTTTATAATATTACATTGTTAGATCTAAGTATGTTCAACTGAATTTCTCATACTACGAGGGATCTACCTGAAGGTAGGAGTTTGCTTTAGCTAAATTTGATTGAAACTGTCTTATACTATTTCTCTATAAAAAGTGTATACTTGAACCTGAAATTTGCAAACCGACACCAGTTTTTGCTAATTTCTTGATTCACTGTTCACTTGCGGACATTTTTAGAAGTACTTGAAGTCAAGAATATACATAAATAAATTCAGCGTTATGAACTATGAAATTATGTAAACCATTTTGAATGTACTTTGGTAGTTGTTTTTATTTTTTTCTAATTTTGCACAAGCTTTATAGTTTTCTTGTCGTTTATACTTGTTGAAATTTGTTAAGTTTTGAGAAAAATTTATTTTTGCTATAGCTATTCATACATAATATATCGTTGGTTTAAAATGTTTCAGTAAAGTTAGAAGTTAAAACATATATTAAAGGTTGACTCACTATAGGTATTTGCTTAATTGTTGTCACAAAAATACTTGAATGCCTCAATTTTGATTAACTTTTCAAATTTGATGTTTTGTCAAAGGACTTGCGAGAAATGCACTGTATTGAACATTTTTTGTTTGTGGTTAAAATGGGCCATATTATGTTAATGGTATTTACTGTAAAAAATGTTTTATAGTGCTTATTTTTTTACTCTAGAGTGCAAATTGTGTTTATTCAAGTAAATTTTGTTTGTGTTTCTTTTTTATTTTACATTATTTAAAAAAACAAAGGTACTCTAAAATATTTTGCAACACATAAAAGCATTTTCTATGAAAAAAAGAGATTTTTTTCTGTATATAATAAACATATTGTACAACTTTCTTGCTAAATTATTGGGTCCCAAATTTTATGTTTTAAGATTAATCTGCATTTGTTCAAAGGCTTCATAAAATCAAACGATAATTTGCAATATTTTTTTCTTTTAAACAGAGCTACTTTTTTACTAGAGTAAGGGTCCCTTGAGTAATTCAGAATTCCAAGTTGACGAGGACTATGGAAATTGCCCCTTTTGTATGAGACGGTTTTTTATGTTTTATTTATTTACATCTCTGTGAGTAATTTAGGCTTAATGATTTGCAGTTAGTGCTTCATGTGATCTGTATTTCATTGCATGCTTTTATTTTCATGTGGAAATTAGTATCAGCATCGAGGCCGTTCTGATCATCTAGGGGATATATTTTTGGCAGTTGAATCCCTGAAACTGTTGTGATGATGAGATTTTCAAACTACTTTTTCTCAAGTCCATAAGAAATACATTTTCAGTTGCAAAACAATTTTAACTAAAACTAAATAAGAAATATAGTTCTGGACTGACCCTTTAATTCTTACTTAGTCTCGATAAAATATGCAGAAAAACGTTCATAATTGCTAAATTATAAAATGTCAGGAAAAATATTGTTTATTAGTAACTTACCTGAAATTTTACAGCAAGTCTGAACGCATTTAATGAATATATTGGAGGACAAAATGACAATTATCTTATTACTGAATTACTGGATAAGATGGATTTTATTGAAATTTGGTTTCTTGCATAAAATATTTGCCACCATAGGCTTTAAAGCCCATTGGAACATATTAAATAAAACTTGTAAAACTTGAAACATGTTAAAGAAATTCGCAAAATGTGTGTACTCAAGTGGAAATGTGCATGAAACGTACGCTCAAAAATGTAAATACTGTCCTTCTAAGAAAATGTTTTATAGTGATTGTTTACAGTATTGTAGGATATGAAAAACAAAATTCTTAAAATATCAATAATAAGTTTTTTGAAGTTAAAACAGGTTCTTGATGAAATCTTGTATTATCTTTTCTGATAGAGGTAAGAATCTTGGGAAGCTTTTATTACAATCTTCTATTGAAGACATTTCAACAACATCCACAGTCATTGTTAGTTTCAGGGAAATACGATCCTCTTATAAAAACGTTTCATTGTCTATGATATAATACTATATCTGTTGTAACATCGTGCTTGTGGTACAAATGTGTAAATAAGAGTTGAATTGCATGGCGTACAAATAAAATATAGATTGATGACACTTACCGTAAATATATAATGTTCCTTCTGTCAGTCCTCGGTAGTTCGTGTCATGCAAAAGTTTGCTGTTATTTTCATACAATCTTTGTTATAAACAAACAATGAAATAAAAAGGCAAGAAATTACTTTATGGTTGTTTTATTGCACTTCTTTATTTGGCTAGCAATTGGCATCATGCCAACTTTTACATTCTAAGAATCAGCCTGACTTTCAGCCAAGCGTTTGACTTCCGTGAATCAACCTGGTGCACACCCAATCATTACTGCCTTTTATGGTATTGTTTCAAACTTTTAAGATTTAATTTGCTTTTCAAGACGATATTAATTAACTTGCTAAGCACTGAGATGCTTTTCAAGTATCAAATACATCTACCGGTACATCTTAATATTCAAAGTCAACAGAAATTTAACATTTATATAATCACCACCAGTCCATCCTGATTGATGAAAACATTTTTTTTCATATAAAACTAAAATTTTGTAACTGTTGAAATAATTGAAATTGAAAGCACAATATAAAGTTGCAACCTGAAAGTCTACTTCATGTTTCTTGCAAATATTGCAGCTCATAAAAAACTAAACAGAGTCAAAACATGCTAAAACAAATTACAATAGAAAAAATGACTCAAAAACATTTTATAGCAGGACCCACAGAGTTTACAGGATGGTTGTGTATGAAGAGATTTTTGTCATCAGGTCAAGTTAACAGGGAACTGCACTAAGAAAAAAAATTCTGATCAATAGCTACAGAACTACTGTCCATAGGTCCTTCAAACTTCATAGGTTGGTGGGCATGTACACATAAATCTTTGCTCCTGTGGTCATTTTTTGGCTCCGTCCTGAAGGGTCAGTGGTTTAACAATAACTTGTATAGGCAAATTCTTTAAAACATTTTTTTGTCAGATACTGCAAATTTGAGACTTAAAAACTGGTGTGTAGAACAATGCAGTGGTACTGTACAAAGATTCTTCAAATTATCCCCTTAGTTAGTTAGTTATGTAAAACTCTTTAAAAAATCTTCTCTGAAATAATAAGATCCAGGTTTCTTAAATTTTGAATGAAGTCTGCGGAATAAAGCTCTACCAAAGTTGTTGATACTATGCCCCTAAACCACGGAGAACGATTTTATAATTTTCATACAAACTCTTTAAAAGAATTCTTGTCAGAAGGTATAAGGCTCAGACTTTTAGAATTTGGTAAGTATTGCCTAGTGGTACTCAATGAGATTATTCAGATTATGCCTGTTGTTTAAATCTTCTTTTTTGTATTTTGAAAATAAGTACATTTCATTGCAATTGTCTTTCTTACCAAGTAAAATCAGGCGAGCACTCTAAGTCCATCATGTTTCTTTTTTTTCTAAAAACAACAGCAACAGATATTCTGATCAGCTTACAATCTTCATAGAAACAGTAGTTTTGGACATTAGAGACTGGCGTGTTTATACTAGGAAAGAATTATTTAAGCTCATTTACTTTCTGCGTATTCACTTTTGTCATAGTACTCTTACAAAAAAAAAAAAAATATTTTTTAACAACTTATTGAATTGGTATTCAGTATTTTTTTTATTTTATTTATTACATCAGTTGTCATGTCAGACATACCTAGTTCTAACTCCCTTTAATTTTTTTCTTTATTCCAAAACAATCAACGGGCTGTTTCTAGCCTTGTTAACGAAACTTTCTTTGGAGAGTTGAGTGAATTTGAGCCAAGCGTGGATGTTTAAAAGCTGTTAGTATCTTAAGACAAATGGCAACAGTAACAGAACTTCAACACTTCCACTATGATCCGTCAGAAAAGTGTCTAGCTCATGCCTTTTTGTAATACCTCTTTGTTGAATCATTCAGTTGTTGTTCCGTTGAGTATAACGTAATGTTAAAGGAGTGATTTTAGTTACGGGATTTATAACTTGTTCTGTTTCATTTCAGAACATTTCAAATAAACACATCAAAGCGACATGTTTACCCACATACTAAACACTTGTCAGCTGAACATCCGAGTGCATGTCGTGATAACGAAGAGAGTCAAAAACGGCAGTCAGACAACAAAGAAGATATCCCCAAGGTAATATAATTATATTGTGAAATTCTTTATATCTTTTTCTGCTTAAATAGAATGTAGTACACTAAATATAAGATCTCACCTATTTAACATATTTTCACCACTTTGTCATTTATCCGCAATGCAATTTTGTCCAAAGTTTTTTTTTTCTTTCTAGACAGTAATTCTTTTAATGTATTTTAGCATAGTGACTGTCTATGCAATTGTTAATGTTTATAGGAATCATGAGTCTTAACTTCAACCGAATGAAAAATAAGTGATATTTTACACCGCACTTCATTCAGAATAAAATTATTTTATTACGTAAGGAATCGCGTTTTCGATACACCTGCACGGCTTGGGAAGCTACAGCGAATTTCAAAGCGGTCCGATATCAGCAAACTGCACGAAGTGGCAAAGGCGTTTCCATCACAAGTGTGACGAATCGAAATTTCTCCCCACCACTAGATTTGGAATTGATTTAGAAAACTGAAAAGTAGTAAATAACCATTCTTTTAATAGCAAGGATTATTTCTTGAAAAAAATTCGCCAATGCCATTTTATTATTAAATGATTATTGACATTGCGATGCTAGGCTGAAGAGTGAACAGTGTTATCATTTGCAGGTTATTTCATAACACATGCCATACTTCCTCTCCTGAGAAATGCAATAAATGTATATGATGCATATCCACATAGGTTTAATTTTCGGTGTGATGCATATGGCAACTGAAGTAAAATGGCTTTGATAGATAAAATTAAATTCAAAGAAGAGGGCCATGTTGGCTCTATATCTCTCAACAGAGTTTATAGGAAATTTTGCAAAGTTTTCTCTATAAATGTATTAGGAAACACAACCCTCATCCCATAGTCTTCGTAGTCAGTCTCCTATGAATCATTGCTATTTAATTACCAACAAATTTAATCAGAATAATTATCATTGATTTCTGTAATGCATATGAAAGTGACCCCACCTGCTAGAGGCCATGTTTTTAACAAAACAAAATAATTTGAACAAAATTGGTAGATGGTCAACCAATGATCATTTCTGTGGAAATTCTGTGGAAAAATCTGACCAGCAGATTTTGACAAGAAGAGCTTTAAAGTATTTTTTGGTTGCAATGGCAACCAGAGTTCTTAATGGAATGGATTTTTTAACGACTTTATAAGAGGGTCACCAAAAGAATATTCCACGAAGTTTTGATAATACTGACCAAATGGTTTAGGAGGAGATGTTTAAAGAAAAGTGTGGACGGAAAGACGGACGTACAGACAGACAGACGGACTTAGGCCACCGGCTTTAAAATAAATTACACATGCTTTATTCCTGCAAAAATAAGTTTAAAAAACAGCACTATGGTTGAAATCTATATTATAAATGAAATTGCAAAAGAATATTTCAAAGGGATTATTTTAGCGCATTTAATTCTGGTTATGTTTGGCCTTGATTTCAGATCTTTGGAATCGAAAGAATTTATTCGTTTTAAACAATATGAACAATATAGTTATCATTGTTATCAGTGCGACATTTAAATCGAAATAAGTAACAACAAATCTGCTAAATATTTAACGAAAAAAAACATGATCCCAATTTTAGAAATTATTATCAAAATTATCTTGATAGAAAATTATAGCTTATTTAAAGAATTTATGATAACTACTCACAACTAAAGTAAATCAGCATGCACAGTTAATGTGTTACCGGTCACAAAAATACTGTCATATGTTCCTAAATAGCTGTAGCACTTTGGTAAGGATAATTGTAAAAAGTAAAACAAATAAAAATACGGTCTACGAAGTTCACTGTTTCACTTTTATGTTACCTAATCATTAATTTTATTGACAATCTTATTAAAAGTCTATTTATGCCCAGTTCCTTTCTTATGTTTATAAAACGATAATCTGTTTTTGAAGGAAGTTCCACAAACGGAACGTTGGTAACGCTCCATGTCATTGTGTGCTTTTATGTGATC
Organism: Cyclina sinensis; assembly: GCA_012932295.1. Taxonomy (NCBI): domain Eukaryota; kingdom Metazoa; phylum Mollusca; class Bivalvia; order Venerida; family Veneridae; genus Cyclina; species Cyclina sinensis. The sequence continues at coordinate 5,027,224 of JAAONU010000003.1, forward strand.
CGTTATATACCGTTGAGCTTGAAACTCTTTCCCACATTCATCACATTTTAGATTCTTTCCTGTTTCACAGTTGTGTCTGTTGAGACTGGGGTTAAACCTGTATGTCCGTTTACAAAGTGAACAACTGAGAGGTTTAGTATCCGTTACCATCAAAAGCTGTCTTGTAATTGAATCCCTTCCCACAAAAATACACATATATTTAAAAATACATGTGTGGACCTCTTTTACATGGCAATACAATCATGATCTTGTTTTATAGGATTTATCATATGCTCAACAATTATATTGGTTTGCTTCTGCATGCGTTTGTAAATAATGGTTTAGATCATATTTTGAATAGAATACTTTTTACAGAGGCTACATGGATGGCCCGATGCTGTATGCAATACTAGGCGTCTTTTATAATTTGAACGAGATGATCACATATACTGCATGCATATGTTTACATATACTGCATGTATATGTTTTCAGGTTGCTGTTGTTAATGTCGTTTGCGACAACCTCATTTGACATCTTGCCTGTCATTAACTCGTCGATACTAACGTTAACGGGGTACGCAGTCAGCGATTCATAATAAGTGTCATTCAGTAAAGAATCTGAAATTTGATTTTCACTTGCAACAGAACTTTGAACTTCTTCTGGTTCTAACGTTAAATCAGAAACGTTTGTACTTAACACACCCATACAGGAACTTTCCGTACTTTTCTCTTCTGTACTCCCCTCTTGTAATTGAATGTCTTCAGAATTAACCTGTACAGTATTTGTCGTCTCCATTATATCCGTCATCTCTGTATTTTTAGTGTCATATCTATCTCGTTTTAAGTTTATCTCTCCTGTTTTCATCTCAAGAGTATTAATGTTGTCTGTTTTCGTACTTTTTATAAATATTTCTGTGGTAGTCCCTGACGTCGAAGAAAATCCAAAATAGGAAAGATCTTTGCGTAAGTCCTGAATATAGAAGAGTTACATGTAGACATAGATTTGAGTACTGAAATAAATCATATATACTTGTCTCCTCATAGTTCGCGGTACTAGACACTGATATCAGAAAATAACATTAATAAATAAACTAACCAAATATATTTTCTTGGTCAACTGTTAATTCTACTCATTTTCATCAAACATATGCCTCTAAACATGATGCGAATTATCAAAATCCATATTTGATCAGGTCAAAACAATTAGTGTCGGTCTCATTTTGAAAGGAGGCAGACGCTAATTCCGCTACATCTTCTGTTTTTAATGTTTAGGTTGTAAAATACTAAATGTTGTAGCTCTAGTTAAATATTCAAACTCTCTTTACCATTGTAAAACAAAACTATTTTGTTCTACAAACAAGAACATTTAAAATCTGACAGTTGTTTCTGTTACACTTACTTTTAACGGACTAGCGGGACTTTTTTCAGAAATGAGTATTTTATATAGTTATAGCTAGGTACTTATATGATTTTATCTTACGTGTTATTAGCTATGTGCAAGGGTGCTTTGATATTGTGTGCAGGTCAACTGTAGGACTACGTAATGTTGGCCTGTTTCCAAAATGTTCAAGAAGTGAATATGCATACACAATTGATATGACTTTTAAGCTTCAAATGGCATTAATTGTATAACTCTTGTATTAAATGCACTTACAAAAAAAACAAGAATGTGATGGGGACATTCAATTATAACCATTAATTTCACCAATATTTATTAAATATTTTTATTACAGCAAGGCTTTATGAACTTATATCTATTTGTTTTCTAATTAAGTACTATATCGTTCCAGGGAGACATTACAAGTGACCTAGTCTTAGTTAGTGATAAAAGTATTTTTAAAGATCCAGAAATATGCTTGTCATAAAAATACAAAATATTTTGAAACAATATAGTTATTTAAAATTAAATCAAGAGTACTTTAAAGATAATAAAGGAGAGAGGAAGATTTACCCTAAAGACTGATATTTAGTGTCACTAAAGTATTTATGATTTTTGTGCTGTTACGCTATCAGAGATACTGAAAAAATCTTCTATTTGTGGAGGCATCCTTTTGTTAATATAAATCATATATATATATATATATATAAGATGTATGTCTCAATATTTGAAATGATGAAATAAAGTGTACTCCATATATTATTTACAACAAAGACCGACCCTAGGCAGCCAGAGGAGAGATAAATATATGTATTTTGGAGACCTGAAATAGTAGGTACCAGTTCCATCATTCAACTTACCAGTAAATTTATCCCGCTGAAGTTCTGAAAGGGACTGTTCCTTTATTCAGCTAACTAGTAGATTTAACCTGCTAAAGTTCTTAAATGGACTGTTTCCATTATTCAACTTACTAGTAGACTTATCCTGTTGAAGTTTTGCAGTGAAATGGACTGTTCCTTTATTCAGCTTACTAGTAGATTTAACCTGCTAAAGTTCTTAAATGGACTGTTTCCATTATTCAAATTACCCATAGACTTTTCCTGCTGAAGTTCTGAAATGGACTGTTCCATTTTTCAGCTTACTAGTAGATTTAACCTGCTAAAGTTCTGAAATGGACTGTTCCATTATTCAACTTACCCGTAAATTTATCCCGCTGAAGTTCTGAAATGGACTGTTCCTTTATTCAGCTTACTAGCAGAGTTAACCTGCTAAAGTTCTGAAATGGACTGTTCCATTATTCAACTTACCTGTAAATTTATCCCGCTGAAAGTCTGAAATGGACTGTTCCTTTATTCAGCTTACTAGTAGATTTAACCTGCTAAAGTTCTGAAATTGACTGTTCCCTTATTCAACATACCAGCAGAGTTATCCTGCTGAAGTTCTAAAATTGACTGTTCCGTTTTTAGCTCATCTGTTTCGAAGAAAAAGTTGAGCTATTATAATCACTGCGTCGTTGTCGTCGTCGTGGTCGTGCAAAAAACTTTAATCTAGACAATTACTCAAACAATTTAAAAGATATCAATATGAAACTTGGAATGTTTGCTTTTCATGACAAGAGGCATTTGTAACACAAGGGACATTATTTTGAAAGCTGTATTTTTGGAGTTTTGCCACTTTTTAACTTACAATTTTGTCATAATTGCTTATTAAGTTGAATGACATCATTGACATGTGAAACAAACGAGCGTTGGTGCCGCTCTGCAGAGCTCTATTTCAGCTTAATAGTAGATGTATCCTGCTAGATTCTGAAATTGACTTTTCCCTTATTCAGCTTACCAGTAGACTTATCCTGCTAAATTTCTGAAATGGACTTGACTATCATTGGACAGTTCCATTTGTTACCTTAGGAAGCATTGACTGAAAACATCTGATCCGAAGGTTGCTTTTTTCAATCCCACCTGGGGTGAGAGTCTATATTGACTCCACTTTTTTCTACATTCGGTGTGAGTACTAGTGAGAACCCAGGAAGCAGTCATCAAGAGGGTTTAATATCAATCAATGTAAAATAAATGAGTAAATAAGTTTAAACTAAACTCAACAAAAAAACAAGAGATGTTTGTAAAACATATATGCCCCCTAGCACCTTATCTTTACAGACAGCCATAAAGTTTTGAGGAGCTGGGACCAAGTGTTCTATAGTTATTGATCGGAAACCATTTTGCTATTCAAGGACCCTGTGACCTTGGCCTTTGACCTGGTGACCTGAAAAACTAAAGGGCTCATCTACAAGTCATGAACAACTTATATACCAAATCTGAGGAACATGGGCGCAAGCATTCCACAGTTATTCACCGGAAACCAGTTTGATTTTCAAGGTCACTGTGACCCTTGACCTTTTACTGGATGACCTAAAAAAATATGGTTGTCATCTATTGATCATAAAAAACCTACATACTAAGTGTGATGAACCTGGGCCCAAGGATTCCCAAGAATTTTAGCAGAAACTCTTTTGCTTTTTAAAGTTATTGTGACCTTGACCTTATAAACCTAATAAGTACAGGGGCATATAATTGTTATGACCTACCTGTGTTCTAAGTTTTGATGAGCTGGGTCCAAACGTTCTGAAGAAATTGATTGCAAACCATTTTGCTATACAAAGTCACTGTGATCTTGACCTTTGACCTGCTGACCTGGAAAACTATAGGGTCATCTACTAGTCATGACCAGCACACACACTAAGTTTGAACAACCTGGAACCAAGGGTTCTATAGTAATTGTCCGAGACATTTTTGATATTCAAGGTCTCTGTGACTTTGACCTTTGACATAAAAAAACTACAGGGGTCATCTACTTGTCATGACCAACCTACGTATCAAGTCTGAGGAAGGTGGGTCAAAGGATTCTCTAGATATTGATTGGAAACAAAAGTGTCTACCGACCAACATTTGCAAAACAATATACCCCCTCATTTTTGATTGCAAGCATAAAAACAAAATCGGCTAAAAGCATTGTCTAATGGACCTGTACAAAGACTTTCAAACTTGCCACTGGGGTCCTTTTTTTGTTCCACTCAGGATGTAAGATGTTTAACAATAATACATAGACAAACTCTTGTCAAAAAACCATTGAACTGAAACTTCTTAACTTTAATGTTTAGCATTATCTTGTAGTATTCTACCAACATTATCCTTGCCAAATGGTGAGAGATAAAGTTTTGTGTTTGTTGTTGTCCATCTGTCTGTCCAATATGGTTTGTCATAACTCCTATGCGTTTGCATGGAATTAGGATTATTAATAAAATCAGGGGAAAATGCGCATCAATTGCCCCGTCTGGGGGAGACCAGGTTTAGCCCTGTCGGTCTGTCTGTCTGTCTGTCACACTTCATTTCTGCTCAATAACTGGAATACCATTTGACCCACAACCTTAAAACTTCATAATAATGAAGTTTGCCCTTATTGAGTAGAAGACCCCGATAATATTTGGTGTCAGTAGGTCAAATGTCAAGGTCAAAGTTACCTTGAATGTAAAAATGGTTTCTGCTAAATTACTGGAGTACCATTTGACACAGAGCCTTCAAACTTCATAGGATAGTTGGCTTTAGTGAATAGGAGATTCCTATTGTTTTTAGGCAGTAGGTAAAAGGTGAAAGTCACAGTGACCATAAATGTTGCAGGGGGAGAGAATTTTTTTTGTTGGTTACAAAAACCAGCTAGTTTGAAACTTGTTGTTGAGTAACAGCTTTTTTTTACAAATGTAGTGTGTCCATCTGGAACTGTAAATCCATAGTGGTTTGATTTAATTGTAACTTGCTTAGACTTTAATAAAAAAGGGGGAATGATACATACCAATTGACATTATAACTTACAAAATTACGGCTGACTTACAGCCCTTTGTTTTTAAAATGCAGGCAGTAAGTCCATCTTGAGGTTCTATAGTACTTTGTAAAAGTTAATTGAAACTTTGTATGATTGTTTATAACAATGGGAAATATTTGAAAACTCACAAGGACTGCTATATAGTCAACATGATCAGTAATTAATTCCTTCTAAGTTACCTTGAGTAATATGTTTGTCTTACATGTATGCACTTTCACAAAAAGTTATGTTCATCAGTGAGAGGCCAAATGAATTTTTCTGTTTTTACAATTGTTTCCTCTATCATTGTGATGGAAGAAGAGCGTAGGGATGGAGAAACACAGATTTTATCTCAGTTTTTCAGCCTTGCAAGGAGGCAATAATTTCTCTTGTTATTCACCATTAAAATAAAATCAATTAAAATTGAATACAATGCATTATATTGAAGAAAGACCTGATGTTAAAGCCAGACTTACTGAACTCTTCACAGGAACAGAAGTTAATTATTCTCATACATTTGAATGTAAAACAACAACATTTTATATAGATATACATTTTATTCTGATGAAAACATCTCATATAAATTGTCACTTATATGTTGGATATTCTATAGTTGCCCAGTTACTGTAGTGACAACTTGTATAAAACAGACAGTTGTTTGGCAACAAAACAACACGGTATCAGTTTCCCTCAAATGTGAGATCTAATTTATAAAGCAAAATAATGTAACATTTTAAGATTAAACCCTACTTAAAGAGTCCTGTAATATTTTCCCACAGTTATATGCAAAGGTTTAATCAATAATTGTAAGTTAATAAAATGATAACAAATCATGTCATAATTATATCTATTACAATATATAAATTTTGGATTCTGTCAGAATCCTTTAGATTTACAAGAAAGTTATTTAAGATACAATTTCAGTTACAAGTTGTGAGAGGTTCAGCTCAATTAGTTTGATACACAACTATATAAATGTCGGTAGTATTGAACATGAAATCATTTTGGGTTAATGGAATATCTAATGTGATCATGTGACTAATTTTAATCAGTCAGTATAGTCAGTGATATACAAATACCATATAAGATTATCTCACAGACTTTTATGTCCCTTTTTATTATAATGTGCAAGAAATGGAATAATGTAAACACGAGTCAGTTTTCCAGCATATGAAATGATTATTGTGGAGAGATCACAATGAGATGATCCCTCTCAAAACTGCCAATGTAGATCTCATGTAGATGATGATTGTAACATATTGAGCATGGAATCTTCAAGCCAGATAAAGCTGTTTGTCCTTGCTTCATGTCACCTGAGATATGATGAATGTTGCCATTGTAACAGCACACAAACATTGATCCATCATCTAACATCAACATTTCATATGGTCCCACCAAGTCCTTGTGTTTATATACAGCCATAACCTCACCCTGAAATGTTATACTGACTACACAATATTTATCTGGATCACTGACATAGATGAGCTTAGAGTTCTCACTGAACACAAGGAAGTATGGATCAGAGAAGTTCTTAGTGTTCAGTGATATTTTGTTTTTCACATTACCTTGCTGATCCAGTATAAGTACACGTAGAGGATCTTTACAAAGCACATAGAGATGATCTTGATTGAAGGTTATTCCTGTACATTCACCTTTAACTTGAACAGAGTAAACAGTTGACAGTTGTACTACTGTTGATAGTAAAAGGATCTCTCTTTTGTCTGGCATTGTTACAGCTATTTCGTCTTCAGGAAAACTTGCAATGGCCCATGGTCCTGCATCCAGTGTCTTTTCTTCAGTGACGGTTTTAGTTGATATGTCGACAACTTTCAGTTTCTTGTTATAATAGTCAGCCAGCACAATTTTTTTATATGACAGAACAGCACATCCTGAGATCCAGCAAGGACTCTTATCTGTTTCTGTCTTTATCTCTATATCCTCCAAGTGTAATAACCTGTCAAAAGATTTATGTGTCTTTGCTTGGTTCATGGAATTAGAAAGACTGACCTTTCCCAGTATGTCTTGTTTTGAAAGAATTTCTATCAAGGAATCATTATGTTCAAATTTATACTGAGTAGAGGTTTTATTTAAACCATCTTCGGCTTTCCTGACAGTATCACACTTAAGCATGGATTGAGCCTGTTTCAGTGTGATGTATAGTTGTCCAGACTGGCCTGATGTTTTATTAGCCAGTAGAAGTGACCTCACTTTCTTGATGTCTGAAGAAAGAGCATCACAGCTGTCGAGTAAACTCTGGATAGTTTGTTTGTCTTCAGTTTTCTTTTTGTCTGCTTCATTCAGAAGTGCCTGCTGCAGCTGGTCTAGTCGATCATTTATTTCTTTTCTAAAATTGTTGATCTCTTTGATAAGGTTGTCATTACATGTATCAGTTTCTAGGTTTCTTGTCTTAGCTGTTTTTGTAATCTCATCAAGAACTTTTAGTTTGTGGTCAAGTTTTTGCAATGTCCACTTGTATTCTTTACTATCATCCATACCTGCACATATTTTAGGGATGTAGTCAATATCGCATGTTCTATGATGCACAATAATGCAGTCGTGACAACCAAGTGTATCATGTCCGGGGCAGAAATACTTGATTACCTCTCCCTTGTGTTCTGGACACTTCTCAGTGCATTCATTGGAATCTTTGGTAGGAGCTGCAAGTTTACCACCTTTGTTTTTATCAACAAGTTGATGATTTTTTGAAGCTCGTGTTCGCAGGTGACAGTCAGAGCAGATTTTGCACAGATATTCATTACAGTCCAAGCAATATTTTTGAGCTCCTATATGTTGTCCAGTGGTCAAGCATGGTTCACAGAATATTTCATTGTCTTCAGCAGAACCAAGTAATATTGAGTCACTGAAGTCACTTGATGTAAGTCCTGACTCTGCCATACTTGGGTAACCAAAACTGAAATAATTAGAAGCTTATCATAAAAGCAAGTTTATATTTGTATCGCATTCAACTGTTTTCATCGCATACCTAAGAACAATATATATAGTTTAAGTCCCACTATTGCATTTGATAGTTGTGATTTTTTTTATGTTTACTTGATATGTATTTTTACTTCCTTAGAAACTGTCTATAAATAACTTGTCAAGGTTAAATGTGAACAAGGGAGATAACAATGAACTTAATATTGAGTGTTGTGGTTATTGTTGTCTACCTTAACATTTATAAAGTTTAATTAATATTAATGTTGAGTGAAGATTAACTTATGAAATCAGATTGCATAAAACAAACATTTTTACAGAAACTTTAAAATAATTGAGACAAGCAGAGCTATTTTTAAGGGCTTGTTTAAAAAATAATTGTCAGTATATAAAATTAAGGTATAAGTGTTTATTGTAAAAATGTAAAGCTTTCTTTGTTATCTGTAATAAAGTCAGGATGCCTACACTTATAATAATGAAAACAAGGAATTTATTTATTTTTCAATAGTTTGATGATATAGTGGGTAAATGGTTTTGACCCAAACTTTTTGTTTGACATTATGTCTTCTTTTGCATTTATGATGGTGAGAGAATGGGATGGACAAGTAACAACATGAGCTGATGTCAGTCACTGGTTAATACTGATGTCCATCATTAGTTGTACTTAGGGTTATCACTGGTTGTACTCTTGTCTATCACTGGTTGTTCTTTTGTCTATCACTGTTTGTTGTCATTTCTATCTCTGTTTGTAGTGTTGTCTTACTTTGGTTGAACTATTGTCTATCACTGGTTGTGCTCTAGTCAATCATTGGTTGTACTCTTGTCCATCATTTGTTCGCTCGACTTTTTTCGAAGAAAAAATCGAGTTATTGCTATAGTCATGGTGTCGTTGCCCTTGCTGCTGTAGTTGCCGTTTCCATCCGAAAACTTTAACATTGATCATATTTTTTTATTAGTGAATGGATTGTCTTCATACTTGGACACAACAACCCTTTGGAGAAAACTTTCAAGTAAACCAGACTAATTTTGACTTTGACTCATAAATGACCTTCAACTTCAAGGTCAAAATATTGAATTTTGCTAAAATTGGCCATAACTTTATTATTATCAGGTGGATTCTCTTCATACTTGGACACAACAACCCTTTGAAAAAGATCATCAAGTCGACCAGACTGAACTTGACCTTGACTCAAAAATGACCTTTATCTTCAAGGTTAAATTATTAATTTTTGCTAAAACTGGCCATAACTTTGTCATTTGTTTTTGGAATTAATTCATACTTGAACAAAACAACACTTATGACAAATCCGACATTAGGGTTCTTTCAGGCACGACCTTGATCTTAAAATGACCTTCATAATCAAGGTCAAATTATTGAAATTTGCTACAATTTGCCATAACTTTGTTGTTTATGGTTAGATTTGATTTATACTTGGACAAAACAACATTTATGACAAATCCGACATTACGACCTTTTCAGGTACGACCTTGACCTTAAAATGACCTTTATAATCAAGGTCAAATTATTGAAATTTGCTACAGTTTGACATAACTTTGCTGTTTATGGTTTGATTTGATTTATACTTAGATAAAACAACACTTATGACGAAACCGACATGATGAATACCTCAGGTAGGACCATGGCCTAAAAATGACCTTGACCATCAAGGTCAGATGATTGAAATTTGCTTAAATTGTCATACGTTTCACATTTTGTATGGATTTGATTCATACTAGGACAAAACAACACTTATGACAAATCCAACATAATGATTATTTTAAGTTTGACCTTGACCTATAAATGACCTCGGAAGTCAAGGAAATAGTATCGAATTTTGCTAAAACTGGCCATAACTTTGTTATTTGTGGTTAGATTTGAATCAAACTTGGACAAAATAACACTTATGACAAAGCCGACATGTTATGTTATTCAAGTGTGACCTTTACCCTTAAAATGACCATGAGCGTCAAGGTCAGATTATTGAATTTTGCTTAAATTGTCATAACTTTGTTGTTTATGGTTGGATTTGATTCATACTTGGACAAAACAACGATTGTGACAAAGCTGACATTTTGAAAACTCAGGTGTGACCATCACATAAACGACCTTGATTATCAAGGTCAGATTATTGAATTTTGCATAAATTGTCATAACTTTGTCATTTCTTTATTGATTTGATTCATACTTGGACAAAACAACAATTACGACACGTCTGACATTTTGATTCTTTCAAGTATGACAATGACCTTTAAATGACCTTTACAGTCAAGGTCAAACAATTGAATTTTGCTAAAACTGGCCATAACTTTATTTGTTGTTGGTTTTTGATCATTCTTGGACAAAACAACACTTATGACAAAGCTGACATGATAAATGATAAATAAGTGTGACCTTAACCTTAAAATAACCGTGACCATCAAAGTCAAATTATTGAATTTTGCTTAAATTGTCATAACATTGTAATTTATTTATGAATTTGATTCATACTTGGACAAAACTATACATTTTGATTCTTTCAAGTGTGATCTTGACCTTTAAATGACCTTGACAGGCAAGATCAAATTATTGAATTTTGCAAAAATTGGTACGGATGAATTTGATAATTATATTTCCTAATGATGTTTCATTTGAAATCATTCCACCACAGTATGCTTCCTCTGATGTGTTTGTCTTTGGAAATTGGAAAAAGTCGAGTGTGGCCCCTGCTTGCTGTGGCTCTTGTTGTACTTATGTCAACCACTGGTTGTTCTCGTATCTATCACTGCTTGTGCTCTTGTTCATCACTTGTAGCGCCCTTGTTCTTTTTTGGTTGTGCTCTTGTCTGTCACTGGTTGTGCTTTTGTCCAATTCTGGTTGTACTCTTGTCAATCATTTGTTATACTCTTGTCCATTGCTGGTTGTGCTTGTGTCTATGAAGGTTGAGCTTGTGTCTGTCATTAGTTGTGCCCTTGTCGATTCCCGGTTATGCTCTTGTCCATCACTGGTTGTGCCATTTTCCATTACTGGTTATGCTTTAATCTATCACAGGATGTGCTCTAGCCCATCACTAGTAGCGCTTTTGTCCATCACATGCTGTACTCTTGTCCATCACTGGTTGCCCTTTTGTTCACCACTGGTTGTACTTTTGTCCATCACTGGTTGCCCCTTGTTCATCACTGGTTTTGCTCTTGTCCATCACTGGTTGTGCTCTTGTCCATCACTGGTTGTGCTCTTGTCCATCATTGTTTGTACGCTTGTCTATCACTGGTTGTGCTCTTGTCCATCACTGGTTGTGCCCTTGTCCATCACTGGTTGTTCCCTTGTCCATCACTGGTTGTGCTCTTGTCCATCACTAGTTGTACCCTTGTCCATCACTTATTATACTCCTGTCGATCATTTGTTGTACTCTTGTTTATCACTGTTATACTTTTACTATTCTAAAACAAACTTGACTAAGCTAGATGTATCCATAGTGCAATAGCATAACAAAAGTGACAGTGATTATCTGCACCACCAAAAATGGAAAGCATTTCAAATTCATTTTTATCTTCAATATTTAAGTGTAAAATAATAAATCCCTCAGAAAACTAAACACTGTCTGTTATACCAAAATTCAGTGTTCCCATAATAACCAGAATAGGAGTATTTTTCCCAAGAAGGGTCAATAATAACACAAGTCATGAAAGATATATCCCTTTTGTTTGAATTACAGAAATTCCACCAAATACCTAATATTCACATCCAAGTTTTTAGCTCACCGAAACACAAAGTGCTCAAAGGTAAGCTATTTGGATCATTTATTGTCCGGCGTGCGCTGTGCGCCGTCAACAATTTGACTTGAATGACTTTTCCTCCTAAACTGCAGAGCCAACTTTGACGAAATATTCCTGGGCAATTTCTTGTCAAATTTGGCCACCCCCAGGGGTCAATTGATTTTTACATAGGCTTATATAGGTAAAATTTTGAAAATCATCTTGTCTGAAACGACAAAGCCCTGAGCCTAAAGATTTGATTTGTAGCAATGTCTAGTAGACCTCTATCACGTTTGTTCAAATTATGTTCCTGGATTCAAATTTTGCCAACCCCTGGGGTAAATTGATTTTACATAGACTGATATAGGGAAAACTTTGAAAATCTTCTTATCTTAAACCAAAAGGCTCTGAGCCTTAAGATTTGTTGTGTAGCACTGTGCAGTGGACCTCTACCAAGTTTGTTCAAATTATACCACTTGGGTCAAATTTGGCCCAACCATTGGGATCAATTGATTTCACATAGGCTTATATATGGAAAACTTTGAAAATCTTCTTGTCTGAAACGACAAGGCCCTGAGCGTTAAGATTTGGTATGTAGCATTGTCTAATAATTTCCACCAAGTTTGTACAAATTATGCCTCTGCGGTCAAATTTTGTCCTGCCCCGTGGTTTAATTGATTTTACTAAAACTTAAATAGGGAAAACTTTGAAGCTTTTCATTTCTGAAACCACAATGCCGTGCACCTTAAGATTTGGTGTGTAGCATTGCCTAATGGACCTCTATCAAGTTTGTTCAAATTATACCCCTGGGTCAAATTTGGTCCCACCATGGGGGTCAATTGATTTTTACATAGGCTTATATAGGTAAAATTTTGAAAATCTTCTTTTCTGAAACGACAAGGCCCTGAGCCTTAAGATTTGATATGTAGTATTGTCTAGTGGACCTCTATCAAGTTTGTTCAAATTATGCCCCTTAAGTCAAATTTGGCCAACCCCAGGGGTCAATTGATCTTAGATAGGCTGATGTAGGGAAAACTTTGAAAATCTTCTTTTCTGAAACCAAAAGGCCCTGAGCCTTAAGATTTGGTGTGTAGCATTGTGCAGTGGACCTGTACCAAGTTTGTTTAAATTATACCACTTGGGTCAAATTTTGACCAACCATGGGGGTAAATTTATTTTTTCATAGGTTTATATATGGAAAACTTTTGAAAATCTTCTTGTCTGAAACGACAAGGCCCTGAGCCTTAACATTTGATATGTATTTGTTCACAATATATTGGCCCCACACCGTAGTCATTGGTTTCACATAGGCTTATATCGGGAAAACCTTGAAAATCTTCTTGTCAGAAACCACAAGACTCTGAGCCTAATGATTTGGTATGTAGCATTGTCTAGTGGTCCTTTACCAAGTTTTCTTTTCAAAGTATACCACTGGGGTGAAATTGGCCCTGCCCGGGGGGTCATTGATTTTACATAGGCTTATATAGGGAACATTTTGAAAATCTTCTTGCCTGAAACCACAAAGCCCAGAACTTACATATTTTAAATGGAGCAGCAGCTAGATATCATCTACCAAATTTGTTCAAATTGTGGCCCTCGAGTGAAAATTTGCTCTACCCTGGGGGTCACTTCAATTCATATAGATTTATATAGGGAGATTCTTAAAAAAAGCTTTTGATGTTAGCTCAACAGCAGACCCAGAGGCAAAGTATTCAGGTGAGTGATCTAGGGCCATCATGGCCCTCTTGTTATTAGCAGTTGGAACAGTGCTTTATATTGTATTATATGTGTTTGTAACAGACACCAGTTGATTAATATAATAATGATAATTAAAGACTGTTTAGCCTGTTTTATTGATAACACTTTTGCAGAAATATTTATATGGATATCAAAGTTACTGTGCATTTCTGATCAATATTGAATAGATAGATAAGCAGAGGACTGTGGAAACCATATCAGATAATGAAAGAAGAATGTAAATTGACAAATCATCTTTTATAATAGTTCTTATATAGATCTACTTAGGTCCTTGTAAATGTACGGTACACAAAGAAATAACTTCATAAATCAACATACTTAAAAGCTTTATCATTCAGCACAGAATCTTATTTATTAGATAATTTAAGGAATTCTAGACAGAAATAAAGATTTTACATAGTCTTACCAAAAATTCTAAATGAGGTTCATTGAACCATATATAATCATTTTCAATAAAAAGCAATCCATTTTCCAGTCCAATACAGTTTCAGTTTCCCTCAAATGTGAAATCCAGTGGATGAGGCAAAATAATTTAACATTAACCTTAACCTTACTCAAAGACTCATTGTAGTTATGTACCTATTTTTTCTTTCATTTTTCTTGTACTTGCACACTTTATCTCATGTGACTTACAATAATTCTCATATACTTAAAACAAGAATATTTTAACTATTAGCTTTTGTATTGCAGGCTTATTATTATCAGAAAAGATATACTCAGCAATGCTAAGTAATCAAATGATACTAAAATTGTGTTATAAATATAATACAATATGAAAACTGTGGATTCTCTCTGCATTCTTTGAAGTCACAAGCAATAGTTACATAAGTTACAAGTACAGTTACAGTTTTGTGTGTTTTAAGATATACCTTATAATGGCTTTGTGCTTAAAGGAATGAGAAATTCAGCTTAACTGGGTTGATACCCAACTATTAAGTAAATGTCAAACATGTAGAATGTGAATTTACTAATGAGTAATGGAATATTTATTATAATGATGCAGAAGCTTTAGTCAGTATTGTCAGTGACACAATATAAATGAAGTCATTGTGTTGTTATTCAAATCATTGATTTTCTAATATCTAGACTTTGAGCAATAACTTCTTACAATCAGAAAATACTCTAAAAACTTTACATGTTTTATAAAATAATAAGTTTTAGTGTTCATGATAAATTGTATTAGAAAGTTCTAGTCAGAAAGTTAAGCCTTAACTGTGCTATAATCAAACCTTACACATATTGTCAATTATAGTAATCACTTAAGTTATGGCAAATCTTAATTTTGCCATAATAAAAGCTTACCCATATTGTTAATAATATTAATCTCTGTTATGGCAAATCAATGGTTTGACACACAAAAACTATAGAACAGAAATACTGTTAAGGGGGAAATTAGTTAACGGTTATCATTTTTGCTGTATTTTATTTTCGCTATATTTATGATTCAAAAGCCGCAATACAATTCTTAATGATTTTATATATGTAGAGGGAGTGTTGTTAACAACCAGCTCTATCCAGAGTTCGATAGATTTTATTTTAACGAATAATATGTAAAAACCTACAAAATAAATATCACAACAATTAATATATGAACATATTCTAAAATCATAGAACATCATTTTGGCGTTTCAATAATTTAGTTGAGTAATTCAATATTACTTCATGAAAAGCAAATTCAAAGCAAAAATATAAAATCTTACCAGGTAACATGTAATAAGCTGATCTTCTTATGAAAATGATTACAAAAGATGCCTAAATGACATTTATGTAATAAAGTTCCTAATTATAATATATGTTTAACAGAATAAAACTAACAAAGTAGTTCTGTAAAGAACTGACTTTACAGCAAAAATAAATTTTCTGGACGAATTATGGGTCATAAATTATAAGTACTATTAACTATTACAAGATGACCTTTACAACCTCTATTCCGACCCAAGAGAGACATGAGGGTTACTAAAAAAGAACCGTGTATGTGGGTTTGTTTTAGGAAAATATGTTTTTTTGTGTTTGCGTCATAAAAAGATGTTGAAAATTCTGTAGTTTCCAAGAGAATGTTAATTTTATTAATAAAATCTATTAATTTTGGAAATTTAAGTAAATAGAAACATTAGTTTACAATGGGAAAATGTCCAAATTAACGTGAGAGGACAGATAAACTTTTTGAACATCTCTTTCAATAATGTATCCGGCTTTAGATATACATTTACAGCGATAGTGAATTACCAGCGATTGCCTGGCGTTGTTGAACGTGGATACCAATTATTATGCAAATTAGGGAAGATTGAAACGTAATTTCTTATATTTGGTTGATTATGTGGAGTTTTATTGTAAAATTATGTTACAGTACAGCTCCCGCGATATGTACACATTTTGTGCTTCCTCCGCGATCGTGGTCAGCGCGAATTCTGAAAATCGCGAAGTTTCTCCTTGAAAAAAACGCTCAGAATCTCCGCGATTAAAGTACACGCACAATCTCCGCGATTCTCCGAGTGTTAGAGCGTTTCCGCGGAGATTCTCCGCGAATATTCTTGTGTTTCATCACCAGAGTTTTAACAAACTATTTCCCATTTAAAGGTGAAAAAAATAATTATAAAATGTATACACTTGAAATCCTTTCATAAAAACAGTCAGCAATGTGTGATGAAATTACCATAATGTAACTGTACATTTAACAGCTGTCAATTATGTGACTACGGTATAATTCAGTCAAATACATTAATAAATCGAGTGAAATAGATTTAGAAGGGTTTTCATGCAACAATTTATATTGTAAATTCAGACACCGCAATGCTAAAAGAAATAGCGGTGGTATTGTTGTGTATCTCAGGAATAATGTTAAAGATGGTATTTCAATTGTAAAAAATATACATGACACAATTATTTGGTTAAAATTTTATAAATATTTCTTTAATAATGCTTCTGACATTTACCTAGCTGCAGTTTATTTATGGGGAGAAAATTCACCCATTGCAAATTTGATAGATATAGATTTGTTCGACTGTTTGCAAAATGATATAGAACATTTTAAGTCGAAAGGCACGGTGTTTGTATCAGGAGATTGTAATGCAAGGACATCATGCAAACATGACTATATATTATGTGATCAATTTGTGCCCGACATCGACTCAGATGATTATTGTATTGATACACCCTTGCCAAGATTTTCAATGGACAAGGGGAGTAACTCATATGGTAATAGATTAATTGACATGTGTAAAGCTACCTCCCTTAGAATAGCAAACGGCCGCTTGGGTGACGATTTCGGGAAAGGTGTTTTTACATGCTATAATTATAATGGTGCTAGCTTGATAGATTATTTATTATTGTGTGAAAAAGATTTTGAAATGATAAACAATTTTCATGTATGTAATTTTAATGAATTCAGCGACCATGCTGCTTTAAATTTCGACATTTTGTGTAACTCGGTTAACGCAAATGGTTCAAAAGTATTTAATTACGAGTATATTAAATGGAGTGATAATGATAAAGAATTATATCGTTCTGGAATTATAGCAAAATTGCCTGTTTTAAATGATATATTATTGAAATGTAATGTAAATGATGTAAATAGTGTAAATATTTTTAATAATATGGTGAATTTATTCACGAGTGCTGTGAGAGAAGTGGCAGATCCTCTTTTTTTAAAACATGGTTGTACATTTCCAAGATTTGATGTAACTGAAATTGATGATTCCTGTAAATGGTTTGATTTAGATTGTAGGGAAACAAAACAAATGTACAAAAATGCATTAAAACAGTTTAATATGTCACACACAGAGACTGATAGATTAGAATTAGTTCAACGTAAAGCTAGGTATAAATATGTTGTTAAGAAAAAACGTCGTTCTTTTAAGTGGCAACAAACTAAAAATTTTGAAAATTTAAAAAAGAGTAAACCACGTGATTTTTGGCGCTATTTTAAAAAGCAACAGGGAAGTAATAATTGTGAGATACCTTTGCACGATTTTGAAACCTATTTTGAAACTATGTTCTCTGAAGTAAATTTTTCCTTGAATGAAAGAGCAGAAGATTTTAACAATGTCCATGATTTTAATGATTTTAATCCTGTTTTTTCTGAATTAGATGGAAATATTACTTTACATGAAGTACTTAAGGCAATTTCTATGCTTAAACGAAATAAAGCGGCGGGGATAGATAATCTTTTAAACGAATATTTTATAGAAGCAAGTGATATTTTGTCTGGACATATAACAGAGCTATTTAACAATATTTTAGAATCTGGCATTTTTCCCGAAATCTGGACAAAAGGTTGTATAATACCATTACATAAAAAAGGAAATAAAGAAAATGTACAAAATTACAGAGGAATAACTTTATTAAGTCATCTTTGTAAATTGTTTACTAGTATTTTAAATCAAATAATAACTAAATGGTGTGATGAAAATAATATTATCTCTGATGCGCAGTTCAGTCTTCGAATTTAGACGCCGGACCGAAGGCCCAGTCCACCAAAATGACTGACGGTCCAGTAAAAAATTACAAATCAGTAGTCCGACTGTCCAGTAAATATTGGTACTGCTTTTTTTTAACTAAATACAGTAAACAAAGTTGAGAAACAAGTAAAAAGTAGTGTTTTTGAAAATAAAATGAAATTGTTTCTTAAAAATGCATTCTTCTCCATAGAACAGCGATTCGTTAACCCCAACTACAACATAACGCATTCATACTAAGTTTACACATATAACCGGTGCTCAGGCTATAATCTCTCTTTCCAGTTTTCGCGATAAATATGATATTTAATTTTAATTATTGACCAGGCTATTTCTGGTGTAAAGACAAAAAAGCCAGCCGAAAGTAACACCTTATTTTCATTATTCTGTTTCATGAAATAACTCTGTTTCGGTTTCCTGTTTTTTTTCTCTCTTTTTTTACATGAATGTATACATTTTCGGAAAGTGACATCCATTCCATTACACTCATTTATCGACCATGGTACATAATGTAGTCGTACGGAATATATACCAGGGGTAATAAATGGTCACATATATATGTATATGTATATATGGCATTTTCAGAAGTTGGGAAAAAAAGTTGAGATAAAAATCTGGTAAAAAGTTTAACTGAACTGACAGTGTCCTGTACAAATGAATTAATTATACCAGAGCTTTTTTCACAGGTTGGAGAATGTGCCCTTCCCTTAAATTTGGGGAAATTTAATGCAGTTTTTTTTTGCAAAAGGGGAAGAAAAATCTTGATGTAAATTGAATTTTAGGGGAAAACTATGATTTTAAGGAATTTTCCAAAGGGGAAGACGCCTGTTAACGGCGTAGAAGGGGCAAAAACCCTTGAATACTATTATTTTCACTAAACAATACTATTGTTAGGCTATGAAGCAAGTTTAAAGTATAATTAATATTTTTTTTAACATTGTGGTGACAAGTTTACAATACTATTGTTAGGCTATGAAGCAAGTTCAAAGTATAATTAATATCATTTTTAACATTGTGGTGACAAGATCTACTTCAAAACATAGTCTTATTGTTTTATTCATCCTTATAGCATTGTTCACAGCTATTATTCGGTCCAGTTAAATGTCATTCGGTCCAGTCAGATTATTGCCTTGGCTGGTCCGAATGTCCAGTGCTTCAAAAAGTTATTCGTGAAGACTGGCAGTTTGGTTTTAAAAAAGGTAGTTCGACTACAGAAGCTGTTTTTATACTGCATTCTATAATTGAAAAATATTTGAACCAGAATAAAAGATTTTATTGTGCTTTTATTGATTTAAAACGCTGTTTTGATTCTATATACAGGAATGCACTTTGGTTTAAGATGTATTATGCTGGTTTGAATGGTAAATTATTAAGAATGATAAGAAGTATGTATAACTCTGTTAAATCTTGTGTAAAGTCCTGTGGTAACTATTCTGATTTTTTTGATATTTCGATTGGATTACGTCAAGGGGAGATAATTTCCCCAGTTATGTTTTCCTTGTTTATTGAAGATCTAGAACTTTATTTGCAAAATAACTTAAATTCTGGTATAGATCTTCAAGACATTTGCATAATTTTACTTTTGTTTGCTGATGATATGGTATTAATTGATGAAAATCCTCTAGGTCTCCAAAATTCATTAAATAAGCTTAATGAATACTGTAATAAATGGGGATTAGAAGTTAATGTGAACAAAACCAAAATCGTAGTTTTTCGTAAGAGAGGTGGTTTAAGAGCAGGAGAAAACTGGTTATATGGTCAAGATAATATAGAAATTGTAAATGATTTTAATTATCTAGGTGTCACACTGAATTATACAGGAAATTTTAACTTAAATACTTAAACTTTATATGGTAAAAGTTTAAAAGCCCTAAATAATTTAGTGGCAAATTTGAAAAAATATGAAACAAAACCAAAAATAGCCCTACAGTTGTTCGACTCTTTTATTGGTTCTATTTTAATGTATGCAAGTGAAGTATGGGGTTTTTACAAATCAAAAAAGTTAGAAAATATTCATTTGAAATTTTGTAAAACTATTCTTGGTGTTAAAAAATCTACTAGTAACGTAGCTGTGTATGGTGAACTTGGAAGATATCCGTTGTATATAAACAGATATGTCCGAATTGTAAAATTCTGGTTTAAAATAATAAGTTCAAGTAATATTATTATAAATACAATTGTTAATTCATGTATGTCTGATATAAATATAGGGTATACAAACTGGTTTGCAAATGTACGAAGTCTTTTAGAAAAATACGGTTTTTTTATGTATGGTTAAACCCTTTAAGCGTTAATCAAAATTGTTTTATTGTTGTTTTTAAACAGAGATTAATAGATGAATATTTACAAGAATGGAGAGCTAGTATAAATTGTAATGATGTATTATTTTTATATAAATCAGTAAAGGACAGTTTTGAAATGTCACCTTATTTAGAAAATATTGTATCAAGAAGACTAAGAATAGCTTTGACAAAACTGCGTATTTCAGCTCATAATCTTAGAATACAGACAGGCAGATATTCACGTGAAAGAGTAGAGCGTAATTTAAGATATTGTTTAATTTGCAATACCAATGAAATTGAGGACGAGTTCCATTTTGTGTTTAAGTGTCCTGCATATGAAAATTTAAGAAATATATATATTAAGAATTATTATAGAAATAGACCAAGTATGTTTAAGTTTACTCAATTATTACAAAGTGATAAAAATAAAGAAACAATTATGCTTTGTCAATATATTAATGAAGCTTTCAAATTACGATACCAGATTATTAATGCTTAGATATGTATTTCAACCTACTTTTATGTATACCTAACAGGTCCAAACTAATGAAAAGTTTTATTGTGTATACTACTGTGTATGTAATAGCCATTATGCATTTATATTCATGTCATCTCTATTCTGTTTCGTCCATCCAATATATTATGTTTACTTTCATGTCATTGTATTTTTCATGTCATTATATATGTATGCTTGTATATATGTAAATCACGAGAAACTTGTAGTTTAAGAGAAAATAAACGTTCTTCTTCTTCTTCATTAATTAATGTGATTTTTTAAACGCTTGTTATTATTTAGTAAATCGATAATACTTTTTTGCTAAGCGCCGAGACGATACAGATGCAGTTTAACACGTGTTGTTCGGAAATCGGTCAACTCATTCTCTGAAAATAAGATCAGCTGTTTCTGACGCAACTTTCTTTTCGTAAACAAATAGGAACGTTGTACACAAATGCATCAGAATAAGAGCGCATTTGTTTGTATTTTCACTTTTTAAATTAGATATATTTATTTTCGCAGTTTGATTATCATTAGTAATTTATTTGCGCGGCACCGATTAAAGATTTAAAAGTAAATAAATTGCAGCAATTAAAGTTGACATGATGTCAGGTAGGTGTGAAAATCTATTCATTATCGGCTGTCTTTCTTTTCTACCCTCGTTTCACGCATTCGGAATTAATGTTCGATTCTAACGAAACTAAACTTTCTCTTCAGTCAACAAAGCCATCATTGCCAAAGTTTAAAAATATCCACATATCTGTTTAAGATATTAATTATTTTAATAAGAAAATGTAATCACGGGAAAAGCATGCTACATGACTGTAATTCCCACTTTAAAGAGCACGTGGTGTCTGAAGCTTTTAAAGTGAGGTGAATATCATTTTCGGAAAATAACTGTCAATGTTAAAGGTCAAAAGTTATATTTAGGAACCAATTAGCGGTTGAGACGCAATGTATCATGCGTGTACAGATCATAGGCCATGAGACCAACA
Source organism: Cyclina sinensis (assembly GCA_012932295.1). Taxonomy (NCBI): domain Eukaryota; kingdom Metazoa; phylum Mollusca; class Bivalvia; order Venerida; family Veneridae; genus Cyclina; species Cyclina sinensis. The sequence goes on from JAAONU010000003.1 coordinate 5,049,086, forward strand.
CATGGTCTTGTGTCTGTCAATAAATTAATGTGTCAAAACATGTGACGAAACGAAATATTACTATTAGGCATCCTAAAACATGAAGATAAAGAGAGTAAGTAAATATAAAATTTCACTTGTCATATATACACTTCAGTCAACTGAATGCATAAACAAATCGCGGAGATCCGCGGAGGATTGATAATCTGCAGTTTCACAGCAAATACCGTCACTAACCAGACAAAATTCGTCTCCGCGACGCCTCCGCGATTTAGGGCGTTTCTCGGCGATTCTCCGCGATTTTCCTCCCAAGGTCCGCGGAGTTTAAGAGAAAAATGTACATATCGCGGGAGCTGTACTGTAGATCTATGGGTCTTCTTTGATAACATTTTATGTTTAAGTATGTAGAAAATATTATATTGATGCGAATCAATGTACCCTCTAAACCGTATGTGTAGTGATAATTCGGCGTATTCATTGATTTCTTGTGATAATGTTGAACTGACCCCGCTGTATTTCCAAGATAACGTTAAACTGATAAACACATGTACATTAAATCAAAGCACTGAAAGTACTGCAAAACCTGTTGCGTAGTGCTGGGTTTATGTTTTCAAGTAATGGATACATGCATGTAATGCAATACCTTTATCCGAGAGAATTTATCTCTGTGCAATAGAGGTCCATTGGAGCTTGTCTCATTAAGCTGAATATGATAAAAATCTATTTTTTTACCTGCCTTGCTATAAATTATAGTCCAACTTCACTGGAAATTTTTTTGTACATAATTACTGAACACTCTAATCAGTACTGACCATCACTGATCTTGATCATTTTCAACACTTATTTATCAAATTTAGTATTGACAATTCCACTTATTTTTCTAAAACCCTGTGGTGCTCCAACTATAATATTCTAGAAAAGTAGAAGAGTACTGTTCCGTAAACTAGAACGGAAATATTTTCCTTAATATCATTTATATAGATTTTATATGCTAGTATGTATACTGCCATATTTGTATTTGTATTGTATATTTTGCCACATGGGTCGTTGACCTTCTGGTTTGATATGAATAAAGCTGTTAAAACTGTTATTATACCAACCATGATTTATGCATACTGACCAATATTTTAAGTTCTGTTGGTAGTTTACTGGTAACATTTGCAGTCAAGTACATGTTTTTTCCAGTAATTTTAGGAAGGTAAACTGACTCTGATATGAATACAACTGTAAAGAGGGGGTAAAACTTTAGCTTACAATAAGTTAACCACAAACACAAGAAAGTAATACTTGTTAACATTATCTTTATTTTAAAAAATAAAACTATAAAAACAACAATTCACTAGAAATGTGTCCATGGGACATCTTTGCAATAACCATGTATCATAAGCAGATGGTAAAAATTAAAGAGGCAGGTGGAGTGTCAAAAGCAGTATATTTTTACATTTATTTAATGAACAGCATGCTACAAAACACAACCCAATAAATGTGAAGACATTTTGGTTGCTATCAGAAATTTAGTCTATAAAGGTCAAAACTTTGACAAATTTGGAGATGTACTGCCCAAGTTTGCAAGTAACCTGCATTTTCATAAGATAAATACACATGCAAAATATGAAAAAATCTAAGCATTTTTCTTTGATTCATACTTGCACAAAACAACACTTACAACAAAATTGACATGTTGAATAATTTAAGTGTTACCTTGACTTTAAAATAACATTGACCATCAAGGTTGAACTTTTGAATTTCGCTTAAATTTTCATAACGTTCTCATTTATTTACAGATTTTATTCATACTTGGACAAAACATTACTTATGACAACTCTGACATTTTGATTGTTTCAAACATGACCTTGACTTTAAATTGACATTGTCAGTCAAGGTCAAATTATTGAATATTGTTAAAATTGGCCTTAACTTTGTTTAGATGAATTTAATGATTATATTTCCAAATGATATTGCCTTTGAAAACCCTTCACCACGACTTACTTCCTCGGATGTGTTTGTCCTTGGGAATAGGAAAAAGTCAAGTGTGGCCCCTGCATGTGGTGGCTCTCATTTACATGGACCATCTGCGCAAGGTTCTCTGCCAAAGTTGTTCAAATTATGCCCCTGGGGTCATTAATGGCCCGGCCCCAGGGTCACTTGATCTTACATTGGTTTGTATAGGGAAGACTTAAAAAAACCTTCTAGTCTGAAACCACAATACTAAGAACTTAAACATTTTGCATCAGCTAGAGGTCCTGTACAAAGATTGTAAAAAATTATCTCTTTGATCAAAATTTGCCCTGCTCTGGGGTCCTATTTGTGCAAAATATTAATTTTAACCTTTGAAAATCTTCATGTGAGAAACTGTAAATTTTAGAACTAACATTTTTTGCATGGAGCATCATCTGGATGTCCTCTACTAATTTTTATGTCAGCTGCTACGAAGGAGCCGCGATATATAAGGATCACCTCTCCGTCCTCTGCCTGTTGTCTGTCCGCCCGTCCGTCCATCTGTCACAAAATTTTTCTTGACTACTCCTCAGAAACTACTGGTGCGATTTCATCCAAACTGTACAGGAATAATCAGTACCAAGTCTAGTTGTGCATATCTTCAGCATTTTGCGGTCCAATAATTTTTTGAGAGTTTTGGCCCTTTTATGATTTTATTTTTAAAGTTTGTCCGGACTACTTCTCTTATACTACTAATGCAATTTGAATGAAATTTTACAGGATTGATCAGTACCTCAAGTACTTGCGCATATCTAACGGGTTTTTCGTTGAATGATCTTTGGCTGAGTAATGGCCCTTGAATGAAAAAGGCGTTTTGGCCAAATAATGAATTTTGTGTTGCAGGCTTCACAGTAGCTGCGACATGCTAAAAAGTAGCCATGACATATAGGGATCACTTCCCCATCATCTGTCTGTCTGTCCATCCATCTGTCTGTCTGTCTGTCCATCACAAAACTTGTCTTGACTACTCCTCAGAAAAATACTGGTGTGATTTCATCCAAACTTTACTGGAATGATCAGTCCAAGTGTTGTTGTGCATATCATCAGCATTTTCCAGTTCAGTGATTTGTCAGAGTTATGGCCCTTTAATGATTTGTATTTTTAAAGTTTGTCCGGACTACTTCTCTTATACTACTAAAGCAATTTAAATGAAATGCTACTGGATTGTTCTGTTCCTCAAGTACTTGTGCATGTCTTACAGGTTTTTTGGTTGAATGATTTTTGGCTGAGTTATGGTCCTTGAATAAAAAATGCGTTTTAGCCTACTAACTGTCCAATCACCTCTCAATATCTGTTTAATTGGCTATCATCGGGCAACACGTGATAACTGACTGCCCTTGTGTTCTTATCCTGTCCCTGGGGTCATTTAAAGCTTTGCCCGGGGGTACCTTGATTTTAAATAGTCTTATATTGGGAAGACTTAAAAATCTTTTTGTCTGAAAACACAGTCATGGCCAATTTGATATTTTGCATAAAGCATCTGCTAGAAGTCCTCTACCAAATTTATTCAAATTATGTCCCTTGAATGAAAATTGGTTCTACTGTGGGGGTCACTTGAATTCATACAGATTTTTATAGGGAGAACTATTAAAAAACTTCTTTTCTTTACTCAACAGCAGACCAAAAGGCAAAGTATTTAGGTGAGCGTTCTAGAGCCATCATGGCCCTCTTGTTACAATTGTTTCCTCTATCATTATGATGGAAGAAGAGCATAAGAGAGGGGGAACACAGATTATCTGTTAGTTTTTCAGTCTTGCAAGGTGGCAAGAATTTCGGCTTTTATTCATCACTAAAAATAACATCACTTCTTGTACACAGTGCAACATTGAAGAAAGACTTCAAGTTAAAGCCAGACTTGATAAACTCTTTTCAGGGACAGAGGTTCATTATTCTCATACATTTGAATGTAAAACAAAAACATTTCATACAGATATACATTACATTTTATTCCGATGAAAAAAATCTTACATAAATTGTTACTTATATTTTAGATATACCGATGAAAAATTCTAATATATTTCAGATATTTAGGTGTGAAAAAATCTCACATAAATTGTTACTTATATTTTAGATACATGTATTCTGATTAAAAAATCTAACATATTTAAGATATTTAGGTGAAAGAAATCTCACATAATTTTTTACTTATATTTTAGATATTCTGATAAAAAATTCTAATATATTTAAGATATTTAGGTGAAAAAATTCTCACATAAATTGTTACTTATATTTTAGATATTCTATAGTTGCCCAGTTACTGTAGTGACAGCTTGTATTAAACAGGCCATTGTTTGGCGACAAGACAGTTTAGTTTCAGTTTCCTTCTCATGTTAAATCCAATTTATAAGGCAAAATAATGTAACATTTTAAGATTTAACCCTACTTAAAGAGTCCAGTAATACTTTTCCCACAGTTATATGCAAAGCTTTTTTTCACAAAGGTATAATCAATAATTGTAAGTAAATCAAATGATAACAAATCATGTCATAATTATATCTATTACAATAGATAAATTTTTGATTCTGTCAGAATCCTTTAGATTCACATGAAAGTTATTTAAGATACAATTTCAGTTGCAAGATGTGACAAGTTCAGCTCAAATACAATGTAGTTTGATACACAACTATATAAAATGTCAGTAGTATTGAACATGAAATCATTTTGGGTTAATGGAGTATCTAATGTGATCATGTGACATTTTTAATCAGTCAGTATAGTCAGTGATATACAAATACCATATAAGATTATCTCACAGACTTTTATGTCCCTTTTTATAATAATGTGGAAGAAATGGAATAATGTAAACACAAGTCAGTTTTCTAGCATATGAAATGATTATTGTGTAGAGAGCACAATGAGATGATCACTCTTAAAACTGCCAATGTAGATCTCATGTAGATGATGATTGTAACATATTGAGTATGAATTCTTCAAACCAGATATAGCGGTCTGTCCTTGCTTCATGTCACCTGAGATATGATGAATGTTGCCATTCCAACAGCACACAAGCATTGATCCATCATCTAACATTAACATTCCTAATGGTCCCACCAAGTCCTTGTGTTTATATACAGTCATTACCTCACCCTGTAATGTTATACTGACTACACAGTCTTTACCTGGTTCACTGATATAGATGAGCTTAGAGTTCTCACTGAACACAAGGTAGAGTGGATAAGAGAAGTTCTTAGTGTTCAGTGATATTTTGTTTTTCACATTACCTTGCTGATCCAGTATAAGTACACATAGAGGATCTTCACAAAGCACATAGAGATGATCTTGATTAAAGGTTATTCCTTTACATTCACCTTTAACTGGAGCAGAGTAAACAGTTGACAGTTGACTTGCTGTTGTTAATATAAGGATCTCTCTTTTGTCTGGCATAGTAACAGCTATTTTGTCTTCAGGCATCCTTGCTATGGCCCATGGTCTTGAGTCCAGTGACTTTTCTTCAGTGATGGTTTTATTTAATATGTCAACAACTTTCAGTTTATTGTTATTACAGTCAGCCAGCACAAGTTTCTTATATGACAAGACAGCACATCCTGAGATACAGCAAGGACTCTTATCTGTTTCTGTCCTTATCTTTATATCCTCTAAGTGTATTAACTCATCAAAAGATTTATTCATCTTAGTTGGGTTCATGGCAGCAGACAGACTAAACTTCCCCAGTATTTCTTGTGTTGAAAGAATTTCTTTCAGGCAATCATTATGTTCAAATTTATACTGAGTAGAGGTTTTCTTTAAACCATCTTCGGCTTTTTTTACGGTGTCACACTTAAGCATGGATTGAGCCTGTTTCACTGTGATGTATAGTTGTCCAGACTGGCCTGATGTTTTATTAGCCAGTAGAAATGACCTCACTTTCTTGATGTCTGAAGAAAGAGCATCACAGCTGTCAAGTAAACTCTGGATAGTTTGTTTGTCTTCAGTTTTCTTTTTGTCTGCTTCATTCAGAAGTGCCTGCTGCAGCTGGTCTAGTCGATCATTTATTTCTTTTCTAAAGTTGTTGATTTCTTTGATAAGGTTGTCATTACATGTATCAACTTCAAGGTTTCTTGTCTTAGCTGTTTTTGTAATCTCATCAAGAACTTTTAGTTTTTGGTCAAGTTTTTGCAATGTCCACTTGTATTCTTTACTATCATCCAAACCTGCACATATTTTAGGTATGTAGTCAATATCACATGTTCTATGATGCAAAATAATGCAGTCGTGACAGCCAAGTGTATCATGTCCTGGGCAGAAATACTTGATTACCTCTCCCTTGTGTTCTGGACACTTCTCAGTGCATTCATTAGAATCTTTGATAGGAGTTGCAAGTTTACCACCTTTGTTCTTATCAACAAGCTGATGATTTCTTAAAAGTCTTGTTCGCAGGTGACAGTCAGAGCAGATTTTGCACAGATATTCATTACAGTCCAGGCAATATTTTTGAGCTGTTATATGTTGTCCTGTGGTCAAGCATGGGTCGCAGTAATTGTCAGTGTCTTCAGTGGAACCAAGTAATAAGGAATCACGGATGTCACTTGATGTTTGCTTTGAATCTGCCATACTTATCTTATAATTATGAAATCCTTTTAAATGATAAAATCATGTATTCAATACCAACAAACTGCTTCACTCATTTCTGTTTTGCTTGTAGAATTCTTAAAGTCACAACTGAGAAGTCTGTCTATACCTTTTAAACACTAGAAAATAGAATGGTTAACAGGAAGTAAAATTTCAACTTCTAAACTCGTGAACTTTGGACTTAGTCATATTCTAATTACTGAACTTACACAAATATCTCTTAAAGGGAGATTACTATCAAGTAATCACATAAGTTATAGTTTAGATTGTTATCTCCCTTTATATGTTGCAGCTAAGGCAATGATAGTACCTAGAATGAAGTCTAGAAAATATGATTTCTTAGATTTATATATACTATTTACTAATCACTGAATGTATGATTAATACATTCATCTCTCAGTTTGATTCAATTTGAATAAGTTGACTGATACAAGAAATTTTTACTGAAAACTATGGTCATTTTACAGACAATATACTATTCACCGGTTCTGTGACTACAAGATTAAGTTTTGTAAATGTAAAGTAATTTTTACATGCTTTGTTTAACTTGACAAAATGCAGGTCTTTTAGGGTAAAGAATTAAGAGAAATTCAGTAATAAATTGAAGTAAATTAGTCTTATTTTATGAAAATGATAAATGAAATAAGGCATATTATTAGATGAAATATTGGTCTTGATTAAAAAGAAAAAGGCAGTCAATGATTTTTGTTTGTTGAGACATTCATGTAGATTTAGGAATGTGATTCTTTAAACCATTGACCAACCTAGTTAGGTCACCTGAGCACAGCTCTGGGTGAACTATTGAGATGGTTGTTTGTCCAGCGTCTGTTGTCGTGCGTCGTCAACAATTTGACTTACAGAATATCTCCTCCTAAACCGCTGAGCCAACATCTATGAAACATGCCTGGGATATTCCTTGCATGAAGCTCTCTCAAAGAATTCAATTCCATCAAGAACTCTAGTTGCTATGGAAACTTAAAGGGAAAATTTTGAAAATCTTCTTGTCTGAAACGACAAGGCCCTGAGCCTTAAGATTTGGTATGTAGCATTGTCTAGTAGACCTCTATCAAGTTTGTTCAAATTATGCCCCTGGGGTCAAATTTGGCCCCACCCCGGGGGTCAATGGATTTTACATAGGCTTATATAGGAAAACTTTAAAAATCTTCTTGTCTGAAACCACAAGGCCTACAGTTTAGATATTTGGTGTGCAGCATTGTCCAGTAGACCTCTACCAAGTTTATTCAAATCATGGCTCCTGGGTCAAAAATGGCCCCGCCCCAGGGGTCTCAGGTTGTACATAGAGTTATATAGGAAAAACTTTAAAAAAATCTTCTTGTCAGAAACCACAAGGCCTAGAGTTTAGATATTACATGTAGGTGTGCAGCATTGTCCAGTGGACCTTTACCAAGTTTGTTCAGATCATGGCTCCTGGGTCAAAAATGGCCCCGCCCCAGGGGTTACGTTTTACATAGAGTTATAAAGGAAAAACTTCAAAAAATCTTCTTGTCAGAATCCCCAAGGCATGGAGCTTAGATATTTGGTTTTGAGCATTGTCTAGTAGACCTCTACCAAGATTGTTCAAATCATGGCCCCTGGGTCAAAATTGGCTCTGCCCAAGGGGTCACATGTTTGACATAGAGTTATATAGTAAATTCTTTAAAAATCTTCTTGTCAGAAACTGCAAGGCCTGGAGCTTAGCTATTTGGTAGTATGCACTGTGTCCACAGTGAGGTCATCCCCCTCCCCTTGGGGTCAATTTTTACCTACTGACCGATACTTTTTGTTTTTGGAGCTATGGCAATGAAATTTGGACCATTTGTACAGTTTTTTGTTCCGATTTCAAAAACGTCATTGCATTACTTTTTTGTTTTAAAGCTACGGCAAATTTTTTTCATCTTTGAACCCAGGTGAGCGCTTTTGGGCCATTCGCCCTCTTGTTAATTTCAGCTGATCCGAACATAATGATGCTTTTTTTTTTAACTTAAATAATTGATAATGAACAGGACAAGACAATCACAAAGCTCACCCTGAGCATAAGGAACACCCATTCTAGGTTTCATAAAGTATAACCTAGTGGTTTAGGAGATATTAATTGTTTGGAGTAAATACATATTAACACTCTAGAGGTACATTGTAACATTTTCAGTCCAGATATGCTGTAAATTTGTCAGAGAGGTTGTTTCAATGATTTCTAGCTCAGTTTCGAATATGGATCATCTGGGGTCAAAAACTAGGTCACAGAGTCCAAATATGGGGAAAGCTTGTTAACACTCTAGAGGTAACATTTTCAGTCCAAATAACCTGAAAATTTGTCAGAAAAGTTGTTTTGGGTATTTCTAGGTCAGTTTCGAATATGTGTCATTTTGGGTCAATTAATCAGGTCCATAACAATTTTGTTAAAAGAAGTCATACTCACTTGAGTGATCTAGGGCTACAGTACATGCAGCGCGGACTTTGACAACGAACACCCGTCCCCGCGATTTTACTGTCCGTGTTAAAGACCAAAATGACCACCGCGTCTAGTGTTCATTCGTATAAAACGTGGGGGTCAGCGCGGTCGTCCGCGGTGTTCAGTACCGTGCCATGTCGCGGGGGTTTGCGGTGTCCGAAAAAACGAAGTCACAACACAATTTTACTTTCCCCTATTTTTTTTTCAGACCAGTTACAAAAAGACGTAATTATTACCAGTTGAAATTGTTTCTTTTTAGCTCACCTGAGCTGGCTCAGGGTGAGCTATTAGGATCGATGAATGTCCGTCGTCCGTCGTCTGTCGTCCGTCGTCCGTTCACATTTAGTTCGTTAACACTCTACTGGTCACATTTTTTGCTCCAATTGTCACGAAACTTGGTCAGGATGTTTTTCCCAGTAATTACTCGAACGAGTTCGAATATGGGTCATATGGGATCAAAAACTAGGTCAAGGAGCCCAAAAATAGAAAAATCTTGTTAACACTCTAGAGGTAATGTTTTTAGCCCAAATAATCTGGAAATTTGTCATAAAGGTTGCTTCTATGATTTCTAGCTCAAGTTCAAATATGGGTCATCTGGGGTCAAAAACTAGGTCACAGAGCCCAAAAATAGAACATTCTTGTTAACACTCTAGAGGCTACATTTTCAGCCCAAATAATCTGGAAATTTGTCAGAAAGATTGTTTTCATGATTTCTAGCTCAAGTTCGAATATGGGTCATCTGGGGTCAAAAACTAGGTCACAGAGCCCAAATATGGAAAAACCTTGTTAACACTTAAGAGGTAACATTTTCAGCCCATATATCCTTGTAATATGTCAGAAAGGTTATTTGGATTATTTCTAGCCCAGGTTCGAATATGGGTCATCTGGGGTCAAAAACTAGGTCACTGAGACGAAATATGGAAAAACCTTTTTATCACTCTAGAGGTAACATTTTCAGCCAAAATATCCTGGAAATATGTCAGAAAGGTTGTTTTGATGATTTCTAGCTCAGGTTTGAATATTGGTCATGTGGGGTCAAAAACTAGGTCACACAGCCCAAATATGGTAAAACCTTGTTAACACTCTAGAGGCTACATTTTTAGCCCAAATTTCCTGAAAAACTGTCAGAAAGCTTGTTAAGATGATTTTTGGCTCAAGTTGGAATATAGGTCATGTGGGGTCCAAAACTAGGTCACACAGCCTGTATATGGAAAAACCTTGTTAACACTCTAGAGGTAACATTTTCAGCCCAAATATCCTGGAAATATGTCAGAAAGGTTGTTTTGATGATTTCTAGCTCAGGTTTGAATATGGGTCATGTGGGGTCAAAAACTAGGTCACACAGCCCAAATATGGTAAAACCTTGTTAACACTCTAGAGGCTACATTTTTAGCCCAAATTTCCTGAAAAACTGTCAGAAAGCTTGTTAAGATGATTTTTGGCTCAAGTTGGAATATAGGTCATGTGGGGTCCAAAACTAGGTCACACAGCCTGTATATGGAAAAACCTTGTTTACACTCTAGAGGTAACATTTTCAGCCCAAATATCCTGGAAATATGTCAGAAAGGTTGTTTCCATGATTTCTAGCTCAAGTTCGAATGTGGGTCATCTGGGGTCAAAAACTAGGTCACACAGCCTGAATATGGAAAAACCTTGTTAACACTCTAGAGGTAACATTTTCAGCCCAAATATCCTGGAAATATGTCAGAAAGGTTGTATCAATGATTTCTAGCCCAATTTCGAATATGGGTCATCTGGGGTCAAAAACTAGGTCACAGAGCTTAAATTTGGAAAAACCTTGTTTACACTCTACAGGTAACATGTTCAGCCTAAATATCCTGGAAATATGTCAGATAGGTTGTTTCGATGATTTCTAGGTCAGGTTCGAATATGGGTCATCTGGGGTAAAAAACTAGATCACACAGCCTGAATATGGAAAAATCTTGTTAACACTCTAGAGGTAACATTTTCAGCCCAAATATCCTGGAAATATGTCAGAAAGGTTGTATCAATGATTTCTAGCCCATTTCCGAATATGGGTCATTTGGGGTCAAAAACTAGGTCACAGAGCTTAAATTGGGAAAAACCTTGTTTACACTCTACAGGTAACATTTTCAGCCCAAATATTCTGGAAATATGTCAGAAAGGTTATTTTGATGGTTTCTAGGTCAAGTTCGATTATGGGTCATCTGGGGTAAAAAACTCGGTCACAGAGCCCAAAAATAGAAATATCTTGTTAAGGCTCTAGAGGCTACTGTTTCAGTCCAAATATCCTGGCAGTTTGTCAGAAAGCTTGTTTGGTTGTTCACATTATTAGATAAGAATAAAGGTCACGGAGGCTAAAAATAGATTTATCTACTGTACCTCATAAAGCCTTCATTTATAGACCAATATCTTTGATATTCAGTATATAGGTTCCTTGCATGGACCTCTACCCATGTGTAGGGTTTGAGGTCATTGGGTCGAGGTCAAGGTCACCATAGCTTATAATAGATATTTCTACTTTCTGTCATAGAGCCTTTATTTATTGATTGATATTTTACATATTTGGTTTGAAGGCACTTATATATTTTCAATTAAAAAATGAAATACTGCTTAACAGCAAACCTACAGCCAAAGTACTCAGGTGAGCGATCCAGGGCCATCATGGCCCTCTTGTTCTTTTTAATACCCCATCCGGTTAAACTTTTATTTGTTGAAGTTCGATGTTTGGTTGTATGATTGAGGGTAACACAGCCGATTATGAATAGATTTACACACCTACATGCCATCTTGTTAACTTTAATTGCTTCAATTAATATATTTTCAAGTCTTCAATCGGTGCTGCGCTTGCGTTAATCCACTCACAAATAAATTACACGCAAATAAATTACTAACGATCATCAAACTGCGAAAAGTTAATAGATCTAAATTAAACTGTCAAAATTCGAACAAATCCACTCTAATTATAATGCATTTATTTACGCTCCTTTTTGTTTACGCAAAGAATGACCATTCAAAGCAGTTGCTTCCGGAAACAGCTGATCATATTTTCAGAAAATGAATTGTCTGTGTTTTTAGGTCAACACGTGTTTAACTTCTTTCGACATCTGTATCGTCTAGGCGCTTGGCAAAAATTATTGATCGATTTTGCTATATAGTAACAAGCGTTTTTCAAAAATTCCAAAAACGAAAGTACACAATAAACCTACACTGCATATGTACTTGAAATTTGGTTTTAATTTGACCAACTGAAGTTAGCCCCAAATACATGTAAGTAAAATAAGAATGAGTAAAAAGAAAACCACGTACGTGTACTGTACGCTGAGTATGTTTAAATGCAGTAATCTCCAAGTCAGAAAATCGCCAGGATGCGCGGCGTTTGGTCACCGCGACAGGTGGTGGTCATACCCCTCGGCGGTTTTCGCGGTGGTCATTTTAGCGGACACCCGAAATTTCAGGTGTTCAGTCCACCGCGACTGGCCACCCGGAGACGATACCGCCCCCCGCGACAATGTAAACAATGTCAAAGTCCGCGCTGCATGTACTGTATCATGGCCCTCTTGTTTAAGAAAATATTTGTCTTATGATTTTATCAACTCATAAGGTGTTGGTGTAGGAATTGTGCTGTAAGTAGAATATTTAGCCTAGTATTTTCTTTTATCTCTTGCAGCCCAAGGTGATTGTGAGTGCCAACTTTGGGGTTGAGCCAGGGAAGCTTGTGCCCTATAAACCCCTTCTTGATGGAGCCCTTAAAATTATCAGCTTTAAACCACACAAATGTATTATTTACAACAGGCCAGGGGTAAATATTTTTTGTTTCAAAACTATGGTACTCTTAAACACTTGGGAAATATTACCAAATTATTTTCACAATTTGTTTTGCTGCTTAGTATCATATAACCAGAGGAAACTATTTTCATTTGACTTTTGAGAATACACATCTTTTATTTTAAATAGTTTGGGAACATGATTGAGTGACAAAAAGAAAAGTTTAATCGTCCTTTTTTCTGAGAATTTTTGGAAAATTCTTACTTTAATTTGTTCAGGCTGTCTCAAATGAGTCATACCCACTCAGCGGTATTTAAGTATTTGTCCCTTATAGCCTTTAAAGATAATGTAACTGATAGAAATTATTGTTTATTAATAGAATTGATATCTTTTCAGTTTGAGTTTACTCCCTTGACTAAAGGTCGTGACCTTGATTATGAGTTTGAGTTATCACAGTCTTACCCGGCAGACTGTGTCCCTGTTTCTGCAACAGATCCAGTCTATCTATTGTATACATCAGGAACCACTGGACTACCAAAGGTAATACTTTATTTTCATTTGAAAATGACAGCACAAGTGATAAATGTAGTTTTAGTTATCATTTCACCTCTTGCTAATTTTTATGATGATTTAATGTTTTTGTTAATTGCCATGTTTTTCATAACATGACATAGGTTTTATTATGGCATAGGTGTAAAATCTTAAGCAATTGAGTTGGTCAAATTTCAAAGATTATATCTATAAAATAAAACACTAACTATTAATTTTTATTGACTTATTGCAATTTTTATTGCAGACTTTCATATCCAAAAACATTGCAAGTGAAAGCTTTTTAGACAAAAATGGGATCCTATGCTTGTTGACTAGAATTTTAGTCAAAATAATTCAAGTGACATCTTTAGCCTATTTTGAGATATTTTTGTTTTGTGTCAGAATCTCGCGGAGGCGAGATATTGCCCCATACAAAAAATAACGAAATATTACCACTTATATACAATTAGTTGGACTAACTACAATCTGTGCAACAGATAAATAGAGCCTTTTTAAAAAAAGAGACACTTTAGTCATTGCCTGATCTCACCAATATGTAGCTCGCCCAGTTAGCTAAATAGGTAGAGCACTGGATTGGTAATCTGTGGGTCGCTGGTTCGATCCGTGGGCAGGGCAAAATTTCTCTGTGACAATTATCTCGGACATTGTGTTTAATGTTCATTTGTCTCTTACTGCTGATTCAGAGCAGATCTTGAGGGAAAATAGTCACTTGTGGAGAAATTGGTAAGTACTTGTTAGTTATCCAGGAAAACCAGTTAGGTGGACTGACTGCCAAGATATAACCTTGATGTTGAAATTGGTGTTAAACCCATACAATCGTACAAAAACTCACCAATATGTAATGTATATAATATGATATCCTCCCACTGTATTTTCTTAATATTTCTGGCTGATTCTGGTAATTTAAAGATCTATTATTTCCATAGGCAGTAGTGAGGCCGAGTGGAGGACATGCGGTTGTGTTGAAATGGTCAATGTGGAACATCTATGGTATAAAACCAGGAGAGGTATGCATTGTATTATATATAAAATATCATTTAAGGGCAAACTTGTTTATCAAATGTGATAATGAAATACTTGTTCATAGATTATTAGATAATTTTAATGAACACAAGATTCAGTTTGTAGCAATAATGTATACTTCATAAGGATAAATTTCCAAGTTACCTCCCACTTGAAATATCTCGATTCAACAAGTGAGCGTGCAAGACACAGAACCATGATTGTTTAGGGTTTTTAGCTCACCTGAGCACAAAGTGCTCAGGGTGAGCTTTTCTGATCAGTCTTTGTCCGTCGTCCGTCCGTCAGTCCGTCCGTCCGTCGTCAACTTTTCATTCAAATGACATCTCCTCTGAAACCAAAGGGCCAAATTAAATGAAACTTGCCTGGGATGTTCCTTGCATGAAGCTCTACCAAAGTTGTTCAAAGAATTCAATTCCATCAAGAACTCTGGTTGCTATGGCAACTTAAAGGAAAAATTTTGAAAATCTTCTTGTCTGAAACCACAGGGCCTATTGCTTAGATATTTGGCATTTAGCACCCTCTAATGGAACTCTACAAAAATTGTTCAAATTATTTCCCTTGGGTCAAAATTGGCCCCGCCCCAGGGGTAACTTCATTTTACATAGACTTATATAGGAAATCTTTAAAAATATTCTTCTCTGAAACCACAATGCGTACAGCTTAGATATTTGGTATGTAGCATTGTCTCGTGGATGTCTACCAAGTTTGTTCAAATTATGTCCCCTGGGTCAAAATTGGCCACGCCCCAGGGTTCTCTTGGTTTACATATAGTTATATAGGAAAAACATGAAAAATCATTTTTCTCCAAGACTTATAGGAATAGACCTTAGATATTTGGTCTGGAGTATTGTGTAGAGAACCTTTACCAGTATTGTTTATATGTTGGCCCTGGGGTCAAAATTGGCCCCGCCCCAGGGGCCCTTAATATGTAAAAAAGGCAATCTTTAAAAATGTTTTTCTCAGAAACCACAATGCCTACAGCTTAGATATTTGGTATGTACCATGGTCTAGTGGATGTTTACCAAGTTTGTTCAAATTATGTTCCCTTGGTCCAATTTGGCCACGCCCCAGGATTCTCTTGGTTTACATATTGTTATATAGGAAAACATTAAAAGTCATTTTTCTCCGAAACTAATAGGACTAGACCTTAGATATTTGGTGTGGAGTATTGTGTAGAGAACCTTTACCAGTACTGTTTATATGTTAGCCCTGGGGTTAAAATTGTCCCCGCCCCGGGGACCCTTAATATGTAAAAAAGGAAATCTTTCAAGATCTTCTTCTCTGAAACCACAATGTGTACAGCTTAGATATTTGGTATGTAGCATTGTCTCGTGGATGTCTACCAAGTTTGTTCAAATTATGTCCCCTGTTTCAAAATTGGCCACGCCCCAGGGTTCTCTTGGTTTACATAGATTTATATAGGAAAACATGAAAAATCATTTTTCTCCACAACTAATAGGACTAGACCTTAGATATTTGGTGTGGAGTATTGTGTAGAGAACCTTTACCAGTATTGTTTATATGTTGGCCCGGGGGTCAAAATTGGCCCTGCCCTGGGGGCCCTTAATATGTAAAAAAGGCAATCTTTAAAAATCTTCTTCTCTGAAACCACAATGCGTACAACTTTGATATTTGGTATGTAGCATTGTCTAGTGGATGTCTACCAAGTTTGTTCAAATTATGTCTCCTTGGTCAAAATTGGCCACTCCCTAGGGTTCTCTTGGTTTACATATAGTTATATAGGAAAACCATTAAAAGTCATTTTTCTCCAAAACTAATAGAACTAGACCTTAGATATTTGATGTGAAGTATTGTGTAGAGAACCTTTACCAGTGTTGTTTATATGTTGGCCTTGGGGTCAAAATTGTCCCAGCCCCGGGGGCCGTTAATATGTAAAAAAGGAAATCTTTAAAAATCTTCTTCTCTGAAACCACAATGCGTACAGCTTAGATATTTGGTATGTAGCATTGTGTATTGGATGTCTACCAAGTTTGTTCAAATTATGTCCCCTGGGTCAAAATTGGCCACGCCCCAGGGTTCTCTTTGTGTACATATAGTTATATAGGAAAAACATGAAAAATCATTTTTCTCCAAAACTAATAGGACTAGACCTTAGATATTTGGTGTGGAGTATTTTGTAGAGAATCTTTACCAGTATTGTTTATATGTTGGCCCTGGGGTCAAAATTGGCCCCGCCCTGGGGGCCCTTAATATGTAAAAAAGGCAATCTTTAAAAATCTTCTTCTCAGAAACCACAATGTGTACAGCTTTGATATTTGGTATGTAGCATTGTGTAGTGGATGTCTACCAAGTTTGTTCAAATTATGTTCCCTGGGTCAAAATTGGCCACTCCCCAGGGTTCTCCTGGTTTACATAGATTTATATAGGAAAAACATGAAAAATAATTGTTCTCCAAAACAAATAGGTGTAGACTTTAGATATTTGGTGTTGATAATTGTGTAAAGAACCTTACCAATATTGTTTAAATGTTGGCCCTGGGGTCAAAATTTGCCACGCCCCGGGGGCCCTTAATATGTATTAAAGGAAATCTTTAAAAATCTTCTTGTCTGAAACCACAAGGCCTAGAATTTTAAAATTTGGCATGAAGCAAGCTTTATCAAGCTTTTTCAAATTATTAGATTAGGTTAAAGGCTAAAAATAGATTTATATACTGTACCTCATAAAGCCTTCATTATAGACCAATATCTTTGATATTCAATATATAGGTTCCTTGCATGGACCTCTACCCATGGGTAGGGTTTGAGGTCACTGGGTCAAGGTCACCATAGCTTATAATAGATATTTCTACTTTCTGTCATAGAGCCTTTATTTATTGACTGATATTTTACATATTTGGTTTGTAGGCACTGACATATTTTCTGTTTAAAAATGAAATACTGCTTAACGGCAAACCTACAGCCAAAGTACTTAGGTGAGCGATCCAGGGCCATCATGGCCCTCTTGTTTTGTTTTGTTTTAGGTGATTTTTGTAATTGTAAATTACGGAAACACCCGAAAATCAACATGTATTTTTGCTTTGCTATAGGCGATGGTTCCCAGCATTTTTGCATTGCCATAAGCGACTATTTACTTGAGTGCTGGTTCGCAGAGTGTTTTGTTGAGGATAGATAACTAAACTTTAACAGTTGAAATGTAACCTGATTTATAGTTTTTCAGTTTTTAGAACTAAACCTTTGCTTACTTACCTTCAAAATGGTAACAGTTCAAATAGTGTTGAAATAAACAAAAAAAACAATAATTTAACCTTGTTTAATCTTGTCATATTTACAACTTCTTACATGGTACCCATGTTTTTGGTCATGTACCCACGTTTTTCAAAATGCATGGGTACTACACCCATGTTTAAAAAAACCAGTGGGCATGCTGATGTGTTCTGAGTTGTCTCTTCAATAGCTTTTGCTACCATAAGTAAATGGATAGAACCCAGTAGCTTCTATCTGCAAAATTTGTTAAATGTCTGTAAAAGTCTCGTTCTTGTCTGTTAACCAAGAGGCCAATAGCTACTGACATTTAGAACCAAGCTTTATTTTCAAATTTCCTGGTGAATATTTGGTTCAATTTCAATAAGAGAGAGAACTGTCAAAGCAGTATCTGCCTGGTCCGGTTTACTGTTGCTTTTTAGCCTTGTTAGCTCATCTGAGCACTGCTCAGGGTGAGCTATAAGGGTCATTGATTGTGCGGCGTCTGTCGTTGTGGGTTGTCAAGAATTTGACTTGAACAACTTCTCTTCCTACAAGTCTAAGCCAACTTTAATGAAACATGCCTGGGATATTCCTTCCATGAAGCTCTACCAAAGTTGATCAAAGAATTCAATTCCATCAAGAACTCTGGTTGGTATGGCAACTGAAAGGAAAAACTTTGAAAATCTTCTTGTCTGAAACGACAAAGCCCTGAGCCTTAAGATTTGATATGTAGCATTGTATAGTAAACTTCTATCAAGATTATTCATATTATGCCCCCTGGGGTCAAATTTGGCCCAACCCCAGGGGTCAATTGTTTTTACATAGGCTTATAAAGGAAAAACTTTGAAAATCTTCTTGTCTGAAACCACAAGGCCCTGAGCCTTAAGATTTGGTATGTAGCATTGTCAAATAGACCTCTACCAAGTTTGTTCAAATGGACCTCTGGGGTCAAATTTGGCCCTGCCCCGGGGTCATTGGTTTTACATAGGCTTATATAGGAAACACTTTGAAAATCTTCTTGTCTGAAACGACAACGCCCTGAGCCTTTAGATTTGGCATGGAGCATTGTCAAATTGACCTGTACCAAGTTTGTACAAATTATACCTCTGGGATCAAATTTGGCCCTGCCCCAAGGGTCAATTAATTTTACATAGACTTACATAGGGAATACTTTGAAACTCTTCTTTTCTGAAACAAGGCCTGCACCTTAAGATTTGATATGTAGCATTGCCTAATTGACCTCTACCAAGTTCTTTCAAATTAAACGTCTGGGGTCAAATTTGGCCCCACCACTGGGGTCAATTGATTTTAAATGGGCTTATATAGGGAAAACTTTGAAAATCTTCTTGTCTGAAATGACAAGGCCCTGAGCCTTAAGATTTGGTATGGAACATTGTCTAATAGACCTGTACCAAGTTTATACAAATTATACCTCTGGGGTCAAATTTGGCCCTGCCCCGAGGGTCAATTAATTTTACATAGACTTATATAGAGAAAACTTTAAAACTCTTCTTTTCTGAAACCACAAGTCCCTGCACCTTAAGATTTGGTATGTAGCACTGCCTAATGGACCTCTACCAAGTTTTTTCAAATTATATGTCTGGGGTCAAATTTGGCCCCACCACGAGGGCAATTGATTTTACATGGGCTTATCGGGAAAAATTGGAAAATCTTCTTGTCTGAAACCACAAGGTCCTGCACTCTAAATTTGATATGTAGGATTGTCTGGTAGACCACTACCAAGTTTGTTCAAAATATACCTCTGGGGTCAGATTTGACCCCACCATGGGGGGTCAGATGACTTTACATGGGCTTATATAGGGAAAACTTTGAAAATCTTCTTGTCTGAAACCACATGGCCATGAGCCTAAAGATTTGGTATGCGGTAACGTCTAGTGGCCTCTACTAAGTTTGTTAAGATTATGCCCCTGGGGTCAAATTTGGCCCCACATGGGGGTCAATTGATGTTACATTGGCTTATATATAAAAACTTAAAAAAAAATCTTCTTGTCTGAAACCACATGGCAGTGAGCCGTAAGATTTGGCATGCAGTAACGTCTAGTGGACCTTTACCAAGTTTGTTCAAATTATGCCCCTGGGTTCAAATTTTGACCAGCCGCGAGTGTCAATTGATTTAACATAAGCTTATACAGGCAACACTTCAAAAACTGCTTGTCTGAAACTGCATAGCTTAGAACTTAGATATTTTTAATGGAGCATCAGCTAGAGGTCTTCAACCAAGTTTGTTCAAATTATACCCCTTGAGTGAAAATTGGCTCTACCCTTAAATGACTTAAATTCATATAGAGTTATATAGGGAGAATGTTAAAAAAGCTTCTGATGTTTGCTCAACAGCAGACCCAAAGGCATAGTAATCAGGTTAGTGATCAAGGGCCACCATGGCCCTCTTGTTAATGGTTAGCCATGCATATGTCTGTCCGCAAAATGTAAGGAATATGGATGCTCAGAAAATTCACAAGAACTTTTTTGTCATTTAGTACTCGATCAGAAGAATGATTGAGTCCTGTAGTGTTTAAATTGGTACGTTTTGCCACACCAGCTTAAAAACTTTCGCCTTTATTCTACTTTTAAAGCGCAGTTGCTGCTAGTACGATACGGCTTGAAAAAGAGGTTAATTGTTTGAAGAAAGAAAATGATTGAAAGGAAGGTGCTTGCTACTCACATTATACATTATAATAATGGTAGAGCTTTAATTTATAACATTCCTTCATGTTTGTACTTCAGGTGTGGTGGTCAGCATCTGACCTTGGTTGGGTTGTTGGACATTCTTATATTGCATATGCACCTTTGTTCAACTGTAATACAACTGTCCTTTTTGAGGTAAGAATACAAAACTTTTTACAAGTCTGAAAAAGTAGTTCGATGTGGGCTCAAGATTACAAATACCACATATATGGATGTTCCAACAACAGGGGCCAGAGTAATCCTAGTGTGGCAAGTTTAGTGTCACAAACACTACTTAGTCTTTTAAATGAGATATCATTTAAAACAATGTATCAGTGCTGTACACTCTGCATGTAAAATGAAAATGATGCTACCCATATCCTGCTCCAAAATACTGAAATCTTTTCTGGTAATTTGTCACATTGGCAGCTGTTAATCATGATAAATGAACTCAGAGACTTATACATGTATAGAATGTTGAATTGTCAAGGTGTATTTGTTCAACTATAACACAACTGAACCTTTTGAATGTGTTATGAATCTGTTGTTTGAATGATGTCATTTCATATAAACATCATGTAAATCATTTTGATGATCAGAAGTGTTATTCCAATACATGTGCTTCAGTTACAGTCATAATATTCTTGTACATTACTCTTGTTTCAGGGCAAGCCAGTGGGAACACCAGACCCTGGTGTGTATTTTCGCATAATAAAGGAACACAATGTAGCAGGACTATTTGTAGCCCCTACTGCTCTAAGAGCCATTAGGAGAGAGGTAAATAATGTTACCATTGCTTGTGGTCATGTTTGTTTTCTTATTTCATTCCTGAAAAACAGCATTACTTGCAAAGTTAAGCTTTTAAAACTTCTTCTAAGTTTCCATTTGACATGTACAATTGCCATGTCCTTATACAATTCATTGTTTACATTTCATAGATAGATAAATGTTACCAATAAGAGCCATCTAATAACAATGCTACATAAACAGTCGATCAAAAACATGACTCTATTATTTACTAATCTCAATTTCATACGCCCGTCAAAGACGGGATGTATTATGAGATCACCCATGGCGGACTGGGGTGGCAGCTTCCAGTTGTTTGTCCGGAGCATAACTCCTACACTATCAAAGCTATTGACTTAAAACCATAAGTGGATAGATCTCTTTGAGACGAAGTGCAGTGCATGGGAACCATCACTCTGCACTTTCTTGATTTTGGAGTTATTCCCCTTTGCTTAATTTTCTTGTCTGGAGCAAAACTCCAATGCTATCAAAGCTGTTGACTTGAAACTTCATAGGTGGATAGATCTTATTGAGGCAGAGTGCAGTGCACAAGGACCATCACTCTGCACTTCTTGGTTTTGGAGCTGTTCCCCTTTGCTTAATTTTCTTGTCAGGAGCATAACTCCAACACTATCAAAGCTATTGACTTGAATCTTCATAGGTGGATAGATCTCATTGAGACGGAGTGCATTGCTCAATAACCATCACTCTGCACTTCATGATTTTAGAGTTATTTCCCTTTGTTTTATTTCCTTATCAGGAACATAACTCCAACACTATCAAAGCTATTGACTTGAAACTTCCTAAGTAATAGATCTCATTGAGGCGGAGTGCAATGCACAAGAACCATCACTTTGCACTTCATGGTTTTGAAGTTATTCCCCTTTGCTTAATTTTCTTTTCCGGAGCATAACTCCTACATTATTAAAGCTGTTGACTTGAAACTTGAAACATTGATGGGTCTTATTGAGTCGAAGTGCATTGCACAGGAACAGTAACTCTGTACTTCATGATTTTGGAGTTATGCGCATTTGTTTAATTTTCTTTTTCAGAGCATAAAGTAATCAAAGCTCTTGACTTGAAACTTCACAGACTTGAAACTTCATAGATCTCATTAAGACGGAGTGCAGTGCACACAAAACATCACTGTATACTTCATGATTTTGGAGTTATTCCCCTTTGTTCAATTTTCGTATTTGATGTTTGTCTGGACCATACTCCTACATTATCAAAGCTATTGACTTGAAACTTCATAGGTGGATACCGATAGATGTTATTGAAACAAATTGCTCAGTTGACGGGCGTATTTTGCTCTGCCTTTCGGCACTCTTGTTCACATTACTATAGCTTATTCACAATCTTAGAACAATTTTAGCACCCTAGCAAATAATATTCAATATATTTATCATCTATGAGTTCATTTGCTAACTGAAGTTATTAATCTTGTGTGGGAATTTAAGAATGGTTCCCATTGGGAATTAAAAAACCTGGTTTAAAATATGAAGGTGTTTACAAAGAACAAGAAACCAGTTCAGATTGGAAGAAGTTGACCTTGTTTAACAAATGATAGTTTTCAAGCTAATAGATTTGTGAAGTTTAATTTAAGCTTATGTTCTAAAAAGTAATGGTTAATAGCTATTCATTTGATTTGGAGGCCAAAAGGTCAAAGTGCTTATTAATGCAAAGCTGTTTCCAAGACTTGTCAAATTATGGTAGAACATTTAAGGGATATGTAGAAATGAGGAAATATCAAAATTAAGATGTACTCAAAAACATACAGACTGCAGTAGTCTTTGCTTGGATGCCTAAGATGTGAAGAAAAATAAAGTGTGATCTTTAAAAATAAAAAATAATATTTAACTATGTTGCTAATTCAATGGAGTGCACTTTGACTGTAGTTGTAGTACAATATGTTGTGTTGTAACACTTATGTCTTTGTTTTGCTAGGATCCAGATGGTGAATTTGGAAAGAAATATAAGCCATTACAAAGGTAAAGTTCATTCCAAGCATGCCCTGTTTGGTTCCCTCTTCTTCTAATTTGTGTGTTAAATCAAAGCTCTAAAAAAAGAAAATTTGTCGGTTTTGACTGTATTTCAGCTTCTGGGACCAATGTTTATGTCCAAAACGTCTTACTTAATCGGTCCAGATAATTTACAAAATTATCAAATTGAAGTACTTTTCATGTAAATGCCAAACTTTCATACCCAAACACATACTGGCTTCTAATGCAGTCCTTCCCGATAAAATTGCCACTGTGACCACAAGCCCAAGGCAGTTATCTCCAATTAACTGATATTTAGTTCAAGGGGGAGCTCTCTGCTTTTTCCCGTAAAGTGGCAGTACATGATAAATTAACATCCTTACAATGATTTTACAGTTATAATTTAATACAATATAGACTGTTCAGTTCTTTAGGTTTTGAAGAAAAATTTGAAGTAAAAGATGATGAAAATGTATTTGGAATTTTGATTTTTCAGTTTCCGTAACATGTTTGTAGCCGGTGAACACTGTGATAGAGAAACAATGGAATGGACTAAAAAAGTCTTTAATTGTCCTGTCCTTGACAATTGGTGGCAAACTGGTATGATTGTTTGCACCAAAGGGGGCTGGCATGGTGTTGACTTTGTTAATGTTGGCCAGTTCTAGCCAAAGAAATCTCAGAAATTACTAAGATACAATAACCATGTGGTATCATAGTATATAGAATGTTATTTCAGTAAAGCATGGTATACCGGTAAATGTCTTTTCCACTTTTGTTAAATCCTGGTCCCAACTGACCCCAATACACTATTCAAGCATAATGTCAGCCCCCTTTTGGCTCATGGTTTTTTATTTGTTTTTTAACCTAAGTTTATATGTTTCAGCTGAAAATATACCTTTATTACAGGAATCAAGTCTAAAAAAATAAAGACGATCTTGTTACATTGTTTTAATTCTAATAGTTTTATTTACTGAGTTCATGCCCGACAATGATTTGTTATGGAATGCAGATGAATTTTGTTTTCCTTGGGCTATAAATTGGTCAAAAACCTTTATTCAAAGGACTTCCTGCAAATGTAGCTTGCAAAGCAGATATTCATGTAAACTCTCCAATGATGGAATCACCACTGAAATAACTAATTTTTAGAACACATTTATTCAAAGATTACAACTGGTTTTTGGTGAGTATTTTGTGGAGTCTGATATCAGAGTTTAATAAGGTAAAATGGGAAAAGGTATTTTTTGTATTTTTTTAAATATATTTTTTTTTAATTTCAGAAACGGGTTGGGCAATAACAGCCACCTGTGTAGGACTTGGAATGCCTCTTCATCCCACACCTGGTGTCACAGGCAAACCTGTTCCGGGATGGAATGGTAAAATATAATAATTATTCATAAGCCTTATATTATGTATATGTATAATAATAACGTGATTACAGTTCTATTTTTAGAACTAATAAATTATTTGACTGCACCTGAGTTTTGTAGACTACTGGAAATTTCTAAAAAAGTCCTATTGTGGCTATATTTAGAACACTGGATATTTGTTCTGATTTTTCAAGAAAAGTCTTGATTATATTTCTTCTGGTGTTTTCTTTATGTAAATAAAAGTCAGTTTCTTGAAGTGGTTACTTTAGTCATAAAATTATTGGATGAAATTTTCATCAGTGACAGTCAATTATCAGAATATTTGGAATTATTTATAATTATACTTTTTGAGGAATTAATTCAGCTTTTCAACAATTTGTGGGATTATTCTACTACAGGTTATTTTAGACTTTAGTGGAAAATACTTCAACAGTGATTAAGAGTTTAAGACATTTAACACTTAAAGGATCAGACAGGATTATTAATTTATTTTAGGACTACACTAAATCCAGGTACTGTAAAAAAAAACATTTTCTTTGTGACTTTATTTAATTGTACTTTAATACATGTACTTTAGTAATTTGTTTTAGAATAAATTTTTGTTATGGTTTAAAAGTTTGTTACTGGTTACATTTGGTATATTATTTGCTGTCTTAATTTAAAGGTCATACATATATGTATTGACAGCATCAACTTCATTGTAAATGTTTTCAAATGACTACTCTGATCTGATTGGTGGTTGAATAAAAAGACTTACTGAGTGAACTCTTCAATGGCATAATAGCAACACAATGACACAACTTGAGATAGCCAATTACAAACTAAGAACTCGTGGTTTGTACATACAGTTTAAAAGACTTGTATACAGTGTAGATACAATTGAACAAATTTTGATAAGATTAAATTAAGATGATCTTAACAAAATTTGTGGACTTGTCAATACCTTGTGCTAGGATCAAAAGGTTCTATGTAACTAGAAATGGGATTCTACAAAAATAAATTCTTTAGTTGATAAAAGAAATCAATTTAGACTATTTTATTAAGTATGGCTGTGTATAGTTTATTTTTAGTATTATTTAAAAGTTAAGTATTATTTAGTATTATTTTAAAAGTTAAGTCTTAAAGCGACTGACTCACAAAATTTTGCTGATTTTTTTTTTCTGTAAAATTTAAGAGAATTTAATATACTATGGAAAAAACATAATATTATGCTTCTATACACCATGAAAACTGAAAAAAAGTTTTGACTTAACCAGGATTCGAACCAATGACCTTTCAGTCAGTAAAATACAGACCGACGATCTAGACCACTGAGCCACTGTGCCAAATTGTAAGGTTGAGTCTAAATTAACCTTATAACTAAAGTGTCTACCCCGTGACTAATGGGGTAAATGTTTTACCGATAAAAGTGTGTAAAACTTTATATTTTGATGTTTTTCTGTATCAAAAAATAAATCAGTAACTTAGTTTAAATATGTTCTTCACAATTGCAGCAAAAATTTCAAGATGTAAGAACGTTTTCTTTGTTTTTCATCATCGGCCCATCTGTGAGTCAGTCGATTTAATATTTTGTTTTGCATCACTGTTCTTTAAACAGATCTGAAGTTTTACAAACACACACCTGTATGCTAACCTCCTCTGTTGTAAGTGGTTTTTTTCTCCCTCCCTTTTGGTTTGCTTAAAATCATATTTATCACGTGTGTTTTTTGTTACAGTGAAAGTAGTGAAGGATGACTTTGTGACTGAAACAAAAGACTCGGAGCTTGGACAGATTATTGTGAAGTAAGTGTTCATGTCATATTAAGAAACTCCTTCTTCATCTTTTTATTGGAGCCTTTTTTTCATTTTTTTTTAGTTGGGGAGGAGGAATTGGCATGAAAGTGACAAGATAAGATAGAATTAGACAATATAGATGCAAATTGTTCTTATTAGTTGTTAAGATTTGAAATGGGTTCAGATTGTTGAAAAAAGGTATTTTAAATGGAGTAATACTGTTACAAAACAGGGAAAAGTGAAGATTGAATTTAGCAGTGAAATCTTGCACCTTTTTGCCTGCACAAAAGCCTGAAATAAGTAAGCAAAGCAGAAAATTCATAAAATGATTATGTAAATTTATGCTTTGATATTTGTTGAAATACAGTAAAGGTTATGATTATTTTGCTATATATATTTATTTATTGTTGACTTAAATATATTTGTCAGTTATTCGCAAGTATAAATTTCAGATTCCCTTTTTTGCCAGAGCATTTCAGTTTTTGTTTTTGTTTTTTTGGGGATGGGGGGGGGGGGCACAAGGGAGGGGGGGTGTACTGATATTTGCTTGTTTTCTGTAGATCAATAACTTAATAAACTTACAAGGGAAACTGTTAAGATAATATTGTTATCCTAATTTGGCAATAGCAGGAGATTTGAAGATTGGTTTCAATATTTCAGAATGCCATTGCCGCCTGGATCTTTTAGCACTCTTTGGGAAAATGATTACAGATTTCAGCACACTTACTTTGATATAAAAAAGGTTAACTTTTTTCATTATTATTTGGTAGTAACGTTTGGGTGAATATAATCAAGTTGTTAGTTGCTGGCATTGTTTCCAAGTGCATAAATGAAACTGTATTGTTGAGGACATTTGAAAATATTTCTTTAAAGAAAAGATCAAAATAATAATTTTTGTAGTTTAATCCTTTCCGAACTAGAAAAATCACATGTATAATACTGCATCTTTTATTTCTAGTAAAACATACAGAAAGGATTAAAGAATATTTTTATAGTCTGTTGTAATCACATTCTATTTCTGATTAGTTAAATTACAAGACAATATTGAATGAACATATTTTCAGAATTACTACAACACAATGGACTCAGGGTACAGAGATAAAGATGGCTATGTTGCTGTAATGTCAAGATCTGATGATGTCATAAATGTTGCTGGGCACCGTCTCTCAGCTGGAGCCTTGGAAGAGGTGAGAGGAAGGCTCTGTAATTGGGTACTAGCAGCAAATTTTTGCTGGTTAGATTTTCCTTAAGATCTGGAAAGTTAGTGAACTGGAATATGCGTTGTTTTATGGAAACTTTAAATCAGAGGAGGCAGTTCGTAGACAGTGCTCAGATTTCAAATTACAGTACAGGGCTGCTATTAAAACCACTAATGGTTTTTAGATAAAATGCTCTTAATATATTATTAGTGGACAGCCCATTTAATAGCTATTTAGTCACGACGACAAGTTAGAGCATAAAATGCGGATGAGACAGATAATGATGTTTATATTAGTAGATTAGTGGAGTAGTCATAATTTCTGTTGTATATATACTTAAGTATAGATGTTTGTATGTTGCAAACTGGTTTCAGGCAATCATTGACAGTCCGTATATAGCAGAGGCTGCTGTGATAGGTGTACCAGATGAGTTGAAAGGCGAGGTGCCTCTAGGCTTATGTGTTCCCAAACATGGTAAATAATTAAAATCATAATTACTTGGACCAGATGTCAGCCAAACTTTTAAAATATATTCATTTAAAACAGTTTGATAAAGTTTTATTCCTTGGTTGGTTATAGACAGAAGAAGTCAAGACATTATGTTATTCTTCTTTTCAGTAATTTTGCCATTTGCCTACAAAGAGATATACTGTTTAGCACAATGCACAGATAATATAAGAATATTACATTTATAAACATATGTATATACCACATCATATGTAAGCAAGAGTTCAGCTCTGCAGCACCAAGCCTGTTTTAATTGTATACACACTAAATGTCTAAACTCTAGGTTTTGTGGTTTCAGACAAGAAGATTTTTAAAGTTTTCCCTAAATGCTACACACCTAATATCTAAATTCTTAGCCTTATAGTTTATGACTAATCAGCTACATTAAAGTTTTTGCCGACGCAGACGAGAAACGACCCAATGGTCACAATAGCTTGACTTATTTCTTTGAAAACAGACAAGCTAAAAAGCTATGAGTAAACATTAAAAATTTGAGTTTTCAAAGATGTTTTTTATGCCCCCACCACTTTGGAGGGGTACATATAGATATGCCCGTGTCTGTCTGTCCGGCTGTCACGCTGTCCATACGTAGACTGGTTTGTGTCACGTGTAACTCCAAAAGTATAACTGCTAGAGCCATGAAATTGTTAAAGAAAGGTCGTCAGCATGTGAAGTTATGCACCTGGGTATTTTGACGCAAATTTATTGAAGATCGGTACAGTATTGCCCCCTTATGAAGCTGGAAATACCAGTTTTGGACTTTATACGCACCTGTAATTGTACAGGATTTTTTGTGACAATACATGCGGATACGTCTCTAGTTCTATGGTTGAGAGAGATTAAATTTGCAGTATTAAATCAGTTGATGGTTCTTGTGTAAAAAGTGAAAAGAAATTTTCATGGTTTGATTAAAGTAAACTGTGTATAACTAATTAAAGTGTTTTTTATAGATATATACTAGCTTTAAAAGACATTATTTGTATTAAATCTGTAAATTGTAAGTTCATTGGCTGCCATTCTGTTCATGTTGCCTGTCCTGGTATGAAGCATTGGAAACAAATGGCTGCTTTTAACAAGTCCTCTCTTTATGAATACATAGTCATCTTAATCATAAGTCTTTGTATACTGACTGTTTATGACTTGTTATTCTTGCTTTTCTTTTTGACAAGTTAACCTGTATGTAGATATGAATATGAGAATGTTAATTATCTCTTTAAATGAATTAAATTTTCTTCTTGTCTTTAATTGACAGAGGGTAAAGTATAGCATGTACTTGTTTGAGAGCAAAGCTTGAGTTATACAAAAATTTTGCCAGTGGCCTGTTATTGTGTTTCGAACGTTGTTTTTGCAGCAAAGAAAGTGTTATCATTTAATTATTAAAGCTTGCCGTGTCATTTTGACTTAAATTGATTCAGAAGCTATGCTTTTCTGGGCTGAAGAAGACTTCTTATCAATACTTTTTTATTATTAGTGAGAGGTCATTAAACAGCACAGAATTCATTTTTTGTTACAATTGTTTCTCCCTCAAGAACAGACAGGGATTGACTTTCCCTATAACATGAGATATTAAAACCTGGAGTCTGGTGTTTCAGTTGACAGATTTAAAGCCCTGTTTCGTTATGAGTTTAAAAGCATTTTTGAGTGCTTTGTTTTGGGCGTTTTTCCTTCCTTAGTTTTTTCTGATAAAGCCATACTCTCACTTGTTTTGGCATGCAGTAAGATGCTTTTGCATGACTGTTTAATAAGAACAAATATTTAAAGCTTCAGTTTTCTGTGCAGTGGTTAGAATATATTATAGAATGTCACAGAAAGTCAGTTGTCTTGCTAGGCTCAAAACAAGAGACATTCTGGTTATTTCCAGATATAACACAGAAGTTTGTAACAGGTTTAAACTAATATTGTGCACATTAAGCTTGAAAATTAAGAATTATTTTGTTCATTTTTAAATCTTTGCTTGTATAATTTCTTTTTCTGTCAGCTGAATTCATTTAAATATGTGAGTAAAGACCACTTGTTGAACAAATTTGTTGTCTTTCCTCTAAAATTTGTAAATGCAAATAATTTAATTTTGGTCATGAACATATAATTAAGTTTCACTGTACCATTGTTACAAGGTATAAGAGCAGGGATAAATGAAAGATACAAGAACTTGTTTCCCAACCAATGTAAACTAAATATCTTAGGTTTGAAGTAACTTTTGTATATATTTTATATCAAAGGTTTGGATAAATCGGAGGAAGACATTAAACGGGATGTCATACAGCATGTCAGAGACAGCATAGGGCCTGTAGCCAGCTTTAAATTAGCCATTCTTGTGCCAAAGTTACCCAAGACAAGGTCAGGGAAAATCGCCCGCAATACCATAGCTGCCATGGCTGCCGGTAAACCTTTTAAAGTAAGTAAACTTGTGTGTTCTTTTTATAAGTGCTATTGAAAGGCTAACTAGTAGCCTACTTTTGCCATTTGAAATGTTGTTTTTGAGGATCGTCGTGATGTTGCTAAGATTAATAATTTTCTTACCCCATGAATAAGATTCATTAAGTAGGGATAAAAATGTTTTAGAAAAAAAAATGTGCATACAGGTATCGTTCATAAGGGATGCTGAAAACTGAATGTTAGATTATAGTCAAAGGAATCCGCAGAGCATGGCTACAAAGCTGTAAAATATAATTTAACCTTTGTCAAGACATATTATGAATATTCACAGAAATGTTTTTCAGAAAATACTAAAACGTCCCCAAAAACCATCGGGAACCCCTCTTTAAGACATTGGCCACTTCTGTTACATGTTTAGTTAATGGTATATCTGATGTAAATGTAAATAAGTTTTCTTCTGTGTGTGTGATTGTATATTACCTGTCATAGATACCAGTGACGATTGAAGACGAGAATGTTTACCCCGCCATCAAACTCGCATTAAAGGGTATAGGATATGCCCCGGACCCGACGGAAGGTGAATCATCAAACAAGAATGCATGTTTCTATCTAATACACTAACTTTTTTAACAGATGTTTTAAGCTATATTCAATTAACATGGTGTTTTCTGAAGTATGTGTTGAAAATGTATACATGTCTGTTATATCTATATAAAATTTGCATCATACCTTACTTGACCTCTCCCTTTTATGTATTGTTTGATATTATTTCTAACATTCTTCACTGTTAGATAACTCTAAATGCATTTGACAATAAGTTCATAGATGGTTGTAAATTGTCTAATATGATGTGTATATTAATATGATTAATAGTATTTGGGTGTTGATAGTATTATATCTACTACAGTCTTAATTTGGGGAGCTTTTGACTTTTAGCAGTATTCTCTAATAATATTGAGATACACATAATTGTTTTAGTAGATAAGAGAATATACCCAAATGCAAGGGGAAGGGTGTATTTGCAACTTTTTAGGGTAGGCAGCATTAACTCCCTGAAGTGAAGTCTTTAAGAGTAAAGAATAAATTTAATTTTTTATCATGATATTTGATTACCTTAGTGTGTGTAGAATTTACCACATGGATTCAGGATCAGTGTCAGAAATCTAGATTTTCCAAGTAGAGACCCTCTTTCCCTCTCTTTCATCTTTCCCTCTCTACACAGCAACATTAGTTTGCACCCATTTTTTTCAAAGGCTGGGCCTAAAATACTAGATAAAATATTTTCATAACCTTATGATATAAAATACAGAAGCACTAAAGTATATACGATATTAATATTTCGGTTCATGTGATAGGCATGTGTTTGACGTTGTAGTAATTTAATCTCACCTTAACTTGAAATGTTCGTACTTGGAACCATCTTTAACTCTTTTGCTGCCCCTTATCTTGATTGTATACACGAATGATGACTTAATTATATCGATTTATTTTTACATATACTTGCATTAGAGTAAAACTGACACACCAGTGATTGAGAGCTTAAAGTAGTCAGTAGCGTACGTCCGATGCATCACATTCTAAAGCTGTCTTAACTTTTATTAGATTAAACAAACATTCACTAGTATTCATTACGACAGTTCATCATTAACAGCAGTACAGGATGAAACAACTTTTTGCATGAAATTAGTAACATAAAGTACTGTTTTAGATATTTTTACAATAGACATAAGCTTACAAATGTTCAGTGCACTAGGGCAATTGATTTTGAAGTAGAAAGTTTTAAATTCTCTTTTAATGCATAACATGCATTCATAAGCTCTTATTGATAACAGCAGCAAATGCTTGTCTGTGTTCAGATTCTAAAGACCTATAGTAAAACTAGAGTAGCTAGAGAGAAAATTATGAGAAATGGATTAAGATAAGACAGTCAAATGTTAGCTACAAATTCATCATTTTCCATAACAGTAAAGAGAATGATGCAGTCCAGTCAAAATGCTTACAATATGTGATGACATACGATTATTTATTTGTAGAATAGTAATTTTTGTTGTTCATGGTCTTTTATTTCTGGATATAAGTGCAGCAGGAACTTTGGGATGTTTTATAGTACACCATAATTTCATTCATTCATAATTGTTTGATCTTGTTTCAACATTTTATATATTTGCATGTGCACATACACAGCTGTATTTGATTTTCTTTGTTGACTTAGATGAGCTTTTTAGAGCCACTGTTGACAACTTGCTTTTATTTCTTAATAGTCTTAACATTTTTGCTTTTGGCACATGTACTAGCTTAAACATATACAAAGACATACACAGTCTGGATCTTCTGCAAATACAGGAATGTACAACGGCAGGATTTACTAAGAAATCTCTTAACACTTCTGATTGTATCCTGCCATTACAACCATATAGCAATCAGCCACAAACATTTACGGACTGGAGCGAAAGACTGAGTTCTTTTTCATGTTTTAATTTGACAGTGACGTCACAAAAAGGCAAAAGGTCAGAAGTGACGTGTATAACTCTTTTGTATCATACAGCACAGATTCTTTTACTTGTCACATTTGAACACTTTTGAAAATTACAACATGAAAAAGCATTTGAACATCTCTTCAAATTAACTTAATTTCACGGATTTTGCTGAGTTGTGAAATTTTGATTTTAGTGCATTCAAATTTAAAAAATCTCTTTGTAATAGCATTAGATTATTTTCAAATCTCGCTTTATTAAATCTATGCATAGCAATTGTGGATCAGACACTAATTTGCACCAACATGTCCTATCTGTCAACTTCTCTATGTTGTTATCATTGCTTTTTCTCTTTCAAGAAATAATGAAAACGTACTATGTATTTTGTAAATGTGTAGCTAAACTGAGACTATCTTATTGCATAGAAAAAGAAATATAATTAGCGAAGAGTGCACTAACGGTTCTTAACTTACAAACACATTTACTAAGATCAAAACGAAACAGATAAAAATACATTTTATCATTTATGGTAATGATTTTATCGAGCCATGTGATAGACAAATTAAATATATTTGATTAAATATAATTATCAAATTTGCTTGTTTTTATTTTCAATTTTAATATTGTGTTTGTAAGAAATTTTTGAAGACTTAATTGCCATGAAGACAATGAAAAAGTCATGATGGTGCAGTAACCTCCATTGACGGCTTTTCATCTAACTTTTCAGATACCTCCATCCATTGAAGATGAAACAGTGTACAAACATATAAGTGATGCTTTGACATTTGCGGGGTTTACAACTGGCCATCCAGAGAGCAGAGATGCAAAGCAATATTGAAGATACCTCGTGTCACAATGATCTGTTAGAAATATGTTATATATATGTTGTATATAAAAAATCATAACTACCCATCACGAGCTCAGCATTTTGTACATAAGAATGCTTACTTGACTGGCAGTCAAAATTGTCATTGTAATGATATAATATATAGATTTACACAAAATAGGGGCAGTACAAAACTCCTGTATCTCTGTATTTTATAGAAGTTACAATAATTTTAAACTGACCTCGCAAAATGTAAATGCCTTTTAAGTGTGAGCGAGTGTGAATGTGTGAACACTTATTATTAAACTGCCTTCAAAGACTTTGATATGTTATGCCTAGAAATATATACTTAAACACCTAATATTTTATGCAAAGTGTGCTTATGAATACTTGTTTTAATGTGTTCAACAAAGATTTTGACAGAACCCAGGATTTCTAATTTCAGTGTCTTTCAAATTCATATACAATTTTATGTACGAATACTTACTATTCTTGTATTCAAGATTCTACAATTGTTTCTTGTTTATTCTCATTTTATTCAAATTTAATATGTCAAAGGTTTTGTAACAAATCTACAACATTTGTATATTTCATTGTATGTTTAGGTATATAATATTGTATATTTGGTTTTATGTTTAGGTACCGGTAAATACATCCATAATTAATATAAAACATACATTACTGCGAAGTTTTTGTTGAATGTGTTTTAGTAAATGTTGAATTCAATTGAAACTCTCTTATACTATTTATCTATAAGAAGTGTATTCTTGAACCTAAAAATTGCAGACACCAGTTTTTGCTATTTACTTTTTTGATTCACTGTTTACTTGCGCATAACATTTTAGAAGTAAATAAAGTCAAGAATACACAAATAAATTCAGTGCTATGAACTAAGAAGTTGTATAAACCATTTTAAAATGTACTTTTTTTAATTTGGCACAAACTTTATAGTTTTCTTTTAGTGTGTACTTGTTACAACTTGTTGAATAAAATTTATTTTGCTGTAGCTATTCATACACAATATATTGTTGGTTTAAAATGTTTTCAGTAAAGTTATAAGTTAAAAGATAATTATATAAAAGCTTGACTCACTATAGACATTTGCTTAATTGTTGTCAAAAAAAGCTGAAATATCTCAATTTTGATTAACTTTTCAAACCTAATGTTTTCTCAAAGGACTTCAAGAAATGCACTGTTGAAAACGTTTTTGTTTGTGGTTGAAATGGGCCATATTATGTTAATGGTATATACTGGACCATTTAAGGTGTAAGTTAAATGGTGCTTATATTTTTACTCAAGAGTGCAAATTGTGTTTTTTTTTTGTTGTTTTTTTTTCAGTACATTTTGTTTGTGTTACTTTTCCTTTTACATTAAAAAAGTCACAGCTACTCGAAAATGTTTTACAACGCACAAAAGCATTTTCTATTTTTTTTTTCTGTATATGCATACACATTGTACAATTTTCTTGCTAAATTATTGGATCCCAATTTTTTTTTCGATTTACCTGCATTTATTTAAAGGTTTCAAAAAATCATACGATAATTTGCATTTTGCTTTTAATTAGTTACTTCTTTTAACTTCAAATAAAATATAGATTGATGACACTTATTGTAATTATCTGAAGGTTCCTACTGCCAGTCCCAGGTATTTCATGTCATACAAAATTTTAATGTTACTTTCATACAATTTTTGTTATAAATAATAATAAACAATGAAAAACAGGCAAGAAATGACTTTATGGTTGTTTGATTGCACTTCTTTATTTGGCTAGCAATAGGCATCCTGCCAACATTTTCATTTTAAGAATCAACCTGACCTTCTGCTAAGCATTCTTCTATGAATCAACCTTGTTCACACCCAGTTATTACTGCCTTTTATGGTATAGGTTCAAACTTTTAAGATTTAATTTGCTTTTCAAGACAATATTATGCAACTTTCTTTAGCACTTACCGGTACATCTTAATATTCAAAGTCAATAGAAATGTAACATTTATATAATCACCACCAGCTTAACCTGACTGATGAAAAAAATAATTGTTTTCAAGCTAAAATTGTGTAACTGACAGACTTGAAAACATTTAAAATTATCAAAGTTCCGGTTTCTTGCAAATATTGCAGCTTATGACAAATTAAATAGAGTCAAAACATGAAAAAAAGTTACAATAGAGAAAAATGACAAAAACATCTGATACCAGGACCCTCAGAGTTGAGTATGAAGACATTTTTGTCATCAGGTCAAGTTGACAGGGAACTGCACTTTGAAAAAAAGTTTCTGATTAATAACTACAGAACTACGAGGGGCGTTCAATATATTCGTAGACTGTGCTTATAACTTTTTTGTTAGGCAAACATAATTTATAAAAGTTACATGACCGGAAACGGCAATTTAATATACACTTGTACATGAATTTTCAACCGCGTATGACAAACTGTCTGTATTTGACGCCGCATAAGGCGATGCCACCCGACTGTCAGCGCCCCAGGTCACGCTGGTGTTTCCCGACGTCAGCGACGTCGCTGGACGTTACTTCGATTTCTGACGTGTCGTGCATCGCTCATAACTTCTCAAAGTAGCGTCCGTTACATTCAATACATCTCTGATGTCGATAAATCAACTGATTATATATGTTTTCGTACCAATCTTGAGGATACATTTTGATAATAGCATTTGTTGTGTTCTGTAGCTGTTTAAATGATTCAAATTTATAACATTTTTATATTACAATTAATAATTCGGGAGTGTAAAACAACATAATTTGATCAGTGTAATTATTTAAAAAAAGTGCAATATAATAAAATAATCGTATTAAAATAAAGTAATAGATCTAAAATAAACAAAAATGAAATAAGAATATAAAAAAATCTAAAAATAATTGGGGTACATAAAACTTTATCTTTTTATACGCTTAAGACATCCAGGGGTTTATTACAATTTAAAGAGTTTCCCTGTAATACAAACATTAATTTATGTAAAAATGTAAATTTTACCTTTCGCATCTTCAACTCCTTTGAAAGAATATTATGTACGGTGCCTTCACTCAAGTCGGCAATCTCTGAAAACTCCCTAACTGTCACAAGGCGATCAAACTCTAACGCTTCCTTAATTGACGTTAAGTGTGTTTCATTAACGTGCAACTTCCTCCCTGACCTTGTGTCGTCCTGAATACTTTTTCGACCTTCAGAGAAACGTTAATCCCATTAAAAACAAGCACACGGCTAACAGATGTCTTCCCTCGACTCTTTTGCGGCATTTTATAAGTGTCAGTCGGTGTTTTCCTAAGATCCTTGCAAAATTTTATAATTGCCCTGGTTTCCAGCTTTTCTTGTGACATCATTTCTGACGTCAATTCTGTTGATGCTCTCACAGCGAAAATGTTGTTTATTCAAACTCCAACGTCCAAATGACGTCATATTTTCAGGTAACGTCGTCATAACGTCATACATAACTTTCCCGGATTTTTAAGTGTTTATCTTATTAAGATAGTAGTATGTTTACACGCTTAATAATAAGTTCATTACGAAAATTTGGACTGGGGCGCTGGCGCGTTACCATGGTTATGAAAATGGCTTACAGTCTTAAAGTTGCGTTATTATCAATTTGAATTTCCATTGTTTTGAAAAGAAATAACAACGCTATCAATTGATACAATTTTAATTAAAATGAGGACATTAGTCTACGAATATATTGAACGCCCCTCGCTATATTGAACGTCCATAGGTCCCTCAATTAACTTTGTAGGTTGGTATGGCATGTGTTCATAAATATTTGCCCCTGTGGTCGTTTTCGACTCCGTCCCAAGGGTTAGTGGTTTAACAATGACCTGTATATGCAAACTCTTAAAAAACTTTCTTGTCACATAGTGCAAGTCTGAGACTTTTAAATACTGTGTGTAGAACAGTGCAGTAGTACTGTACAAAGATTCTTCAAATTATGCCCCCTTAGTTTAGTAAAAACTGTTTAAAAATTTCTCGGAAACAATTAGATCTGGGCTTCTTAAATGTTGAATGAAGTCTGCTGAATAAACCCCAACCACGGTTGTTGAAACTATACCCCTGTGGCTTTTTTGCCTAGTGGTACCCGATGAGATAATTCAAATTATGCCTTTTGTTTAAATCTTCCTTTTTGAATTTTGATGATAAGTACATTTCATGGCAGTTGTCTTTAATAGCAGGTAAAATCAGGTGAGCACTCTAGAAACATCTTGGCTCTTTTTTCTAAAAGGAACAGCAACAAATATTCTGGTCTGCTAAAAATCTTCATAGAAAAAAGTAAATTTGGGGACTGGGGTCTTTAGTCTAGGAAAAAATATTCAATCTCATTAACTTTTGGCGTATTCACTTCTGTCATATTACTCACAATACAAAAAGAATAATCTTTTTGTCAACTCATTGAATTAGTATTCAGGATTTTTTATTTTATCTATTACATTAGTTGTCATGTCAGACATAACTCCCTTTATATTTTTTTTATTATAACTTTGTAGAACTGTCTTCTGCGACCAGTGGTTAATGCTCTAGTTTATTGAGCAAAAGGTGGAAGGTTTGAGTCCCATCAAGGGCTTGTTCAGAGGAGCTACCAGCTAGTTAAATAATGGTCTCAAACTGCCTGCCTGCATTGTGTTTGGCATTTATAATAATGAAACAGGGAGTAAATGTACACATTAGTGGAGGAGTCTAAGCCTGGGAGGCTGTCCTTTCACTGTAATGAACAAACACTCTACTTGACTATACGTTGTAGGAACCAGTGTAAAAATGCTTTTAGTTTAGTCTAGTAAAAAAGAAAACAATCACCAATTCGAGGCCTAATGATTTTTCATGGGAAGTTAATTAACTGCTTCATTTATTGAACTGACATACACAGAACCTCTCAATGGATCTCACATTTTGTGTACATCAATGAGGAAAAGAAATATTCTGTCAGTTTCTCAGCCATGCAAGGTGGCAAGAATTTTTGCTGTTATTAACTGTTAACAGCAACCTTTGTCCACAATGCAACACTGAAGAAATATTTGAAGTTAAAGCTAGACTTGATGAACACCTGACAGGAATAGAATAGTAAAACAGGTATACATTACAGTTTATAATGAAAATCATCTTACATAAAGTGTTAGGTACATTTTAGTAATTATAATGTTGCTTAGTTACTGTACTGACATCTTGTTTAAAAAAATATGTTTGACAACAACTCAATATACCATGTAGTTTTAGTTTCCCTTAAAAGTGAAACCTAATGTATAACACAAAATATTGTAACAATTACAGACTAAACCTTATTTAGATAGTTCTGCAAGAATTTTCCCACAGTTATATCAAACGTTTTTGGATTCTGTCAGAATCCTTTAGACTCACATGGAAGTTATGTAAGATACAATTTCAATTACAGGATGTGTGTGTGTT
Source organism: Cyclina sinensis (assembly GCA_012932295.1). Lineage (NCBI taxonomy): Eukaryota > Metazoa > Mollusca > Bivalvia > Venerida > Veneridae > Cyclina > Cyclina sinensis. The sequence continues at coordinate 5,087,981 of JAAONU010000003.1, forward strand.
TTATAAGATATAAATAGGCTTCATATTTCAACAGAGTAAAAATATCAGCTTAAATAGTTTGACACCCAACTATATAAATATCAGTCGTATTGAACATGGAATAATTTTGGGTAAATTGAATATCGACTGTGATCATGTGACTAATTTTTAATAATTCAATATAGTCAGTGATATACAATTACCATATAAGATTATCTCACAGACTTTTATGTCCCTTTTTGTGTCGCCCTTTCGAAGAAAAGGCGATACATAGGGATCGCTTTGTCCGGCGGTCCGTCGGTCCGTCACGAAAACTTAACGTTGGCTATAACTTTGCCATTTCTAAACATTATCTTATCAAACTTTCAAATTGTATTGCTTATGACAACAGGGTCGGGTTGATGCCAAAATTTCTAGGTCAAGGTCACATTTGACAGAGTTATGCCCCTTTTTCAACATGGATTTGTCATGAAAACTTAACGTTGGGAATAACTTTGCCATTTCTTAACATTTCAACATCAAACTTTCAAATTATATTGCTTACGACAACAGGGTCATGATGATGCCAAAATGTGTAGGTCAAGGTCACAATTGTCAGAGTTATGCTTCTTTTTGTACTTGGATTTTGTCGTGAAAACTTAATATTGGCTATACTACGCATTTCTTAATGTTTCTTTATCAAACTTTCCAGTTGTAATGCTTACAATGGTATCACTTAAGACAACACCATTTCTCAAGGGCAGATAACCCTCAAATTTATTTTTGCAATGTTATGCCCCTTTTTCAAGTTAAAATTTCTTGGTTAACCTTTTTCTTTATGTCCATGTCTCAAAAAGTGTCAAGGATATTCCATTCAAACTTGGAATACTTGATCACCAGCAAGACCCCTGCAAAGATTGTTTGTACCCATGTCCCTGGGGTCACAGTTAGCCCCACCCCACGGGTCACTTGATTGTGCTTATACTTATATATAGGAAAAAAACTTCTTAAGCCTAGAAATAAAATATTAACTGACATGAGATGGGTAAGTACTCCCCCCCCCCACCGTCCCCTCTGCATGGGGACCCGGCCCCCCACCAGTCACCCGCCCCCCCTGGGCCCAAATTTTTTTTAAATTTTAAAACATAGGTACTTTACTCCCCATCCTACCTCAACCCCCCCTCCCAACCAGTCACCCCCCCACCCCCGGGCCCAATTTTTTTTTTTTAAATTCATAGGTACTTGACTCCCCATCCACCCTCAACCCCCCCCCCCCCCCAGCAGTCACCCCCCCCCCCCGGGCCTTTTTTTTTAATTTTAATACATACATATTTGACTCCCAATCCACCCTCAGCCACATAGGTACTTGACTCCCCATCCGATCACCAAACCAGTCCACCCTCCACTTCCCCCCCCCCCCCGCCGGGTTCTTTTTTTTTTAAATTTTTATACATAGGTACTTGACTCCCCATCCACCCTCAACCCGCCCACCCGACCCAATTTTTTTTTAATACATAGGTACTTCACTCTTATTTACCTTTATGGTTATTCTAACAGAGTACCCAAGGGCGACACAAGTGTTCCACCGAACACCCATCTAGTTATTATAATGTGGAAGAAATTGAATAATGTAAACACAAGTCAGTTTTCCAGCATATGAAATGATTATTGTGGAGAGAGCACAATGAGATGATCATATTTTTCACTGCCAATGTAGATCTCATGTAGATGATGATTGTAACATGTTTAGCATGGATATTTCAGACCAGACAGAGCTGTTTGTTCTTGCTTTATGTCACCTGACACATTATGAATGTTGACAACCATACAACACACAAGCATTGATCCACCATCTAACATCAATATTCCTATTGGTCTCTTCAAGTCCTTGGTTTATTAACAGCCATTACCTCTTCATATTATGTTATACTAACTATACAGTCTTAAGCTTGGTCACTGATATAGATGAGCTTAGAGTTCTCACTGAGCACAAGGTAGTGTGTGGACAAGAGAATTTCTCAGTGTTTGGAGATAATACGTTTTTCACATTACATTGCTGATCCAGCATAAGTACACATAGAGGATCTATACACACAACATAGATATGATCTTGATGGAAGGTTATTTATCTACATTTGTCTTTGACTAGAACAGAGTAAACAGTTGTCCTACTGTTGTTAGAATAAGGATCTCTCTTTTGACTGGGATAGCAACAGCTATTTTGTCTTCAGGCATCATTGAACTGGCCCATTGTTCGGAGTCCAGTGACTTTTCTTCAATGCCTTTTTTACTTGATATGTCTACAACTTTTATCTTTTTTGTTTTTATAGCCAGCCAGCACAAGTCTCTTATATGACAAAATAGCACATCCTGTCATACAGATAGGACTCTCATCTGTTTCTGACCTTACCTTTATATCCTCTAAGTGTATTAACTCGTCAAAAGATTTATTCATCTTTGTATTATACAGACTAAACTTCCCCAGTTTTTCTTGTGTTAAAGAATTTCTATCAGGGAATCATTACGTTCAAATTTATACTGTGTAGAGGTTTTCTTGAAAACATCTTTGAGTCACAGAGTCACACTTAATAATGGATTGAGCCCTGTTTCTCTTTGATGTATAGTTGTCAAGATTGGCCCAATGTTTTATAAACAATAGATTTGACAGCACTGTCTTGATGTCTGAAGAGAGAGCATCACAGCTGTTAAGGAAACTCTGGATAGTTTGTTTGTCTTCAGTCTTCTTTTTGTCTGCTTCATTCAGAAGTGCCTGCTGTAGCTGGTCTAGTCGATCATTTATTTCTTTTCTAAAGTTGTTGATTTCTTTGATAAGGTTGTCATTACATGTATCAGTTTCTAGGTTTCTTGTCTTAGCTGTTTTTGTAATCTCATCAAGTACTTTTAGTTTTTGCTCAAGTTATTGCTAAGTCTACCTGTATTCTTTACTGCCATGCATACTTGCACATATTTCTGGTAAGAAATTGATATCGCATGTTCTGTGATGCAAAATAATGCAGTCGTGACAACCAAGTGTATTAGTCCTGGGCAAAACTACTTGTTGCCTTGTGTTCTGGACACTTCTCAATGCATTCATTGGAATCTATGTTCGTTCTAGTTGACAAGTTGATGATTTCTTGAGGCTCGTGTTTGCAGGTGACGGTCAGAGCAGATTTTGCACAGATATTCATGACAAACCTGGCAATATTTTTGAGCTAGTATATGTTGTCCAGTGGGCAAGCATGGTCGCAGAAATTGTCATCGTTTTCAGCAGAACCAAGCAATATAACGTCAACGAAGCCACTTGATGTAAGTCCTGTCTCTGCTATACTGATGTTACCAAAAATAAAATGTTTAAATTCTTATCAACAAAGCAAGTTTATACTTTTAATCGCATTTAACAATTTTTATCTTACACTTAATAATAATATTGTTAAAGTCCCACTATTGCATTTAATAGTTGTTTTTGATTTCCGTCGTACATATGTTTTTAATGTCAATTTAATGTTTAATCAATTTGAATGGAGGACAAATTTAACATTTTGTTTTTACTGATTTTGCATTAGTTATGTGCCAGAAAAGGGCAAGACCCATATATCCAAATTTTTGGACACGCAACTTGCTTTTCAAATTTTTTCAACCCCATTTATGTTTACAAGTTTAGACTCAGTGGCGTGTGTGTGAACCATTGCTAACAACAACTGCTTGACAACGCCTTCTCATGCTCCCTTAGAGGTTTCTGACAGTCCTAGCGACGATAGCGGCCCATTCTTGCACCAACATGGCCTCAAGCTCCTGGGTTCTTCTGGGTTCTTCTTAGTTGCACCTGGCGTTCTGATATCCATACCTGCAGCTCATTCCACAGGTGCTCAGTTGGATTTAGATCGGGTGATCGAGCTGGCCAGTCAAGGCCTTCAATACCCTCCCTCTGCATGTAGTGCTGGACCACCCGGGCCCTGTTGGGACGCGCATTATCGTCCATTAAAATGAACTGATCGCCTAATGCCCCTTTCTACAGCCTAACCTGGGTGTCTAACAACTCATCGATGTACCACTGACCAGTCAATGTTCTACTTAGCACAACCAGGTCAGTCCGTCCGTCCCAGCTGATGCCTCCCTACACTATAACTGACTCACCCCTGTCAGCAATTTTTCAGGCTTGAAACCTTTCCCCAGGTTTTCTCCAGACTGTAGCACGTCTTTCAGTAAAGTCTAGGCAAAACCTAGACTAATGAGTGAAGAGAACATGTCTCCAGTTTTGTCTGTTCCCTCTTACATGCTCCCTCACTTTTTCCAAATGAACCTGGCGCTAACATCGAGTAAATGGAAGTCTGACCTTGAAGTGACCATAAATTTGTAATGTCGGTGTATAAGGACAATAATGTGTCGCTGCTCCCACTAAAAAAAACAAAAGAAAAGCTTTCCGTGACCACGTGCCGAGACTACCCGATAAAAAAGCTTGTATTTAGGTTGGGGGTCATCTAAAAACATTGCTAAATCAAACTATGTAAAATAAATAATTAAATCCTTTTACACTTTTCATAATAGAGTGAGAAACTTTTGGTGCTTAGCAAAAGTTGAGTGCTATATTTTAACTTCCTTATAGAAACTGTCTATAAATAACTTTTGAAGGTTCAATGTGGACAAGGTAGATTACAACAAGTTTAGTTTTAAAAAAGCTAGTAGCGGCTCGCTTAGATACATTTATTTATATTCAATAACTATGGGTGACTGTGTTGCAGCTTACTCTTCTACTACCACTTACACAACGAGTTAATTTACTAACGGAATTTTGGTAGCACGTGAATGTTGCAATGCCACACACTGTTGAAAGAAGCAAGAAGTCATTACAGGCTTCATAAATGTAAGAACGGTACTAGAGAATGTATACCATCAGCAAGTCTGTATTGTAATGCACTAGCCAATTTCAACACTAGTCAATTGCAAAACCACATAACACCCCCCCCCCTCGCCACTTCGCGGATATATGGAAATGACGACAAAAGTTTTGATCAAACACAAGTAGGCTGTGAACATATATCCGGGGAAAAGGTGCATTTGTGCACACCGCAGTCCTTTTGTAAGCTGCTGTTTCCGGTGAAAGCACTTATGGTTTCGTATGATACCAATTATATGTGTAATTTCCGCTTCCCACCTGGGATATATCCTTTATCTGATATGCGCACTATAATTAAAACAACTGAAGTCAATTTCGTAGGTATTTTTGAAAGAGAATGTCCATTTCGTAGGGCGCGGTCACAATAAAAGGTTATATTTGGAATATCTATTACTTAAACATGATATAAAAGGAGACATAATATTGGTTTATCTTCTATTTAATATATTTAACCAAGAAAATATATATATTGTCAATATTAAAGCCATAATTAAGAACTTAAAAGCCCATTTCATACACTATCCTAACCCCCGAAAGACGCAGCTTGAGTGACGGTGACAACAGTTCGGGAAACGAAGAAAAATAGTCGATGTAACTCTTGCTTTATATTTGGCTTAGATATTGTTTTTTGTTAATGCTGGCAATTTTAATTAACAATATATAAAAACAGTACGTTATCAAGGCAACTTCCTAAAACGTTTCATGTGCCTTTGTGCTTAAAATTGTGCTTTGCGTCATTATGATAATGGCCTCCGAATACCGGAGCATATGTCTGCTTTAAAAGTGGGCTTTCTATTGGTTGATTTGCCGTAACGTAATATTTGTCTCCAGCTTTTCTGAACTACAACCTCTTGAAACTGGAAGCCATGCGGATTTGAAGCTTCGGAAGTGTTCGGAGTTCTTGCTTGGTTTTCGTTGTTGTTCAAGTAAATTACTTTCGTAATACCGGCTCGCTGGGGCTAGCCGGCATTAACTTTGATATTGACTGCTGTTGTGTTTATTGTCTGCTTTAGCATTTATAAAATTTAACAAAATTTAAGAGTTCATTTACTCTAATAAACCAGATTGCATAAAACAGTATATTGAATTAAGAATATGTGTTCATTTTGAAAATTGAAAATGTAAAGCTTTTTTTTGTTATCTGTGACAAATCAGCTCTGACTGCTCTTATAACAATAAAAACTCATCGACGGAAACCCACGTTCGATCCATTCCGTTTCACTCTTTTTATCTACCGTGAGACAATTGGCTGGTAAAATTTCGTACTCATGAATAATTAATTACCTACTTTCATTGGTTTCCGTAAGATTTCCCTTGCGGAATCTCAGCCAGTGAAATTACTTGTTACAATTTGCCTTCCGCGCCTATGTTTAAATCCTGGGAAATACGTCTATTTTAAGTAATTTGTCATTATGCCTACTCTCCACACTGGAGTGTCTATTTGTAATGCGGCATCTCATTCGACAAAGAGTTACATCCCTTTGCTAATAAATATTCATGAAAACGAATAATCAGCAGTAAATTATCCCACGGTACATAATGTAGTTGTGCGGAATTTGTACCGGGGGTCACCGACGATGTAAAAACTAAGATTTATATGTCTTACAAAGTGTCAGCAGATATTAAAACAGTTTATGTTTTTGACTCAAACTTTTTGGTTGACATGTCTTTTTTCCATTTATGTTGGTGACAGAATGGAACGGACATGTATCTGGTTGTATTTAAGTATTCTTTAATTGACAAATGTGTATTTTATATACTAGATATTCCCTTAGTGCCATAGTATAGTACAAGTCACAGTGATATCATGCGACATCAGCACTCAAACAGATTTCCAATTTCAACATGTAAAATAATAATTAAAACATTATCAAATATACTTAAGCCCAGTGTTCCCAAATAACATATTTGGGGTATTAATCCCTCGAAGTGTCCTTATTAACACCAAAGAAAGATAAGGCTATATATCCCTATTGTTATAAGCACTGAAATTCTATCAGAAACCTACTGTTCATCGCAAGTTTTAATTACCAATGGAAACACTGCTTCATATATGTTATTATATATGTATTTAACACATACACAATTGATAAATAGTATAATTATCAAAAACAGTTTAACCTGTATTACTGTTAAGCTTTAACAGAAATATTTATATGGATATCAAAGTTACTGTGCATTTCTGAATAGATACATAAGCAGAGGACTGTGGAAGGCATATCAGCTAATGTAATTAATGTGTAATGTAAATTGACATATCATCTTTTATTATGGTTCTTACATAAATGTAATCTCCATGTTATATCCCCACACAGAAAGTATGTGAAAGCTATATTAGATTCACCTTGATGTCCGTCTGTCCATCCATCCAGTTTCTTGTCCGGACCATAACTTCTTCATGCATGGAAAGACTTTAAAAGTTTTACCTTGATGAGAGTGTTTCACATATAAAACCCAAGTCCATAGCTCAAAGACAAGACCACAATCGCTGGTTAAAGTTAAAAATGTTGATAGTAGACCTTGTCTGGGCCATAAATTCTCCTTGAATGGAAAGATTTCAAAATACCTTGGCATATTTCTTTCCCTTGGACGAAGTGTCTCATGTAAGACACAGGTCCATAGCTCAAAAGTGAAGGTTACAGTCACTGGCCAAATGTAAAAATAGTTGATGATAGACCTTTTCTAGGCCATAACATCGTCATGCATGGAAGGATTTTGTAATACTTTGCATATTTTTTTCATCAAGATGATATGGTGTGTCGGGTGCAAGTCGTGAGTCCCTAGCTAAAAGGTCAAGGTCACAGTACCTTGTCAGATGTAAAAATTGTTCATTACAGAACTTGTCCTGACCATAACTTCTCTGTCCATAGAAGGCATTTCAAATATTCTTGGCAAAACTGTTCATTTTAATGAACGGGTGTGTGGCGTGTAAGACATAGGTCCGTACCGTAAATGTCAAGGTCACAATGACTTGTGGAAGTTAAAAATGTTAATGATAGACCTTGTCCTGGTCATAACTTCTCTGTCTGATTTTTCAAATATCTTGGCATGTTTTTCTGCTTGATGGACAGTGTGTCATGAGTAAGACCCAGTAATTCCATGCTCAAATATCAAGGTCACAGATACTGGTCAAAAGTCAAAATTGTTGATGAAAGACCTTGTCCGGGCCATAATTCTCCATGCATGGAAGGACAAATATATATCATCTTCCTGATTATTTGCATTTTTGGTGTTTTATGACTTCTTATTACATCATACCATCAAATTAAATAGCATCGTAAGCATATTTGTTCACTCTACTGCCATGCAAGAATTTTACAATGACCCCGTTTACTTCCAAAGCCTTCAGTCGTATGACCAAGCGGCGTGTGGGTTTTTTCGTCACTTCTGTGAAAAGCTCTAGTAAATGTACTGAACTCAAAGCAACAAATTAAAAATGAACTTGCTTTAAAACTTTAAAAATCTTATTACTAAATTATTAAAGAAAATCTAAAAGTAAAGATCTTGCATAATCTAACTAAAATTAACTAACTTAAATTCATTGAACAATATATATATTAAGTTTTTATCCCCCACCATTCTTTTTTTCTGGGGGGAATATAGATTTGCTTTTGTCCGTCCGTCCGCTGTCACGCTGTCCCACTGGTTTATGTCGCGTGTAGCTCCAAACCTATAACTGCTAGAGCCATGAAACTTTCTAAAAATAGTTGTCAGCATGTGGAGTAATGCACCCGATTTGTGTCTTGTGTAACCCTAAACGTATAACTGCTATAGCCATGAAACTTTCTAAAAACTTTCTCAGCATGTGAACTTATGTACCTGGGTTTTTTTGACGCAAATTTATTAGAGATCGGCAGACATATGCTCCCTGCTTTAGCAAAAAAACATTTTTAGACTTGTGTCGCGTGTAACTCCAAACGTATAACTTCTAGATGTATGAAACTTTCTGAAAATAGTTGTCAGCATGTAAAGCAATGCACTTGGGTATTTTGATGCTAATTTATTGGAGATCAGCAAAGTTATGTCCCCTGGTAAAGCAAACTATTAGACTGGTGTCGTATGTAACTCCAAATGTACAACTTCTAGAGCCATGAAACTTTCTTAAAATAATTGTCAGCATGTGAACTTACGCACCTTGGTATTTTCACACAAATTTATTGGGGATCGGCAGACTTATGCCCCCTGATTAGGCAAAATAGTATTTTCAGACTTGTGTTGCATGCAATTCCAAACGTATTACCGCTAGAGCCATGAAACTTTCTAAGAAAAGTTGTCAGCATGTTAGCCATGTCTGGGTATTTGGAAGCAAATTTATCGGAGATTGGCATAGTTTTTCCACCATGGTAAAGCTAAAAAGCATTTTTAGAATTTATAAGCACCTGTAATTGTACAGGAATTTTGTGACAATACGGCGGAATGTGAGGGCATCTGTGTCCTATTGATACATCTCTAGTCTTCTTTGTACACGAAGATATGTACAGATTATTTTGAGATATGAATATAATTTTAATTTTATTTTACAAACATGAATATGATTATGTGTACGTTCACAAGGCCATGTCTGTCATATATGTCATAAATGACATTCATCTTAACAAATTGTTTGACCACGAAAACGTTAGCGTTGAAACATTTCTCCAATTTGTAGAAATGATAGTATTTATTTGTTATTTCTTCGATTATTGACTCGAATTTGAGATTCATGACATGGGTACATAATACTAGACAAGACTATAACAAACATAACAGTATGATGATACTCATGGTAGCTGCCATTCTTTATGGCGACAGAACCCGCCGACACAACATAAATTCTTATAGTAGATCTAAATGCGGCAAATGAAACAAACCTATTGCCTGTGAAAATGCTCAGACACCTATTAGAAATGAAAGACCATACCAATGTTTTCCGCGACTTAGAAAGACCTATTTAGAGATAAACCGTCTATGAGGAACAGCTCAAATTCACAAAACTCTTACAGAAGCAGCAAAAATAACACATATGAATTTTTATCATATAACATGTGAGAAAAGCGACAAAATGAAAGCCCGAAAGTACGAACTGCCCTGTTTTGTGACATATGATTATTAAGATTTCATAAAAGTTGATGATATATAATGGCTAGTCCTTTTCAAAGCAGTTTATTTTCAACACCTACTTGAACTGACAATGAACAATTACTGGATGTGAGTTTAACTTTTAAGAATAGTTTCCAAGAAAAATGTCCTTAAAATACAGTTAAGATTAAGTCCTTAATAAGTCCTTAATACAGTCCTTGAAATTCAGTTGTTTTAAAATTTAAAACAATTTTATGATAATGTTTGCGTTTTTGTAAAGACAGGACATATCTATTTTGAAGAAAAAGTGTCATCAAGTCTAGTAGGTTATTTTTAACTACCAAGCTGATTGTTACATAAAGTGTTTAAAATGAAACCATTTGTTTTATATTGTTTTAATTTCCTGACGGAAATTTTCGATGAAAGATGAAGTGTTTTAGATGAAACCATTTGTTTTATATTGTTTTGATTTCCTGACGGAAACTTTCGATGTAAAGGTTAAATATGACATCGTATCTGATTTCTAAAACCAACATGTTGCCGACATGTTGAAAATGTGGCCAAGGAAGAAGTTTTTAAGAGGCACGCCGAAATTATGGTACCTGCATATTTCATGTCCACTCAATGCTCTCAATGTCATCGGTGAATTATCAACTAAATGCTTTGAGTAGGTTTGAATTTTGTTTATTATGATATTACAAAGGGACATAATTCAAGAATAAGTCAATGTAGGTTTATGGTTTATAGACACTGCAATTTCCCTTGAGGTCCTTTGTCTGTCGACTGTATACAGTAATTAACAAATTCCCTTCACAACTTTTCCAGTTATCCTGCAAGCAAGTAAAGTATATAAAAGGGAAATAATTTTAAAATAAGTAAAGGAAGAGTCATGTTCCTTATATTCTTCCTTTCAATGCCTTCGATAATTATCTGAAATTTCAACAAATTCTCTTCAAAATAAATAGAGAAAAGCTATGGGCAAAACTGTTATAGAACATAATAAAGAGAGATCAATCAAAAAAGAAGCAAGACAGAGTTCTCTATTACTGCACTTCCTCTTTTTGTTCTCTATCAGTGTGTGAAACATTTACAAAATTCCTTTTATAGTTTTCAAGTTATCTTGCAGACAAGCCGATACAAAACATCAGAGGGAGCTAATTAAAAAATGGGGCAATGCAGAGTTATATTTCTTGCATATTGCACATCAGCTAAATGTTCACTGTCATTGTGTAAAATATAAACTTAATAATCCCTTCAGTAGTTTTTTAGTTTTCATACAAATATTACCTAGGGACATAATTCAAGAACGAGGCAAGGCAGTTATATGGTTCTTAGCCAATGCATTCCCGCTTGAGGTTCTCTATCATTTTATACAATATGATTTCCTTTGATAACTTTTCGAGTTATAACAAGCAAACAAGCATTATAGAACATAATTAAGGTAAATGATTTAAAATAGAGGTAAGACATAGTTATCGTTCTTTCTTACTGAGCTTCTCTAAATGGCTTCAACAAGTGTATGAAATAATACAAATATCTCTTAAAATTTTTAATTTTCTTTGCAAACACCCACCTATAAAGAAACCAAGGGAGATAATTAAAAATGTGACAAGACAGAGTTATAGTTTTTGCATACTGCACACTCACTCAATGTACTCAGTTATTATATGAAATATCAACCAAATCCCTTTTGAGTTGTATTGTGCACATTCTTATGTTTTTATAATACAAATGTAAATGGAAATTATTCAAGAGCGTGGCAATTAGAGTCATATTGCTTAGACACTGCACTCCCCATTGAGTCCTTTATCATTATATACAATATGAAAGAACTCCCTTAAATACTTTTGGAGTTACGCTCTGGACAAGAAAAGTATACAAAAAGGGAGTTTATTTAAAAACAGAGCAAGTACAGTTTCAACAAATTCCCTTCAACAGTGTTAGAGTTATGCTCTGGACCATCAGCCAGGGGGATAATCAGGGACTATCTATTTAGTGCACTCCAGATGTCAGTTTCTGAAAAAGAATGGACCATAGCAGCACTGATTAGTCAGTCCGTCTATAATGGGACTATTATTGGTGATACAGCTTCTACTGTACAAATTTCTTATGTGATATGTTACTGTTGTTGTTGTTGTTGTATGTGATATTATAACAACTTCATGTACCTGGTAAACTGATCTAATAATATTTAGATAGGAATTACATATTTCAAGTCTCTGATGGATTCATATTTTTTTCATTAAAAATAGTCTTGCATGAAAGTCATGAAAAAAAACTCAATATTCTTGCGCTAAAACTTGTATATTCAAAGTAAGAATTTTAGGGGCAAAGCTATTGTAACGCAGACACTCCCCTAAAAGTAAGAAATAAACAAAAATTACGTTTGTATTTCAGTGATATATAAATCTAAATCATATTTGTAGTTCACATTCAAAATAAGATTTCAATATGACTTGAAATAATGAAATGATAAAGTTTCTTCCATTTCCTGAAAAATAAAATAAAAAGGGAGATACGGTAGTCTTGCGCTAAAGCTTTTTTCATTTTAGATGTTTATTATCTATTTTACAAAAAGGTACTAGTACTGTAAACTAAACAAACTGGCACTTCATTCACTGTATTTTAAGAAATGTGTTGTGTGATTCTATCATAACGCTAACAAAACAATTGTTGTTGTTTAAAGTTTAATTGGCAATAACAACTGATTGGTTTTGATAATATTTTGGAAAATGATACTGTGTTAAGAAGTCTACTTCAAAACAAAGTTTATGTTACTTTCAGTTAAAAATATTAAAAGCTGATTTTGCAATTCAGTATCATTTCATTTCAGTTGTACATTCTTGAAGTAGCTAGAGGATTTAAAAATAAGTTTAACACAAAAAATTGAACACATTACTATCACGGTTAAACCTTTTTTGAACTCAGCCACCTCAGTGCTGCAGTGCTTTGATTGTATATAAAAATGATTTAAAATGTACAATGTAGTATAAAGCTGTAATGAAACTTAATTTGATTGGTAGTCATGTTCTTTGGTACCAGTCAGGATACTGGCCCAAAAGAGAATGGTCTGCACTTATACGAATGTCATCTGTCCAGTATCCAGGCCAATATGGATTAACTTTATTATAGGCACAAAATTGTTAATTGTTTGTATAGTTATAGCTAGGTACTTATATGATTATATCTTACGTGATATTAGCCATGTGCAAGGGTGCTTTGATATTGGGTGCATGTCAATTGTAGGACTACGTAATGTTGACCTGTTTCCAAAATGTCCAAGAAGTGAATATGCATACTGATATGACTTTTTAGCTTGAAATGACATTAATTGTATAACTCGTGTATTAAATGCACTTACAAAAATAAACAAGAATGTGAGGGGTATATTCAGTTATAACCATTAATTTCACCCATATTTATTAATATTTGTATTACAGCAAGGCTTTATGAACGTATATTTTTAGTTTTCTTATAAAGTACTATATAGTTCCAGGGAGACATTACATGTGACCTAGTCTTAGGTAATGATAAAAGTTTTCTTAAAAATTTTATCTCTGGGATCAAAATTTGCCCTGCTCTGGGGGTCCTATATGTGCAAAATATTAATTTCAACCTTTGAAAATCTTCATGTGAGAAACTGTAAATTTTAGAACTAACATTTTTTGCATAGAGCATCATCTGGATTTCCTCTACTAATGTTGTTGTAATCATGTCCCTGGGGTCATTTATAGCTTTGCACGGGGGTCCCTTGATTTTGAATAGTCTTATATAGGGAAGGCTTAAAAACCTTTTTGTCTGAAAACACAAGGCCTACAACTTAGATATTTTACATAAAGCATCTGCTAGAAGTCCTCTTCCAAATTTATTCAAATTATGTCCCTTGAATGAAAATTGGTTCTACTGTGGGGGTCACTTGACTTCATATAGATTTTTAGAGAGAACCATTAAAAAGCTTCTGTTCTTTACTCAACAGCAGACCCAAAGGCAAAGTATTCAGGTGAGCGTTCTAGGGCCGTCATGGGCCTCTTGTTACAATTGTTTCTTCTATCGTTATGATGGAATGAGAGCATAAGAGAGGGGGAACACAGATTATCTGTTAGTTTTTCAGCCTTGCAAGGTGGCAAGAATTTCGGCTTTTATTCATCATTAAAAATAACATCACTTCTTGTACACAGTGCAACATTGAAGAAAGACTTCAAGTTAAAGCCAGACTTGATGAACTCTTGTCAGGGACAGAGGTTCATTATTCTCATACATTTGAATGTAAAACAAAAACATTTCATACAGATATACATTCTATTCTGATGAAAAAATCTCACATAAATTGTTACTTATATTTTAGATATTCTGATGAAAAAATCTAACATATTTAAGATATTTAGGTGAAAAAATTCTCACATAAATTGTACTTATATTTTAGATATTCTATAGTTGCCCAGTTACTGTAGTTACAACTTTTATAAAACAGGCCATTGTTTGGCGACAAGACAGTTTAGTTTCAGTTTCCTTTTCATGTTAAATCCAATTTATAAGGCAAAATAATGTAACATTTTAAGATTTAACCCTACTTAAAGAGTCTGTAATACTTTTCTCACAGTTATATGCAAAGCTTTTTTTCTTTAATTTCTCATATACAAGTACACTATGGCACATGTCTCATGTGACTTAACTATAATTAACAAGCATGCTCTAAATATAAGCTCTTGTATTGCAGGCTTATAATCATCACAGAAGTTTAATAAATAATTGTAAGTAATCAAATGATAACAAATCATGTCATAATTATATCTATTATGATATATAAATTTTGGATTCTGTCAGAATCCTTCAGATTAAAAAAAATAATTTAAGATATAATTTCAGTAACAAGATGTGAAAGATTCAGTTCAAATAGTTTGATACACAATTATATAAATGTCAGTTGTATTGAACATGAAATCACTTTAGGTTAATGGAGTATCTACTGTGATCATGTGACTAATTTTAATCAGTCAGTATTGTCAGTGATATACAAATACCATATAAGATTATCTCACAGACTTTTATGTTCCTTTTTATTATAATGTAGAAGAAATTGAATAATGTAAACACAAGTCAGTTTTCCAGCATATGAAATGATTATTGTGGAGAGAGCACACTGAGATCATCACTCATAAAACTGCCAATGTAGACCTCATGTAGATGATGATTGTAACATATTGAGGTTGGATTCTTCAAACCAGATATAGCTGTCTCTCCTTGTTTCAAGTCACCTGAGATATGATGAATGTTGCCATGTCCACAGCACAAAAGCAATGATCCATCATCTAACATCAACATTCCCCATGGTCTCACCAAGTCCTTGTGTTTATATACATCCATCACCTCGCCTTGTAATGTTATACTGACTACACAGTCTTTACCTGGATCACTGATATAGAGGAGCTTAGAGTTCTCACTATACACAAGGTAGTATGGATCAGAGAAGTTCTTAGTGTTCAGTGATATTTTGTTTTTCACATTACCTTGCTGATCCAGTATAAGTACACATAAAGGATCTACACAAAGCACATAGAGATGATCTTGATGGAAGGTTATTCCTCCACATTTACCTTTAACTGGAACAGAGTAAACAGTTGACAGTTGACTTGCTGTTGTTAGTATAAGGATCTCACTTTTTTCTGGCATAGTAACAGCTATTTTGTCTTCAAGCATTCTTGCTATGGCCCCTGGTCTTGAGTGCAGTGACTTTTCTTCAGTGATGGTTTTATTTGATATGTCAACAACTTTCAGTTTATTGTTATTATAGTCAGCAAGCACAAGTTCCTTATATATCAAGACAGCACATCCTGTGATCCAGCAATGACGCTCATCTGTTTCTGTCCTTACCTTTATATCCTCTAAGTGTATTAACTTGTCAAAAGATTTATTCATCTTAGTTGGGTTCATGGCAGCAGACAGACTAAACTTCCCCAGTATTTCTTGTGTTGAAAGAATTTCTATCAGGGAATCATTACGTTCAAATTTATACTGAGTAGAGGTTTTCTTTAAACCATCTTCGGCTTTTTTTACAGTGTCACACTTAAGCAAGGATTGAGCCTGTTTCACTGTGATGTATAGTTGTCCAGACTGGCCTGATGTTTTATTAGCCAGTAGAAGTGACCTCACTTTCTTGATGTCTGAAGAAAGAGCATCACAGCTGTCAAGTAAACTCTGGATAGTTTGTTTGTCTTCAGTTTTCTTTTTGTCTGCTTCATTCAGAAGTGCCTGTTGCAACTGGTCTAGTCGATCATTTATTTCTTTTCTAAAGTTGTTGATTTCTTTGATAAGGTTGTCATTACATGTATCAGTTTCTAGGTTTCTTGTCTTAGCTGTTTTTGTAATCTCATCAAGAACTTGTAGTTTTTGGTCAAGTTTTTGCAATGTCCACTTGTATTCTTTAATATCATCCATACCTGCACATATTTTAGGTATGTAGTCAATATCGCATGTTCTATGATGCAAAATAATGCAATCATGACAACCAAGTGTATCCTGGGCAGAAATACTTGATTACCTCTCCCTTGTGTTCTGGACACTTCTCAGTGCATTCATTGGAATCTTTGATAGTAGTTGCAAGTTTACCACCTTTGTTCTTGTCAACAAGTTGATGATTTCTTGAAGCTCGTGTTCGCAGGTGACAGTCAGAGCAGATTTTGCACAGATATTCGTTACAGTCCAGGCAATATTTTTGAGCTGCTAGATGTTGTCCTGTGGTCAAGCATGGGTCGCAGTAATTGTCAGTTTCTTCAGTGGAACCAAGTAATAAGGAATCACGGATGTCACTTGATGTTTGCTTTGAATCTGCCATACTTATCTAATAATTATACAATCCTTTTAAATGATAAAATCATGTATTCAATACCAACAAACTGCTTCACTCATTTCTGTTTTGCTTGTAGAATTCTTAAAGTCACAACTGAGAAGTCTGTCTACACCTTTTAAACACTAGAAAATAGAATGGTTAAGAGGAAGTAAAATTTCAACTTCTAATCTTGATAAACATACTTACACAAATATCTCTTAAAGGGAGATTACTATCAAGTAATCAAATAAGATTTCTTATCAATAGTGTTTTATTATTGGTGAGAGGTCATTAAACAACACAGAATTATTTTTTGTTACAATTGTTTCTCGCTCAAGAACAGACAGGAATTGACTTTTCCTATTACATGAGATATTTAAGCCTGGATTCAGGTGTTTCAGTTGACAGTTTTAAAGCCCTGGTTCAGTATGAGTTTAAAAAGCATTTTTGAGTGCTTTGTGTTGGGCGTTTTTCCTTCCACTTGTTTTGGCATGCAATTAGATGCTTTTGCATAGCTGGTTAATAAGAACAAATATTTAAAGTTTCAGTTTTCTGTTCAGTGGTTAGAATATATTATAGAATGTCACAGAAAGTCAGTTGTCTTGCTAGGCTCAAAACAAGAGGCATTGTGGTTATTTACAGATGTAACACAGAAGTTTGTAACAGGTTTAAACTAATACTGTGCACATTAAGCTTGAAAATTAAGAATTATTTTGTTCATTTTTTTAATCTTTGCATGTTTAAATTCTTTTTCTGTCAGTTAATTCATTTAAATATGTGAGTAAAGACCACTTGTTGAACAAATTTGTTGTCTTTCCTCTAAAATTTGTAAATGCAAATAATTTAATTTGGGTCATGAACATGTAATTAAGTTTGACTGTACCATTGTTACAAGGTATAATAGCAGGGATAAATAAAAGATACAAGAACTTGTTTCCCAACCAATGTAGACTAAATATCTTAGGTTTGAAGTTACTTTTGTATATTACTTTATATCAAAGGTTTGGATAAATCGGAGGAAGACATTAAACGGGATGTCATACAGCATGTCAGAGACAGCATAGGGCCTGTAGCCAGCTTTAAATTAGCCATTCTTGTGCCAAAGTTACCCAAGACAAGGTCAGGGAAAATCGCCCGCAATACCATAGCTGCCATGGCTGCTGGTAAACCTTTTAAAGTAAGTAAACTTGTGTTTTCTTTGTATAAGTGCTATTGAAAGGCCTACTAGTGGCCTACATTTGCCTTTTGAAATGTCAAAAAGGTCGTTTCTGAAGATTGTCGTGATGTTGCTAAGTTGAATCATTTTTTTACTCCATGAATAAGATTCATTAAGTAGGGATAAAAATGTTTTAGAAAAAAATGCGCATACAGTTATCATTGATAAGGGATGCTGAAAACTGAATGTTAGATTATAGTCAAAGGAATCCGCAGAGCTTGGCTATACAGCTGTAAAATATAATTTAACCTTTGTCAAGACATATTATATTCACAGAAGTGTTTTTCAGAAAATACTAAAACGTCCCCAAAAACCATCGGGAACCCTTCTAAGACATTGGCCACTTCTGTTACATGTTTAGGTAATGGTATATCTGATGTAGATGTAAATAAGTTTTCTTCTGTGTGTGTGATTGTATATTACCTGTCATAGATACCAGTGACGATTGAAGATGAGAATGTTTACCCCGCCATCAAACTCGCATTAAATGGTATAGGATATGCCCCGGACCCACCGGAAGGTGAATCATCAAACAAAAATGCATGCAACTTTTTTAACAAATGTTGTAACCTATACGCAATTAACATGGTGTTTTCTGAAGTATGTGTTGAAAATGTATATATGTCTGTTATATCTATATAAAATTTACATCATACCTTACTTGACCTCTCACTTTTATGTATTGTTTGATATTATTTCTAACATTCTTCTCTGTTAGATAACTCTAAATGCATTTGACAATAAGTTCATAGATGGTTGTAAATTGTCTAATATGATGTGTATATTAATATGATTACTAGTCTAAAATTTGGGTTTTGATAGTATTATAGCTTTTGACTTTTAGCAGTATTCTCTAATAATATTGAGATACACATAATTATTTTAGTAGATAAGAGAATATACCCAAATGCAAGGGGGAAGGGTGTATACGCACCCAACTCTTTAGGGTAGGCAGCATTTACTCCATGAAGTAAAGTCTTTAAGAGTAAAGAATAAATTTAATTTTTTATCATGTATTTGATTACCTTAGTGTTTGTAGAATTTACCACATTGATTCAGGATTAAGTGTCAGAAATCTAGATTTTCTAAGTAGAGGCGCTCTTTCCCTCTCTCTCATCTATCCCTCTCTTCACAGCAACTTTAGTTTGCACCCATTTTTTTCAAAGACTGGACCTGAAAAGCTAGATAAAATATTGTCATAACCTTATGATATAAAACACAGAAGCACTATGGTATATACGATATTAATATTTCTGTTCATGTGATAGGCATGTGTTTGACGTTTTAGTATTTTAAGCTCACCTTAACTTGAAATGTTCACACATGCAGGCATCTGTAACTCTTTTGCTGCCATTTATCTTGATTGTATACAAGAATGATGACTTAATTATATTGATTTATTTTTACATATACTTACATTAGAGTAAAACTGACACACTAGTGATTGAGAGCATAGAGTAGTCAGTAGTGTACGTCTGGTGTATCACATTCTAAAAAACTGTCTTAACTTTTATTAGATTAAACAAACATTCACTAGACTAAGTATACATGACGACAGGTCATCATTAACAGCAGTACAGGATGAAACAACTTTTTGCAGGAAATTAGTAGCATAAAGTACTGTTGTTGATATTTTTACAACAGACATAAGCTTACAAATGTTTAATGCACTAGGGCAATTTATTTTGAAGTAGAAAGTTTTAAATTCTCTTTTAATGCATAACATGCATTCATAAGCTCTTATTGACAACAGCAACAAATGCTTGTCTGTATTCAGATTCTGAAGACCTATAGTAAAACTAGAGTAGCTAGAGAGAAAATTATGAGAAATGGATTAAAATAAGACAGTCAAATGTTAGCTACAAAGTCATCATTTTCCATAATATTAAAGAGAATGAAAATATACTGCAGTCCAGTCAAAATGCTTACAATAAGTGATGACACATGATTATTTATTTGTAGAGTAATAACTTTCGTTGTGCATGGTCTTTTATTTCTAGAAATAAGTACAGCCGGGACTTTGGGATGTTTTATAGTACACCATAATTTCATTCATTCATAATCGTTCGATCTTGTTTCAACATTTTATATATTTGCATGTGCACATACACAGCTGTATTGGATTTTCTTTGTTGACTAAGATGAGCTTTTTAGAGCCACTGTTGACAACTTGCTTTTATTTCTTAACAGTCTTAACATTTTTGCTTTTGGCACATCTACTAGCTTAAACATATACATAGACATACACAGTCTGGATCTTCTGCAAATACAGGAATGTACAACGGCAGGATTTACTAAGAAATCTCTAAACACTTCTGATTGTACCCTGCCATTACAACCATATAGCAATCAGCCACAAACATTTAAGGACTGGAGCGAAAGTCTGAGTTCTTTTTCATGTTTTAATTTGATAGTGACGTCACAAAAAGGCAAGAGGTCAAAAGTGACATGTATAACAATTTTGTATCATACAGCACATTATATTCTTTTACTTGTCACATGCGAACACAATATGAAAAAGCATTTGAACATCTCCTCAAATCAACTTACTTTTACAGACAATGCTAAGTTGTGAAATTTTGATTTTAGTGCATTCAAATTAAGAAAATCTCTTTTTATAATAACATTAGATTATTTTCAAATGTCGCTTCATTAAATCTATTCATAGCAATTGTGGATCAGACACTAATTTGCAAAAACATGTCCTATCTGTCAACTTCTCTATGTTGTTAATAATAAAAACGTACTATGTATATGTAAATGTGTAGCTTAACTGAGACTCTGTTATTGCATACAAAGTCATATAGAAATAGAGGATATTTATTTGTTTTTGTAGAAGATGAGAATTTATTTCATCAAGTGAACACCATATGTGATATTTTCACGAGTGGCGCAGCCACGAGTGAAAAATATCAACATATGGTGTTCATGAGATGAAATAAATTCCGATCTTCCACTAAAAAACAAATAAATTTTCTTTTTATTTTATGCCAACACGTCAAAAATGGGTATTTTATGACATTTTTAATCAGGGCCTTCAATAAATTCCCCATGGTGAGCCCCAAATCAGTTAATGCGTACTTTGGTTACTCCGCACACAAATGGCAGACAATCTCCAATACATATGATAACTTTACTTCTGCTGAAATAAACTGAATACACTTTCATCAAATAACATTTATTTTTCTCTACACAGTTTATCAATATTTATTGAATTTTAGCCATACATACTATAATTATAAAAGCGGATTAATACCGAGTAATATTCAATCAATTGAATTGAAAGTCGGCCATATTGGATATTGTCCATGTGAGTTATGTAAACAAATCAGACATTTTAAATAATTTATGGCGAATTTCATCATTGTTCACAACTAGTTAGGCTCAGGAATTCAATATTATAATTGGATTTAACAAGGTAAATAATTTCACTCGCTGTCACAGTCTGAAATACAGCGGATTCTCTTGTATTTACGTGGTGGGGAAATTCCTGAAGTTTCATCAAGCAGTAGTTCCGGCACAAACAGTGTATTATCAAAATGGTAATTTCACTGATTCAAAACAGTGGATTATCACTTTTATCTCACAGATATTTCCCTATATTTCATTGGTAGGCATAAAATAAATATAATTAACGAAGAGTGCACTAACGGTTCTTAACTTACAAACACATTTACTTAGATCAAAACGAAACAGATAAAAAGACATTTTATCATTTATGGTTATATTTTAATCGAGCCATCTGTAAGACAAATTAAATATATTTGATTTAATATAATTATCTATTTTCTTGTTTTTTATTTTCAATTTTAATATTGTGTTTGTAAGAAATTTTTGAAGACTGAAGTGCCATGAAGACAATGAAAAAGTCATAATGGTGCAGTAATCTCCATTATGATGATGGCTTTTCATCTAACTTTTCAGATACCTCCATCCATTGAAGATGAGACAGTGTACCAACATATAAGTGATGCTTTGACATTTGCGGGGTTTACAACTGGCCATCCAGAGAGCAGAGATGCAAAGCAATATTGAAGATACCTCGTGTCACAATGATCTGTTAGAAATATGTTAATACCTAAGTAGAGTTAGACATTAACTATAAAAAAATCATAACTACCCATTACAAGCTCAGCATTTTGTACATAAGAATGCTTACTTGACTGGCAGTCAAAATTGTCATTGTAATAATATAAAATATAGATCTACACAAAATAGGGTCAGTACAAAACTCCTGTATCTCTGTATTTTATAGAAGTTACAATAATTTTAAACTGACCCTGCAAAATTTAAATGCCTTTTAAGTGTGTGCGAGTGTGAATGTGTGAACACTTATTATTTAACTGCCTTCAAAGACTTTGACATGTTATGCCTAGAAATATATACTTAAACACCTAATATTTTATGCAAATTGTGCTTATGAATACTTGTTTTAATGTGTTCAACAAAGATTTTGACAGAACCTAGGATTTCTAATTTTAGTGCTTTTCAAATTCATATACAATTTTATGTAAGAATACCAACTTTTCTTGTATTCAAGATGTTGCAATTGTTTGTTGTTTATTCTCATTTTATTCAAATTTAATATGTCAAAAGTTTTTGTGTCGCCCTTTCGAAGAAAAGGCGGTACATAGGTATCGCTTTGTCCGGCGGTCCGTCGGTCCGTCACGAAAACTTAACGTTGGCTATAACTTTGCTATTTCTAAACATTATCTTATCAAACTTTCAAATTATATTGCTTATGACAACAGGGTCGGGTTCATGCCAAAATTTCTAGGTCAAGGTCACATTTGACAGTTATGCCCCTTTTTCAACATGGTTTTGTCATGAAAACTTAACGTTGGGAATAACTTTGCCATTTCTTAACATTTCAACATCAAACTTTCAAATTATATTGCTTACGACAACAGGGTCATGATGATGCCAAAATGTGTAAGTCAAGGTCACAATTGACAGAGTTATGCCCCCTTTTTTTTAAACATAGTTACTTTACTCCCCCCCCCCACTACATCAAACCCCCCCCCCCACCCGGGCCCAATTTTTTTTTTTTAATTTTAATACATAGGTACTTGACTCCCCATCCACCCTCAACCCCAGCCAGGCTCTTGTTTACCTTTTTAGTTATTCTAACAGAGTACCCAAGGGCGACACAAGTGTTCCACTGAACACCCATCTAGTCTAACAAATGTACAATGTTGTATATTTCATTGTATGTTTAGGTATATTTTATTGTATATTTGTTTGTATGTTTAGGTACATTTTATTGTATATGTCATTACTTTATTTTAATGTTTATTTTGACTGATATCCTTCTCTGATAAAATAGAATTTGACAAACATACTTTTAAGCAGTGGTGTTTGTATTCAGAATGTTTTAAAGGGTTAGAACTAAAGTTGATGCAGACTGACCAGAATAAAATAGACTTGCTTTTACTTCTCTTTTTTTTTTCATTGACGGAATATATATCTCTGTTCACTGGCAGGCTCCATTTTAACCTGAAAAAATGTCAAAACTTCCCATAATAATGGTGATAGAATGAACTTATGTTTAACTACAAAAACATTCTTTGGCCCAACCAAACAGAAGATGCATTTCAATAAAAAAAATCCAGTTCGTTGTAAAGAATGACCTGTTGTTACATATTCGAAGAGATATAGTGTTCTGACTCTATCTAATGCCAAACAGAAACAAATGACAGCATAGGTTTTCAACATTTCAGTGACATGATAAATGATACAGTATGTTCCTATTTTTATTATACACGTATGTGGAATATAAAAAGCTGGTATGATTGATATTGTGTTTTTTCACATTCATATGCTCAAAATATTTATGCTCTATCTATGTACAGATGGTGTCCTTTTTAAGTAGGTAGTTCTTTAATAAGAGTAAATATATCCTTAAATCACACATTACTGTTTAATTTTGCCTAAGAAATATCCCTAAATGAAAACAAATCAAAATGTTTAGTATTTGTAACTAAGGAATAGCGCATTTCAAATGAAATTATAAGTATGTTTGGAATATGACAACAAACCTAACTTTTTGACCAGTTCAGGAGAGAAAGCCCTTTACAATATTACATTGTTATATCTAATTATGTTCAACTCAATTTCTCGTACTTCGAGGGATCTACCTTAAGGTATGAATGTGTTTTGAAACTATCGTATACTATTTCTCTATAAATAGTGTATACAAATAATTGCAAACAGACACCAGTTTTTACTAATTACTTATTTGATTCACTGTATGGGAAGTTTTGACTGTTCACTTGCGCATGATATTTTTAGAAGTACTTACAGTCAATAATACACTTAAATAAATTCAATGTTATGAACTATGAAATTATATAAACCATTTTAAATGTACTTTTATAGTTGTTTTTTTTTTCTAATTTTGCACAATCTTTATAGATTTCTTGTAGTTTATACTTGTTAAAACTTGTTAAGTTTTGAGTAAAAATTATTTTTGCTATAGCTATTCATACATAATATATTGTTGGTTTAAAAATATTTTCAGTTACGTTAGAAGTTAAAAAATATATTAGGGCTTGACTCACTGTACTATATTTGCTTGTCATAAAATGCTTAAATACCTCAGTTTTGATCAACTTTTCAAACCTTATGTTTTGTTAAAGGACTTGCGAGAAATGCACCGTATTGAACTTTTTTTTGTTTGTTTTTGAAATGGACCATATTATGTTAATGGTATTTACCGTAAAAAGATGTTATATAGTGCTTATATTTTTACTCTGGAGTGCAAATTGTGTTTATTCAAGTAAATTTTGTTTGTATTTCTTCATATTTTACATTATTTAAAAAAAAAACAAAGGTACTCTAAAATATTTTGCAACACACAAAAACATTTTTTATGAAAAAAAGATATTTTTCTGTATATAGATACATATTGTACAACTTTCTTGCTAAATTATTTGGTCCCAAAATTTATGTTTCACGATTAACCTGCATTTGTTTAAAGGCTTCATAGAATCATACGATAATTTGCATTTTGCTCTTAAACACAGCTACTTCTTTTTACAAGAGTTATGGTCCCTTGAGTAATTCAGAATTCCAAGTTGACGAGGGCTATGGAAATTGCCCCTTTTTATGAGACGGTTTTCATGTTTTATCTTTTTACATCTCTGCAGAGTTATTGAGGCCTAATGCTTTGCAATTAGTGCTCAATGTGACCAGTATTTTTGTTGCATGCTTTCATTTTCTTGTGGATATTAGTATCAGCGTTGAGGCCGTTCTGACTATCTAGGGGACATATTTTGGCAGATGAATCCCTGAAACTGTTGTGAGGTTGAGATTTTGAAACTACTTTTTCTCAAGTCCATAAGAAATACATTTTCAGTTGCAAAACAATTTTAACTAAAACTAAATAAGAAATATAGTTCTGGACTGACCTTTTAATTCTTACTTAGTCTCGATAAAATATGCAAAAACGTTCATAATTGCTAAATTATAAAATGTCAGGAAAAATATTGTTTATTAGTAACTTACCTAAACTTTTATAGCAAGTCTGGACGCATTTAATGAATATATTGGAGGACAAAATGACGATTATCTTATTACTGAATCACTGGATAAGATGGATTTTATTGAAATGTGGATTTTTGCAAGAGATATTTGCCACCGTAGGCTTTAAAACCCAGTGGAACATATTAAATAAAACTTGAAAAACTTCAAACTTTTATAGTGATTGTTTACAGTATTGTAGGATATGAAATAAAAAATTCTTAAAATATTAATAATAAGTATTTTAAAGTTAAAACAGGTTCTTGATGAGACCTTGTATTATCTTTTCTGATAGATGTAAGAATCTTGAGAAGCTTTTATTATAATCTTCTATTGAAGACATTTCAACAAACATCCACACTCATTGTTAGTTTCAGGGAAATACGATCCTCTTATAAAAACGTTTCATTGTCTATGATATAATACTATATCTGTTGTAACATCGTGCTTCTGGTACAAATGTGTAAATAAGAATTTAATTGCATGGTTATGGCGAACAAATAAAATATAGATTGGTGACACTTATCGTAAATATATAATGTTCCTTCTGTCAGTACTATGTAGTTCGTGTCATGAAAAATTTTGCTGTTATTTTAATACAATCTTTGTTATAAACAAACAACGAAATAAAAAGTCAAGAAATTACTTTATAGTTATTTTATTGCACTTCTTTATTTGGCTAGCAATTGGCATCATGCCAACTTTTACATTCTAAGAATCAGCCTGACTTTCAGCCAAGCTTTTGACTTCCATGAATCAACCTGGTGCACACCTCATCATTACTGCCTTTTCTGGTATTGTTTCAAACTTTTAAGATTTAATTTGCTTTTCAAGACAATATTAATTAACTTGCTAAGCACTGACATGCTTTTCAAGTATCAAATACATTTAACGGTACATCTTAATATTCAAAGTCAACAGAATTAACATTTATATAATCACCACCAGCCCATCCTGATTGATGGAAATAATTTTTTTCATATAACACTAAACTTTTGTAACTGTTGAAATAATTGAAATTGGAAGCACAATATAAAGTTGCAACCCGAAAGTCTAGTTCATGTTTCTTGCAAATATTGCAGCTCATAAAAAACTAAACAGAGCCAAAACATGCTAAAACAAATTACAATAGAAAAAAAATGACTCAAAAACATCTTAAAGCAGGACCCACAGAGTGGCTGTGTATGAAGAGATTTTTGTCATCAGGTCAAGTTCACAGGGATCTGCACTTGGAAAAAATGTTTGATTAATAACCACAGATTTACTGTCCATAGGTCTAATTTTCTGATTAATAACTACAGAACTAGACTATAGGTGGGACATGTACACATAAATCTTTGCTCCTGTGGTCATCTTTGGCTTCGTCTTGAGGGTCAGTGGTTTAACAATGAACTTGTATAGGCAAATTCTTTAAAACATTTTTTGTCAGATTCTGCAAATTTGAGACTTAAAAACTGGTGTAGAACAATGCAGTGGTGCTGTACAAAGATTATTCAAATTATGTCCCCTTAGTTAGTTAGTTTAGTAAAACTCTTTAAAAAATCTTCTCTGAAACAATAAGATCCAGGTTTCGTAAATTTTGAATGAAGTCTGCGGGATAAAGGTCTACCAAGGTTGTTGAAACTATGCCCCTGTGGCTATTTTGGCTTAGCCACGGAGAACGATTTTATAATTTTCATACAAACTCTTTAAAAGAATTCTTGTACGAAGATATAAGGCTCAGACTTTTAGAATTTGGTTTGAAGTATTGCCTAGTGGTATTCAATGAGATTATTCAGATTATGCCTGTTGTTTAAATCTTCCTTTTTGTATTTTGAAAGTAAGTACATTTCATGGCAATTGCCCTTCCTACCAAGTAAAATCAGGCAAGCACTCTAGGTCCATCGTGTCTCTTTTTTTTCTAAAAACAACAGCAACAGATATTCTGATCAGCTTACAATCTTCATAGAAACAGTAGATTTGGGCATTGGGAACTGGCGTGTTTAGGCTAGGAAAGTATCATAGAAACAGTAGATTTGGGCATTGGGAACTGGCGTGTTTAGGCTAGGAAAGAATTATTTAAGCTCATTCTTTTTGCGTATTCACTTTTGTCATATTACTTACACACAAAAAGAAAAATCTTTTTTTAACAACTTATTGAATTGATATTCAGTATTTTTTATTTTATTAATTATATCAGTCGTCATGTCAGACATACCTAGTTCTAACTCCCTTTAATTTTTTCTTTATTCTAAAACAATCAACGGGCTGTTTCTAGCCTTGTTAACGAAACTTTCTTTGGAGAGTTGAGTGAAATTGAGCCAAGCGTGGATGTTTAAAAGCTATTAGTATCTCAAAGAGCTTCAACAGTTCCACTATGATCCGTCAGAAAGGTGTCCAGCTCATGCCTTTTTTGTAATACCTCTTTGTAGAATCGTTCAGTTGTTGTTACATTGAGTAACATAATGTAAGGAGTGATTTTAGTTACAGGAGTTTTAAATTGTTCTGTTTCATTTCAGAACATTTCAAATAAACACATCAAAGCGACATGTTTACCCACATACTAAACTCTTGTCAGCTGAACATCCGAGTGCATATCGTGATATCGAAGGAAGTCCAAACGGCAGTCAGACAACAAAGAAGATGTCCCTAAGGTAATATAATTATACTGGGAAATTCTTTATGTCATTTTTTTCTGCTAAAATAGAATGAAAGTATGTATAAACTCGGGGGGGGGGGGGGGACCAGGGGCAAAGAACCAGGGGTAAAGAACCAGGGGCAAATAACCAGGGGCAAAGAACCACCGAACCCAATGTTTGTCCCAAACCAGATGATGTGCCCTAAACCCGATGATTTGCCCAAGATTTGCCCTACAGTTATCCACTAACAACGCGATTTAACACTAATCTGTTAATATCGCTACTACTGAAAGAGGGATAATTGACAGTGAATTATTAAATGAGAAATGCATAGGGGCGTTATTAATTGAAATTAATATCTGGAACCCCAAACACAGAATAACTCGCTAGGATTACTTAACCTTTTTTCATTTGTCATTTAATAATTGAAAATATTGACTATAACGCACATGAAGAAATTTTAGTTACACAAAATGTAGAAGCTTACTTTTATTATCAATATAAAGGACACTCGTCGTGAGTGTAACACCAGTTCAAAATGTTTGAAAATATTGACTATAACGCACATGAAGTAATTTTAGTTACACAACATGTAGAAGCTTATTTTTATTATCAATATAAAGGACACTCGTCGTGAGTTCAACACCAGGGAGTGATTCTACGATAAATCAATAAATGTCCAAGTGGTTAAAAATAATTATGTTTTGTTATAATGGTGATGAGTCTGGTATTCTGTCCCAGCTAAGTTCACTTGGACAGTATAAAAAACATTTGAGGAGGCATGAGGAGTAAAATAGGAAGCATAAGGAGTAAAAGAGGAGGTATAAGGAGTAAAAGAGGAGGCATGGGGAGTGAAAGGGGAGGCATGTACTTTTAAGCAAGCGATCTCCATGGTAATAAAATATTCCCGTATTACCTGACCCAGTTTAAATAAGGTTTCAATATATTTTATCACATACACACCTTCTTACGCTGGTGGCGGATGCTTTGAATAGTTTTTAAATTGACATCGTCTCTCTAGGTTAACAGAGGTTAACGTTCACTAAATATGGAATAACACATTTCCTCATGTAGACGTTAGACATTATGCTCGACCTAGATTTTGTTTAAAATATATAGATAATTTATATTTACCAGTTTATTGTCTTTAACTGATATTGGATATACACGGGAAAAAAGTCAGTCAGGTAGGTGTTAAAGTAGTTTATAATTTCATTTAAAATTACTGAAAAACTAGATGCGTTTGCATTACAAATCTTTATTCTTTTTATTTCTTCTAATCCAATTATATCAATGTGTACAAAAACGAAAGAACGTAAGAACGCTTCCACAAATTTTTTTTCCAGTGATGATTTTTAAAAATCATTGATTTAAAACTACCTTTTTAAGCAGTTGGTCTTGTATTACAGATAAATGGTGGATCTTTTTTTCCTCCAAAGACTGAAGTAATCATCTACATCATGAGACTGTGTTTCCAGTAAGTGAAGGACGTCATAAAAGAATGTGTTTCCTGTGTGTTAATTCACATTTTAAAAAAACCTGGATGTTCAAATGTGTTAAAATATTTGTACAGTGAATCTATGGTGAACTTTGTTTTACTATCATAAAGAACATATTTAACCTTGACATACTGTAAAAATGCGGTGACTTACAAGTTTGTATTATATTTGATCTTTTCTTGAATAAAACCTTGTTGTTTAGTTTTTGTTATTTGTTAAAGAAAGTAAAACTAGTCTGAAATGCTATCAAATAGATTAAACCTGTACACCGTGATGGTACAATACAAAAGAGTTATGGTTATCACCTGAGTTAATACTATACAAGTAAAAGTCTACTTGTTCGCTCACTTGAATCGGTTTCAAAATATCATCTCAGATTATGTATTTGGTATGTGATAGGAATGAGACAATCTTTCCTCTACTACTTTCATATAAAGCCTCAAAAATATTTTTTTTCTATTCTTGAAGATGCTCGAAAACAGTAGACAGTAATATATCTAGTGAGCGATGTCAAGTCAAACCTTTCGTTCATTTGCTTTTACCTCTCGAAGGAAAATCCACATTCTGTCCCGATAGCTATTGATAACATATAACCCCATACGTTATCATTTTTAACTGGTTTGTGCCAGTTTGGAACTTAACCTTCGTTAGTTTATAAAAACACACTCGAATAACCTAGATCTACTTGTGTACTCTTGATGATATCAACTATGGACTATACGACAGGACTTAAAGGAGCAGTATCTTCTTTCTTTCTGTTTCATGAAAACACTGTCACTTTAGACTATCAATACATAAAAATCAGTAAAGAAATTGTCCTTAACATGAGGTCAAGTGTAATGTTCGTCATACGGTCCAAGTGATGCGACATAAGTTGGGATAGAATACCAGACTCATCACCATTATAACAAAACACAATTATTATTAACCTCTTGGACATTTATTAAGTTATCGTAGAATCACTCCCTGGTGTTGAGCTCACGACGAGTGCCCTATATAATAAAAATAAGCTTCTACATGTTGTGTAACTAAAATTTCTTCTTGTGCGTTATAGTCAATATTTTCAAACGTTTTGAACTGGTGTTGAACTCACGACGAGTGTCCTTTATATTGATAATAAAAATAAGCTTCTACATGTTGTGTAACTAAAATTTCTTCATGTGCGTTATAGTCAATATTTTCAATTATTGAATGACAAATGAAAAAAGTTCAGTAATTCTAGCGAGTTACTCTGTGTTTGCGGTTAACGGATATTAATTTCAATTAATAACGTCCCCCATTCATTTCTCAATTAATAATTCACTGTCAATTATCCCCCTTTCAGTATTAGCGATATTAACAGATTAGTGTTAAATCGCGTTGTTAGTGGGTTACTGTATGGCAAATCTTGGGCAAATCATCGGGTTTGGGGCAAATCATCGGGTTCAGGGCAAACACCGGGTTCGGTGGTTCTTTGCCCCTGGCTCTTTGCCCCTGGCTCTTTTCCCCTGGTTCTTTACCCCCGGTTCTTTGCCCCTGGTTCTTTGCTCCTGCTTCTTCCCCTCCCTCCCCCCCTCCCCCACAGTTTATACCTACTAATGTAGTACACTAAATATACGATCTCACTTATTAAACATTTTTTCATCACTTTGTCATTTATCCGCAATGCAATTTTGTCCAAAGTTTTTATTCTTTGTAGACAGTAATTCTTTTTATGTATTTTAGCATAGGGACTTCCTATGCAATTGTTAATATTTATAGGAATCATGAGTCTTAACTTCAACCAAATGAAAAACAAATGATATATGACACCTCACTTCATTAAGAACAAAAATATTTTATAACTTAAGGAATCACGCTTTCGATACACCTGCACGGCTTGGGAAGCTACAGCAAATTTCAAAGCGGTCCGACATCAGTAAACCGCACGAAGTGGCAAAGGTGTGTGTTCCAGTACGTTTCCATCACTAGTGTGATGAATCGAAAATTCTCCCCACCACTAGACTTGGAATTAATTTGGAAAACTGAAAAGTAGTAGGTAACTATCGTTTAGTAGCAACGATTATTTCTGGAATTCGCCAATTTCGTTTTGTTATTAAATAAAAATTGACATTGCGATGCTTAGCTGAAGACTGATACTGTGTTATCATTTGCAGATTATGTCATAACACATGCCATACTTCCTCTCCCGAGAAATGCAATAAATGTAAAAAAAAATTACGATGCATATCCGCATAGTTTTAATTTTTGGTGTGTTTCATATGGCAACTGAAGTAAAATGGCTTTGTTAAATAAAATTAAATTCAAACAAGAGGACCATGTTGGCTCTATATCTCTCAACAGAGTTTATAGGAAATTTTGCAAAGTTTTCTCTATAAATGTATTGGGAAACACAACCCTCATCCCACAATCTTCGTAGCCAGTCTCCTATGAATCATTGCTATTTAATAACCAACAAATTTAATCAGAATAATTTTCATTGATTTCTGTAATGCATATGAAAGTGATCCCACCTCCTAGAGGCCATGTTTTTAACAAAACAAAATAAATTGGTTGATGGTCAACCAATGTTTTTTTTATGTGGAAAGTCTGTGGAAAAATCTGACCAACAGTTTTTGACAAGAAGAGTTTTAAAGTTTTTCTTTTTTGATTGTAATTACAACCAGAGTTCTTAATGGAATGGATTTTTTGAACAACTTTATAAGAGGGCCACCAAAGGAATATTCCATGAAGTTTTGATAATACTGACCAAGTGGTTTAGGAGGAGATGTTTAAAGAAAAGTGTGGACGGACGAAAGGACGTACAGACAGACAGACGGACAGTGAGTGATCTCAATAGCTCACATTGAGCACGGTGTGCTCTGGTGGGCTAAAAGGCTGTCAGATTTTTTTTAAATAAGCATATTAAAACACATGCTATAGAAGTATTGTATGAATCTAACTTGGTATCTTTTTCAAACAGAGGAAATTACTACATTACATCGACGGTTCATGAAACGACATTCCTCCAAGTTGCATAAAACACTTGATTACTTTTTTACAAATACATATTATAGGCTTAGGCCACCGGCTTTAAAATAAATTACACATGCTTTATTCCTGCAAAAAAACGTTAAAAAACAGCACTATGGTTGAAATCTATATTATAAATGAAATTGCAAATGAATATTTCAAAAGGATTATTTTAGCGTTTGCAATACATGTATTTACATGTAATTTTGCTAAACATTTAACAAAAAAAAACATGATCTCAATTTAGAAATTATCAAAATTATCTTGATAGAAAATTATAGCTTATTTAAAGAATATATTATAACTACTCACAACTAAAATAAATCAGCATGCACAGTAAATGTGTTACCGGTCACAAAAAATACTGCCATATGTTCCTAAATAGCTGTAGCACTTTGGTAAGGATAACTGTTAAAAGTAAAACAAATAAAAATACAGTCTAGGGAAGTTCACTGTTTCACTTTTATGTTACCTGATCATTAGTTTTATTGACAATTTTATTAAAAGTCTATTTATGCCCAGTTCCTTTCTTATGTTTATAAAACGATAATCTGTTTTTGAAGGAAGTTCCACAAACGGAACATTGGTAACGCTCCGGGTCATTGTGTGCTTTTATGTGATCCGTTAAATACCGTTGAGCTTTAAACTCTTTCCCACATTCATCACATTTCAGATTCTTTCCTGTTTCACAGTTGTGTCTGCTGAGACTGGGGTAAACCTGTATGTCCGTTTACAAAGTAACAACTGAAATGCTTAGTATCCGTGACCATCAAAAGCTGTCTTGTAGTTGAATCACTTGCCACAAACAATACACATATATTTAAAGATATATGTGTGGACCTCTTTTATATGGCAATATAATCCTGCCCTTGTTTTATAGGATTTATCACATTCTTTACAATTATATTGGTTTACTTCTGCATGCGTTTGTAAATAATGGCTTAGATCATAATTTGAATGGAATACTTTTTCACAGAGGCTACATGGATGTCCCGATCCTGATTGCAATACAAGGCCCCATTTTAAAGTTTGAACGACATGATAACATATAATGCTTCTATATGTTTCAGGTTGTTGCTGTTAATGTCGTTG
Source organism: Cyclina sinensis (assembly GCA_012932295.1). Lineage (NCBI taxonomy): Eukaryota > Metazoa > Mollusca > Bivalvia > Venerida > Veneridae > Cyclina > Cyclina sinensis. The sequence goes on from JAAONU010000003.1 coordinate 5,121,654, forward strand.
TCGACAACCTCATTTGACATCTTGCCTGTCATTAACTCGTCGATACTAACGTTAACGGGGTACGCAGTCAGCGATTCATAATAAGTGTCATTCAGTAAAGAATCTGAAATTTGATTTTCACTTGCAACAAAACTTTGAACTTCTCCTGGTTCTAACGTTAAATCAGAAACGTTTGTACTTAAAACACCCGTACAGGAACTTTCCGTTCTGTTCTCTTCTGTACTCCCCTCTTGTAATTGAATGTCTTCAGAATTATCCAGTACAGTATTTGTCGTCTCCATTATATCCGTCATCTCTGTATTTTAGTGTCATATCAATCTCGCATTAAGTTCATCTCTCCTGTTTTCATCTCAAGAAAATTCATGTTGTCTGTTTTCGTACTTTGTATAAATATATCTTCTGTGGTAGTCTCTGACGTCGAAGAAAATCCAAAATAGGAAAAATCTTTGCTTTAGTCCTGAAAATACAAGAGTTACATGTAGACATAGATTTGAGTACTGAAATGAATCATAAATATCTCACGGTCCCAAATAGTTCGCGCTACTAGACACTGATATCAGAACATAACATAAATAAATAAACTAACCAAATGTATTATCTTGGTCAACTGTTAATTCTATTCGTCAAATATATGCCTCTAAACATGATGAGAATTATCAAAATCCATTTTTGATTAGGTCAAAACAATAAGTGTCGGCCTCATTTTGAAAGGAGGCAGACGCTAATTTCGCGGTAAATGGTATTACATCTTCAGTTTTTCATGTTTAGGTTGTAAAGTACTAAATGTTGTAGCTCTAGTTAAATATTCAAACTATCTTTACCATTGTAACACAAAACTATTTTGTTTTACAAACAAGAGCATTTAAAAACTAGCAATTGTTTCAGGCACACATACTTTTCACGGTTTTTGGGATTTTTTTCAGAAATGAGTATTTTATAAAGTTATAGCTAGGTACTTACATGATTATATCTTACGTGATATTAGCCATGTGCAAGGGTCCTTTGATATGACATTTTAGGTGCAGGTCAACTGTAGGACTACGTAGTGTTGACCTGTTAACAAAATGTCCAAGAAGTGAATATGAATACTCAGTTGATATGACTTTTAAGCTTGAAACGGTATTAATTGTATAACACTTGTATTAAATGCACTAACAAAAATAAACAGGAATATGAGGGGTACATTCAATTATAACCATTAATTTTACCAATATTTATTAATATTTTTATTACAGCAAGGCTTTATGAACTTACATATTGAGCTTTCTAATAAAGTACTATATCGTTCCAGGGAGACATTACAAGTGACCTAGTCTAAATGGTCAAAGTATTTTTTAAAATCCAGAAATATGCTTGTTAAAAAATACAAAATGTTTTGAAACAATACCGTTATTTAAAATTAAACCAATGAGTACTTTAAAGATAATATAGGAGAGAGGAAGATTTCCCCTAAAGTCTGATATTTAGTGTCACTAATTGCTTATTACTTGAATGGCATCATTAATATGTGAAACAGACGAGCGTCGGTGCTGCTCTGCAGAGCTCTTGTTTGAGCTTAATAGTAGATGTATCCTGCTATGTTCTGAAATTGACTTTTCCCTTATTCAACTTACCAGTAGACTTATCCTGCTAAATTTCTGAAATGGACTGACTATCATTGGACAGTTCCATGTGTTACCTTAGGGAGCATAAACTGAAAACATCTGATCCGGAGGTTGCTTTTTTCAATCCCACCTGGGGTGAGAGTCTATAGTGACTCCACTTTTCTCTCCATTCGGCGTGAGTACTGGTGAGAACCCAGGAAGCAGTCATCAAGAGGGTTTAATATCAATCAATGTAAAATAAATAAGTTTAAACTAAACTGAACAAAAACATGAGATGTTTTTAAAACATATATGCCCCCCTAGCGCCTTATCTCTACAGGCAGCCATGAACTTTTGAGGAGCTGGGACAAAGTGTTTTGACCTTGGCCTTTGACCTATTCACCTGAAAAACTAAAGGGCTCATCTACAAGTCATGAGCGACTTATATACATAGTTTGAGGAACATAGAACCATGCATTCCACAGTTATTCATCGGAAACGATTTTGCTTTTCAAGGTCACTGTGACCCTTGACCTTTGACTCGATGACCTGAAAAACTATAGTTGTCATCTATTGATCATAACAAACCTACATACTAAGTCTGATGAACCTGGGCTCGAGAGTTCCCAAGAAGTTTAGCAGAAAATGTTTTGCTTTTCAATGTTACTGTGACCTTGACCTTTCACCTAATATCCCTACAAACTACAGGGGTCATATAATTGTCATGACCTACCTGTGTATGAAGTTTTGAGGAGCTGGGTCCAAATGCTCTGAAGTAATTGATTGCAATCATTTGCTATACAAAGTAACTGTGATCTTGACCTGGAAAGTTACAGGGGTCATCTACTAGTCATGACCAGCTCCCACACTAAGTTTGAACAACCTGGAACCAATGCTCTATAGTAATTGATCGGAAACTGTTTTGCTCTTCAAGGTCATTGTGACCTAGACCTTCGACCTGGTGACTTAAAAAAATCTATAGGTGTCCTTTACTGGTCATGACAAACATACAAACTAAGTTTGAAGAACCTGGGACCAAGCGTTCTGTAGTTATTGAACGAAAACCATTTTTGATTTTCAAGGTCTCTGTGACCTTGGCATTTGACATAAAAAACTACATGGGTCATCTTCTTTCATGACCAAACTACGTATCAAGGAAGATGGGTGAAAGGATTCTCTAGATATTGATTGGAAACAAAAGTGTCTACCGACCAACATTTGCAAAACAATATACCACTTCATCTTTGCAGGCATAAAAACAAAATCGGCTAAAAGCCTTGTCTAATGGACCTGTACAAAGACTTTCAAACTTGCCACTGGGGTCTTTTTTTGCTCCACTCAGGATGTAAGATGTTTAACAATCATACATAGACAAACTCTTGTCAGAAACCACTGAGCTGAAACTTCTTAACTTTAATGTTTAGCAGTATCTTGTAGTATTCTACCAAGATTATCCTTGCCAAATAGTGAGAGATATAGCTTTGTGTTTTGTTGTTGTCCATCTGTCTGTCCATTATAGTTTGTCATAACTCCTAAGCGTTTGCATGGAATTAGTTGTAACTGTCACACTTCATTTCTGTTCAATAACTGGAATACCATTTGACCCAATGCCTTCAAACTTCATAATAATGATGTTTGCCCTTAATGAGTAGAAGACCCTGATAGTTTTTGGTGTCACAGTGACCTTGAATTTAAAAATGGTTTCTGCTAAATAACTGGAGTACAATTTCATACAGAGCCTTCAAACTTCATAGGATAATTGGCTTTAGTGAGTAGGAGATTCCTATAGTTTTTAGGCTGTAGGTCAAAGGTCAAAGTTACAGTGACCATAAATGTTGCAGGGGGAGAGAAATTTTGTTTGTTTGTTACAAAAACATCTAGTTTAAAACTTATTGTTGAGTAATAGCTTTTTGTTTTACAAATGTAGTGTGTCAATCTGGAACTGTAAATCCATAGTGATTTGATTTAATTGTAACTTGGTTAGATTTTAATAAAAAAAAGGGGAATGATACATACCAATTGACATTATAATTTACAAACAGTTACAGTTGAGTTGCAGCCCTTTGTTTTACAAATGCAGGCAGTAAGTCTATCATGAGGTTCTATAGTACTTTGTAACAGTTGATTGAAACTTTGTATGCTTGTTTATAACAATGGGAAATATTTGAAAACTCACAAGGACTGCTATATAGTCAACAAGATCAGTAATTAATTCCTTCTAAGTTACCTTGAGTAATATGTTTGACTTACATGTATGCACTTTCACAAAAAGGTATGTTCATCAGAGAGAGGCCAAATGATTTTTTCTGTTTTTACAATTGTTTCCTTTATCATTGTGATGGAAGAAGAACATAGGGAAGGAGGAACACAGACTTTATCTCAGTTTTTTTCAGCCTTGCAAGAAAGCAATAATTTGTGTTGTTATTCGCCATTAAAATAAAATCACTTCTTGAATACAATGCATTATATTGAAGAAAGACTTGAAGTTAAACCCAGACTTATTGAACTCTTGACAGGAACAGAGGATAATTATTCTCATACATTTGAATGTAAAAAACAACATTTCAAACAGATATACATTTTATTCTGATGAAAACATCTGATATAAATTGTTACTTATATTTTAGATATTCCGATGAAAAAATTTCACATATTTTAGATATTTAGATGAAAAAATTCAAACATAAATTGTTACTTATATTTTAAATATTCTATAGTTGCCCAGTTACTGTAGTGACAGCTTGTATTAAACAGGCCATTGTTTGGGAACAGGACAACACGGTTTCAGTTTCCCTCAAATGTGAAATCTAATTTATAAGGCAAAATAATGTAACATTTTAAGATTTAACCCTACTTAAAGAGTCCTGTAATACTTACATGTATCCCACAGTTATATGAAAAGCTTTTTTTTTCTTTAATTTCTCAGATACAAGTACACTATGTAAACTATGACACATGTCTCATCTGACTTAACTATAATTAACAAGCATGCTCTAAAAATAAGCTGTTGTATTGCATGTTTATAATTTATTATCACAAAGGTATAATCAATAATTGTAAGTAAATCAATAGTAAATCAAGTCATAATTACAATATACGATACAATATACAATATATTACAATACAATAAATATATTACAATATAGAAATTTTGGATTCTGTCAGAATCATTTAGATTCACAAGAAAGTTATATAAGATAATATTTCAGTTAAGAAGATGTAAAAGTCAGCTCAAATAGTTTGACACACAACCTAATAAATGTCAGTTGTATTGAACATGAAATCACTAAGGGTTAATGGAATATCTAATGTGATAATGTGACTAATTTTAATCAGTCAGTATAGTCAGTGATATACAAATACCATATAAGATTATCTCATATACTTTTATGTCCCTTTTTTATAATATGGAAGAAATTGAATAATGTAAACACAAGTCAGTTTTCCAGCATATGAAATGATTATTGTGGAGAGAGCAAGATGAGATTATCATCCTCAACACTGCCAATGTAGACCTCATGTAGATAATGATTGTAACGTATTGAGTATGGATTCATTAAACCATGTATAGCTGTTTGTTCTTGCTTCATGTCACCTGAGATATGATGAATGTTACCATTCAAACAGCACACAAGAATTGATCCATCATCTAACATCAACATTCCTAATGGTCCCTCCAAGTCCTCATGTTCATATACACCCATAACCTCACCCTGTAATGTTATACTGACTACACAGTCTTTATCTAGGTCACTGATATAGATGAGCTTAGAGTTGTCACTGAACACAAGGAAATGTGGATTAGAGAAGTTCTCAGTGTTCAGTGGTATTTCGTTTTTCACATTACCTTGCTGATCCAGTATAAGTACACATAGAGGTTCTTTACAAAGCACATAGAGATGATCTTGATGGAAGGTTATTCCTCTACATTTGCCTTTAACTGGAACAGAGTAAACAGTTGACAGTTGACTGGCTGTTGTTAGTATAAGGATCTCTCTTTTAAATGGCATTGTAACAACTATTTTGTCTTCAGGCATCCTTGCTATGGCGAATGGTTCTGAGTCCAGTGCCTTTTCTTTAGTGATGGTTTTATTTAATATGTCGACAACTTTAAGTTTATTGTTATTACAGTCAGCCAGCACAAGTTTCTTATATGACATGACAGCACATCCTGAGATCCAGCAAAGATCCTTATCTGTTTCTGTCCTTACCTTTATATCCTCTAAGTGTGTTAACTTGTCAAAAGATTTATTCATTTTAGTTGGGTTAATAGCGCCACACAGACTAAACCTCCCCAGTATTTCTTGTGTTGAAAGAATTTCTATCAGGCAATCATTACGTTCAAATATATACTGAGTAGAGTTTTTCTTTAAACCATCTTCGGCTTTCCTTACAGTGTCACACTTAAGCATGGATTGAGCCTGTTTCAATGTGATGTATAGTTGTCCAGACTGGCCCGATGTTTTATTAGCCAGTAGACTTGACGTCACTTTCTTGATGTCTAAAGAAAGAGCATCACAGCTGTCAAGTAAACTCTGGATAGTTTGTTTGTCTTCAGTTTTCTTTTTGTCTGCTTCATTCAGAAGTGCCTGCTGCAGCTGGTCTAGTCGATCATTTATTTCTTTTCTAAAGTTGTTGATTTCTTTGATAAGGTTGTCATTACATGTATCAGTTTCTAGGTTTCTTGTCTTAGCTGTTTTTGTAATTTCATCAAGAACTTTTAGTTTTTGGTCAAGTTTTTGCAATGTCCACTTGTATTCTTTACTATCATCCATACCGTCACATATTTTAGGTATGTAGTCAATATCGCATGTTCTATGATGCAAAATAATGCAGTCGTCACAACCAAGTGTATCATGACCTGGGCAGAAATACTTGATTACTTCTCCCTTGTGATTTGGACACTCCTCAGTGCATTCATTCGAATCTCTGATAGTAGTTGCAAGTTTACCACCTTTGCTCTTATCAACAAGCTGATGATTTCTTGAAGCTCGTGTTCGCAGGTGACAGTCAGAGCAGATTTTGCACAGATATTCATTACAGTCCAGGCAATATTTTTGAGCTCCTATATGTTGTCCAGTGGTCAAGCATGGTTCACAGAATATTTCATTGTCTTCAGCAGAACCAAGTAATATAGACTCACTGAAGTTACTTGATGTAAGTCCTGACTCTGCCATACTTGGGTAACCAAAACTGAAATATTTAGAAGCTTGTCATAAAAGCAAATTTATATTTGTATCGCATTCAATAGTTTTTATATCATACCTAAGAATAATATAGTTAAAGTCCCACTATTGCATTTAATAGTTGTTTTTATGTTTACTTGATATGTATTTTCACTTCCTTAGCAACTGTCTATAAATAACTTGTCAAGGTTAAATGATAAAACAGAATTGACGTTTCTTGGGAAAAAAAACGATGTTGCATAATTATTATGATTTCTTTAATGCCTCATCTGTCTAATAGTTCGATAGATCATTTGTTTCCTCCTTAAAGCTGTCGTCTTGGCAACTAAATCAAAATTGCCGATTTCCCATGAAAGGTTATATGTGTTAGCTCAACGATGTTATATATACATGAAAACATACAAATACCCTTATAACAGTTATGTACAAATGATAGAAATCGCGGAAAAAACATGTTAGCTGTTAATTATTTTATTGCATTTTCATGTAAATTTACCCCACCCACTTTTAACTGTAAAAGGCTTATAGTCAGATGTCGCTTATCCCCTAAAATGTTATTTTTGTAATGAAAAACGAACGTAGGTTTATCTTAATCTATCAAAAAGAAAGTTTGTTTTAACATTTATGACTGAAAAGTAAAATTGGGCATTGATTTTGATTTTTTTACTCATTTTTTAGCTATTTTTTTAAGAAAATGTTCATAAATTTTCAACATTTCACTTAAAATGTGTCTGTAAACAGCTAAGTCTAGTAGATTATTTATTATTACATAGTTTATGAACATTAAGATAGATAAATACTCGATTTTACCTAAAATAAAGGGTGAAAAGTGATAATTGGCGCTTTTTGGAAATTTTGGCGGCCATCTTGGACGCCATCTTGGATTTCAGAAAACGTACCATGATGCGACAACTCCACCCAAACTTTTCTGACACTTAAGATATTCATCTACACAATTATGTAAAAATTAAGCGGTAGCCTTTTTTGCACACGGGAGGTCCTCAGGGACTGGACTATATCTAGACTTTGAGCAATAACTTCTTACAATCAGAAAATACTGTAAAAACAAACTTAACATGTTTTATAAAATAATAAGTTTTCGTGTTCATGATAAATTGTATTAGAAAGTTCTAGTCAGAAAGTTAAGCCTTAACTGTGCTATAATCAAACCTTACACATATTGTCAATAATAGTAATCACTTAAGTTATGGCAAATCTTAATTTTGCCATAATAAAAGCTTACCCATATTGTTAATGATATTAATCACTGTTATGGCAAATCAATGGTTTGACACACAAAAACCATAGAACAGAAATACTGTTAAGGGGGAAATTAGTTAACGGTTATCATTTTTGCTGTATTTTATTTTCGATATATTTATGATTCAAAAGCCGCAATACAATTCTTAATGATTTTATATATGTAGAGGGAGTGTTGTTAACAACCAGCTCTATCCAGAGTTCGATAGATTTTATTTTAACGAATAGTATGTAAAAACCTACAAAATAAATATCACAACAATTAATATATGAACATATTCTAAAATCATAGAACATCATTTCGGCGTTTCAATAATTTAGTTGTGTAATTCAATATAACTTCATGAAAAGCAAATTCAAAGCAAAAATATAAAATCTTACCAGGTAACACGTAATAAGCTGAACTTCTTATGAAAATGATTACAAAAGATGCCTAAATGACATTTATGTAATAAAGTTCCTAATTATAATAGATGTTTAACAGAATAAAACTAACAAAGTAGTTCTGTAAAGAACTGACTTTACAGCAAAAATAAATTTTCTGGACGAATTATGGGTCATAAATTATAAGTACTATTAACTATTACTAGATGACCTTTACAACCTCTATTCCGACCCAAGAGAGACATGAGGGTTACTAAAAAAGAACCGTGTATGTCGGTTTTTTTAGGAAAATATGTTTTTTTTTTTGTGTGTGTGTTTGTGTCATAAAAAGATGTTGAAAATTCTGTAGTTTCCAAGAGAATGTTAATTTTATTAATAAAATCTATTAATTTTGGAAATTTAAGTAAATAGAACCATTAGTTTATAATGGGAAAATGTCCGAATTAACGTGAGAGGACAGATAAACTTTTTGAACATCTCTTTCAATAATGTATCCGGCTTTAGATATACATTTACAGCGATAGTGAATAACCAGCGATTGTCTGGCGTTGTTGAACGTGGGTACCAATAGGCCTCTTTCAAATTGTATGCATAACTCAGATTCCATTATCAGAACGAGGCTGAGTGAGCAAACAACTGACCAGTAAAATGGCCACTTCCAGAAGCAGTGCTAGGCACTGTTGTGTGCCAATGTGTATTTCTGATGATAGATACAGTGATAAAATTAGTTTCCACAAATTTCCAAAGGATGAAACATTGAAAAAAGAATGGATTGTGAAGATAAGGAGAGATGAGGGTCCATTGTTCAAGGTAAACCTTTATCTTTTTCTATGTAAACAAAACAGACATGTATAAAACAAATTATGGTGTTTTACTTCATAATTTAGCTTCTGACAAAAACAAGTATTTAATTTCAAATACTGAAGTACTGGTAAGGTGATATCAAGAACAAAACATGAATTTAACTCCATATTTTGCACTTTGTTCCATTTCTTAATTGACAATAGTGTTCTTTCTATTGAAAAAGGTCTGTGAGATTACCGTATCTATTCAAATCACAATTCCTTTCAGATTACAGCTTCAACTGTTGTCTGCTCTTTACACTTTAAAAATGAGGACTTTAAATGGACACCAGTGAAGAAACTGCTGAAAAGGGGAGCTGTACCATCAGTGTTTAACTGGATAGAGCATAAAACACCCAGAAGAGTCCTTCAGAGGAAGCAGTTTGCTCCAGAACCACGGGCTGAAGATGAAAAAACACAAAGAAGGTATGCTTCATTTTTATTTGTAAATATGTTTTATTTTTTCTTAACTAAGAAAAACCCATTCGGATTTTACTAATTAAGCATTTATGAGGTCATCTTTTCTTTTTTATTTGCAGGGAGATAGTATGTACTGCCGGTGATGAGGTTTCTAATCAGCAGACTGAACCCATGGAAACTGAAGAGGATAATACTGAAAATTTACAGGAGATGCTCAGACTGAAAAGTGCAGAGTGCGAAAATCTTAAGAAGCAGCTAGAAATCGAACGTTTTGGCATAAACAGATTTACAGAGGACAATTCAATGACAAATTTTTACACTGGGTTTCCGTCATACTTAGCTTTTATCACCTTTTTCAACTGTATAAAGCCAGCAGCTCAGAATATGCAAAGTGCTTACTACAGGAGTAGCGATACTATCAGCCTTGCTGGAAGAAAAAGATCCATGTTACTTATTGATGAGTTATTTATGTTTTTATGCAGACTTCGAGCTGGTTTGTTGGAACAGGATTTAGCAGTACGATTTAACTGTTCATTATCAACAGTAAGCAGAAAAATAATAACATGGGCTAATTTTCTGTATATAACATTAGGTTCAATACCACTTTGGCTGCCAAGAACAGAAATTCAAAGACTGATGCCTGATGAGTTTAAAAACCTTTACCCGAAAACACGAGTGGTGATTGACTGTACGGAAATAAGGATTCAAAAACCATCATCTCTTGTCTTTCATTCCCAGTCATATTCAAACTACAAAGGTACCAACACATTTAAATGTTTGTTAGGTGTTGCACCACATGGAGCAATTACTTTCATTTCTTCCTTATACACAGGGTGTATGTCAGATGTTGAGATAACTAGACTGTCTGGACTGCTAGATCTCTTAGAACCTGGAGATGACGTTATGGCTGATAAAGGCTTTACCATTAAGAAGTTGCTGGAAGAACGTGGGATCTCTTTAAATATACCACATTTCCTAAGTTGTAAACATCAGTTTTCTGTACAGGAAGTAGTGGAAATAGAAAACATTGCAAAGCTTAGAATTCACATTGAAAGAATGAATAGGCGTATAAAAGAAAATCATCTTTTTGACACTCCAGTTCCAATAAATTTATGTGGAAGCATCACTCAGCTGTGGACTGTGGCTTGTATTTTAGCTTTATTTAAGGGACCTATAGTTGATGCATGGGGAAATATATGAACACTAATTTTGACATTTTAGAGAAAGCTTTCAAAATAAAACATGTCAATTTTCTCTTTCACAGTGTCCCAGGTGTTCTGGTTGAAATAAATAGTTTCTCTGTGGTAATCTGCGGGACACCATACATAAAAGTCACACCACTCCAGTCCAGTAACAGCTAGTTGTGTGAGAACCTGATAGTAATAAGAGTGATTTTTTTTAATTTAAGCTGACCTGTCTCATCCCTAAGTAAGTACTTTGCTTCCAGAACACTTGAAACTTGAGGACATTTAATTTCTAAAAGACCAAATTTTGGGTTCATATCTGGATTGTATACTTTGCGGTCTGGAGTTGCTGCAAGCCAAGGTGCCCAGTAGTTGACAACAACACCGCATGCATAGAGATTAACACGGTTGTTCAAGCACTTTGCATATTCTGAAGCTGCAAATGGTTCTGAAGCAATTCCCTGACGCATAGCTGCCGTTGTTACATGTCTTGTTGATTTGAGTCTCTGAACTAATGTATCATTGTCCTTACGACGTTTGTAAATTTCACCTATATTTGATGCAGTAAGCCTATGTTTGCGGATTTTATACCATAGGGGACTTTGACTTTGTAATCTTGTTTGCTCTTCAAATTTCCTGATTTCACTTCTAGTTAACTTGATGGCATCAAAAGACATTAACTTTTCATTACAAAGCACAGTCGCATAATTGTTTATCATGACATTCTGTTGTGGTAATTCTGGAAAATATGTTTCATCAAATACATTGATAATACAATTTTCGTCAAGTTTTTGTTGATATGACAAAACACTCCCTTTTGGTACAGTACCAAACTTGCTTGACACTAATTCTACATTTTCTAGTTTTAGTGCTGGAATAATCAACATATTCTTAACAGATGACTGTAAATTTTCAATATGGTCTTTCCAGTGAACACTTTCTCCACGCACAGGATTAAACAAAGTGGATCTCACATCTTGTGGTGCTGATCCAGAAACAAAGGCAGATGCGGTAGGCTTGGAATGGGCACAGACTCTTAGATTCTGAACCTCCTTTCCGTGAATATGCTCACCTCTTGGTTCGTGCCAAGTTTGAGGTTGTGACGTTTTTGCCACGTCCTCAGGCAGTGCTCTTGTTTCAAGCATCTTGTACTTGGCCAATTGGTAAAGTAGACCAACTAAATGCCCACAGGTTCCTGTCAATCCTATGGGGCATGAACATTCTGCTTTGATAATGTATGCCTGTTGACTTGAACTAAACTGCACCTGCAAGAAAAAAAGATCATTATTATAGAGAATATATAATATATAATTTATGAAAAATTTTGTAAACAATAATTTATCTTTCCAACAAACTTCCAATAAATTCAGCATCAATCACTAGTCATTATACTTACTGTCAAATTATTGGGAGCTTCATTTCGTTTCTGTGAATGGTAGCACTTTCCCTTTACAACTGGTTTACCATCACTCAAATGAACTGAAATTAGAATAAGTATGGTACAAAATAATTCTGCAAGTTATTTTATTACTCTCAAGAGAACCAAAGTTCAGATATCAGATGAAATCAAGGGTATTTAGAGATAAGATCAAAGGAACAACACTGTTTGGTTCTGGGTACAGTATAAGGGAAAAATAGCCTATCAGTTGTATGCTAAAATTGATGATGAAGGATTTGCAAAGAAATTATTGAACAGTCTTGGCCTAAAGAATTTAACCTCAGCAAAAGAGTAATAAATACTGGGTCTGTTTGGGGTCAACATGTGCTAAGATATACATGTAGAATAGGTGCAGTACAAAGAAAAACTTACCTGATAAGCCATGGATGTAGTTTTCACAGAAGTATTTAAATCCTCGGTCTATTGATTTGCTTCCAGATGATTTTTTATTTTCACTAATATAGGATTCAACAAAAGAAAATGTAATATCTGGAATCAAAGATAAATCTCGAGCACTGTATGAAGCCATTGCTGGGAAATGTAAACAGATTGTTTGCTCACTCAGCCTCGTTCTGGCAAACTACTTAATATTCATGAGATAATATTAAGAGTGGTCTATTACTATGCAAATTAGGGAAGATTGAAACGTAATTTCTTATATTTGGTTGATTATGTGGAGTTTTATTGTTAAATTATGTTAGATCTATGGGTCTTCTTTGATAAAATTTTATGTTTAAGTATGTAGAAAATATTATATAGATGCGAATCAATGTACCCTCGAAACCGTATGTGTAGTGATAATTCGGCGTATTCATTGATTTCTTGTGATAATGTTGAACTGATCCCGCTGTATTTCCAAGATAACGTTAAACTGATAAACACATGTACATTAAATCAAAGCACTGAAAGTACTGCAAAACCTGTTGCGTAGTGCTGGGTTTATGTTTTCAAGTAATGGATACATGCATGTAATGCAATACCTTTATCCGAGAAAATTTATCTCTGTGCAATAGAGGTCCATTGGAGCTTGTCTCATTAAGCTGAATATGATAAAATCTATTTTTTTTCCTGCCTTGCCATAACTTATAGTCCAACTTCACTGGAAATTTTTGTGTACATAATTACTGAACACTCTAATCAGTACTGACCATCACTGATCTTGATTATTTTCAACACTTATTTATAAAATTTAGTATTGACAATTCCACTTATTTTTCTAAAACCCTGTGGTACTCCAACTATAATGTTCTAGAAAAGTAGAAGAGTGCTGTTCCGTAAACTAGAACGGAAATATTTTCGTTAATATCATTCATATAGATTTTATATGCTAGTATGTATACTGCCATATTTGTATTTGTATTGTATATTTTGCCACATGGGTCGTTGACCTTCTGGTTTGATATGAATAAAGCTGTTAAAACTATTATTATACCAACCATGATTTATGCATACTGACCAATATTTTAAGTTCTGTTGGTAGTTTACTGGTAACATTTGCAGTCAAGTACATGTTTTTTCCAGTAATTTTAGGAAGGTAAACTGACTCTGATATGAATACAACTGTAAAGAGGGGGTAAAACTTTAGCTTACAATAAGTTAACCACAAACACAAGAAAGTAATACTTCTTAACATTATCTTTATTTTAAAAAATAAAACTATAAACAACAATTCACTAGAAATGTGTCCATGGGACATCTTTGCCATAACCATGTATCATAAGCAGATGATAAAAATTAAAGAGGCAGGTGGAGTGTCAAAAGCAGTATATTTTTACATTTATTTAATGAACAGCATGCTACAAAACACAACCCTATAAATGTGTCGACATTTTGGTTGCTATCAGAAATTTAGTCTATAAAGGTCAAAACTTTGACAAATTTGGAGATGTACTGCCCAATTTTGCAAGTAACCTGTATTTTCATAAGATAAATACACATGCAAAATATGAAAAAATCTAAGCATTTTTCTTTAAATGAACAGAAATTTCATTTTATAAGAAAATAAGTCAACAAGAGCACCGCTAGGCGGAGCATTATATGCCCGAAGGGTGTTTTAGCTCACCTGAGCAAATGCTCAGTGGTGTCTAAATATATGAGCCATGTGTTTCATGTCTACTTCATATCTTTTTCACCCGTGGAATGAATTCCATGAAACTAATCAAATGTTCGGCTCATCAAGATGATTTGCAGAACCCATGTTCTAACCTAGCCAGTTCAATCTCAAGGTTCAGTAAATAACCTGTATACAACTTTTAACATCAACACAATTATATTTAGTTGACCTTCACCCTTGAATGACTGGTCCTCAGCCCAAAGTCAAAGCACTAGTTTGGGGGCATTGTCATGTTACAGTGACAGTTCTTGTTTCCTTCTAAGTTTGTCTTACATATAAGTACTTGCACAAAAAAGTATGTTCATAAAAGAGAAGCCAATGAACTCTTCTATGTTTTGAACTCACCTAAGCATGAAGTGTTCAAAGTGAGCGATTGGGATCATTGATTGTACGACGTGCATTGTGAATTGTCAACAATTTGACTTGAACAACTTCTCTTCCTATACTGCTAAGCCAACATTGCATGGGATATTCCTCCAATTAAGCTCTACCAAAGTTGTTCAAAGAATTGATTTCCATCAAGAACTGTGGTTGCTATGGCAACAGAAAGGAAAAACTTGAAAAATCTTCTTGTCTGAAACCACAAGGTCCTGAGCCTTAAGACTTAGTATGAAGCATTGTCTTGTGGACCTCTACCAAATTTATTCAAATTATACCCCTGGGGTTAAATTTGGCCCCGCCTCATGGGTCAATTGATTTTGTATTGGCTTATATAGGGAAAGCTTGTAAAAAAATGTTTTCTGAAACCACAAAACACTGAGCCTAAAGATTTGGTATGTAGCATTGTCTTGTGGACCTCTGCCAAGTTTGTTCAAATCATACCCCTGGGGACATTTTTGGGCCTGCCCCGATGGTTAATTGATTTTTTCATAGGCCTATATAGGAGAAACTTAATTCTTTTCTGAAACCTCAAGGTCATGAACCTTAAGATTTGGTATGTAGCATTGTCTAGAGAACCTCTACCAAGTCTGTTCAAATTATTCCCTTGGGGTTAAATTTAGCACAGCCCTTAGGTCAAAGGTTAAATTGTGAATTTTGCTTAAATTGTAATATCTATCATTTATTTATGGATTTGATTCATACTAGCACAAAACAACACTTATGTCAAAGCTGATACGTTGAACAATTCAAGTATGACCTTGACCTTAAAATAACCTTGACCGTCAAGGTCAAATAATTGAATATGCTTAAATTGTAATAGCTTTGTCATTTATTTATGGATTTATTTATACTAAGATAAAACAACACTTATGACAACTTGGACATTTTGATTGTTTCAAATATGACCTTGACCTTAAAATGGTCAAATTGTTGAATTTTACTTGAATTTTTATAACTATCTCATTTATTTATGGGTTTGATTCATACTTGCACAAAACAACACTTACAACAAAACTGACATGTTGAATAATTTAAGTGTTACCTTGACTTTAAAATAACCTTGACTATCAAGGTTGAACTTTTGAATTTCGCTTAAATTTTCATAACGTTCTCATTTATTTACAGATTTTATTCATACTTGGACAAAACATTACTTATTACAACTCTGACATTTTGATTGTTTCAAACATGACCTTGACTTTAAATTGACATTGTCAGTCAAGGTCAAGTTATTGAATATTGCTAAAATTGGCCTTAACTTTGTTTAGATGAATTTAATGATTATATTTCCAAATGATATTGCCTTTGAAAACCCTTCACCACGACTTACTTCCTTTGATGTGTTTATCCTTGGGAATAGGAAAAAGTCAAGTGTGGTCCCTGCATGTGGTGGCTCTCATTTACATGGACCATCTGCGCAAGGTTCTCTGCCAAGGTTGTACAAATTATGCCCCTGGGGTCATTAATGGCCCGGCCCCAAGGTCACTTGATCTTACATTGGTTTATATAGGGAAGACTTAAAAACCTTCTAGTCTGAAACCACAATACTAAGAACTTAAAAATTTTGCATCAGCTAGAGGTCCTGTACAAAGATTGTTAAAAATTTATCTCTTTGATCAAAATTTGCCCTGCTCTGGGGTCCTATTTGTGCAAAATATTAATTTTAACCTTTAAAAATCTTCATGTGAGAAACTGTAAATTTTAGAACTAACATTTTTTGCATGGAGCATCATCTGGATGTCCTCTACTAATTTTTGTGTCAGCTGCTACGAAGGAGCTGCGATATATAGGGATCACTTCTCCGTCGTCTGCCTGTTGTCTGTCCGCCCGTCCGTCCGTCTGTCACAAAACTTGTCTTGACTACTCCTCAGAAACTACTGGTGCGATTTCATCCAAACTGTACAGGAATAATCAGTACCAAGTCTAGTTGTGCATATCTTTAGCATTTTCCGGTCCAATGATTTTTGTGAGAGTTTTGGCCCGGACTACTTCTCTTATACTACTAATGCAATCTGAATGAAATTTTACAGGATTGATCAGTACCTCAAGTACTTGCGCATATCTAACGGGTTTTTGGTTGAATGATCTTTGGCTGAGTAATGGCCCTTGAAAGAAAAAGGCGTTTTGGCCAAATAATGAATTTTGTGTTGCAGGCTTCACAGTAGCTGTGACATGCTAAAAAGTAGCCATGACATATAGGGATCACTTCCCCATTATTTGTCTGTCTGTCCGTCCATCTGTCTGTCTGTCTGTCCATCACAAAACTTGTCTTGACTACTCCTCAGAAACTAATGGTGCGATTTCATCCGAACTTTACTGGAATGATCAGTACCAAGTGTTGTTGTGCATATCATCAGCATTTTCCAGTTCACTGATTTGTCAGAGTTATGGCCCTTTAATGATTTTTATTTTTAAAGTTTGTCCGGACTACTTCTCTTATACTACTAAAGCAATTTAAATGAAATTCTACAGGACTGTTCTGTACCTCAAGTACTTGTGCATGTCTTACAGTTTTTTCGGTTGAATCATTTTTGGCTGAGTTATGGTCCTTGAATAAAAATTGCGTTTTAGCTTACAAACTGTCCAATCACCTCTCAATATCTGTTTAATTGGCTATCATCAGGCAACACGTGATAATTGACTGTCCTTGTGTTCTTATCCTGTCCCTGGGTCATTTAAAGCTTTGTCCGGGGGTAACTTGATTTTAAATCGTCTTATATAGGGAAGACTTAAAAATCTTTTTAAAACACAAGGCCTACAACTTAAATATTTTGCATAAAGCATCTGCTAGAAGTCCTCTACCAAATTTATTCAAATTATGCCCCTTTAATAAAAATTGGTTCTACTGTGGGGTCACTTAAATTCATATAGATTTTTATAGGGAGAACCATTAAAAAGCTTGTGTTCTTTACTCAACAGCAGACCCAAAGGCAAAGTATTCAGGTGAGCGATCTAGGGCCATCATGGCCTTCTTGTTACAATTGTTTATCATTATGATGGGTGAAGAGCATAAGAGAGGGGGAACACAGATTATCTGTTAGTTTTTCAGCCTTGCAAGGTGGCAAGAATTTCATCTTTATTCATCTTTAAAAATAACATCACTTTTTGTACACAGTGCAACATTGAAGAAAGACTTCATGTTAAAGCCAGACTTGATGAACTCTTGTCAGGGACAGAGGTTCATTATTCTCATACATTTAAATGTAAAACAAAAACAGTTCATACATATATACATTACATTTTATTCTGATGAAAAATCTTACATAAATTGTTACTTATATTTTAGATATTCTATAGTTGCCCAGTTACTATAATCACAACTTGGATAAAACAGACTGTTGTTTGGGAACAAAACAACACGGTTTTAGTTTCCCTCAAATGTGAAATCCAACTTATAAGGCAAAATTATGTAACATTTTAAGATTTAACCCTACTTAAAGAGTCCTGTTATACTTTTCCCACAGTTACATGTAAAGCTTTTTTTTTACAAATCGTGTAATCAATAATTGTAAGTAAATCAAATGAAAACAAATCATCTCATACCTATATCTATTACAATATATAAATTTTGGATTCTGTCAAAATCCTTTAGATTCACAAAAAAAAGTTATTTAAGATACAATTTCAGTAACAAGATGTGAAAAGTTCAGCTCAAATAGTTTGATACACAATTATATAAGTGTCAGTTGTATTGAACATGAAATCATTTTGGGTTAATTGAATATCTAATGTGATCATGTGACTAATTTTAATCAGTCAGTATAGTCAGTGATATACAAATACCATATAAGATTATCTCACATACTTTTATGTCCCTTTTTATAATGTGGAAGAAATTGAATAATGTAAACACAAGTCAGTTTTCTATCATATGAAATGATTATTGTGGAGAGAGCACAATGAGATGATCTATCATATCACTGCCAATGTAGATCTCATGTAGATGATGATTGTAACATATTGAGTATGGGTTATGCAAACCAGATATAGCGGTCTGTCCTTGCTTCATGTCACCTGAGATATGATGAATGTTACCATTCCAACAGCACACAAGCATTGATCCATCATCTAACATCAACATTCCTAATGGTTTCTCCAAGTCCTTGTGTTTATATTCAGCCATTACCTCTCCCTGTAATGTTATACTGACTACACAGTCTTTATCTAGGTCACTGATATAGATGAGCTTAGAGTTCTCACTGAGCACAAGGTAGTGTGGATCAGAGAAGTTCTCAGTGTTCAGTGATATTTTGGTTTTCACATTACCTTGCTGATCCAGTATAAGTACACATAGAGGGTCTACAAAAACCACATAGAGATGATCTTGATGGAAGGTTATTCCTCTACATTCACCTTTAACTGTAGCAGAGTAAACAGTTGACAATTGTCTTGCTGTTGTTAGTATAAGGATCTCTCTTTTGTCTGGCATAGTAACAGCTATTTTGTCTTCAGGCATCCTTGCTATGATCCCTGGTCTTGAGTCCAGTGACTTTTCTTCAGTGATGGTTTTATTTAATATGTCAACAACTTTCAGTTTATTGTTATTATAGTCAGCCAGCACAAGTTTCTTATATGACAAGACAGCACATCCTGTGATCCAGCAAGGACTCTTATCTGTTTCTGTCCTTACCTTTATATCCTCTAAGTGTATTAACTCATCAAAAGATTTATTCATGTTAGTTGGGTTCATGGCAGCAGACAGACTTAACTTCCGCAGTATGTCTTGTGTTGAAAGAATTTCTATCAGGCAATCATCACATTCAAATTTATACTGAGTAAAGGTTTTCTTTAAACCATCTTTGGCTTTTTTTACTGTGTCACACTTAAGCATGGATTGAGCCTGTTTCACTGTGATGTATAGTTGTCCAGACTGGCCCGATGTTTTATTAGCCAGTAGAAGTGACCTCACTTTCTTGATGTCTGAAGAAAGAGCATCACAGCTGTTAAGTAAACTCTGGATAGTTTGTTTGTCTTCAGTTTTCTTTTTGTCTGTTTCATTCAGAAGTGCCTGCTGCAGCTGGTCTAGTCGATCATTTATTTCTTTTCTAAATTTGTTGATTTCTTTGATAAGGTTGTCATTACATGTATTTGTTTCTAGGTTTCTTGTCTTAGCTGTTTTTGTAATCTCATCAAGAACTTTTAGTTTTTGGTCAAGTTTTTGCAATGTCCACTTGTATTCTTTGCTAAAATCCATACCTGCACATATTTTAGGTATGTAGTCAATATCGCATGTTCTATGATGCAAAATAACGCAGTCGTGACAACCAAGTGTATCATGTCCTGGGCAGAAATACTTGATTACTTCTCCCTTGTGTTCTGGACACTTCTCAGTGCATTCATTAGAATCTTTGATAGGAGTTGCAAGTTTAACACCTTTGTTCTTGTGAACAAGCTGATGATTTCTTGAAGCTCGTGTTCGCAGGTGATAGTCAGAGCATACTTTGCACAGATATTCATTACAGTCCAGGCAATATTTTTGAGCTGCTATATGTTGTCCTGTGGTCAAGCATGGGTCGCAGTAATTGTCAGTGTCTTCAGTGGAACCAAGTAATAAGGAATCATGGATGTCACTTGATGTTTGCTTTGAATCTGCCATACTTATCTAATAATTATGAAATCCTTTTAAATAATGTATTCAATACCAACAAACTGCTTCACTCATTTCTATTTTGCTTGTAGAATTCTTAAAGTCACAACTGAAAAGTCTGTCTACACTTTTTAAAACACTAGAAAATAGAATGGTTAGTAGGAGGCAAAATTTCAGCTTCTAATCTTGATAAACTTTGTACTTTGTTATATTCTAATTACTGAACTTTATCTCTTTAAGGGAGATTACTATCAAGTAATCAAATAAGTTATAGTTTAGATAGTTATCTCCCTTTATATGTTTCATCTAAGGCGATGATAGTACCTAGAATTAAGTCTAGAAAATATGATTACTTAGATTTATATATACTATGTACTAATCACTGAATGCATGATTAATACATTCATCTCTCAGTTTGATTCAATTTTAAAAAGTTGACTGATACAAGAAATTTTTACTGAAAACTATGGTCATTTTACAGACAATATATCATTCACCGGTTCTGTGACTACAGAATTAAGTATTGTAAATGTAAAGT
The DNA here is from genome assembly GCA_012932295.1 of Cyclina sinensis. Classification (NCBI taxonomy): domain Eukaryota; kingdom Metazoa; phylum Mollusca; class Bivalvia; order Venerida; family Veneridae; genus Cyclina; species Cyclina sinensis. The sequence continues at coordinate 5,142,570 of JAAONU010000003.1, forward strand.
AATTATTACATGGTGTGCTTAACTTGACAAAATGCAGGTCTTTTAGGGTAAAGAATTAAGAGAAGTTCCATAATAAATTGAGGTAGATTAGTCATTTTTTATGAAAATATAATAGGGCCAGTGGATGAGGTGAAATATTGGTTTTGATTGAAAAGAAAAGAGCAGTCCATGATTTGTGTTTGTTGAGACATTCTTGTAGATTTAGGAATGTGATCCTTTAAACCATTGACAAATCTGGTTAATTTCAGCTGACCTGATCACAATGTGATGTTGTTTTTTGTGTCACCTGCTACGAAGTAGCTGCGACATATAGGGATCACTTCTCCGTCATCTGTCTGTCCATCTGTCTGTCTGTCCGTCCGTCACAAAACTTGTCCGGACTACTCCTCAGACACTACTGGTGCGATTTCATCCAATCTTTACAGGAATAATCAGTACATAGTCTAGTTGTGCATATTATCGGCATTTTCCAGTCCAATGACTTTTGTGAGAGTTATGGCCCTGTTATGATTTTGATTTTTAAAGTATGTCCGGACTACTACTCTTATACTACTAAAGCAATTTGAATGAAATTTTACAGGATTGATCCGTACCTCAAGTACTTGGGCATATCTAACAGGTTTTTTCGTTGAACAAGTTTTGGCTGAGTTATTGCCCTTGAATGAAAAAGGCGTTTTTGCAAAATAATGAATTTTGTGTTGCAGGCTTCACAGTAGCTGTGACATGTTAAAAAGTAGCCATGACATATAGGGATCAATTCCCCATCATCTGTCTGTCTGTCCGCCCATCCGTCTGTCTGTCCGTCCGTCACAAAACTTGTTCGGACTACTCCTCAGAAACTACTGGTGCGATTTCATCTAAACTTTACAGGAATATTTAGTACTAAGTCTAGTTGTGCATATCTTCTGCATTTTCCAGTGCAATGATTTTTGTTAGAGTATTGACCCTTTAATGATTTTTATTTTTAAAATTTGTCTGGACTACTTCTCTATACTACTAAAGCAATTTAAATGAAATGTTAGAGAATTGTTCTGAACCTCAAGTACTTGCTCATGTCTAACAGGTTTTTTGGTTGAACGATTTTGGCTAAGTTATAAGCTTTGAATAAAAAAATGCATACAGCCGTCCAATCACCTCTCAATACTACTGTTAAATTGGCTATCATCAGGCGACACATGTGATCATTTATCGCCCTTGTTTAATTTGGAAATTGATAATGAACAGGACAATACAATCACAAAAGTTCACCATGATCATAAGGAACATCCCATCTAGGTTTCATAAACTATAACCTAGTGGTTTAGGAGATATTGTTTGAAGTAAATACACATTGTGATCAGATGAGGTAAAACTGGACAAAAACGATATGAAAAGTTCACTGCCTGTGAGTATTCCTTGGCTAAACTGCTGTGCAGAGAGACCTCCAATTCACCATCAAAACCAAAGGTAGAGGATGTACTAGAATTTCATATGAATATCAGCCATTTTATCACTATTTACTTGAAAAATATTGAAAAATGGATATGTTTGGTATGATTGTTATGTACGTTATCAAAGCAATAACCCATTCAAGCATGTAGAAAATGCTGAGGCATATCCAAAGCAAAGACATTCCAATGTTCCTTGTACTTCTTTTCAATTTTAAGCAACTCAGCAGTTTGAACTGATATCAGGTTCTGGTCAGACATTTTTCTGCCATTGCAAACTGTGTTTACAGCTGAGTATAATTGGTGCTGATGCAGAGAGACCGCTGATATAACAGATTTTGCAGAGAGACCACCGAGATGGTTATACACCATGATTTAAAACTTTTTAAAAAAAATACCTGTCTTGTTAAAATGGTTTTATCAACTCCAAAGGTGTTGGTGTAGGAATTGTGCTGCACTTGGTGGATCTGATGAAATTTTATCAAGTGCAGTAAGTAAAATATTTAGCCCTATAGTTTTTTTTATCTCTTGCAGCCCAAGGCGATAGTGAGTGCCAATTTTGGGGTTGAGTCAGGGAAGCTTGTGCCCTATAAACCCCTTTTTGATGGAGCCATTAAAATGATCAGCTTTAAACCACAGAAATGTATTATTTACAACAGACCAGGGGTAAATATTTTATTGTTTTCAAAATTATGGTACTCTTAAAGACTTGGGGAATATTACCAAATTATTTGCACAATCTGTTTTGCTGCTTAGTATCATATAACCAGAGAGAACTATTTTCATATGACTTTTAAGAATACACACCTTATATTTTAAATAATTTGTTCAATTCCATCAAGAACTCTGGTTGCTATGGTAGAGGAAAGGAAAAACTTTGAAAATCTTCTTGTCTGAAACCACAAGGCCCTGAGCCTTAAGATTTGGTATATAGCATTGTCTAGTGGACTTCTATCAAGTTTGTTCAAATAATGCCCCTGCGGTCAAATTTGGCCCTGCCCCGGGGATCAATTGATTTTACATAGGCTTATATAGTGAAACTTTAAAAATCTTTTTGTCTGAAACCGCAAGGCCCTATGCCTTAAGATTTGTTATGTAGCATTGTCAAGTGGACTTCTACCAAGTTTGTTCAAAGTATGCCACTGGCGTCAAGTTTGGCCCCGCCCCGGGGGTCAACTTATTTTACATAGGGAAAACTTTGAAAATCTTTTTGTTTGAAACAACAAGGACCTGAGCCTTAAAATTTGGTATGTAGCATTGTCTTATGGACCTCTACCAAGTTTGTTCAAATTATACACCTGGGGTCAAATTTGGCCCTGCCCAGGGGGTCAATGGATTTTACATAGGCTTATATAGTGAAACTTTGAAAATCTTCTTGTCTGAAACCACAAGGTCCAGAGCCTTAGGGTTTGGAATGTAGCATAATCGTGTGGACCTCTACTAAGTTTGTGCAAATTATGTCTCTTGGGTCAAATTTGGCCCCTACCCGGGGGTCAATTAATTTTGCATAGGCTTATTTAGTAAAACTTAAAAAATCTTCTTGCCTTAAACCGCAAGGCCATATGCCTTAAGATTTGGTATGTAGCATTATCTTGTAGACCTCTACCAAGTTTGTTCAAATTATGCCCCGGTGTCAAATTTGGCCCGCCCCAGGGGTCGTTTGATTTTACAATGGGAAAACTTTGAAAATGTTCTTGTCTGAAACCGCAAGGCCCTGATCCCTAAGATTTGGTATGAAGCAGTGTCTAGTAGACCTCAACCAAATTTGTTGAAATGATACCGCTGGGGTCAAATTTGGCCCCACAGGCGGTCAAACTGATTTTTACATAAGTTTATATAGGGCAAACTTTGAAAAATCTTCTTGTATGAAACTACAAGGCTAAAAATAGGTTTATATATTGTACCTCAAAGAGCCTTCATTTTAAGACCAATATCTTTGATATTCGGTATATAGGATCCTTGCATGGACCTCTACCCATGGTTAGGGTTTGAGTTCACTGGGTCAAGGTCACCATAGCTTTTATTTATTTATTGACTGATATTTTACATATTTACATATTTATATTTACGTTACTTACATATTTTCAGTTAGAACATGAAATACTGCTTAACTGCAAACCTACAGCCAAAATTCTCCGGTGCGCGATCTAGGGCCATTATGGCCCTCTTGTTTTATTTCACCTCTTGCTAATTTATATGATGTTTTAACGTTTTCATTAGCTGCCATGTTTTTCATAACATGAAATAGATATTATTTTGGCATAGGTGTAATAGCTTTGAGCCATTGAGGTGGTAAAATTTCAAAGATTATTTCTGTAAAAAACACTACCTTTTCATTTTTATTGACTTATTGCAATTTTTATTGCAGACTTTCATATCCAAAACATTGCAAGTGAAAGATTTTTAAGATAAAAATGGGATCCTATATTTGTTGACTGGAATTTTAGTCAAATAGTTCAAGTGATATCTTGAGCAATATTCTGAGATGTTTTGTTTGTGTCGGGATCTTGCGGAGGCAAGATATTGCCCAATACAAAAAAATATATCTCGACTTGCAAACAATTAGTCAGACTAACTAGAACCTTTTTTTTAAAAAAAAATACGCTTTAGTCGTTGCCTGATCTCACCAATATGTAGCCTGCTTTGTTAGCTCAATAGGTAGAGCATTGGATTGGTAATCCATGGGTCACTGGTTTGATCCCTGGGGAGGGCAAAATTTCTCCGTGACAATTGATCTGGGACATTTTTTCTAATGTTCATCTGTCTCTTACCACTGATTCAGAACAGATCATGAGAGAAAGTAGTCAGGTTAGTTATCTAAGAAATTGGTAAGGTGGACTGACCACTGAGTTATAACCTAGATGTTGAATTTCGTGTAAAACCCATACAAACATATGAAAACTCGCCAAGATGTTCTGAATTAAATTGTGCTGATTTCAAACCTGTTATTAATAATATGATATTCTCTCATTGTATTTTTCTATCTTTTCTGGCATATTCTGGTACTTAAAAGATCTGTTATTTCCACAGGCAGTAGTGAGGCCGAGCGGAGGACATGCGGTGTTGAAATGGTCGATGTGGAACATCTATTGGTATAAAACCAGGGGAGGTAAGTGTTGTACTATTTTGTAAAAAAAATCATCAAAAGGTAAAATTGTTTTTCAATGAGGTATTGAAATACATGTTCTTAGAGAATAAGATAATTTTTAATGAACACAAGATTCAGTTTGAAAATACAGTGTAAGAAGTGATTGACAATGTAATGATAATAAAATCAGACTTTTTTGAGTAATATAAAGCCATATTTCATTAAAAAAATCTTGTTGTTTTCCCACTAACATTATACAAGTTGCTAATCATCTAACTTTGATACTATTGTGGTGTATCAAAGGGAAGGTAGTATCAAAGAATAACAGTTCTTTTATGAATTGGCTCAGAATTGCAAAGAGTCCAATAACCCAGTATAATCTTCACAGTTTGTTGCAAAAACTTGTTTCATTGTAACAGTAATGTAGACTTCAAAAAATAAGGATTAATTTCAAAGTTACCTCCCACTTGCACTTCAACTTATAGTAGCCAGATTTTAGAAGCAGATTAGAAAAGTAAACCATGGATGATTGCCATATTGTTGCAATACGTTTCATGTGTTCAGAATTGTCTCTTCAATAGCTACTGCTACCATAAGTAATGGATAGAGACCAGTAGTTACTATCTGCAAAATTGGTTAAATGTAAGTAGAAGTCTTGTTCTTGTCAGTTAATCCAGAGACCAATAGCAATGGCTACTGACATTCATAACAAAGCTGTATTTTCAAATTTGCTGGTAAGTATTTACTTCAATCTCAGTAAGAGAGAGAACTGTCAAAGCAGTATCTGCCTGGTCCAGTTTACTGTTGCATTTCAGCTTTGTTAGCTCACCTGAGCACTACTCAGGGTGACCTATTGGGATAATTGATTGTCTGGCATCTGTCGTCCTGGGTCTTCAACAATTTGACTATAACGACTTCTCCCACTATACCGCTGAACCAATTTAGACGAAGCATGCCTGGAATATTTCTTGCATGAAACTCTACCAAAGTTGTTCAAAGAATTCAATTCCATCAAAAACTCTGGTTGGTTTGGCAACAGAAAGGAATAACTTGGAAAATCTTCTTGTCTGAAACCAAAAGGCCCTGAGCATAAAGATTTTGTATCCAGCATTGTTTAGTGGACCTCTATCAAATTTGTTCAAACTTTACACCTGGGGTCAAATTTGGCTCTGCACCGGGGCTCAATTGATTTTTCATAGGGTTATTTAGAGGAAAATTTGAAAATCTTCTTGTCTGAAACCACAAAGCCCTGAGCGTTAAGATTTGGTATGTAGCATTGGCTACTCTACCTCTATCAAGTTTATTCAAATTATATCCCTAGAGTAGCATCCACCACGCATGTGCGATACAAATTTTTGCGCAATAGGTGTTTCCACTAAACCTGACCTGAAAAAATAGGTCTTATTTTACGCGTTAATACGAAGACATAAACAGCTTTCCGAATTAAATGTTTGCATAAATGGGTGGGATTTATACCAAATTTGGCGTATATGACCCCCAAAATGACCTAACGTTTGATTTACATTGAGAAAAATGCAATGGAAAAAAAATAAACCCTAAGTTTTTATTCAGAACGGCAATATGCGGACAAATCTGTTGTTTTATTATAGTTCATCTATGTTCTTTCAAATCTGAGCCACTTAAAGTTTGTATTTATGCGTCGAATAGTAGAATTTTATTTGTTTTCGCAGGAGGTGTTTCGTCTGCAAGGGAGATAATCTTTCCCTGTTTTACGTAAGTGCGCATGTGTGAGACTAAAACTGAAACTTCGCAGTTCCATTGCACATACTTATTTCGAAAATTGCAGAGATCTTTGATATTAAGACAGTGTTATCGGTATAATATTACAGTATGTCGTTGTATTATATGATTGCATGGTTGCAACTGTTGATTCTTTCATATTAGCTCACAATTTCAAGCGATTTCATTTCGACTAGTCTGGTCCCCGAATACAGAGATGAAGGGGCAGGTAATCCAGACTACATTTCTTCCACTTCGTACCTAATTTGGTTCGTACTCGCAGTAGGAAGCAACCATGTCCGTGGTGTATTTGATATGATAAGGTTCTCAATATATTATTGTATATATACGAACTTAGATGGTTTAATGCAAACTGACATTTTTTGTTCATTATTATAAGACGGGGTAAGTTAGAGTTAGATTAAAATTTGGCAGTGGAACTTGTCATGAATTGTCTCAGTAGAATGATCATCATCAGCCTCAGGATGAGTGGGTCTTTTCTTTATTTTACCATCTTTATAATAAACAGGATGAGTGAAAATTTTGATGATTTTTTTCCCCTAGTAAGTCATGGATTTATAGTATATTTTGTAGATTTAAAATGATTATGACTGGACAGTATGGTGTATATGACCTCTTGATTTGGAAGTTAGTATTAATAAGAATAGTAAGACAATAGTGTTTATTAAGCTTTCCTCAATGTTTGACTATTCTTTTAGGAGTCAGAGTATTGCATATGATCTTCTTCAGAATTAATAGTGAAGTGGAGTGACTGGAATCATATGACATGAGTGACAAAGATCTGTTTGACAGTGACATCGATGAACAAGGGAGTAGTGATTTTCCTGATCAAGTTCCAACTGCTGCTGAATCTTGTTTTATAGTCGCATAGAGGTAACTTAGGAAAATACCATAGAAAGGAAAGAATCCAAACACAAAATTTCTGAAAAGATACTCATGTATAGCCTGTTTAAGAAAATCTTGCATCTGCAACGGGCATACAGAGCAAGTTCCAGTTTATTTAGCTGGTTATCAGACTTTGAATAAAACATAAAAATAATATTTATTTTAACAGCAAACGTTTTCCTGCATTAAGTCGTTTTTTGGTAACATTTGAATGTTATTAAATCAACACCACTCGATTTAATTTTAGTTTAAACATATTTTATTACCATAAGATTTACACATTTCATTGTATAATTTATCGGTTACTAAAGTCAGGTGAACACCACTGGTGTATAAACCATATTTGTGACTTGCAGAAGGGGTTACTCTTATGTTGTCCAATTATTTTGCAACTGATTTTAAGCACTATGTTAATAAAAACTTTAGTTTTATGCAGACATGTGAGTGTATAAGTTTATTAAAACTACAGTGTATATAATTGAATCATGAGTGCAAGTTAACTAAAGCTGCACCATTTAAGGCACAGTGCAGTTTGAGCAGCTTGGTCAGTCACTTTTACTTGGCTTCCACCTGTTTCTGAATTCTGCCCAAACTGACAGGTAAGATATGACTGAAATACTGATGAAAGCGGTGTAAAATCTCAAAAAACAAAACATATTCTTAAGTAAGCGACTGGCCTCATAATTTAATTAAATACTAGTGGTATTTATAAACACACCATCCCTCACATCCCCATCCCAGACATGCATACTGTAAACTTTCTGTTTGCATCAGATTTCAGATTCTGACGAAACTCAACCACCAAGTCCAGGTTTGGAGACTCAGGCTCCCAGTCCTACAGGTCCCAACGTTACTGCAGTGAATGTTTGTGAAGACACTGAAGTTGAACCCCAGGATGTAGAAACAGAAGGCAAAGGACAAACGGTAAGATCTCCTTCAAGTTTAAAACAATATGCCAGTAAGGTGATTGAGCCTTCAGACAGTGATGCTTTAAATTTAAGTGATAATGAAGCAGGCTACCAACAGGAGAGGCAAAGCAGCAGTCTTTAGCTTGGCAGTGTGTTGCCACTAGGTTAAGGCAGCATATCTACATATATTGAAAATCAAACATTAACTACATCTAAACTAGATACTCAGTATCGGTATGCTTTTGAGAGTTGTAGTCTTCAGCTAGATAGTTCTGAACTACCAAGTCAACACAGTCCTCCAACTCCTGCTTTGAAAAAAATGAAATTGCAAAATATAGATCAAGGTTCTCAGACAGTCTTAACAGGTGAGATAATATGCAGTAGTGCAAACATTTATACACGTACTGTATGTTACCTTAATGATGGGTCATATGTTACACAGACTCATTTGTCAGGGAATCTGCAGTTTTATGGTATATATCCACAGTAGAAGAAATTAAAGATGACTTCATTTTTAGACAAGAATAATATAACTGCAGAGTCTTTGCTGTATAAATCTAACATTACTTGCATTGGTGCAGCTAGTTTTTGCAATGGCCTTGCAGTGGATTTGTACAATTTTGCTACTGAACATAATTTAGTGTTAAAGCATTATTATTTTGACTGGGTTTCAGCAATTGTTGATATAAATATTAATGAAATAAATAAAGAAGAACTGTTGGCAAAGGTTCACAGAGTTTTAAAGCAAGTTAAATGTAAAAGAGGAGAAGCCAAATCAAACTACCTGAATGAAAGGTTTATAATTCCGTCGCAGACAGTTGTATCATCAACAAGTGAGTCAGGTTCACAGAGTTCTGTTCAATATGTGAAGCCAGTCCAACAAGAAAAACTGCTAACAAAAGTAAAAGAAAAATCAACAACTTTGGTTGAAACACGTGAAAAATCGAAACAGTATAAAAGGAAATTGGAAAGACTTCAGAAAAAAAATGCTGTTAAGAAAGCAAAAATAGAACTAAATGAGAATGAAAACAGAAGACTTTAATAGGACATAAAATCAAGTGAAAGAAGAATCAAGCAGGTAAATTATAAGCTGGGCAAAGAGATAGTTAAAAATGCTAAAAACAGACAATCTTTGATTGATTTGAAAAATAGGGAGTTGGAATTGATTGTGGAGAACAAAGAATATGAGTCTCAAGTGGCAGCTTTAAGAGAGACCCTGAGAGAAAATGAAGAAGCTGTTGCCTCGGCTACACAAAATGCAAAGGAACTGGCTGAAGCTAATTTAACAATTGACTATATGCAAACCTTGTTAAATGATTCTCCTGATGTGCAGTTATATGATGACACAAGCAGTAAGTACAATAATGAAACAGTAATGTGTGTGATGAATTTGACCAGTTATTAAAGAAGTTGCTAAACTTTGTGGAAAATCTGTTGACAGAGTCCCATCTGCCCCCATTGTAAATAGAATTGTGGATAGTAAGCTAGTAGTTTCACTAAAACAAGTTGGTAGTGTGCTGAAAGAAAAAGAAGGTACCACTTTGTACACTGATTAAACAAGGAAGTGTGGTAAGTGTATGCAGACGTACATAGTAACTGATGAAGAACAAAATTCATACATTTTAGGGTTACGCGAGATGGTTGACAAAAGTGGTCAGAGCACATTAGACGTATTTAAAGACATTATGTCTGATATTTCTGCTTACTGTCATGAGGCAGTTCATGATAAAGACATTGGCTATACTATTCTTAGTAATATAAGAGATACGATGTCTGACCGAAATTCTACAGAAAAAACATTTCAATACACTATTAGAACAGTTCAGGAGTGAAATTTTGCCACAAGTGATTGACAACTGGGAAAACTTAAGTGAAGAGGAATGGCAGCTGTGTTCTAAAATGAATAATTTCTATTGCGGTCTACATTTGTTAGTAGGAATGGCAGACACTTGCGAAACTACACTGAAAAGATTTGAAAATAATTACTTAGATGGCAAAGATATTGGGTCAGCAACATAGCCTGAACTTAAGCGGTATCATAAAAGTAAGAGTGGAACCTTGCGTCTGATAAGAACTTCTTCAAAGTGTTTTGCTGTCGGACAGGATGAAAAGAATGGGGAAAGCCTACCCTGGGTGACATACTTGAAGTCAAGGAATGAAAAGAATTATATTATGAGGTTTAAACACAACCGCTTTAACCTTGTCTTTAGTTTAGCTTCCATCGTCAACAGATATCTGTATGCTTAGATACTGTCCATGGTGCCAGTAATGACCTATTGAAAGCTGTGTCATTGGACATAAAAGAAGACCTCTTATTATCAGGATTGAAGGCTTTTGGATTGATTTCAAAGCTTATCACTGGACCTTTGTGGAAACTTCTTGAGGCACCAGGCCACATTCAACACTGTCATTAGGGAAGATGCAGAATCATTGGATTTGCTAGAGGAAAGTGATTCATTAAATGAGATACTGTTTCCAATGTTACAAGGACTTTTCTTGTCAATGTCTCAACTGTTGAAGCGGATGGTCGCAGATCATCTACCAGGCGGTTTATACTTCAACCCAAGTCAACAAGTAATGGAGGACACAAAATCAGCTTTGAAGCATAACAAGCTGCCGGAATTCGTCTTTGGTCAGCTAGACCAGTTACTGCGTTACAGGCCAAATGCGACTTTACTCACAAACGAAGCATATTTACTGTATTCACATAATAAAACCAGGAAGTGGCTTTCTACTTTGAATGAGGATGAGAGAGAAGAACTCATTAACAATGCAAGAATAGAGGGAAAAATTATTAGGAACCAGTGAAACTTTTCATTTTTAGAGGAATTTAGACATTAATATTTAGGTTCTGTGAAGATCCATTTCAGCTTTTTGCAAAGAAACAGGCAGTGGCATGTTCCATAATTTTTTTTTCATGTAAGACCACTCAAAGTTAATGCCATACCCATGTTCTTAGTTTCAAGTTTAGACAGTATGCAGGGAGATTGAACTTGTCAGTCTTTAAAACCCATTACCATATGTTATAGTCTACAATTTAACAGATCTGAAGGGTTACAAGATCTTTTGAGTAACTATCACCTGGTATGGCTGTTTAATTTCTAGACTATATAATTTGTTAAAATAAAATCCCAGAGATGACAGTAGTTTTTTTCATAGTTGTCAGTTAATTCACTCCCTGTAGTTTCGCAAGTGCAGACTGTGAAGTCAGTTTACATTTTTCAAGATGATACCTTAAATAATCAACCAGAACTCAACCACATTTTGATCTACAATAACTTAGTGTCGAAAACTTTTCTTCAAAATTCCGCAATTCCTGCAAAGCTGAATAGTATGTTAACTGCAATAATTCTTTAAATATTAATTATCTTAACACTGAATCAAATTTTCACAAACATGTCACATATGTGGTTGTTTAATGTCTGAATATTTAGTCAGTTCATTGGTAGTTTACAGTTACCTAAACTAAATCATCATAGCCTGCAGAAAACAAAAGACATTTTCTTGTGGAGTACAACATGTTTGTGAACCTTTTTAAGCAGTCAGCGCTCATATATAATGGTTTAGTTTGTTCATTTTGTCCTGCTTCATGCAGCTTTTTATTTGGCTTCTGCTTTTATTTTGCCTTGCATTAGGAGTTATACTGATTTTGCTGTTTCTGCATGTCTGCCTTTCCTCCACCTTACATAAAACTTCAACATTACTTGCATCTTTTACAAGATAATATGTTGATAACTGAGTCATGTGATGCAAAACTGGTTCTTCGGAATTCTTAGAGATTTTGCGACCAGCTTGGACAGACCAGGATGCTCATTTGTGCAGTATGATCTGGGCCTAGTTTTTCGCTAGTATGTCACAGAAAACATAATCTCTCTGAAACTAAGCCTAAAATATAATCCTTATTCAACTGCAGGCATGCATAGGACATTCTGGCTCTATACCTGCCTGACACTCATAAAGAATCCCGAAGGCCCATTCTCGTGTTATGTGGCTCATTTGCTATATAGATACATGAAGGTAAAAGGTCAAGGTCACATGTCAAGGTCACTGTGTTATCTTCAGTATTTAAACTAAAATTTATATAATATATATATCTGCACATGGTACAATGTTTGTATTTGTCATGTTTATACTTTCATCAATCCCTTTTAACAGAGGTCAAGGTTGATACATTTTCCTTGACCATCTATATCCTTCAATTTTAACAACTAGCATTTTCTGTTCACATAAATTATCAAGTTATTCCATTTGAAATACAGATTTAATGCAGTTCAGAAAATTGTATGTTGAATCAGACTTTGTGTAACTTATGCATTGGGTTTCATTATTTTGTAAGTGGGAGGGGTAATTTTATAGTCTCCAAATTCATATTATGTTAATCTTTCATCAAAGATCACATCTTCCTTCATGTAGTTGATGTATTTTAGTACAAGATCACACTACTGATATGAAACACCTTATAGTTTACCTTTTAAGTATGGTGTTAAAGAGACAATGCAATGCACAGAAATCAGTTACAATTTACGTGATGCTAGAAAATGTTGATCATTTTAAAACCATCTCACAAAATCTCTTTAAAGTAATGAAAAAAACATGAAATTACTAAATTAATAAACAAACCATGAATTAATTAAAAACAAGAGCTCAAAGTCCTACAAGTAAGTGTACATACCAGAGAGTAATATTAAAAGGAGCAAACTTGCAAATCTTACAACTGCCTCCATTAGAGTCTTGTGTGTAACTGATTAACACAAGGAGTCACATGATACATTTGGCGGTAAAACCAATGAACCCTGAAAACACATTTCAAAGGGAAGTAACTCATGGACAAAAGTAAGTTAGGAATATGTTCTAAAACTTTGACCGGGTTACACATGGTCGCAGTGGGCGGGTTTATTCGCCTAATATATCTAAACGGAAAATAAAGTATCATTAAGAAACTGCTGGCTTAATCTGTAAATAATCTGGGCCATTGTTTATATAAATAACGTAAATGATATCACTTTGTGATAAAAACATGGGCTTTTCCCCTGTGAATTTACATCTTAATGGGAAACTTTCAAAATCTTTTCCTTAACAGCAGCTGACTGTTGACTTTAACTGTTGATTTGAAAATATTTTTAAACAAATGTTCCTTGGGTGATTGTCTGTATCAATCGCAATGTTTTAACTTCCCTTTCTTTGTGGAGACTATAAAAGTTTAGTTATTTGTAGTAGTCTCAGAGGCCCAGTCGTAAAAGCGTCCGCTTACAGGGCGGTTCATATCCTGATATGGACTGATCAAATATACATATTTTTTTGTATAAGATAGGTACATTAACTTACGAACGTATGACCAAAGCGACATATTATATTTATTACATACTCGGCACAATATAATATATCAAGATACACATACGGTGTAGTAAGTAAATAAACCATTCAAACTACATGCATTTAAATTGTGTTTCGAACAATCTAGCACGAAAACGAAATACTAAACTGTTCTACTCTTTAACATTGAAATCCAATCCTCGTCCTCACATTTAACATATCATGTTAAGAAATATTTGTGAATAACTTCATGAACAAGCAATTATCAAAGTATTGCAAGCAATACAAAAGTCTCCAACCGGCTAGAACCCCACAAGACATGTCAGCAATATTCTGACCGTGGCTTTTCAATAATACCATTTTAGAATACATAAATGAACTTAATGGGTTTGTAAGTATCAACGCAATGTGTTAAGTGTCCCTCATAGTAAGGGAATAATGTTTATACCTCAGATAATCAAAAGGTAAGTAACTGTTGTTGTAGTAAACTGTATATTTGAAGTATTTGCCTGTAAAAAATAAGTACTAGTATGTTGAAAGGGCGTTAAATATCTCAGATTCTCATATGAACAGAGATGATGTGATAGTCTGAATAGTACACAGGAGTGTTAGTTAAGTGACAATTTCCAGCTGGATAGTTAGTAAAGGCTATATCTTGCACAGATCCTAGTTCATGTGTAGGCTGCTCCACCAACTGTATGAAGCCACTTTCTCCTCCTTCTTTCTCGAGCTTTTTAAAGTGAAAAAGGTTGAGATTTAACATTTTCTCAGGATCACTATGTTTAACTTATGTTTCAACTCTACTTTATTCTCAGTAATTTTGTAGGAAAAGTTCCAAGTACTTCAAAAGTGATCTCTGGATACAGTTTTAGGAGAAGCAAATGTACCAAATTTTTCAACATAGGACGAAAAATGTCGAAGTTCAAGGATATGAATTCTGACAATTTTGGTGCTAGAATTATAAACCTTGTCACATATGATGTGGGTGATGATAAGAAACCAATATTAAAAGTTCGAAGTAGATACATAAAGAAATAAAGACGTTATACAAAAAACACATTTTTTTCATGAAAATTCTAAGTTCAAGGAAGATAAATCTAATAATTTTGGAGCTAGAGCTGCGAACCTTGAGGTGCATTATCTTCATACTGTTACATATCCGTATTTCATGTTTCCTAAAAATATTTTGAATACTTTTTGAGTTTTACAAAAAACAAACATTTTTTCATGAGAATTCTAAGTTCAAGGGGGATAAATCGAATAATTTTGGTGCTAAAGCTGTGAACCTTGAGGTGCATAATCTTCATACTATCACCTATCCATATTTCATGTTTCATAGAATTATTCTCAGTACTTTTTTGAGTTTTCACAAATATTATTATATTTGTCAAATTTTAAGTAAATTTGTTGCCAAATTTTTCGACATATGAAGACACAAAAGATGTGCATAATCTCCATACTGCCATCTACCCATATTTCAAGTTTCATAACAATATTTTCAGTACTTTTTGCGTTATCACGGGATCCAGTTTTTGTGACGGACAGACAGACTGACGGACGGACGGACGGAACGACAGACGGAGGGTAAACCTATAGTCCCCTCCGGTTTAAACCGGGAGGGGACTAATAATGAATTCACAGAATTTGACCAATTTACTATTAAATATATTTTATATACATGTACATTTCTATACAAAAAATATCTAGGACAAATAAACGTAATCTAGCATCATCATGAATGTACATGCATATATATTATAATAATTACTGTAACTGGATCCTACAAAAATAACATACACAGTCCTGTAGATCTTATAAGATATAAATTAATCAATCAAATTTTAATGTACGTAAACAAAATCTTGTAAAAAGATAGAATTTAGAAAGTGAAAGGAAAAATACAATTTATGCATTATTCTTTCAGTATATAAGTATATATATCTATATATATATAAGTATATAACCCATATGGTTAACATGTTTGCACAAAATTTGCTTTTCCCACGTATGTCCAACAGCAGCTTACAATACTTATTTATTTCTGCGCGATACGTAACAGGGACCATATTTGTGACGATACAGCATTATTACATACCCGAGACACCGACGACTCTGGTACACGCTTACATAAACGGGTATATTGACCCCTAAAAAACTTTTAATGTGATGTTGTACGTTCTCCCTAAGTACAAGAATTTCTGTGTAAGAGAGGCCATTTTGAAAATGAGACCTAATGACATGACCAACATTTTTCTCCATGTTAACCTTACACAACTAGTCATGTCAGTGTACATTGCTATATAACAAGTAGAAGAAAATGGAATATTTATTAATATTTATTAAGGTAAAATTACAACCCGTTCTCCCGGCACAAAGTTTTAATTTACTTATAAAAATTGAGAAGTAATCACATTATTTTATTTAATTGACAATTTATAGCATGTTGATTTTATAAGTGTGCCTTTAACGTGTTTCTTGCACTTGTGGTTTAGTGTTATTTTTTCATTTAAAAACGGATGTGTTATGAGCAGTGTAATTCTGCACTACTGCCTGGTACAGTGGGGATAAATCTACGTCACAGCCAAAATTTGCGGCGGAAATTACCGATGTCGAAACGGAAACAGCCGATCATCAAAAACACGTTTTTTCTTATCAAAAGCAATATTTTCATAACTTCGCAGTTAAACCATTTTAATCAGTAGATCATGATTATTTTGAATAGACAAAGTTGCTATAGTCGTGTCACATGACCTTTAAGTTCACGATCATACAATAACTTAAACATCAACCCATCAGGCCAAACAACATCAAAGATTTCGGCCATCCATGTATCCCCCACACAGCCTCGATCTGTTCTCACGGGCATTCTAGATCGTTTTTTATAAAGCAAGAGTGGGGATGGTACACCTTTATTCACCTTGAAAACCACCTTGATTTTGCATATTGTGTATTGTTGCAAATCACTGAATCAACAGAATAGAAACAGTCCAGTCAGTGGCCTTATACTGTGTTTCATAACACTGTATATTATAAAATGACAAACATAAATGCAAAATAGTGAAACGCACATATCAGGAAAAACCAGTCAAAAATCTAAGCCTCCCTGCACAGTAAAATTAGAGGAAAGGTAGCATAAATTTATTGACAGACGAATTAAAAACGACAACATAAACCATTAACGAGAATTAGAATGCAAAGGGACACCGTCATTGATTGGACAGTAGTAAAACATTTGCATCTCGGGTTTAAAACAGGTAAGTCAGTTTTCAAACGTATCAAATGAGTACTGTGGAGACAGCATGGTCAGATGATCACAATCATCACTACCAATGTAGACCTCATGTAATTGATGATTGTAGCATATTGAGTATGGATTATTCAAACCATATACAGTAGTCTGTCCTTGCTTCATGTCGCCTGATATATGATAAATATTGCCAACGAAACAGCAAACGATCATCGATCCATCATCTAACATCAACATTCCTAATGGTCCCTCCAAGTCCGTGTCTTTATATACATCCATAACCTCACCCTGTAATGTTATACTGATTACACTGTCTTTATCTTGGTCACTGATATAGATGAGCTTAGAGTTTTCACTGAGCAAAAGGAAGTGTGGATCAGAGAAGTTCTCAGTGTTCAGTGGTATTTTGTTTTTAACATTACCTTGTTTATCCAGTACAAGAACACATACAGGGTCTACACAAAGCACATAGAGATCATTTTCATGGAAGGTTATTCCTTTACATTGTCCTTTAACTGGAACGGTGAATACAATTAACAGTTGACTTCCTGTTGTAAATATACGGATCTCTCTTTTGACTGGAAAAGTAACAGCTATTTTGTCTTCAAACATTCTTGCTATGAACCCTGGATTTGAGTCAATGGATTTTTCTTGAATAACAGTTTTATGTGAGATGTCAACAACTTTCAGTTTTTTGTTCAGATAATCAGCCAGCACAATCGTCTTATAGGACAAGACAGCACACCCTGTGATGCAGCAAGGACATTGATCTGACTCAGTCCTTATCTCTATAGTCTCTGGGTGGTTAAACTTGTCAAATGATATCTTCTTTTTTGTTGGGTTCATGGCAGAAGACAGACTTAACTTCCCAAGAATGTCATGTGTTGAAAGAATTTCGATCAGAGAATGATTGGGCACAAATTCATATTCTGTAGAGGTTTTCTCTAAACCATCTTCAGCTTTTTTTACAGTGTCACACTTAAGCATGGATTGAGCCTGTTTCACTGTGATGTATAGTTGTCCAGACTGGTCCGATGTTTTATTAGCCAGCAGACTTGACCTCACTTTCATGATGTCTGAAGAAAAAGCATCACAGTTGTCAAGTAAACTCTGGATAGTTTGTTTGTCTTCAGTTTTCTTTTTGTCTGCTTCATTCAGAAGTGCCTGCTGCAGTTGGTCTAGACGATCATTTATTTCTTTTCTAAAGTTGTTGATTTCCCTTATGAGGTTGTCATTTTCTGTGTCAATTTCTTGTTTTCTTAATTTTGCCTTTTCTGTTATTTCATTCAATAGTTGTAGCTTTTGATCAAGTTTCTGCAATGTCCACCTATATTCCTTACTGTCAGATATTCCTGCACATACTTTAGGTATGTAGTCGATATCGCATGTCCTGTGATCCAAAATAATGCAGACATGACAACCAAGGTCTTCATGGCTTGAGCAAAAATATTTGATTACTTCTCCTTTGTGTTCTTTGCAATTCTCTGTGCATTCATTGGAATCTTTGATAAAAGTTGCAAATTTACCACCTTTGTTCTTGTCGACAAGGTGATGATTTCTTGAGGCTCTTGTTCGCAGGTGACACTCAGTGCAGATTTTGCACAGGTATTCTTGACAATTTATGCAATACTTTAGAGCTTGTATATGTTGTCCTGTGGTAAAGCATGGATTACAGAACTTGTCATTGTCTTTATCACAACCAATTGATATTGTGTCACTGAAGTCACTTATTCCTGATTCTGCCATAGTCAAACAAATATAATCCTTCAAAACTTATCATAAAAGCAAACATATTCCGCTGTGTGCTTGTATCGTATTACATGTAAACAGTTCAAATCGTAGATTGAAGTTAAGTTCTGTTATAGTCTCATTATTGTATTCAATAACAGATTAAATGTATTAGATTAGTTCAATCAGTTCGAAGACAATTGATTTCCAGATTAAGACAAGAATAGTAATGAATACATGTGATATGTTTCTTATTTGGAAACGGTCTATAAATAACTTTTCAATGTGAAATGCAAACAAGGGGGATAACAGTAACGATTGCTGTAGCACTTACTGCCTTATTTAAAGATTGACAACAGTTGCCTAACTTTTAGATTGTCATAATTTACAATCAGTTTATTCAAAAGACTAAAATACCACACATGAGAAACTCCTGTATGGCAAGATGAAAAAACTCTATTATTTTTCATGCAGCAAAACAATGTTTCTACCAACTATTAAAGAAACAGTGAAAATCATAAATGGATATTACTACTCTATGATTTTATAATCATTTTTACATATAAGAAAAATGTATTCTTTCTCGAATATAATGTATGTCTGTCGTATACGGTGTAATTCACAGCTAGTCAGGATGCAGATAATATGACAAATATTATACATTTCTTACTACTAAGATGGTTAAAGGCCTCATTTCTAGACTACATGAAGCACTTTATTTTCACAAATCGTTAAGAGTATTGGAAAAGTTCAAAATAAACAACAACAAGCGCTACGTTCAAATGAACGCCATACTTTTGATCACGTGACCTCTAAGTGGGTCTGGCGGGTAGAGTTCATCGAAATGCATGCAACTTTGAAGATTGGAGGCTGTAGGTGGAAGGACTTCCGTGTGGTGGTCAATGTTAAAGTTTTATTACAAACAAACAGACAGACAAACAGACAGACAAACAGACAGACTAAAAAACAATAAGCTCCCTCCGGGGGCATAAAAATACTTTGTGAGATCTTGTGTGTCTGCAGGGAATATTAGATTTTCACAAGTAGCCAGTCTTTGTTGTTTTAGGTCTTTGGTTAACTTCTAAAATTGTATTGCTAAACTGGTTATTTTTACTGAGAGTTTAAAATAGTTGAGAAAAAAACAGTGCTATTGTAAGGGGCTGTCTTTCTATGAAAATAATCATTATTCTTTTTCTATATAGAGTCAATATGCTTACTACTCTGGTTTTTAAACCAGGAATACATGTATATTCATTTTTGGAATGTATCGCTTGATATTTTGTCAGTAAAAAGGCTTCTAAATTCTTGAATAACATTAGTTGTAATGCATAAATATATCCTCATAAATCATACATACGATGCGTAAACACTTCGAATGTTAATAAAAGTGAAAGGTCTAAAAGGAAACAAACACACAACAATGTGTATTCTCGCTCAGCTAGTGGTCGCAATTCAATGTGTCTTCTCCCTTAGCCAGAGGTCGCAATACTATGTGTCTTCTCCCTCAGCCGATGGTCGCAATACAATGTGTCTTCTCCCTCAGCCAGTGGTCGCAATACAATGTGTATTCTCCCTCAGCCAGTGGTCGCAATTCAATGTGTCTTCTACCTCACCCAGAGGTCGCAATAACAAGTATTTTACCAAGTACGATTATTATCTCATTGATGTATGTTGTTTATCAATAAAATTAAGACTGTGAAATAAATGTCGGTTTTATTAGTCATGGATTTGTTTAGTTGGATTTGTTCAGTTATATTCCTTAGTTCAAGTAAAAAATATAATCCAGCTATTGTGTTTGGCCTTAGCCGTATCAAGTTAATCCCAGTAACTTATTCACTTTCACATGATTTTCCCTGGAACAAGCTTTGTTGTATAATATATCTAAAAATATTGTTTCCATTTATGCCAGTCACAGAACTGGATAGACAAGAAACTTGTACTCTTTTCATAATTGGTAGTGAACGTTCTATTCTTTTTGATCACTAGAAGAATAGTTTACTATTATCCATCACTTGTAGTACTCTTGTCCATCACTGGTGAAACTCTTGTTCATCACTGGCAGTATTCTTGTCTGTCATTGGTCGTTCTCTCCTCCATCACTGACGGTTGTCAATCACTGGTAGAATTTTTGGTTGTATTCTTGACTTTTGGTGATTTTTGGTTGTACTCTTATCCTCTGATAGTACTTTTGTCAGTCATTGGGAGAAATGGCAGTTTATAATCCGTTACTGCAGAATCGGATGTACTGTGGTGTACTTTTCCATCAATGCGTTTTATTTGTCCTTCACCGCTTGTACTCTTGACTATCAGTGGTAGTATCAGTTTTAGGACTCTCTTTAAACTGTTCTAGATCTTTAATTTCAAAACAATTTCACAAGAATATTTCCTTAGGTGGCCCATTATCAAAATCCTTCAAGCTATTTTTGTCCTGTATTAAACATTTTGTTCTGAGGGTAGGACATGCTTTCACAATATGGTTATATGGAAAATTTTGAAAACCTTCTCCTCAAAATCTGCTGATATAATTTCAAAATAGTTTTACAGAAACGCTTCTTATGTGGTTATCAAATTCCTTCATCCGTTGTTGGCCTTTAAAAAACATGGCCTACAGAGGGTAGAGACTGTTTTCACTTTATATGGACAACTTTGAAAAATTTCCTCTCAGAAACGGGTTGCACACTTAAATGCTCCTTACTATGCCCTATATCAAATTCCTTTGAGTAATGTTGGTTTGTAAAAAAAATAAAACTTAGCTTGACGGTGCAAGTTTTCAGCACATGACTATACAGAAAACGTTCAAAAATTTTCTCTTCAGAAACCCCTTACCCAATTTCAAAATGATTTCACAGTAATATTTCAGTGGTGGCCTTAAATAAAATTCCTTCAAGCCATTTTGGTTCACTAAACTTAGAAGTGGTTATCACCATTTCACTGTTACCAAAAGAAACTTTTGAAAATATTCTCCTTAGATACTCCGACCAACTATTCAATGATATTTTACAAATATGATCCTTATTATCATATATGTTTGAGTTATCTTGGTTAATAGAATATTTAAACATATGGACACTCTTTAAGAAAGACATTAACCTTGACATTATGACCTATGTTCTAGGAAAGTTAAAAGTCATATTACAGAAAAATTTAACAATATCTACCATGGTTCTCAGATAAACGATAAAAGGCATGGCCCTCTTTTTGGAAGTTCACTCATCCATCACATCTAGTTCTTTATTGGTTGTTCTATTTTACGTCACTGATAGTTCTCTTGATCATCGCTGGTTTTTGTTTTGTCTGTCACAAATTAGCTAATAATTTGACTCTTGTCCAGTTCTTACTTTCTGTACAATTATCAGTCACTAACAGTTGCTAATTACTGGTAGTTCTTGTATTATTTATTGGTTGTTCTCTTTTCTCTCGACCTGTTACGAGTAAAGGAAAGAGGTAATCACAACGCAGTTTAACAAACCCTCTGTACTTTGATTTAAAAAAATAAAATTTAGTTTAACAACAAAAATTTAACAATAAAACAATAATAACTTAAAATGTGATGTTTACCAATCGAAAATAACCTACTGTCACTTTCTCCATTGACAGAATCCTTTCAATTTGAAAATATTATTCCAGCTGTGAATATATTCTATAGGTGTTGATAATGTCCATGAATGTTAATCAAGCCATTTAATCTCCAGCAAGTTTTAAACACTAACATATATAAATGTAGAATTTAAGTCACAACTTCAACAACTAGTTCTCTTAGGTCTCAAAGTGTTTTCCTTGTAATGTGCTCAAAGAATGTTCTAGATAATTCTAAAGAATTCTTACTTTAGAATATACAGGTAAATTTTACTAGGTACTTCTACTTGTAAACATCTCGGCCTTGAAAAATATCCTTGGACGTGTTGCTGTATCACTATTGTCCGTAACCTACCCGTTATTATAGATACTGATTCTATCATCGGTTGATGAATTTACTCTTGTGCAACATTGGAAGTCCCCAGTCCATTATTGGTTGTAGTTTTGTTTATCACTAGATATACATGTGGCTATCACTATTGGTACTTTTGTCCAGCACTTGTGGAACAATGTTCTCTTGTCTATTACTGGCATTTGTCTGTCAAAAGAAGTACACTTTCTTGTTAATCAATGGCTATACTATGTTCATCAAAACACATTTTTATCCCATCTCGGTTTTTCTTGACAATCAATGTACTTTTGTTCAACACTGGTAGTTCTGTTGTCCATCATTGTACATAGCTGGTGGTAGTCTTGTCCATTACTGGTTATATCCTTTTCTGTCACTAACCATATTTTGACCATCACTGATGGTAGTTCTGTCCATCAATGGTGCTGTTCTTGATTATCACCAGTAGTTTTATTTTCCGTCACTAATGGTACCCTTATTCATCAATGGCAGTACTCTTGTTCACCACTAGTTTATCTTGCCCTTCACTGGATATACTCCGGTTCTCAGTTGGGTTTGCACATGCCCTTTGTTTGTTGTACTCTTGTCCTTTACTGTTATACCTTTGTTCACCACTGGTATAGAAGTAGAAATTCAGAAATTTAGAGGAATGATTATTTATAAATTCGAAGAGTGCACCCTTCAAAAAGCTCAAATAATCACTTATGATTAACGATTACCAAAGTTATTATGAACGACATTTAAAACAAATATTAAGAGCCTTTATTCATAAGACACAGCTTACATTAGGTAAACATCTTAAAATAGAACAAGCATAGAAGACTTTTTTATTCCATGCCTTCGAAGTATTTTCCCTTTATCTTTTTGAAAAGTTTTAACCTTTTGACCCGATTCTTAAAAGCATGGGTATTGTCTGGAGATACTAGGAAATGGTTCTGGGTATTTCTGTTGTGATATAATTTTGTGACTCTCAAGGAATTTTTTGACTTTCGGAAATAGAAATAAGTCAAAAGGAGCGAGGTCGGGCTAGTAAGGAGGGTGTGGTAGAACAGACACGCCACTGTGCTTCAAAAACTGTGTCACTGTAGTAAGATAATACTTGATAAATCAAACACTGGGTGTCTCCTCTTCAACTTTTTCTCAATGTTTTTCATTACGACGTCAAAAAATACTTCCCCATTAATTCTCTTACCACACGGAATCGCCACCTGAACAGTTTGTCCACAGTCATTAAAGAAAGCATCGTACATGGGTTTTACGCTTAATATTCATTAAGCTACAGAAAGTCTGCTTGCCTGTTGGTGGCCCATATTTTGTTCCTGCATTTTCTAGTAAGCTGGAAATAATGCACCCATGCCTTGTTAGCACGATTTTTTTGTCCTCAGTAAACAAATAGTTTAGTTTAAACAATATTTTATTCATAAATTACATAATTCACAATATTACAAAAATGACTCAAAGGATTGAGTAGAAAGCTCTAGGCTTATTTATAAACTCACTCCTAAATTTGACTGAATTTTAACACAGGAATTCATGGATTTAGTACCAGAGATCTAGATTTTCCAAAAAGTACCCTCTGTTCCCATGTTACATCTTCCCCTTGCTGAACAGCAAATTTTGTTTGCATCCACTTTTTTCCAAGGATAGGCCTGGAGACAAACTCGAACAAATATTGTTATAACTATACAATATAAAACACCGAAACATTTATATGTGTAAAATATGAATATATTTTGGTTCATGTAATAAGCATGTATCTGACGTTTTAGTATTGAAGGTCACCATAACTTAAGGTATTAGAATGCTAATACCCTACCTCTACTCTGAAGAATACTCAATTCCATTAATTTGTGAAGGATTGAGACATTTTCCTTGAAGGACATAGGTTCAAACCCAACCGCAGTTAAACATTTTTTGGGTTTCACAACAGTAACTTCTATAGAATTTTAATTCAGTTTCTTTCATTTTAAATATATTTCAATTGTAACAAAGGTTTCCAACATGGTAAATGAATGAAAATTGGGTATCTGTGATTTTAGTTATTAATTTCTCCAAAACGAGACTGTAAAATATTTCATATTTTGCCTATTTTTTAAGAATAGTACATGAATGAAAATAATTTAGCTAATTTGAAGCCCCGAAGATTTATGTTAAAGTTTACGTTGATAACATCCTCTCATGTAGTGGGTGGGGTAAATTCGTGCCATGTTTATAATCATATTTTGTTTCTTCTCATTTTTGGCTTTTCTTTTTGTTTGCAGTCAGTAGGTCTTCATAATGTGAATAATAACATACCGAGTAACAGTTGCTCTTATGGTGGGACTTAAAAAAAAAAAAAAAAACATTGTGTTTCTCTATACCATATAAACCTATTATGTCGGGTGAGGTTTGAAGTGAATATTAGTCATTTCTTGAAACTCCGATGGTAAAAGTGTCTTATATGGTCTTTATTTTGTCATAGGATGGTATATTTCTTAAACAAGCTCAATTCAATGAGGACTGACAAAATGTTTATTAGTATTCCAATACCTTAAAATAGGTGCGCTTGTAACTATCTGTAACTCTTTTAATACCGCTTGATTGTGTACTAGAATAATGACTCAACTTATTCCATTTACTTTTTACAGATTTTTGCATTAGAGTAAAACGGAAACACTAGTGGTTGAGTGCATAAAGCAATTGTGAGTATACGTCAGAGACATCTCATTCTGTCTAACAAATAGTCGCTAGTGTTCAGTATGACAGTTTACAACTAAGAGCAGTACAGAATGAAACATTTGTTCAGTGTGACAGTTTACAATTAAGAGCAGTATGTAGAATGAAACATTTGTTCAGTGTGACAGTTTACAATTAAGAGCAGTACAGAATGAAACATTTGTTCAGTATGACAGTTTACAATTAAGAGCAGTACAGAATGAAACATTTGTTCAGTGTGACAGTTTACAATTAAGAGCAGTATGTAGAATGAAACATTTGTTCAGTATGACAGTTTACAATTAAGAGCAGTACAGAATGAAACATTTGTTCAGTGTGACAGTTTACAATTAAGAGCAGTACAGAATGAAACATTTGTTCAGTATGACAGTTTACAATTAAGAGCAGTACAGAATGAAACATGTGTTCAGTATGACAGTTTACAACTAAGAGCAGTACAGAATGAAACATTTGTTCAGTGTGACAGTTTACAATTAAGAGCAGTACAGAATGAAACATTTGTTCAGTATGACAGTTAACAATTAAGAGCAGTACAGAATGAAACATTTGTTCAGTGTGACAGTTAACAATTAAGAGCAGTACAGAATGAAACATTTGTTCAGTATGACAGTTTACAATTAAGAGCAGTACAGAATGAAACATTTGTTCAGTATGACAGTTAACAATTAGGAGCAGTGCAGAATGAAACATTTGTTCAGTATGACAGTTTACAATTAAGAGCAGTGCAGAATGAAACATTTGTTCAGTATGACAGTTTACAATTAAGAGCAGTACAGAATGAAACATTTGTTCAGTATGACAGTTTACAATTAAGAGCAGTACAGAATGAAACATTTTTGCATGAAATTTGTAACACAAAAAAAAATGTTTTAGGTATTCTTGAATCAGATGTATACTTCCAACTACTTTATGCACTAAAGTATTGGATTTTGTGGCAGAAAGTTCTAAATAGAGTACTCTTTTTATCAAATCAAGTCAACATCTTTTTATTAGAATTAAGCAAATACAGCTTATCTTCTTCAACAATAAAATTTCTCTGGCATGCAACAAAAGTAAATTGGTATTAATTGTACATTAGTTATTCGAAACAGAATAACGCAATCAAATACATATATAGTGAGGGTACATCAAACATATACTCCATGAGTAGTAAATTTAGGTTACTACTTCTTAAAATAATGACCGATAAAATAACAGTTATATCAAACTTGCTTACCAATGCAATTATAATTAAATTTTGCAAGTACTTTGCAAGCCAACATACATTTATATGACCTTATACGATTATAAGTATATTCTACATGGAGTTCTTATTTTTGTGGGTATTGAGCATTTCTTGGAATAGCGGTATTATATAAAATATCATCTTATTACTTCTAATCATTACAACAACAGTACAATTAACTTTATTACAATGTATTCATTGAGTTTATTCTGAATTTAAATGCTTTTTTACAATATTGTGAGAATCGGAGGATAACTGATTTTCTTTTGGAGTTAAGAAGTTCAATAATTTTGTACATACTTGGATTTCGAACAAAATCATTTGATATGTAACTTCTTCTAATGTAGCATTATATGAGACAAATCAATACAAAATGATACTCAGCCTCGACCTCATTGACATCGCAAAATAAACAACGTCATTCATTTCTTTCAATTTATAAAGTCTTCAGTTTCTGTCGCTAAATTATGTGAAGATAATTTAAGCTTTGCCAACGCATTTCTCAATTTTACACTCTGAATTACATTCAAATAATAAGCTTTATTGTAATGAATTTTCATTTCTGTATACAGGTAAAGTGGAAAACTTAACCCCATTCTATTGTGCCAATGTGTAACATGAATATTTCTTAATCTACATTGTAATAGCAGTATACAAATATTATGATTGACAGATTTGTAATTAAAAAAAAACGGTGAATTTATTAACGAAGCTATAAATATTCCTGTTATACGAGAGCATCTCAACTTTTTGTCCATTTTGAAAGAAAGCGGTTTACGATATTCACTTCATAGACCTGAAAAATGTTCAACTGAATTTCTCATACCACGAGGAATTTAGTTGAACATCTTTAGATCTACCTTACGACAGAAATGTGTATTTTCATTGAGTTTGATTGAAACCATTTTTTTTCCATAAGAAGTGTATATTTGAACTTAAAAGTGACAAAGGGACACTAGTAATCCAATTACTTACTTGATTCACTGTTCACTTGCGCCTTATATTTTTAGAAGTATTTAAAGTCAAGAATACCCATAGATAAAAACTCAGTGTAAGGAATTATGAAATTATTTAAACATTTTACATGCACTGTTGTAGTTGATTATATTATTCTTAGCTCACCTGTGTATATCGAGGGCTCAACGCAACACTGTCGTAACTCACTTTTTCAAAAATCTTCAGGAGAAGTAAAAAACGTTCTCTTATTCTTAATACTGTTTATATGTTTCATCTTTTAATTGAAACTCATGACAATATATTTAAAGGTTAGCAATATAGTTAATGTTTTTTTCAAATGTAAACTTTAAAAATGATTTTGATGAAATTCTGACTTACGACAGTTTTCCACTTCAGATGTTTTAAAATGTGGAAGTTATTTTTGCGCAACAGTGTCGTAACTCAAGTTACGACACTGTTGCATAACTTTTTGACAAAAGAAAATTGACCTACTACTCACACATTTAACTTTCCATGTTCATCTGTTTAATAAATAAAAAACACAAATGTTTAAACACAATATCTTTAATGTATACTTTCTCAATAAAGAACTAAAATGTTATTGCATGATTGACAATGTTCAGATGTTTGCATAATTAAAATTTATTTCATAAATTCACAACTACATTTTGTTTCTGAGTTAATATTATATTTTTTTTTCATAAAGCAAAATAGCAATGGATTTGTCAAAACTGAATGTAAAATCCTGAAATGTACAGTGCTTGTTTTCATGTTAGAATTAACCAAAAAAGAAATAAGAAACAAACACAATTCTTACTGGACAGTAAAGTAATGCCTAAATTTTGCACCAGTTCTTTATAAGTAAAGAACAAAAACATCTTATTCATGTTAATACAACAGGGTTCATCTATTCAACGCGCCATCAGATCAGGACCTACACTGTTAGTTTTTTTATTCATTAGAACATTTCTGACCAAGAAGCGAATAGTGTAGATCCTGATCAGATGGCACGGATGTGCCGGCTGATCTCGATCTACACTGTTCTCACATGTGATAAGACCCATATAATGACATGGAGTAAAGGATTAATGACAATAAATGTCATAGTACTGAACAAGTTCCTATTTAAGTTTCATGGGGAAGTAGGAGGTAAAATGGGTGATGTACAGAAGGGATTATTCCTTTCTGGCATAAGCTGATCAAATCAGCAAATTTCATTTTACTTATAGGGATTCCATCTTGCCTAAGTTGAGACAGTGGAAGAGAACATGGATGAGGGATGTTTGCCCTCACTCTTTTACAAAGATCAACTTCAAACACCTGGCCATTGTGGTGTGTTTGATAGCAGAACACATTTGGACGTTCTGCAAATAATTTAATGACTTTGATTTTATTCCAATAAATTTTGTCACCTTCTTGATTTATTTCAAAGTTTCTTAAGCTCTGAGACAAAAGTTTGAAATCAAAAAAATCTTTCACAGACATTTCCTTAACCAGGTATGGTCTGTCTCGCCTTGCAACTCGTATTGTTGCTGCCCACTGTGAGGTAGTGTATATAGAAATGTGCCTACTTACTGACTCGATGCTGGCATGAACTGAATCATTTTCGTTCTGGGTATGCCCTTTTTCCAAATATTTGTGAGTAATTGATTTAAACTTAAACCTCTGGAGACAATACCAGAGCATGGTCAAATAGTACCTGTTTTTGTTTTGGCTAGAGCAATTGTCACTATAGAAAATTACTTCTGTCTTACCTTCCTTGGATTTTTCTTTCAGGAAATTATATACACAGGATGCTACTTCACAGGCCCCCCTGTTTGAAATGGATTCATTCCAAACATAACAGTGTGCATCTTTTGTGCCCAGGTCATACATAGTGAAATTAAATGTGTTTAGGCGCCTCTTGTAATACAAACAGCTTTCAAAACTGTGAGGAGTAAGAAGAATCTCCTCTAAGTCAAAACAAACACAAACTAAATTATCATCAGTTTTAGCCCTCTGCTTGTCTTTGTCTTTGCTCTCCCTTACCAAGATTTTGTTTTCAATGTGCATTTTGTGATCACTCAACAGGACTGCCCTTTGTTCATCAGTAGCATTTTTAAAGGCTACACATATGTCACACTGATCTTTGATCGGCCGATGGAATGCTATATTGTACTCATGCTCAAAGATATACCTGTAGATTGAGAGTGAGACTGGTTCAAGACATTTTTCAGCACACAACTCTCTATAAAGAGAATACATTTTACTGACATTCAATTCTGAGATTAGGTATTCTTTTTTGGTATCCTTCCTGCAATAATGACTCTCTACAGTAGGAAATGACTGTATATGGGATCGAACAAAGTCTGCTTGCTCAGCAGTAGTTCGATTTGGACGGTTGGTATGCTTACCTCTTTTGTCATCATGGCACATACCTATTTCTGACTGTTTTCTATGTGCTGTGGTTACATACCTCTCAGAAATTGAAAGGGTGTGTAAAAAAATGTTTTACATACCTTTACTACATTAGTAAGGTTTGTTTGGCTACCATCAACAGGCAAAGCATAGGACACTGAAAAACTACGCCTGTCTGATTTACCAACACTCTGTTTTTTTTTCTTCAGGGTTGCAAACTTAGATATAAAATTTCTTTGTTTATTTATATCACCTAGTTTCCAGAACCCATGAAACAATTTCTGTCTTTCAGACTCATTGAAATTCTGGTGACACCGATACCTACATTTTATGCCACACCCCGGCTTTAAAGTTTTGGCTTTTATTTCTTTTCCAGTTCTTGTAAAGTGATCTTTACCTTCATTTCGCCTACGTTTCATTACATTTCTTTTCCACTGTTCAACATTTTTTACCCTTTTCCTACATCTCAATTTGTCACCTTCAGATTGACTGGCAACATTTGTTGCAGTTTTGACTGGTTGTTGCAAATCGACATTAGTTTTTGTTTTTTGACGTGCAAACTGAATCAATGGAACATCATCATCATCATCATCATCATCATCATCATCAGTAGTACTATTCCTAGTTTTATTAACATCAATAACACTTACAGCATCACCCATATCAACAGCATTACTATTTTCTACAACAACATTGTCAACATAAACATCATAAACAGCATTATGGTCATTGGTTTCAATGTGACAACCAGTTTCTAATGTATCTTGAACCTTCAAAATTTCAGCTGTGTAAACTTCACCAACATCAAATACACTATCTACATTGTCAACACTATTTACATCATCAAACGCCTCAGCATCAAAGGATTGCAGTAAATGTGTACTATCATTCATTGCCTCTAAAACATCATCTAAAACCGAACAACAAAGAGAAGAATCAACACTATCATCAATATTTTCATCATTACCACCACAAATGTCATCACTGTCATCAAGAAAAGCACTGCTGACATCTGAAACATCTGAACAATCCATCTCCATAACTGCTTTAACATTTTCTTCAGCAAGATACAATTTACATGTTATCTCCCCATCACTCAAATCACTAAAACCCGAAAAGTCGGAGTCTGTGTCACTAGCCTGATCTATTCCTGGTTGCTTACTGTTAACTTCCAGACTGACAATTTCAAAAGGTATATCAGTACAATTTGGACATATTGTTTTAGCCAACTGCTTAATGAATAAAGACATGTGCTCGACATTTTCATGAACTGTCATTGTTGCCACGCCATCTCCTGTAGCCATCCCTGTTGTACATCGACTATGGGGATCATAGAAATAGAACGTATTTTCAGTTTTCATTATAGCACAAGAAAAGTAAGGCTGGTTGTTGCCCATTGTGAAAATACAGCTGGCAGTGTCTTGTTGAAAAATGACATGCAAAGCATCTTCAACTGTGTAGAAAGGATGTTCACTCTTGTTTCTCTCTAAAGTTCCATGAAACAAACTTCCCATAACAATGTGCTTAGAATCAGCTTTAAGGGGTATGTCATCAGTTGACCAGTATGTGTTGCCCAATTCTGTGCTAACTTCAAGATAAAGTTTGTCACCTTTTTCAAGTATGTCATCCATTGTCTTTTGAGTCCATCTTGATGGGGAAATGTGGAGTCCAGCAATTATGGCACACAAAGAATTGGCCATACACTGCCTACCTCTGCCTCTAAACTTCTCACTTCCCTGGTGACTCGATGCTTGCAGCATGGTCTACTATGCTGAAACCATTGATGAGAGTTTTATTGTAGTAAAAACTAATACTGTTATGAAGAAAGCCTGATTAGCCAAATACAGACCAACTGTAATTGGGTAAATAAATGGATTCTGTTGTAGTGCATTTTTATTTTTACACAATCATCATTATAATATATAGCTAAATCTTCAAGTTTCCAACAACTAAGACCGATAATTCTAAAAACAAAATATTTCAAAATTCTGAATAGTTAGAGCAAACTTCCATTATACAAACAATCACAAAATTTTATTTTTCCCTCATACTTTTGAAATGTCATAAATTGATCCCGAACCTGTGCATGAAAATTTCCACTTCAGTCCTCCCTGTTAACCCACCCCACCCCCAGAAACAAATACAAACATATAAAAGTGGATGACAATCTAACACCTATTAATTTCATTTATGTATGTGTGGCCTTTAAAATAATTACTAAAATAATAAAAAAAATTGAATACTCACCATCTACAGCTTCATTCTTCATCCAGAAAATGTACCGTAAACTGTAACTTACCAAGAACTTCTAAAAAGCTTTATTATTGGTCCATTATTGGTTGTAGTTTTGTCCATCACTTGATATACATGTGGCTATCACTATTGGTACTTTTGTCCAGCACTTGTGGAACAATGTTCTCTTGTCTATTACTGGCATTTGTCTGTCAAAAGAAGTACACTTTCTTGTTAATCAATGGCTATACTATGTTCATCAAAACACATTTTTATCCCATCTCGGTTTTTCTTGACAATCAATGTACTTTTGTTCAACACTGGTAGTTCTGTTGTCCATCATTGTACATAGCTGGTGGTAGTCTTGTCCATTACTGGTTATATCCTTTTCTGTCACTAACCATATTTTGACCATCACTGATGGTAGTTCTGTCCATCAATGGTGCTGTTCTTGATTATCACCAGTAGTTTTATTTTCCGTCACTAATGGTACCCTTATTCATCAATGGCAGTACTCTTGTTCACCACTAGTTTATCTTGCCCTTCACTGGATATACTCCGGTTCTCAGTTGGGTTTGCACATGCCCTTTGTTTGTTGTACTCTTGTCCTTTACTGTTATACCTTTGTTCACCACTGGTATAGAAGTAGAAATTCAGAAATTTAGAGGAATGATTATTTATAAATTCGAAGAGTGCACCCTTCAAAAAGCTCAAATAATCACTTATGATTAACGATTACCAAAGTTATTATGAACGACATTTAAAACAAATACATGTATTAAGAGCCTTTATTCATAAGACACAGCTTACATTAGGTAAACATCTTAAAATAGAACAAGCATAGAAGACTTTTTTATTCCATGCCTTCGAAGTATTTTCCCTTTATCTTTTTGAAAAGTTTTAACCTTTTGACCCGATTCTTAAAAGCATGGGTATAGTCTGGAGATACTAGGAAATGGTTCTGGGTATTTCTGTTGTGATATAATTTTGTGACTCTCAAGGAATTTTTTGACTTTCGGAAATAGAAATAAGTCAAAAGGAGCGAGGTCGGGCTAGTAAGGAGGGTGTGGTAGAACAGACACGCCACTGTGCTTCAAAAACTGTGTCACTGTAGTAAGATAATACTTGATAAATCAAACACTGGGTGTCTCCTCTTCAACTTTTTCTCAATGTTTTTCATTACGACGTCAAAAAATACTTCCCCATTTATTATCTTACCACACGGAATCGCCACCTGAACAGTTTGTCCACAGTCATTAAAGAAAGCATCGTACATGGGTTTTACGCTTAATATTCATTTAGCTACAGAAAGTCTGCTTGCCTGTTGGTGGCCCATATTTTGTTCCTGCATTTTCTAGTTAGCTGGAAATAATGCACCCATGCCTTGTTAGCACGATTTTTTTGTCCTCAGTAAACAAATAGTTTAGTTTAAACAATATTTTATTCATAAATTACATAATTCACAATATTACAAAAATGACTCAAAGGATTGAGTAGAAAGCTCTAGGCTTATTTATAAACTCACTCCTAAATTTGACTGAATTTTAACACAGGGATTCAGGATTTAGTACCAGAGATCTAGATTTTCCAAAAAGTACCCTCTGTTCCCATGTTACATCTTCCCCTTGCTGAACAGCAAATTTTGTTTGCATCCACTTTTTTCCAAGGATAGGCCTGGAGACAAACTCGAACAAATATTGTTATAACTATACAATATAAAACATCGAAACATTTATATGTGTAAAATATGAATATTTTTGGTTCATGTAATAAGCATGTATCTGACGTTTTAGTATTGAAGGTCACCATAACTTAAGGTATTAGAATGCTAATACCCTACCTCTATTCTGAAGAATACTCAATTCCATTAATTTGTGAAGGATTGAGACATTTTCCTTGAAGGACATAGGTTCAAACCCAACCGCAGTTAAACATTTTTTGGGTTTCACAACAGTAACTTCTATAGAATTTTAATTCAGTTTCTTTCATTTTAAATATATTTCAATTGTAACAAAGGTTTCCAACATGGTAAATGAATGAAAATTGGGTATCTGTGATTTTAGTTATTAATTTCTCCAAAACGAGACTGTAAAATATTTCATATTTTGCCTATGTTTTAAGAATAGTACATGAATGAAAATAATTTAGCTAATCTGAAGCCCCGAAGATTTATGTTAAAGTTTACGTTGATAACATCCTCTCATAATGTAGTGGGTGGGGTAAATTCGTGCCATGTTTATAATCATATTTTGTTTCTTCTCATTTTTGGCTTTTCTTTTTGTTTGCAGTCAGTAGGTCTTCATAATGTGAATAATAACATACCGAGTAACAATTGCTCTTATGGTGGGACTTAAAAAAAAAAAAAAAAAAAAAAAAAACATTGTGTTTCTCTATACCTTATAAACCTATTATGTCGGGTGAGGTTTGAAGTGAATATTAGTCATTTCTTGAAACTCCGATGGTAAAAGTGTCTTATATGGTCTTTATTTTGTCATAGGATGGTATATTTCTTAAACAAGCTCAATTCAATGAGGACTGACAAAATGTTTATTAGTATTCCAATACCTTAAAATAGGTGCGCTTGTAACTATCTGTAACTCTTTTAATACCGCTTGATTGTGTACTAGAATAATGACTCAACTTATTCCATTTACTTTTTACAGATTTTTGCATTAGAGTAAAACGGAAACACTAGTGGTTGAGTGCATAAAGCAATTGTGAGTATACGTCAGAGACATCTCATTCTGTCTAACAAATAGTCGCTAGTGTTCAGTATGACAGTTTACAACTAAGAGCAGTACAGAATGAAACATTTGTTCAGTATGACAGTTAACAATTAAGAGCAGTACAGAATGAAACATTTGTTCAGTATGACAGTTAACAATTAAGAGCAGTACAGAATGAAACATTTGTTCAGTGTGACAGTTAACAATTAAGAGCAGTACAGAATGAAACATTTGTTCAGTATGACAGTTTACAATTAAGAGCAGTACAGAATGAAACATTTGTTCAGTATGATAGTTTACAATTAAGAGCAGTACAGAATGAAACATTTGTTCAGTATGACAGTTTACAATTAAGAGCAGTACAGAATGAAACATTTGTTCAGTATGACAGTTTACAATTAAGAGCAGTACAGAATGAAACATTTTTGCATGAAATTTGTAACACAAAAAAAATGTTTTAGGTATTTTTGAATCAGATGTATACTTCCAACTACTTTATGCACTAAAGTATTGGATTTTGTGGCAGAAAGTTCTAAATAGAGTACTCTTTTTATCAAATCAAGTCAACATCTTTTTATTAGAATTAAGCATATACAGCTTATCTTCTTTAACAATAAAATTTCTCTGGCATGCAACAAAAGTAAATGGGTATTAATTGTACATTAGTTATTCGAAACAGAATAAAGCAATCAAATACATATATGGTGAGAGTACATCAAACATATACTGCATGAGTAGTAAATTTAGGTTACTTCTTTTTTTAAAATAATGACCGATAAAATAACAGTTATAGCAAACTTGCTTACCAATGCAATTATAATTAAGTTTTGCAAGTACTTTACAAGCCAACATACTTTTATATGACCTTATACGATAATAAGTATATTCTACATGCGAGTTCTCAGTTTTGTGGGTATTGAGCATTTCTTAGAATAGCGGTATTATATAAGATATCATCTTATTACTTCTAATCATTACAACAACAGTACAATTAACTTAAATTATTTATTACAATGTATTCATTGAGTTTAATCTGAATTTAAATGCTTTTTAGCTCACCTGAGCACAAAGTGCTCAGGGTGAGCTTTTCTGATCGGTCTTTGTCCGTCGTCCGTCAGTCCGTCCGTCGTCAACTTTTCATTCAAACGACATCTCCTCTGAAACCAATGGGGCAAATTTAATGAAACTTGCCTGGGATGTTCCTTGCATGAAGCTCTACCAAGATTGTTCAAATGGTTCTGGTCCATTGCATTTCTGGTTCACTGGAGCTAAAAATAGATTTTATAAGTTGGATCTTTAAAAAATCTTCTTCTCCGAAACCACAAGGCCTGGAGCTTTGATATTTGGTATGAAGCATCATTTAGTGGACCTCTACCAAGTTTGTTCAAATTATGTCCCTGGGGACAAAACTGACCCCATCCCAGGGGTCAGTTGATTTTACATAGAGTTATATAGGGAAAACTTGAAAATCTTCTTGTCAGAAACCGTAAGGCCTAGAGTTAGGATATTTGGTAAGTAGCATTGTCTAGTGGACCTCTACCAAGTTTGTTCAAATCATGGCCTCTGGGTCCAAAATGGCCCCGCCCCAGGGGTCACTTGTTTTACATAGAGTTATATAGGAAACTCTTAAAAAAATCTTCTTGTCAGAAACCGTAAGTTATAGAGCTTAGATATTTGGTGTGTAGCATTGTCTAGTGGACCTCTACCAAGTTTGTTCAAATCCTGTCCTCTGGGTCAAAAATGGCCCCACCCCAGGGACCACTAGTTTTACATAGAGTTATATAAGAAAATCTTAAAAAATCTTCTTGTCAGAAACTGTAAGTTATAGAGCTTAGATATTTGGTGTGTAGCATTGTCTAGTGGACTTCTACGAAGTTTGTTCAAATCCTTGCCTCTGGGTCAAAAGTGACCCCGCCCCAGGGGCCACTAGTTTTACATAGAGTTATATAGGAAAATCTTAAAAAATCTTCTTGTCAGAAACCGTAAGTTATAGAGCTTAGATATTTAGTGTGTAGCATTGTCTAGTGGACTTCTACCAAGTTTGTTCAAATCCTGGCCTCTGGGTCCAAAATGGCCCCGCCCCAGGGGCCACTAGTTTTACATAGAGTTATATAGGAAAATCTTAAAAAATCTTCTTGTCAGAAACCATAAGTTATAGAGCTTAGATATTTGGTGTGTAGCATTGTCTAGTGGACTTCTACCAAGTTTGTTCAAATCATGGCCTCTGGGTCCAAAATGGCCCCGCCCCAGGGGCCACTAGTTTTACATAGAGTTATATAGGAAAATCTTAAAAAATCTTCTTGTCAGAAACCGCAAGTTATAGAGCTTAGATATTTGGTATGTAGCATTGTCTAGTGGACCTCTACCAAGTTTGTTCAAATCCTGTCCTCTGGGTCAAAAATGGCCCCACCCCAGGGGCCGCTAGTTTTACATAGAGTTATATAAGAAAATCTTAAAAAATCTTCTTGTCAGAAACCATAAGTTATAGAGCTTAGATATTTGGTGTGTAGCATTGTCTAGTGGACTTCTACGAAGTTTGTTCAAATCCTGGCCTCTGGGTCAAAAGTGACCCCGCCCCAGGGGCCACTAGTTTTACATAGAGTTATATAGGAAAATCTTAAAAAATCTTCTTGTCAGAAACCGTAAGTTATAGAGCTTAGATATTTGGGGTGTAGCATTGACTAGTGGACTTCTACCAAGTTTGTTCAAATCATGGCCTCTGGGTCCAAAATGGCCCCGCCCTAGGGGCCACTAGTTTTACATAGAGTTATTTAGGAAAATCTTAAAAAATCTTCTTGTCAGAAACCGTAAGTTATAGAGCTTAGATATTTGGTGTGTAGCATTGTCTAGTGGACCTCTACCAAGTTTGTTCAAATCCTGGCCTCTGGGTCAAAAATGACCCCGCCCCAGGGGCCACTAGTTTTACATAGAGTTATATAGGAAAATCTTAAAAAATCTTCTTGTCAGAAACCGTAAGTTATAGAGCTTAGATATTTGGTGTGTAGCATTGTCTAGTGGACCTCTACCAAGTTTATTCAAATCCTGGCCTCTGGGTCAAAAATGGCCCCGCCCCGGGGTCACTTGTTTTACATAGAGTTATATAGGAAAAACTAAAAAATCTTCTTGTCAGAAACAAGAAGGCCTACAGTTAAGATATTTGGTATGTAGCATTGTCTAGTGGACCTCTACAAAGTTGTTTAAATCCTGGCCTCTGGGTCAAAAATGGCCCCGCCCCGGGGTCACTTGTTTTTCATAGAGTTATATAGGAAAATCTTTAAAAAAATCTTCTTATCAGAAACCGTAAGTTATAGAGCTTAGATATTTGGTGTGTAGCATTGTCTAGTGGACCTCTACCAAGATTGTTCAAATCCTGGCCTCTGGGTCAAAAATGGCCCCGGCCCAGGGGCCACTAGTTTTACATAGAGTTATATAAGAAAATCTAAAAAAATCTTCTTGTCAGAAACTGTAAGTTATAGAGCTTAGATATTTGGTGTGTAGCATTGTCTAGTGGACCTCTACCAAGTTTGTTAGAAAAATGTCCCTGGGGTCACTATTGGCCCCGCCCGAGGGGTCACAAGTTTTAAATAACAATATAGAAGAAAATCTTTAAAAATCTTCTTGTCTGAAACCACAAGACCTAGAATTTTAAAATTTGGCATGAAGCAAGCTTTATCAAGCTTTTTCAGATTATTGGATTAGGTTAAAGGTCACGGAGGCTAAAAGAAGATTTATCTACTGTACCTCATAGAGCCTTCATTTATAGACCAATATCTTTGATATTCAGTATAGAGGTTCCTTGCATGGACCTCTACCCATGGGTAGGGTTTGAGGTCACTGGGTCAAGGTCAAGGTCACCATAGCTTACAATAGATATTTCTACTTTCTGTCATAGAGCCTTTATTTATTTACTGATATTTTACATATTTGGTTTGTAGGCACTTACATATATTCAATTAAAAAATGAAATACTGCTTAACAGCAAACCTACAGCCAAAGTACTCAGGTGAGCGATCCAGGGCCATCATGGCCCTCTTGTTTACAATATTGTGAGAATCGAAGGATAACTGATTTTCTTTTGGAGTTAAGAAGTTCAATAATTTTGTACATACTTGGATTTCGAACAAAATCATTTGATATGTAACTTCTTTTAATGTAGCATTATATGAGACAAATCAATACAAAATGATACTCATCCTCGACCTAACTGACATCGCAAAATATACAACGTCATTCATTTCTTTCAATTTATAATGTCTTCAGTTTCTGTCGCTGAATTATGTGAAGATAATTTAAGCTTTGCCAACGCATTTCTCAATTTTACACTCTGAATTACATTCAAATAATAAGCTTTATTGTAATGAATTTTCATTTCTGTATACAGGTATAGTGACAAACATAACCCCATTCTATTGTGCCAATGTGTAACATGAATATTTCTTAATCTACATTGTAATAGCAGTATACAAATATTAAGATTGACAGATTTGTAATTTAAAAAAAAACGGTGAATTTATTAACGAAGCTATAAATATTCCTGTTATATAAGAGCATCTTAACTTTTTGTCCATTTTGAAAGAAAGCAGTTTACGATATTCACTTCATAGACCTGAAAAATGTTCAACTGAATTTCTCATACCACGAGGAATTTAGTTGAACATCTTCAGATCTACCTTACGACAGAAATGTGTATTTTAATTGAGTTTGATTGAAACCATTTTTTTTTCCATAAGAAGTGTATATTTGAACTTAAAAGTGACAAAGGGACACTAGTAATCCAATAACTTACTTGAATAACTGTTCACTTGCGCCTTATAATTTTAGAAGTATTTAAAGTCAAGAATACCTATAGATAAAAACTCAGTGTAAGGAATTATGAAATTATTTAAACATTTTACATGCACTGTTGTAGCTGATTATATTATTCTGAGCTCACCTGAGCATATGCAGGGTGAGTTTCTGTGATTGCCCTGTGTGAGTCGTCCATTTTTACCTCTCCCAAACTACTAGGCTAAAGCTGATAGAAATTGGCAGAGATGTTATATGTATGAACTTCAACTAACGTTGTTCAAAGAATTGAATCCTATCAAGAACTCTGCTTGCTATGGCAACAGAAATGAAAAACTTTGAAAATCTTCTTGTCTGAAACTACAAGGCCCACCTAATACTGATTTTTTTTTTTTTGCATTGAGCATCAGTTAAAGGTTGTCAACCGAGATTTTTCAAATGATGCCCCTTGGATCATTAATAGCCCTTCCCCCGGGGTCACTTGTTTTTACATAGTGTGATATAGGGAAAACTTAAAATGATCTCTGATATTTTATATGAGGCATTGTTAAGTAGACCTTTACCAAGTTTGTTCAAACTATGTCACAGGGGTCAAATTTGGCAAGGCATTGGGGATCCCATTAGTGTTAGATATTTAATCTTCGAAAATTTTCTTGTGTGAGACCGCAAGCTTTAGACCTCAGATAGTTTGCATGGAGCATCATCTATAGGCTCTCTACCAAAATTGGTCAAATTATGTCCCTGGGGTAACTTGATTTTTCATAGGCCTATATAGGGAAGACTTAAAAGAGCTTCTTGCTCGAAACAGTATGTCGAAGACCTCTGCCAAGTTTGTTCAAATTATGTCTGTGGGGTCAAAAAAGGAAAGGCCTTGGGTGTCTTATTCATGTAAGATATTGAATCTTTGATAATCTTCTTGTGAGAAAGAATACGCTGAAGACAATAGATTTTTTTGGCATCATCTAGAAGTAAATTATAACCCTGGGGGCATTAATGGTCTGGCCTGGGGGTCACATGATTTTACATGAGCCTATATAGTGAAGACTCAACAAATCTTCTTGTCTGAAACCATATGCACTGGAGTTTTGATATTTTGTATTTTGCATTGTCTAGAGGTCCTCTATCAAGTTTGTTAAAATTTTGTCCCTGGGTTCATTCATGGCCTACAAAGTCCTACTTGTGTAAAATATTTCTTTTTTGAAAATCTTTGTCATAAACCGTAAGCTCTAGACGGTAGATATTTGGTAAGTAGCATTTTATAGTGTACCTCTATAAAGCTTGTTAATTAATTCCCTAGGGTAAAAATT
Organism: Cyclina sinensis; assembly: GCA_012932295.1. NCBI lineage: Eukaryota > Metazoa > Mollusca > Bivalvia > Venerida > Veneridae > Cyclina > Cyclina sinensis. The sequence goes on from JAAONU010000003.1 coordinate 5,183,196, forward strand.
GACCCCGCCTGGATATCACTTGTTTTACATTTTATTTGTATAGAAAAATCTTTGAAAATCTGCTTGTCTGAAACTGTATACCCTAGAGCTTGGATATCATTTATGTAGCATTGTATATTCGGTACATACCACACTTGTTCAAATTATATCCCTGTCCCATTAGGTCATTATTTGCCCCATCCTAGGGTTCTATTTAAATATAGAATATAAGATCTTTGAAAATCTTCAATTCAAAAGCTGTTATTTTGCTTCTGATATTTGCTCAACAGCATACCAACAGCCAAGGTATTCAGATGAGCGACCCAGGTCCATCATGGCCCTCTTGTTTTTATTAACATTACACAAATTTTGTAGTTTCTTGGTAGTTAAGACTTGTTAAGTTTCAAAGATTATTTTTTCTAAGGCTTAAATTTTCTTACATTATGCATTGTTGGTTGAAAAATACTTTCAGTAAAGTTAGATTAGTAAATATATTCAAGGCTTGACTCACTATGAGTCAATTGAGGTTAATTGTTGTAATAAAAAGCTGAAATACCTCAATCTTAATTAAATGCATTGTATTGCATTGTATTTTTGTTGGTGGTTTAAATGGGCCATATGATTTGTACTGTAAAAAGTTGTTAAACAGTGCAATATTTTTTACTCCAGAGTGCAAACTCTGTTTGTTTTTTTCCAGTAAATGATTTTTAGCATGTCTCTTTAATTTGCATCATTAAAAAAAAACTTAAAAGATACTCTACAATACAAAAAAACATGTTTCTATGAAAAAAAGAAAACAGAACTTTTTCTCTATACATACATGTATCTCACAGTTAGATTAGTAAATAAAATAATTTTAACTAAGAAACAGCCTACGTCATAATAAATTCAGTTTGCACACTAGAGTAAAAAACATTGCACTATTTAACAAAAATGTGGTTTAGATTTTGTAAACTGCTTTTCCTCAAGTCCATAAGTTATCAAGACAAAATAAGATACAACAGTTTTCCACTAACTTTATTTAGTCTCAATAAAACATGCAAAAATTCATTACTGTTGAATGTTAGGTAAACATGTTGTTGAATAGTTATTTATACCTTTTAGTAAGTCCAAAGGCACTATATGAATCATTAGAATTTGGATAGGATGGACTTTATAGGAATTTTGTGTCTTGTGTGGAAAACAAATCACAAGTAACAAATACTAACCCTTTGACATGAAGGGAAAATATAGGAGAAAATCATAAAATGTGTGTACACAAATGGGAAATGTGCATAAAATATGTACTCATAAAAAAATAAAATACTGGAAGTGTCCTTCAGAAAAAGTTAATAGTGACATAAATTGCCTTCTGTTTACGTCAGTATTGAAGGGTATACAAAAATAATTCTTAAAATGTTTATAATGAGATTTTTAGTTACAGCAGGTTCTTGAGAAATTGTATTATACTTTCTGACAGAGTGAACAATCTTAACAAACTCTTATTAGAATTTTTTTTTTATTTATGACATTAAAACAAACATCCACAGCCATTGTAATTTTGAGGGAAAAAATACTTTTATATAAACTTTTTCACTGTCGATGTATCTGTTGTAACATTCTGTTTCTGGTACAAACTTTTGCATAAAAGTCTTTAGTGCAGTGTACTCGAGTACAAATGAAATAAAGTTTTGATGACACTTGTTATTGTCAATATCAGAATGTTTCTGCTGTAAGTCTCGTGAATTTTATGCATACATAATTTTACTGTTTATTTATACAATCTTTGCTTTAAATAAGCATTAAAATGGAAAGGATGTGACATTATGATTGTTTTGCTACATGTTTTTGGGGGGGGGCGGTTAATGCTCCCAAAGAGAGGGATATAGTTTTTTAACTGTCCGTCCGTCAGTGTGTCCAAAAACTTAAACATTGGCGATAACTTCCTTATTAGTGAGTGGATTTACTTCTTACTTGGACACAACACCCCAAAGCACCACTTTCAGGAGCATTGTCATCTTACAATGACAGTCCTTGTTTTTTGTTTGTTTGTTTGTTGCTGTTGTTTTTTGTGGTGAGGGGGAGGGGCTAGCAGTGGGCATTATATCAACATTTTCATTCTAAGAATCAACCTGGCCTTTATCTAAGCATATTAATTAACTTTTGACTTCCAGGAATCAACTTATCTTCAGCCAAGCTTTTGATTTCCAAGAATCAACCTGACTTTTAGAAAGCTTTTGACTTAAGCCAAGCTTTCATTTTCCAAGATTCAACTAGGGCTTCAGGCAAGCTTTTGACTTCCAAGAATCAACTTGCTATTCAGCCTAGCTTTTGACTTCAAAGAATCAACCTGGGCTTCAATTCTACAGTACTATTTATTGTATTTTTTCTTCTATACAAGAGGGCCACAATGGCCCTTGATCACTCATCTGAATTTTCTGCCTTTGCGTCTGCTGTTGAGCAAACATCAGAAGCTTTCTTAAGATTCTCCCTATGTAAAACTATATGAATTCAAGTGACACCCAGGTTAGAGCCAATTTTCACTCAAGGGGCATAATTTGAAGAAACTTGGTAGATGACCTCTAGCTGATGCTCCATTAAAAATATCTAAGTTCCAGGCTTTGTGGTTTCAGACAAGAATTTCATAAAGTTTTCCCTATATAAGCCTATGTGAAATTAATTGACCCCCGTGGCAGGGCCAAATTTGACTCTAGGGGTATAATTTGAACAAACATGGTAGAGGTCCACAAGACAATGCTACATTCCAAATCTTAAGGCACAGGGCCTTGTCATTACAGACAGGAAGATTTTCAAAGTTTTTCCTTTCTGTTGCCATAACAAGTTCTTGATGGAATTGAATTCTTTGAACAACTTTGGTAGATCTTCATGCAAGGAATATTCCAGGCATGTTTCGTCAAAGCTGGCGGTTTAGGAGGAGAAGTCGTTCAAGTCATTTTGTTCACAACACACGACGCATGCCGATGCACAACGATCTATTAATGATTCCAATAGCTCACCCTTGAGCACTTTGTGCTCACGTTAGCTAAAAAATCAACTAGGCATTAAGAACTTTTTATCTTTTCAAGTGTCAGCTTGGCATTCAGTAGAATTCAACCTGTCTATTCAGTGTTGTATTTTTGGTTGCTGGTCAAGAATCAAATGAAGAAGAAATCAGTATAATAATTTGATATCACATGTATTTTCAGGTAATTTAAATACATTTTACACAATTTAATGAATGTATAGCCAACAAGGGCAAAAAGTACACATACAAGTAAATGTACGCACCATACTTCTTAAAACAATGACAATACAAAATAAATAAACCTTAATGTGAATGTATGGTCTCAATGAAGAATTACATTTACACCATGGCAAGGTTTGATATATGACAAGACACACTGTTTCAACCAACTTCTTTGTCTAATTAGATTTCACTACAATAAGAACTGACAATAACTAAGTAACAGTTCTTCAAATTAGACCTCCGACGTACATTTCATCTAGGGCTCATATTTGCTACAATGTATAGTTTTTCCACCCATAATGTTTAAAACTAGACTTTTTCTGTCAAACTTTAAGTCAAAGCATGGGAAGGGTAGTTGCATGGGGTGTCTAAAAGGAAATGAGGGAGTTATCAAAAAGCAGTAGAACAATCCACAACTTTAGGTACTATAATAAACACTAAGTAGCTACCCTGACTTTAATTTGACAATGTAGATATAAATGATTTATTCTTTCTTCACACACTCTTGTCTTACTAGCACTAAGTGTATAACTTCTTGTAAAAACGAACAATTTCAATGTTTTCTGACACATGGCACCATGAGTTTCCAGAGACTGAAACTGGTAAGTTAACCTATTTGCACTCACCCATTACAGTTTTAATATGCTTTATATTTATATATAAATTGTGCATTTAAAAATTACTACATAATTACATCTTCCCATACTCACATTTATCAAGTAAAAAATTACACAGACATAGATCTCACTCTTTACTTACAGAGTACCCGTTTCTTTTGTAAAGGGCACACAGTATGGTCTAACAGAAAGGACAAACAACACGTAAGTAATAGCGATGGCCTTGAACAATTCAAATAATAAAAGCATCCTAGTACTCTTAAATTATGAATTCAGTTATGAAAAAACAACCATTCAATGTTTTCCTTACCAAGAACATGTATAAAACTCCATTTACACAATCCGAATAAGTTTAGATATTGTTATATACCCTTTGCCATTCTGATGGTCTAAAATGGTCATTCATTCATTAAGGACAAACTCATTTATAGCGGTATTAGACGAAACTTTACAGACTGAATCTTTCACGTGTTTGAGGTAAAGATTGGCAGTTTTGACTTCAGGGCAACTGTGTTTTCATAGGAGAGAAGCTCTGCTTAGTTCTGCAAAATGCAGCTGCCCAAGAGTCAAATCACCTGAACCAAACCCGAAATAAGAGAATGATACTTTTTCTTGCATAACACAACTTTTCAGTTTGCTCTCTTCTTCAATATGATTATCAACATAAAGGTCTTTTTGTTTTTCAATCTAAGGGTCATGACCATGTAAGAAAATATCTGACCAGATCTTTCTGATGATATAGACATCTCTTCTTGGTAGGGAAGGTTCATTTGATTCCAGCCACTGATTCTTGAGAAATAGCTTAGAAATCACAAGAACTGTCACTGTAAGATGACAATAAACGTCAAATATAGATCAGTGGGAAGGTCTTGTCCACAGGGGTGTTGTGTCCAAGCACGAAGTAAATCCACTTTCTAATAAGGAGGTTATGGCCAATGAAAAAGTGTTTGGACAATTGGATCTTCAAGGTAAAGGTCATTCAGGGGTCAAGGTCAAATAAATATAGGTCAGTGGGAAGGTCTTGTCCAAAGGGGTGTTGTGTCCAACTATGAAGTAAATCCACTTACTAATAAAGAAGTTATGGTCAATGTTAAAGTTTTTGGACAATTGGATCTTCAAGGTGAAGGTCATTCTGGGGTCAAAGTCAAATAAATATAGGTCAGATGGAAGGTCTTGTCCAAAGGGGTGTTGTGTCCAAGTATGAAGTAAATTCACTTATTAATAAGGAAGTTATGGTCAATATTAAAGTTTTTGGACAATTGGACCTTCGAGATGAAGGTCATCCAGGGGTCAAGGTCAAATAAATATAGGTCAGTGGGAAGGTCTTGTCCAAAGGGATGTTTTGTCCAAGTATGAAGTAAATCCACTTACTAATAAGGAAGTTTTGGCCAATTGTAAAAGTTTTTGGATGGACGTGATGATGAATGTGTAGGAGAGGACAGTTGCATGGACATACAAACTTGTGACTAAATATGCACCTCTGTTCAGAGTGAATAAATCCATGAATGTCAAATAAATTGCTTAATTATGTTCAAAACTCTTCTTTCAGGATTCTACATCAATGTCACATTGACAAAGTTTACATCTAAAAGCTACAGCAGTTTCTACCTTAAATTTAATACTTTGCAACAATGGAGAATTGATACCAAAATCTTAATGTCTTCAAAAGTTTTTTTTATAATTTCACAAAAAGCAACTGTATAAAATTGTATAAAACAAGGTTTTACAAGACATCTTCTGTCTGTGAAGATAAATATGCTGTTATCATATACCATTATTTTGTTGTTGTTTTTTTCCTCAAAATTAACTTTACCTGATCTGATATACTTGAAATCTGGTTACTTGTTAGGAATACTTCCTGGTTAAAAACCAGTTTTCAGGCTGAAAAATGGATTACAAATGGCAAAGTCTTATTCCACAAAAAGTGGCCCTAAGGTTTGACCTGTAGGTCAGGAGGTCATTGCTCAAGCCATAATGATCTGACATGTAGGTTGGGAGGTCATTGCTAAAGTCAAGAAGTTTCGACCTGTAGGTCAGGAGATCATGACTCAAGCCAGGAACTATACTGATACAATAAAGGTCTTCTTTGGAACACCTTTGCTAAATTATACCATCTGAAAAATGCTGCGTCAAAAACCCTGCATCCTGTGAAATCTCAAAACAACTTGTCTTTTCAGTATTCCCTCTTAAAAAACAAAACATACTGCAGGACAACAATGGTCCATAACATCCCCAGTTTTGGAAAGTATATCATTATATTATACCTGTTAAAGTAAAAAGAGAAAATCCTGATACACTACTCTGCAGCCCCCACTTTAGAAACAAGTGGGAAAATTGCCTTTATTGAGGTGGATATTTTACCATGTCATGCTTAGAATGAAAGGCTTCTTGGAGCTAACTGGTTTGATTTATCAGTGTTTGTCTTATTAGAAAATAAAGAATACCTTTTAATTTTTCTAGCAAAAAAAACAACATTTCTTTACAAAGGCTATACTTTGGATTTTAAAAAGACATGATCTCGAAGAAATATTGGTGTTCATATAAGCTGGTAGAACTGTTTGTATATTGGTTATAACAAGAATGTACTACAGTTTCCATTTGATTAAATAGATGGAAATACTTATACAGTTTTATACTTAGTTTGTACAGAAGTGTTTTTTTATACAGGCACATACTGAAGGCAGACAAGTATTTCTGCTCCAATAATATAACGAAATCTTTAAAAAGCCCCTAACTATTCCATTTATGAGAGAGATGACCTTATCAGCCTGCCTATACAACTTAAAATAACACATCCTTTTATGATTCAGAAACAGGAAAATAAAACGGATCCTGTCACAAACCACTAATTTCAAGTTAATTTTTCAAATTCCATTTCATGAAAAATCTTACGTTCTTTTATTTAGGCAAAAGAGTAAAGAGCTATTCTATTGTCAAGAGTTACAGTTCTTTTATTCTGGCTGAAAATAAGATACACAATTAATGACAAGTCTTGACATTTAATCATATGTTGAATGCTAGGTTTATTCCTTAGACAATTCACCTGATTAGTAATCAAAAACTATAATGCCATTAGATTTTCTTCTTACCATAGTATGTTCTCATTTTTTTAAGTCAATAAATTACATTTATATTAACACTTTTTTTTTGGAATGTTTGTAGTATGTTTAGTTTTTTTTTAAATTCCTAAAAAACTATTGTCGGGGTTTCTCAGAAAAAGATAAATGAATCAAATGAAAAGGCAAATTTACACACACAGTACACACATATCAGTAACAGTAATATTTTGTATAAAGAAACAGAATGATCACATTTCACTGCTAAAAAACCCTCAAACATTCTATCTAGTATGACAACACATTTTTAATAAAATACACACTTGTATCACAACTGAAGACTGCATTTGTAAAGTGTGTTGTATGGTAAGATGAATTACATATTGGATGGAATTACAGTCGCTTTAATAATCAAAGTGTCATTCCTAACAAAGGTTGACCCATCTATAACATTAAGTGGTAAAAACTCCATATATCCAAAACCTTTGTGATTCCTAGTACTAACAGGGCGTTGGAATGCTGCCAAGTTAGGCTTTGACATGAGCGTTTCCGAAATATTGTTGCGCATTTCACAAATAGGATTTTGATCAATAATTGTGAGAACAATCCTTCCACTAAATGGCCACTCCAATAAATCATCATACTCTCCCTGCATGAAATGAATAAATAATGAAAGATGCGTGCCTTTCGCAGCATCAACTCCATTCAGATTAACCCTTATACACAGTTTATAACCATAATAACTAGAATAAAATGACGAGCTATGTATTGCTGTAACCTCCCCTTTTTCAGCTTCTCTTCTAAGTTTTAAATAATTCTTGATTCTCCAAACATATACTCCATTACCACATCTACCTTCCATATCCTGAATTGTATTTTCTAAACTTCGAACTTTCATCTTCAAGTCCCGAATAACTCTCTCATGCAAGTCTTTCTGATGTGCCAAATCTAGTAACTGTTGATCATGTCTAGCTAAACTTTCGTCCTGGATATCGTTCTGGCATTTCATTGTGTGCAGTTGATTTTCACTAACAGACATCATAGGCACTTCATTATCCTGCCTATTCGAAGGTTCAGACGTGTAACTCAACGTCTGATACCTCAACAGGTTTGAACTTACTCGTTCACTATCATTCTGTTGTTCCTCCTCAGTATTTTGTCTACTCTCCTGTGCCTGACTGACTGGTATATGCATGTTTTGTGCTGTTGCTATAGAAACACTTCCTGGACTGGTATGTAAGATATTCATACCACTCGACTGTAAACTTTCAACACTACTTCCTATTCTAGTTGAACTTTGTGTAACATTTACACCACTAACAGCAACATTATTTAAATCACTTGGTGTTAGATTCAGTGATTGAAAAAGGTGCTGCAATAAATTCATACTTTCTTTTGGATTTACAAAGTATGATGGATAACTTGCGGCACCCGAACTTGCTGATCCTTCAGTAGGCTGGTAGTTCAGCGAAGAAGGACGGTGGGCCGACTGCAGGTTACGTGGATTGATTCCCAACAGCGTGAATAATCTTATGATACTCAGATTAATCAGTCCCATGTGATAGGCGAGCTGAGAATTTTCATGATCCTCCAGACTCTGCCTTTCTCCCTAAAATTCAAACAATAGATTAATATCTTTCCTAACAAAATTCATCACATGAAACATATTTTTAAAAAAACGAAACTAAAAAGTATTGTTTTCAAATACAGTAAGATACCAGAAGCTTCAGGCATCATTAAGTCAAGAACACTAAACTGCTTGAAGACATTAAGACCTCACAGTGAATTTTTTTTTTTTTTTATGTTACAATATTATTTTAATAATCATTGATGGATAATTCTACATCAATACTTCCTTGGGACAATATTTTGTCTGCGTTTTGTTGTTAACCTCCGTCAAAACATTTCATAATTTTCACACCCTAGCTTTTTACTGTAATAAGACTAAAGGATAAATATGTATGTTTCACATGCTGTGATAAATACTTACATACAAATACTTTCAAAATTAAACTACAATTCTATGACTTAGTATTTTCGTTAATGACCTAAGCAGCTGTTTTGTATCCGATCTTTCAATTCACTTAGTTTCAATACATGCATTTCTGATCAAAACAGCTGATAATTATGAGAAAATATTTTGATGTTGAAATAACTGGCTGACTTGGGGCTTTTATACCAGTAAAAAAAGACCAAATTTTTTGCAAACTTGAGTGATCACTTTCACAAACAATGACACAATGTTTTCTCACATTTGTAGACATGGGCAAGAAAAAAATGTACTAAAACATTCATATAGTTATGATGATTACATTTTCACTGTCTTATTAAACATGGTTTTAGAATGATAAGATTAATCAAAGGCAAACACAGTAGTTAGAGTCAATAAAGTACAAGAGTCCACACCTTAACCTTGAGGATGTTCAGTCACTACTGAAAATAAAGCAGTTTCCAGGTAAGTTGATACCTCAGATAGCTTGACACCCTGGATAGCTTGAGACCTCTGATTGCTCAAGACCTCGGTACCTCGGTTAGCGTGAGACATTCAATAGCCTGAGATCTATATAACTGAAGACTTCAGATAGGATGATACTTTAAATAACTCAAGACCTCAGATAGCTTGAGACCTTGGACTGATTCAAACCTCAGATATCTCAACATTTCAGATAGCAAGAGAACATGGATAGCTAGAGACCTCTGATAACTCAGGACATTGGATTCTCTGAGACCTCAGATAGCTTGTGACCTTGATTAGCATTGAGCTATCAGATAGCTTGACACCTCAGGTAGTCAAGACCTCAGATAGCTTGACACCTCAGATATCTCAATACCTCAGACAGCTTGAGAACTCAAATAGCACTTTGCTTGTCCCAGCAGAATTGCAAGCCAATGGTGTTTTTCTATACAGCTCTTTTGATAGTATATATCACACAAAAAACAAGAGGGCCATGATGGCCCTGTATCGCTCACCTGGGTATGACTGCTTTTAACAAAGTTGCTATGGACCTGGTTAATTGACCCCAAAACCCATATTCGAACTTGACCTAGAAATTATTGAAACAATCTCTTTGACAAATTTCAAGTTTATTTGTACTGAAAATGTTACCTCTAGAGTGTTCACAAGGTTTTTCCATATTTGGGCTCTATGACCTAGTTTTTTAACCTAGATGTCCCATATTCGAACTTGAGCTAGAAATTATCGAAACAATCTCTCTGACAAATTTCCAGGACATTTGGACTGAAAAAGTAGCCTCTAGAGTGTTAACAAGGTTTTTCGATATTTAGGCTCTGTGACCTAGTTTTTGACCCCAGATAACCCATATCCAAATTTGAGCTACAAATTATCAAAACAACCTTTCTAACAAATTTCCAGGACATTTGGACTTAAAATGTAGCCTCTAGAGTGTTTACAAAGTTTTCGATATTTGGGCTCTGTGACCTAGATGTTTTGACTCCAGATGACCCATATTCAAACTTGAGCTAGAAACCATAGAATTAAGCTTTCTGACAAATTTCCAGGTTATTTGGAATTAAAATGTTACCTCTAGAGTGTTAACAAGGTTTTTCCATATTTGGGCTCTGTGACCTAGTTTTTGACCCAAGATGACCCATACTCCAACTTGAGCTAGAAATCATCAAAAAAACCTGTCTGACAAATTTCCAGGATATTTGGACTGAAAATGTAACCTCTGGAGTGTTAAAAAGTTTTTTTACATATTTGGACCATGTGACCTAGTTTTTGATCCCAGATGACCCATATCCAAATTTGAGCTAGAATTCCTTGAAACAACCTTTCTGACAAATTTCAAGGACATTTGGACTATAAATGTAACCTCTAGAGCATTAACAAGGTTTTTCTACTTTCGGGCTCTGTGACCTAGTTTTTGACCCCAGAAAACCTATATTCAAAACTGAGCTAGAAATTATCGATAGAACCTTTCTGACAAATTTCCAGGTTATTTGGACTGAAAATGCTACTTAAAATGTTAACAAGGTTTTTCCATATTTGGACTCTGTGACCTAGTTTGTGACCCCAGATGACCCATATTCAAACTTGATCTAGAAATCCTCAAGGCAACCTTTCTGACAAATTTCCAGATTATTTGGGCTGAAAATGTTACCTCTAGAGTGTTAACAAGATTTTTCTATTTTTGGGCTCTGTGACCTAGTTTTTGAACCCAGATGACCCATATTTTAACTTGTAATAAAAATCTTTGAAGCAACCTTTCTGACAAATTTCCAGATTATTTGGGCTGAAAATGTAACCTCTAGAGTGTTAACAAGATGTTTCTATTTTTGGGCTCTGTGACCTAGTTTTTGAACCCAGATGACCCATATTCGAAATTGAGCTAGAAATCATAGAAGCAACCTTCCTGGCAAATTTCCAGATTATTTGGGCTGAAAATGTAACCTCTAGAGTGTTAACAAGATTTTTCTATTTTTGGGCTCCGTGACCTAGTTTTTGAACCCAGATGACCCATATTTGAACTTGAGCTAGAAACCATCGATAGAACCTTTCTGACTAATTTCCAGGATATTTGGACTGAAAAAGTAGCCTCTAGAGTGTTAACAAGGTTTTTCTATATTTGGGCTCTGTGACCTAGTTTTCCAACCCTGATAACCCATGTTCGAACTCGTCCAAGATATTAACTAGAAATGGTTTTTGATTGAACAAAAACATATGTCTCCCCACAGCCAGTTGCTGCATGCAGTACTGAATCAGACGATTGTAAAATCTGACATTTAACCTCCAAGTGTGACCTTGACCTTGAGATACCACACCCGCAAAGTGGGTTCTGCATGTCGCCTTGATGAGGTGAACATCTGACCCAAGTTTCATAAAAATCCTTCAAGGGCTTTTGAAGATACAGAGCGGACACGATTTTGTGGCATTTGACATTTAACCTCCAAGTGTGACCTTGACCTTGAGACACCACACCTGCAAAGTGAGTTCTGCATGTCGCCTTGATGAGGTGAACATCTGACCCAAGTTTCATAAAAATCCTTCAAGGGCTTTGGTAGATACAGAGTGGACACGATTTTGTGACAGACAGACAGACAGACAACAGGGGAAAAACAATATGTCTCCCCTGATGAGGTGAACATCTGACCCAAGTTTCATAAAAATCCTTCAAGGGCTTTTGAAGATACAGAGCGTATACGATTTTGTGGCATTTGACATTTAACCTCCAAGTGTGACCTTGACCTTGAGACACCACACCCGCAAAGTGGGTTCTGCACGTCACCTTGACGAAGTGAACATCTGACCCAAGTTTCATAAAAATCCTTCAAGGGCTTTGGAAGATACAGAGCGGACACAATTTTGTGACGGACAGACAGACGGACGGTCGGACGGACGGACAACCGGGGGAAAAACAATATGTCTCCCCCATTTTTGGGGGGAGACATAATGAGACAAACATCCTGACCAAGTTTCATGACAACTGAGGCAAAAATGTGACCACTAGAGTGTTAACAAACTAATTGTTAACGGATGGACAGACGGACGGACGGACGACGGACAAAAGGTGATCAGAAAAGCTCACTCTGTCACTACGTGACAGGTGAGCTAAAAATCACTGTGAAGATTTGCTACTTTCAAGGAAATTTTTATTCAATACAGGCCTTAAGGAGGTACTTTCCAAGAAAATATGACAATAAACACAACTGTTTCAATATGAAGAGACTTCAGTATACATTCATTTCTATTCAGAGAAAAAAAGAACAATGCCTCTAACATTATCACATACCATATGTACACTAACAGTACTTTAGCTACCGTAGGATTTTTTTTTCTTTATTCAAACTGAAATACTCATGCCAAATTTTAAGACTACTTTTTCAGTTCATTAATTTTGGCTACAAATTTTTCAACATGAATATAAGTTCAGTCAATCTTGAAAGCAAAATTTTAGAACAGGTATAGCAAATATTTGAAAAAAAAAAAGAAATCATCAAAAATTTACAATATAATATAATATTAATGATTAAATCATATTACAAAATATAAAAATTACCTCATATTTCAAAAAATGAAGATTACCTCATATCACAAAAAAAAGATTATCTCATATTATTCATACTGAAGATGAAGATATTACAGAATTTAAAAATTACCTTTTACTACCAACAGTTAACTGGTGTTACAATATATATAACTGTGTATTTAATAACATTATATAAAAAAGATCACCTCATGCTCAAAGAAAATAAAGATTACCTCGTAAGGACATCCAAGCAGCTGGTACTGACATCTTGTCAAAGCCTTCTTACACTCTGTATTCAGATGTTGTGTCAGCTTTAAATATAAATAAGCAAAATCTAGTAAAAAATTTAGAACACTGATAAAACGATGGCACCATGAATGAAATACAACAGCTCTGCTAAAGCAGAACAATATACACTTGAAGGAAGCTATCTGACAATGAATGACCTTTTTTCACGGTGGATAAACATTTCATCAGCAGCTATATAATAAATATTAAAACAGACTGTATGCAAATAAATTCAAAATGTTTTTTTGTATATTGATGAGTACTTCAGTCATTTTTTACCCAAGCAGTTCAAGAGATACTGGGCAGACAAGAAATATTCATACATTATATAGGTATGTGGCCTCTACATATGTCCTTGACCATGACCAAAGTAGGCCAAAACTCTGCTATGCACATCATCTAAGTACTTAAAAAATCTGGTTTAATAGTTTCAACTTCCTACAAGCTGTTGATGTGACAAAAAGAATGAGTGGAAAATGAATGTTAAAAAATTTCAATTTCCTTCAAGTAGTTCAAAAGATACAGACAGAGCAGGACATGTAGCCTGTAAGTGTAACCTTGACCTTAAATCCAAGCCAGAAAAAACTTGCCCTTTGCAAATCATCACATTATGCTGAACATGTCTGCCAAATGGTTTCAATTTCCTTTCAGCAGTTCACAAAAACATAGCAGACAAAATATTCATACATTATATCTGTACATGACATGCAGCCTCTAAGTCTGACCTTAACCTTGACAAGAGCCAGCCAAAACCTGCCCTCTTCACATCAACACATTATGGTAAACATTTCTGCTAAAAACTTAAAATTTCCTACAAACAGTTCAAAAGATACAGAGCGACACAAATAATCACATATTACCGGTATATCAGAATGACAAAGTGTGACCTTGACGTTTATCCAAACAAGCCAGATTCTGTACTCTGCAAATTATCTTGGTATCGTTAATATTTCTGTCAAGTAGTTTTAATCTCCTTGAATCAGTTCAAGAAATACAGAGGGACACAAAATTTGACACATTAAATTATAATGACTACGGTAAGTGTGACCTTGACCTTGATCCCAGCAAGCCGAAACCTGCACTCTACATATCATCTAGTTATGGTTAACATTTCTGCCAAGTACGTGTAGTTTCAATTTCATTCAATGGGTTCAAGAGATACAGAGTGGACACAAAATTGCTAACAGATGGACAACCAATGGCAAAACACTGTAAGTCCCTTTGGGCAACAATCATACCCAAATATGACAGAACAGATTAAAGGTGTACTACAAAAATTTTCTTCATTGCCTTCAATGTTATTTGCTAGAAAAGATAAAATGCCATATAATGTAAGTTATATATAATATTTTGTTCAATTAACTAGAACCTATTTAGCCATTTAAAAGAGGGCTCTGTAAGGAATATTTCTGTGAAATTTGGTGGAAAATCACCTTGTAAGTTGTCCTAACACAAAAAACATGATTTAATGAAACAAGAGGGTCATGATGGCTCTGGATCACTCACCTGATTACTTTGGCCGGGGGGTCTGCTGTTTAGCAAACAACAGACACAATATTACATTTTCTAACTGAAGATTTTCAAAGACCTTATATTTCATACAAAAAAAACCCATGGGGCAGAGGCAATTTTGAGCTAGCAGCTTGAGAGGAGATGTCATCTGAGGCCAAATATTGATGTAATTCAATTTCTAGCTCTGGTGGCCATCTTTTGCAATGAAGTAGGACAATCTGGGCAATTTTAATAGAAAGCTATATAAGGAACATTCTGTAAAATTGGGTAGAAAATCACACTGCCCTTTATGGAGATGTTGTTTAAATCTTATGTTTTTAGCTTTTGCTGCCCTTATGTGCAATGGAGCAGAAGGGTTTGAGCAATTTTAGGAAAAGGGCTATATCAGAAAAATTTCTGTAAAAAGGAAAATGGATTAGCGGTTTGAGAGGAGATCTTACTGGAAGCCCAATATTGATGAAAATCTATTTTTAGCTCTGGTGACTATTTTGTTCAATGAACCAGAAACTATTTAGCCATTTAAAAGAGGGCTCTGTAAGGAATTTTTCTGTGAAATTTGGTGGGAAAATCACCTTGCTGTTTAGGAGAAAACGTTGTTTTAATTTATTTCTTTTCTTAGCTTTTGTAGCCCTTACGTGCAGTGAGCAGATTGGTTTGAGCAATTTTAGAAAAGGGCAATATATGGAACATTTCTGTCAAATTTGGTTTAAATGGCCTAGTGGTTTTATGAGAGATGTCATTTGAAACCAAATATTGACCAAAATCTATTTGAAGCTCTGGCAGCCATTTTGTGCAATGTAGCGAAACTTTCTGGGGGCTACACAAAGAACATTTCTGTAGAATGTGGAGGAAAATGACCTTGCAGTTTAGGAAAAAATTTAATTTTTTATTTTCTAATTTTAGCTTTCTCAGCCCTTTTGTGCAACAGACTGAAACGGAATGAGCAATTTTAGAAAATGGAAATATAAGGAATATTTTATTAAGTTCAATTGAAAATGGCCATGTGGTTTTGGAGGAGAAGTCATCTGAAGTAAAATGTTGATGACAGACAACTGACAATGGACACAGGGTGATCCCAATAACCACAGGGTGATCCCAATAACTGACACCCTGAGAATAAGCTCAGCTGAGCTAAAACTAAGTGACCATGTTCTTTCTTACTGCAAACCTTTTTATGAAGGTTTGTGAAATTCTCTATTGAAGCAGTGGTTGAAGGGTTAGAGCACCTGACTTCCAATCTAGAGGTCACTGTTCAATCCCCACCAGAATTGGGAGTCTACACTGACTTTCCACATTATATAATTTTGGTGCAAGTGCTGGTTTGAACCCAGATTCCAGTCATCAAGTGTGTTTTTCATTAGTTGCAAGAACTAAAAATGTTTCCGTATCAATGTACAATAAGTAAGACTAGCAAATCTTATGGATATAGCCTTCCACATTAACAACAGTGTGTGGTTTGACATAATACCACCCTTAGGTTCATTTGAAAACAACAACAACAATACAAAGGACAATTCTTAACGAGGATTTACGGATAAAACAATTAACAAAATATCCTAATTTGTGCATGTAAACACTTAAAATTGCAAAATAAAAAAATAAAGTAAAATTTTCAATATAAATGGTAATTAAAAATAAAAGTGAATTCAAAACAGTTTACCACTTTCAACTGCATGTCCTCTTCCATAAACAGGAAAGAAATTCACCCATTGGCTTAAATTTTAACCAGTCAAATTAAAACAGAAACAGCCAATTAAACAAAGATTTCCCTTATCCTTATACATTATCTGATACACTTTAAATGTCCAATGACCTGTGAAATTAAATTATAACTTAATGAAATTTATATTCCTTGTAAGTCAGCTTTTCAAATGCAGCTATCCTGTTTGTTTTTTTTTAACTATAACTTAAGCAAGAAGGAAGTAAATATGCAGCTATAATTATCCAACCTGTGACTGAATTAAAGTTAAACTTTTCTTGTTTTATCTAAAATATACATCCTTTTTAACATGAAATGATAAAGAGGTTTCACCTTTTAAGGTAACACAGTTCAGTTTAATCAGTACATTACTAATATCTTTTTTTTTTAGTTTTAAAGGAAAAAACTCTACTGAAATTTTACTTTTAACTATCCTTATATTAGAACTTAACATAAACACCAATCCTTCAGGCCAAACAAATAATTTTTTTTATGATGTTAATAGTGGATTGGTTTTATAACTGAATGTAAAAACAGTGAAAGAGTTATGAAAACTGGACTAAGAAGTGGCAGATTTGATAGAAGAGTGATGTTTAATTTAAGGGTGGACCATAAATTAGGGTGTATCTATTTGTATTCATTTTTCTTTATCACTTGTTACTGGTGACTTTTTGGGGGAATCTAAAGTTGAATTTATTGTGTATACAGAGGTATTATTCTATTGTTCTGTTTTCCAATCCCCTATAAAACACAACTGCCTACAAGATACATGCCTATCTGTTGAATGATATTTTAGGGGTTGTGAATGATATTTTAGGGGTTGTGAAAGGCTCTTTACCCTGCTGTTGTATCATTTATGTAAGATATGACACCGAGATTGGAGGCAGGGTTTCTTAAAATCTCTTTTCCTTTAAAACACATTTATAAGATTCAACCCTCCAAACTGAATTCAGAGTGGAAAAAAATTATTGTACTAAGCAAGTAAATATGAAAGCAGGCCACTATTCAGTTAATCAGTAAAAAATTCAAACATGTTCACATGAAATGTTGCAATATAAAAGCTGCAAGGAGATAAATACAGACTTGATACAAAATTCATTAAAAATATTTAGAGAAAAGATTTAATCATTTTCCCTTTTTACAAAACTGTTTCTGAAACATTACCAGTTGCCTTTTAAGTTGCAGTTCACAGGATGGGCAGTTAATGATAGCCTCTGGACAGTCTAACTGGTGGTCCTGAAAAAATAAAACAAACAAAATAATAAGCAACATTTATCAGTTGTCTGCTGAAACAAAGACTAGAAAGTTTCCAAGTATTATTTATACTCCCAGTTATTTTCTACTTTTCTATCACTATTCACTGCTAAAACTAATCATCAGAATTACTTGATAGCCTTATTGTGGGATTTCTAAAGAAAAGAAAATACCATGTAATTCATGCACCATCTATTTTTATTCTAAGATGCCATGCTACATGCTTGTAATGCTAAGCTACAGTGGTATGCTACAAAATGCCATGCTAATACATTAATATGCTACATAATGTCATGCAAATTCAGTTTTATGCTACAAAATGTCATGCTAATACAGTAATGCTATGGTATGTAATGCTATGCTACAGTGCTATGCTACATAATGTAATTTGAATCTACAATAATATGCTACAGTATGCTATGCTATGCTACAGTGATATGCCACAAAATATCATGCTTATCTACAATAATATGCTTCAGTATGCTATGCCTTGCTATAGTGCTATGCTACATCATGTCGTGTTGATCTACAATAATATGCTACAGTATGCTATGCCTTGCTATAGTGCTATGCTACATCATGATTGTCATGTTGATCTACCATAACATGCTTCAGTATGCTATGCCTTGCTATAGTGCTATGCTACATCATGTCATGTTAATCTACAATAATATGCTACAGTATGCTATGCTACAGTGCTATAGTGCTATGCTACATCATGTTATGTTGATATACAATAATATGCTACAGTATGCTATGCCTTGCTATAGTGCTATGCTACATCATGTCATGTTGATCTACAATAACATGCTTCAGTATGCTATGCCTTGCTATAGTGCTATGCTACATCATGTCCTGTTGATCTACAACAATATGCTACAGTATGCTATGCCTTGCTATAGTGCTATGCTACATCATGTCCTGTTGATCTACAACAATATGCTACAGTATGCTATGCCTTGCTATAGTGCTATGCTACATCATGTCATGTTGATCTACCATAACATGCTTCAGTATGCTATGCCTTGCTATAGGGCAATGCTACATCATGTCATGTTGATCTACAATAACATGCTTCAGTATGCTATGCCTTGCTATAGTGCTATGCTACATCATGTCATGCTGATCTTCAATAACATTCTTCAGTATGCTATGCCTTGCTACAGTGCTATGCTACATCATGTCATGCTGATCTACAATAATATGCTTCAGTATGCTATGCCTTGCTGTAGTGCTATGCTACATCATGTCATGCTAATCTACAATAATATGCTTCAGTATTCTATGCCTTGCTATAGTGCTATGCTACATCATGTCATGTTGATCTACAATAATATGCTTCAGTATGCTATGTCTTGCTAAAGTGCTATGCTACATCATGTCATGTTGATCTACAATAATATGCTTCAGTATGCTATGCCTTGCTATAGTGCTATGCTACATCATGTCATGCTAATCTACAATAATATGCTACAGTATGCTATGCTACAGTGCTATGCTACAGTTATGGCCTATATTAAAGTTTTTGGACAATTGGATCTTATAGGTGAAGGTCAATCAGCGGAAGGTCAAATAAATATAGGTCAGAAGGAAGGTCCTGTCCAAAGGGATGCTGTGTCCAAGTCTGAAGTAAATCCACTATGCTACATCATGTCATGTTGATCTACAATAATATGCTACCGTATGCTTTGCCATGATACAGTGCTATGCTACATGATATGCAACACCATGTTCCGCCAAGCTATTATACTACATTTCAAAATGTTATGCTAAGCTAAAGTGCTATGCAACATCATGTATTGCTAATCTACTATGCTACACTTTACAATGTTAGGATAAGCTTCAGAATATAGTACAGTTCACTGTGCTAAGCTTTGCTCATTATTCAAATTGACAGTCTTAACTAAGCATGCAAGGAGAAATTATAAACGTTCTTCCACCCTACCTTTTCTTTATCATACATGACTTTTTCATTTTGAAACTTAATATTAAAATATTAGATATAATCTACCAACTTTTATTATTGCAGGTGATACTGATATGTTCTAAAGCATCACACAATGAAAACAAAGTAACTTCCTTATGATATATAATGAAACAATCTGTAATTCTATGGTAAAGCATGTTATATGGATTACAAAGTACTGAGCATCTTCTGACTCATCCGCCCACTTCCTTATATTTCATTTACAACCGGTATATCTTTATTCTGTACAATGATTCAGCAGAAAGAAAAACTGGGTGAGTGTGAGGATGTAGACTGGTTGGACATGACGGTGAGGACTGGCTGGGTGTAAGGGTGAGGACTGGTTGGGTGTGAGGGTATAGACTGGTTGGGAATGAGGGTGAGGACTGGTTTGGTGTGAAAATGTAGACTGGTTGAGCATGAGGGTGAGGACTGGTTGGGTGTGAGGGTGAGGACTGGTTGGGAGAGAGGGTGTAGACTGGTTGGGCGAGAGGGTATAAACTGGTTTGGCACGAGGGTGTAGATTGGTTGGGTTTGAGGGTGTAGACTGGTTGGGTGTGAGGGTATAAACTGGTTGGGTGTGAGGAGGAGGACTGGTTGGGAGAGAGAGTGTAGACTGGTTGGGTGTGAGGGTATAAACTGGTTGGGTGTGAGGAGGAGGACTGGTTGGGAGAGAGGGTGTAGACTGGTTGGGTGTGAGGGTATAAACTGGTTGGGCATGAGGATGAGGATTGGTTGGGTTTAAAGGTGTAGACTGGTTTGGCATGAGGGTGAGGATTTATTTGGAGTGAGAGTGTAGGCTGGTAGAGTGTGAAGGTATAGACCGGTTGGGTGTGAGGGTGTACTAGACTGGTTGGGTGTGAGGATGTAGATTGGGATGGTATGACAATTTAGATTGTTTGATAGATTATTCATTAAACAATTTAAATTTCATTTAAATATTATAAACTTTAAGTTGCCTTGACTTTAAACAAGATTATATATAGACCTTGACCTCAGAGACCTGTATTCTGCACATTTTGCCATCATGGTACACTACAGTTATATTGCAGTTTTATTGAAATTCTGTGTACATCTACAAAATATTGCTAATTAAGTATATATTTTCCAAATGTTGACAAATAAATAATTAAAAGGCAGAAATGCTATTCATTCACACTTCCTTATACCTTGCTTGTCTGAACCACACATATTGTATAATGTACCTCTTGTCAACTGTGACATAAAATTCTATCAATGAAGATAATATAGCTTTATGCAAAAATCTATTTAGAAAGCTGTAATTCTTTTACTCCCTCATTCTTAAATTTGCCTACAGGTTTAGACCAATCCTTGCAATGCTAGAAAAGACACTTCCTACTTGGTGTACTATAAAAAGATATTTCAAACTGTAAAACGATGCTATATTTCATTAACATTGAATAATTTAATATACGTATGTAGGTTGAAATTAAAGATGGGTTTATCTACAGAAAGTTTCATCTCCAAATTAACTCTGCACTGGTAATCTGCAAATGACATAGTAAAAGGCTTATTCTAACACTTAACACTCTGTCTTGTCTGGGTGCAAAGTTATAATATAATTGGTTCCATGCATTCCCATGCTTAATTGCACATATTTCTTTCATTTGAAATCTCAGCATGACCTTGCCCTTAGAGCAACAGACTTTGACTTTCTCTCAAGAAGGCACATGTTTATGCAAAATTGTAAAATGCCTCAAAGCAATTTTAGGGTCCTGGACCAAGTCTGGTATACTCAAGCACTGGCCTAATGCAAATACCCCTGACTGCCATTGTAACAACTATGTTTACCTCACCACAATATGGTTCAACAAAAAAAAGGTATATATAAAACAAGAGCACCGCTGGGCGGAGCATTATATGCCCAAACGGTGTTTTTTCTAATTATGATGCATTTGTGATATAAGGGAGGAAACCTTAGGCTTTAAACGTAAATGATTTGCTTTAACTTTTGAATTTTTTTACCTTTGACCTACTGACCCCAAAACTAATAGGGGTCATTCACTCAACATGTGCAACCATAATATGAATTTTGAAGTCTCTACGAAAAATGGTTGTCGGGTTACAGAGTGTAAATGATTCTAAACATTTAGGTCTCTGTAACCCTGATCTGAAAATGTATTGGGGTAATCTACTCAATGTGTGCAATCGTGATATAAAGTTTGAAGTCTCTATAACAAAGGATTGTCAAGTAACAAGATGGAAACAGTTTTCAATACTATGATCACTGTGACCTTGACCTTTGCCCTACTGACCCCAAAATGTAGAGAGGTCATCCACTCAATGTGTGCAATCATATATAAAGTTTGAAGACTCTATAACTAACGATTGTCAAGTAACATGGCAAATGGTTTTCAATGTAAAGGTCACTGCGACATTGACCTTTGACCTACTGACCCCAAAATCAAATGGGGTCATTCACTTAATGTGTGCGACCATTATATGAATTTTGAAGTCTCTAAGACAAATGGTTGTCGAGTTACAGAGTGTAAATGATTCTAAACATTTCAGTCATTTTGACCTTGACCTTTGACCCCAAAATGTATAGGGGTCATCCAATCAATGTGTGCAATCATGATATAAAGTTTAAAGTCTCTATAACAAATGATTGTCGAGTTACATGGCAGAAATGGTTTTCAATGGTCTATGATTCCTTGATCTTTGAGCTACTGACTCCAAAATCAATAGGGGTCATCCACTCAATGTGGGCAATAATCAAAAGGTAAAAGAATGTAGGTGAAAAAGTACTCAAGTTACAATGTATTCCCTAGAAGCCAAACTGCTAACAGACGGACGGACTGACGCCCTGGATCATAACATAATATGCCCCGTTCGGGCATATAAAAAAAAATCTTCTATCTACAGGCAATACAGATGGTGTAAATATGACTGCCAATTAAAATGAATTATTTTCTACAGCTGAGAATACACATAAAAATTTTTTTAGTGCTTCCCGATACAAATTTCACTTCCTTATTTGAAAAAAGAAGAAATTAAATTTCTGTTTAAGGCTGTCATTTGAAAAATATACATCAGGTAGTAATTATACTGTAAACCACATGTAATACTTATCTTTTGAAAGGAGGAAGTAGGACCAGGATAACTATCACTATCAGCAGTTATTTATCACCATTGGTGTTTAATCTTTCATTTTATTTTCTCCATGTATCAATATTTTTTTATTTACAAGAATTCACTTTTAAGATTTCCTCTTGATCAGCAATATGCTTGTAAAAATGTGACTTATTATTTTGATAATAAGTAGACACTGAGATATAGAGAAAATGCAAAACAACATTTGTGGAAAACCTAACAAAAGAATATGCCAGTTATATAATGTATAGGACAAAAACCAATCGAATTATACTGGTAAACTACAAGAAATTCTGTACTCTAAATGCCATTTAAAAACAATGACACAATCTTTACTCTAAATGCCACTTAAAAGCTATAACAATCTGTAATATAGATGCCATTGAAAAACTATGACAAAATCTGTACTCTATATACCATTTATAAACTATACAAAATCTTTACTCTAAATGCCAATTATAGACTACAACACAGTCTAAACTCTATATGCCAATTATAAACTACAACACAATCTATTCTCTAAATATATTATGCCATTTATAAACAACAACAAAATCTGTACTCTAAATGCAATTTATAAAGTACAACACAATCTATTCTCTATATGCCATTATGAACAGCAGCACAATCTATTCTCTATATGCCATTTATAAACAGCAATACAATCTGTACTCTAAATGCCATTTATAAACTACAACAAAATCTTTACTCTAAATGCAATTTATAAACTACAACACAATCTATTCTCTATATGCCATTTATAAAACTACAACACGATATGAAATCTTAATGCCATTTATAAACTTCAACACAATCTATTCTCTTCATGCCATTTATAAACAACAACACAATCTATTCTATATATGCCATTGATAAACATACAATCTTTACTCTAAAGGCCATTTACAAACTACAACACAATATGTACTCTTAATGCCATTTATAAACTACAACATGATATGTAGTTTTATTTCCATTTATGAACTACAACAAAATCTTTACTCTAAATGCCATTTATAAACTACATCATGATATATACTCTTAATGCCATTTATAAACTACAACATGATATGTACTCTAAATGCCATTTATAAACTTCAACACAATCTGTACTCTAAATGACATAACAAATTTCAACACAAGCCAGAAACCAAAGCCAACTTGTAAGCTAGTTAAAAACTATAGCACAAATCATTTATAGCTAATTTTAAGCAACAAGACAACTTGAAAGCCTTTTATAAACTGTACATTTTGTCTCCATTATGGCCTCCTTGCATTTGTTATACTATTTTCTATACCAGTGAATAATGACCAAAGCAGTAAAACTTTTAACACTTCTTTGCTTTATCAACAGCAAATCTATGCACATGGAAAAAAACCAAATCTCTCAACTGACTAGAAACAAGCTGGGCCGAACAATAAGCCAGTGGTAATGTGCAGGTATTGTAATACAGGGATCATAAGTTTGATCCTCTGCCCTTCCATTAACACTATTAATTGTCGGATGAGATGTTAAGCCCGGGTCACATGTATTAGTGCTATATGCTGGGTATGAAACCAGGAGTAAACACTCCTGGGGATGTCAGTCATATGGGCTGCCTGTTCTGACAATAATAAATCTTTATTTACATAAACATACTTTCTTAAACAGGATCTTCCCCTTAGAATGTCTAAAGATCAACTTTTTTGGGGCAAAATATTTGACAAATTAAATAAAATAAGGTTATAGGATATTCAATTTCTTATTATTGCTGACACAAAAGGAAGTCACTGGTAAACTGAAATAATGGCAAATAAAATAATTTATATCTTGAACAGGAAGGTTATGTTGATTGGTAGTCACCATTCTTGATCACAGAACTATATTTTGTCATCATAATTTAACCAAGCACAAAATATTTTCAATGTGCAAAACTAGATTTGAGCTGCGTAACAGTGCTTTTCACTGATATTTGACAGACAGTTTTTGAGAAAATTGCAAACAGAATTTGTCTACAGAAGGACTGTAGTTACTGACAGTTAACTTAAATATAGCCCAAACTGTTAGATCTTCCAAACAAAACAAATGGCTTATCACACTGAAAGATTAACGCTAATAAATCTATATATATTCTTGCACTGACACGGAAGTGGTACATTATCTCCAAAACCTGATACTTTGAAAGGCTATAAATTACACATTAAATTGAACGTATCACAAAAGAAAGTAGTATATTACTCCACATGCCTTGATTTACATGAATACATTATTACTGTGAAGTTTTTATTTTTGCATTTTATTGCTATCTTTAAAAGCACTTTTAAGGTCACTGAAGGACAAAAAAAATATCTGTTCTGATGTCATATTGCATCATCATAGTTAAATGGCTTCTAAAACAGACAAGAAAATATTCTTACGAAAACCATGCAGAAGCATGCAGAACCATGCTTAAAATCATAACAGCAGTTTTTTCAACCAGGTATTTATCCAGCTTTTATTGTTATTTAAGATTTTTCAGGCATATAAATTGGACAATCTAATCTCAAAACATGCTTACATGAAAATATTGTGGGAAATGGGTGCTCTTATAAGGCATTGAACCCAACAAAAACAGGAAAAAATACTGAACCTATAAACATATTCTACACATTATACACCTCTGAAATACTTTCTAAATTCAAAATCTCAAAATTTCAAAATCATCTTCTTAGATTAGATCACTCTTATTTCAACAAGTAAATTTAACCTCATTGTCAGGGATTAGAAGAACAACACACTACCAGGTACTTTTCAAACTAGATTGCCTCAAGGGTATAAATTCAAATCCCACTTGGAAAATATCAAAGAACTGATTTTGTGGCTCAGTGATTCAACTCAATGTTTTTTTTAAAACTAGATTATCTCAATAGGGTTCAATTCCTAACTGCAGCAAGATTTTTTTTCATGCATTAAATAAAATTTCTGACTTTCAGAAGATATTTTTGATGAAACCTTATGTTGTTGTAAAACTGATCGGTTTCTTTCAAAGCTTATTATTTTTTGCCTTCCTTTTAAATAAAGCAGCGAGTCACAAAATCAACACTTTGTTTTGAAATAAATTATAAAGTTTTAGATTTGTCAGTTTTAGAATTCAACTCAAAACCCCTAGGCAATCAGCTACAAAAGGGTTTGTCCTACATTTCATAATTCTAACCACTGAAAATTTTAGGCTATAAAACAAAAATCAAGTTTACCTGCTTTTTCTCAGCAACAAATTCAGTTTGACACAGGGAACACCTGATTATTCTTTTTGGACACTGGTTCTGAAGATGTTCTGATAATCGACCACGCATTAAAACACTTGTACATTCATTAGGACATGGAGTTAATGAAAATATACAATTTTCTAAATGAGTCTGAAATATAAAGATACAATATCATATATTTATTCTCTGTCTAGTAAATAAACAAAATGACTGCATCAAAACACAATTCTTCACTCTTTTTGCAGTGCCAGTGTATCACTGTAACTGACTTGTTTTAAACCATAGTAAGAAATTCCCTGAGTAATTTCTGTTTATTTCTGAATCTGACCGTTTAATATAAAAAGCTTGCAAAATTTCATCATGGAAAAATAAAAGCCATATCTATTTTGGTCAACAGACCAAAGTGCACAGTTACTTCATTAATGACTTTGTTTAACTTTTAGATGATCATCAAATATTACTAACAAAATGAAATAAACTATGAATCAAGTACAATTAACTTGGTATCTAAAAATCCTGCTATGCAACATATCATCTGACAGAATTGAAAAAACAAAAGAATAGGAAAAAAGATTCTTTTTAAATTTAATGCCAAAAGAACATTGAACAATTTATGTCTTATATACTCTAAATGCAGCCTAAATGCAGTGACAAGAGAGAAACACTTACCTGTAAATGCTTCAGTACAACAATTTGATCACAGCCCTTTGTATGATTGGGACATTTAACATTTAAAACAAGGATTTCTCTTTTGGCAAAATTATCTGGAAATAACTGCCGCTCTTCTAGGGGCTGGTTATCTACGGGACACCGTGACTCTGACTCCCTGAAATATGAGAGTGCAACAATAGGTAATAGCAAAATTAAGCTTTTGTGTCAAATTATTTTTGCACTGTCCTAATAAATTCTGTCACAACAATCTTATGTAATTTTCAGTCATTGGCATAATCATAAAACTGGAAGCAACACGTATATATTGTCACACCTCAATGCACACAAATTACATCTTGTATAAATTCATCTTCTGAAGACTGTGACACAGAAAACAATATAAGAGTCGTGGTCTAAAGCTTTGAATTTTTATTGCCACTTTGGTGTGCGTTTGAATCCCACTGGTATTAGGATTTTTCTAGATGCATAGCATCTATGTGACTGAAGTGCATAAGAGAATTTACACTTTCTTTTCACAGGACCTAGGAAAATCTCTAAATTTTCTGCATATTGCCTAAAAAAGAACTTTGTACATATTCAATGATACAAAGAGAAAACAAAGGAAAATCAAACTTTGAATAAATTGTACCTTTCAAGATGGTGAACCAGATCATCAAATTTTGTTTACTGCTATGAAAACTGTGACAACCTAATTCTCATGTTTATCAAACAGTTACAAGAAAAAAATTCAGTAAAATTAGGTCTTCCAAGAAGTGGGGAAAGAAATATAATCTTACCTTGAACTTCATTTTAAACATTATTTGATAATTCAGGTCATTCTTATCTTAAAACTTCAGGTAATATCAAGGTACAGAAAACTTGACATATCTTGTTGCATTACATGAAATTTAATTTTCTTCCATTCTGTGAAAAAATGCAGCTACTAACATATTTAACAATCTGTTCAAATGATATTAAAATTTCTGTAAACCTTTGATAAAGGACTTTTGTTATTTCCTACAGCTGAAATGCAATTCTCTAATTTTTCATTATTTTACATTTACTATATATAGACTATAGATGATATTCAAGTTTTTTCTATAAATACGGGATATATTTTCAGTGAGTGGTATGAAAATAAATATTTCATGAGTGGCGATAGCCACGAGTGAAATATGATAATTTTCATACCAGCAGATGAAAATATATCCCGTATTTATAGAAAAAACTTGAATTTTCTGTTTATTATATACTTTCTCTCTTTTTTGACCTTACAATTCGAAAGAATTCCCCTTAAATTTGAGTATTGGCTGAATTTAAAAGAAAGTAGTCCGGCAAGACACCAGTGAAAATACGGAAAATATGTTTCACTGCAGTGAAAAATAAATTTTTACAGTGAAAATACGGAAAATGAAAATACGCATTTTATTTCATCAATATTTCTCAATATTTCACTTATAAGTATATAATAAAATGCTTTATGCATTGATATTGTAAGCAGTTTTTTCCATACACATGTAAGAATAAAAATAAACTTGAAAATAAGTCACTAATTTCAGCATAATCGTTGAATGTGTAGCAAAGTTCTACTGTCTATTCATTTCAAGATAAAACAATATTTTTTGTCAACTTGACTTTCACTTTAATATTCTCAGCATGTCTATGAGCATTTAACTTCAGAGGGCCTAAACACAACTGCTATTAACAAACAAAGTTTATGAGGGGTATAATAAATCACATAGGCAAATTATGTTTATACAGTTTTAAATATGTAACTAGATGGGTGTTCAGTGGAACACTTATGTCACCCTTGGATACTTTGTTAGAATAACTAAAAAGGTAAAGAAGAGCCTGCTGGAAAAGACAGCATGCTAGTCAAAGTACAACAAGACATGTCCGCAGACAGCACGCTCCACTTTTCTCAGTGCTGGATAATTAATTATAAGCCAAGTTAAATAAGAGGCCCAAGTGAAAAGAGTGCGGGGCGGGGGAGTAATTGCCCATCTCATGTCAGTTATATTTTATTTCTAGGCGGGGGAGGAGTGGGGGGAGTAATTACCCATCTCATGTCAGTTATATTTTATTTCTAGGCTTAAGAAGTTTTTTTTCCTATATATAAGTATAAGCAAAATCAAGTGATCCCTGGGAGTGGGGCTAACTGTGACCCTAGAGACAGATGTACCAACAATCTTTACAGGGGTTTTGCTGGTGATCAAGTATTCCAAGTTTGAATGGAATATCTCTGACACTTGTTGAGACATGGACATAAAGAAAAAGGTTAACCAAGAAATTTTAACTTGAAAAAGGGGCATAACATTGCAAAAATATTTTGAGGGTTATCTGCCCTTGAGAAATCGTGTTGTCTTAAGTGATACAATTTTCAGTATTACAATTGGAAAGTTTGATGAAGAAATATTAAGAAATGGCATAGTTAATAGCCAATGTTTAGTTTTCATAACAAAATCCAAGTACAAAAAGGGGCATAACTCTGTCAATTGTGACCTTGACCTACAGATTTTGGCATCATCACGACCCTGTTGTTGTAAGCAATATAATTTGAAAGTTTGATGATGAAATGTTAAGAAATGGCAAAGTTATTGCCAACATTAAGTTTTCAAGACAAATTCCAAGTACAAAAAG
The DNA here is from genome assembly GCA_012932295.1 of Cyclina sinensis. Classification (NCBI taxonomy): domain Eukaryota; kingdom Metazoa; phylum Mollusca; class Bivalvia; order Venerida; family Veneridae; genus Cyclina; species Cyclina sinensis. The sequence continues at coordinate 5,212,410 of JAAONU010000003.1, forward strand.
GGGCATAACTCTGTCAAATGTGACCTTAACCTAAAGATTTTGGCATCATCCCGACCCTGTTGTCACAAGCAATACAATTTGAAAGTTTGATAAGATAATGTTTAGAAATGGCAAAGTTATAGCCAACGTTAAGTTTTCCTGACGGACCAACAGACTGACGGACAAAGCAATCCCTTTCTTCGAAAGGGCGACACAAAAATCAGGGTATATTTATCGTAAAGTTTACATAAAAAACTAACAAGACAATCAAACAGCTACAATCATTGCACGTCTTCTGTACTTGATTTCAACTTCTTTATGCATGGGCATGATGAAAGTCAATTTTACCATCCATTAACAAAGAAATTATTATCTAACTCAACTTACCTGAGCCATTTCAGTATACACGCCCTACAAAAACGATGCCCACACTCTGTCTGCATGGGCTCTCGGAGGACTAGCAGACATATTGGACAGTCAAATTTTTCCGAGCGATGTGGTACAAACACAAGATCCCAGCCTTCTTCATTGTCAAAAATGTATGAATAATCACTACCTGTAATTATAAGAAAGTAATGACAGTTTTGCAAATATAATTAGTGAAAGTCATTTAACTTATATTCAAAGACCTTTTTTCAGTTTTCCAAATTATATTATTAAAATTCATATTCTCTAGTATCAAGTAAAAATTAGTCTAAACTTCTTTAAAACTATTCATCGTGAGTACAAATGAAGCTATCCATTTTAGGTAATTTTGCAGAGAAGTTTTATTTGCATCATTTTTTGTGTATTAAAAGAGAATAAATAGGTCAGCGTATCAATATTTGGCAGATACAAAACACTCACCCGCACTGTTCTGACTGCCGCTGCTGCTGCTACTTCCACTGTCACGATTACCTGCCGTTGTTGCAGGAAATTGTCCAGTAGTTGGCGCTGACCACGCCCCTGTGTTTGTTGCTAATGAAGTAGCACCGCCTGGTTGGCCATTACCTGGCCAAGAAGAATTTGATGCCATAGGCAAACTATCTGTGAAATATAAAAGACCAGTCTCTACAGGTGCACTGCTTCTATGTGGCAGAAAATTGTTTGCACTGAGAGAAGATGCACCGCCACTAGCTGGTTGAAATCTTGTGAAACCTGGTGCCTGACCCTCGATACCACTCCAGAAGGGAGAGGAGTTTGAGGCTTGAACACTATGGTGGCTCGAACTAGCAGTTGACAAGTAACCTGAACTTCCAGGACTTGTGACATTTTGACCCGTATTTGGAGGTAGATAAGGAAAAGAGCCTTCACGACATGTATTGTTATCCATTAGTTAATGTTTGAAATCAGCTGCCATTCTCAAGTTCTTGAACACATACCTCATGTTCGACACAGGCTTTTTCCTGAAAGTAAAGGTCATTCTTTTATGACTTCAAAATTAAAGGTCGTGTATCAGTTACAAAGACAAAATACACTTAAAAATCAGGCTCTGCATTATTGCATGTTATAACTGCTTCTAATGAAGTTAATTTCCCATTTATTCAAACAGCTAAATATGACCGAACTTTTTGGGGGCAAGTTTGCAATGCAAATGACCGATTTTTTAAAGAAGTCATGTCTGGTTTTCGAAGGTATAGATTTACACTGAAATTAACATTTTTTTAATTTGTCCAGTATCTACAATGCATGGGTATCCAGTTGGCAGGGGTAAATTATATAAAGAAAAGATCGGGCTTGGCAGATTTAGAGGGGAAACTGGTTTGGATGGGTTATACTGTAATTTTAAGAAGAACATGTTCAACTATTTCCTTTTACGGCATTTACACACTTAGAATGTGTTTGTTTGCAATAAATGGTTCTCAACTCAAAAATAGTACAACAATATTAATATTACTGTATAGACTAATATTAATGCATTAACGTTATTTGTTGTATGGTCATATTCATTCATTCATTCATTCATTCATTCACATTTACATGGTTTTTTTTAAAAAATGGAATACTCTAGATTTTAGGAAATGCATCTTTCAATAAAAACTTCTAATCAAATCATTCTGTCCTTAAATTAGGCTTATAAAACTTGTGAGAGCTTAGTCTGTACGTTACTTCCCTGAAAAAAAACAAAATCCTGAAATTCTAATGATCTAGGATTTATTCATTTTTAATATCTATGAACAATCAACTGTGGTAAATCTTTAAAACCACTATATTTTGCTTCTTTTATGTATTTTGGTTTCTGCGTGATGAAAAAAATGACTTTAAATAAAAATGAAATTATTCAATGACACATGGATCAAGGTGACCTTAAGACTCTATGGCTTATCAAGTAAAAGTACTAGAAAAAAAGAAATCAAAATATTAAAAAAACTCACATTAAGCTTTATAAAATCCATTAGAATAAAAAAAAAATCCAAATAAAAATTTATGATTATACCTTATTTATTCTTCAAAAGACAAGAAGAAAAATCTTTTAAATTCTGTAGGACATTATATACATTTGTACAACTTAGATTTCAACCAATAGGTACGTGTTTACCATTTTAAACTTCCTGATTGTAAAAGAAAACACGACGTCTGTCTGCTTTAAAGTCATTTGCTTGTTAATTTCTTTTGAACAATTATGTGTTTTACATTCATGAATTCGTTATATGATTGGCCCTAACTGTACAAGAACAAAAATGCACTGCAAGGATAAACCTGAATTGTCTGCAGTAGATAAAATCATAACTCAGTTGTGCAAAAACGTCACAGTTTGTATTGTGCCTGCTACCAAGATCATGTCTTTGCATAAACTCTTTTTTTAAGTTGGTCTTTCAGTTTAAAAAGGTAATGTTGTACATACTAATACATATCAAGAGGATCTGCCTATGAATTAAAATATTTTACAAATAATCAAAGTCACACTATGGGACAATCTTTAAGCGTTACAGAGACATGGCTAGGCATTAAAACATTTCTTATACAAGTTAATCTGTTAAAAAAAAGGGTTTTTTTTTTCTAAGCACCAAAACCGCAATGCACACACACCCCATCTTAGCTGAAAATCAACTGAATATTAAAAAATTTGTTAACTCTCATTGTCTCTTTTCACTATTGGAAGGGCTGGATCCTTAACATACTAAATATGTAAATAAAAGTCCCTAACAAGTTACATGCAACTTGCAAAGTTTCTCAGAGCACATTACCTTATCCTCTTAAAACCCAACAGCCATCACTAAAAGGTTAACTTTTATCTCAATCATTGACCATTCACCAACTGAAGCTGACCTTCTCTATTTAACTGCATTTTATTAACAAATAAAATTTTAGACATGTTATAACAGTTGTACTTATGTTTTATCTGAAGCAACAATGGTGCTGTTCCTCTAAGTGCCTATTTTCCTACAGCAAGGGTCTTTCATTTTAGGTTCCTAATGTACTTTCCTGATGGCTGTAAACCATACTTGTCTGAAGTATATTTGCAATGCACAAGACCCACCAATTTTCAACAATTTTCTAACTTCCCTGTAACTAATGTACAAAATCCTGTCAGGGGAAACACCCAAATAGGCTAGACCTCAATAAATAAAACCACATTATAACAATTATTCATAGCTCAAAAGACTGGCAGATGGATGAGGTTAACCAACAATGCAGGAGCTAAGATGAAGTATAGACACCTTTCAGCGGTATGTTGTTGTGGCCACAAAAGTGTTCCCCATCTGTTGGTTTTCCCCAAACCACAATACAAACCAGGATACAAGACCAGATACCAGCATCCTTAATCACTACTTTCTGTTTGTAAATGTTATATTTCATTGAAGATAACCATAAAGAAAAAAGAAATTAGGTTAATGAATTATATCATTTGTACCAGTGTGTACCTTCAGCCTTGACTTGACCAAAATATCTATCACATTTCAGTAAATAATTCTTGGTCTCAATTAGTTTACTACTATCTAATTTAGACTGCTTCCATACCAGCAACTTGCAGTTACAACAATGAAAACAACAGAATTGCTTTCCAACAGAAAATACTTCTTACTTCAGTGCAACATTAGCAATGAAAACATTCAGTTGTCCCTACTCCAACTGGAAAACTTTCCAAACAGTAAGAGGTCTTAAAAATCAAAGGATTGAAAACACTTACATTGTGCTTAAGCTATCATGGAACAAACACAGACTGTGAATTAACGAAAAGGCCCACGGTCCATGGCTTGTAAAATTATGAACAGGCCTATAACTTTGCTGGACCAATGGGGCCAGTGGACCTGTATAGATTTAATGTCAGGTCTAAGTTTTTTATTGTTTGGGCCAAAAGAATTTGAATAGGTTTTATTGATATTCTAGGGCCAATAACCAAAATAACCTACACATATGAAAAATTATTTTTGTTATAGCTAATATGTTAGGAAATAAAGGAGTTAGTTTATACCAAATTTATTTTAGTTCGATTGTGTAGGAAGCTTTTAGCTTATAGACGCAGTCTCGAATCCATTCCTGGAACTAACCAGTACTAAGCAATGAGAGTAAAGTTTCTTGCTCAAGGAAACAACGGCTTGCCCCTGACTGGGTTTGAACCTGTGCGGCTAGCGATCCTTTGACTACTAGACTGAGGTGTTAACCACTCGGCCACAAGGAGTTGATTCAAAATCGTTAGATTTGCTCAAAAGTTTCTTTTGCAGTTTCTGAATACATTTCAACTGCCATGTCTAAAGATAAATAAGAAATGATACATAAGCCATTGTGTAAAGAATAGAGGTACATGTATGTAGAAAGGTATTTTAGTAAAACTGACCGCATAACGCAGTCATATCAAAACCATGTTACATTTGGTGCTTCAGCACTTCGATTTTTTTTGTTTTAATTGATTGATTTATTCAATTAGTTAATTCATTTAAATCAAAGTTGCAAAAGCAAATAAAAGTTAATGAATAAGCTATGCACCCTACAAAAAGCAAACCCCACTATAAAGCATTCTTCTTCAGAATAGTTTTCCGACTGTTAACAGATGCCTATAGAGCAAATGGCTACTCCCCATCCCCACCCCTCCTACATGTACCCCACCCTTCCTAAAAAAAAATAAAAAATAAAACAAGATCCATGTTACACATGGTTAATCTCTCGGCCAGGAAGAAGTTACCTGAAGATTGTATTTTCAAAAACTAAATTTAATCATGACCATATGCAGTTTGCAAAAAAATCCCTCAAAAATAGGCAAGGTAGAGTTATTGTTCTTGATACTGCACTTCCTACCAATGTGCTATGTCAGTGAATTTAAGTTTGAAGAAAATCCCTCAAGTACTTTTGGGGTTATGCTCTGGAAATTATTTTTTTCAAGTAAATTTGATAGAGGGGAAAAAATTGATAAAGGGGAAAAACTCTAAAAGTAGGCAAGATAGAGTTATTGTTTTTGACAAAGCACTTCCTACTAATGTGGTATGTCAGTGTATTAAGTTTGATATAAATCCCTCAAGTCCTTTTGGAGTTATGCTTCGGACAAAGTTTTTCAAGTAAATCTGATTAAGGGGAATAACTCTAAAAGTAGACAAGGTAGAGCTATTGTTCTTGCATAATGCACTTCCTCCTAATATAAAAACTAACAAGTTCATCACATGACAAATACTACCTAAGAACATTTTCCTATATAGTTAAAATATTTGAACAATATCCAACAGGTGAAATCCTTCCAAGAAAAAAATTCAAACCTTTCAAATGGACAAACACTATCAGGAAATAACTTTTCTACATGACATGGTAACATATATTCAACAGGAAAATCAACCAATGCACAACTTCATAACATGACACACAACTTTTTACAAGCAATGGTCTAACAAAAAACAACTTCCCCACACCATAGAGCTTTTCTGCCACCACACCACAGAGCTTTTTTCACCACACCACAGAGCTTTTTTTTCACCACACCACTTGGCTTTTTTCTAACCATACCACATTTTTCACCACACCACAGAGCTTTTTTTCACCACATCACTTGGCTTTTTTCTAACCATACCACAGAGCTTGTTGGTGTTGGTTTGTTTTTTTCAACCATATGACAAGGCTTTTAGGTCTCTGATGACCCTCTCGAAAGTAAAATTTCATCACGATCGTTATGCTACAGTAGTACCTGTTGTGGTCATGTATTATCTTAAAAATTCACTCAATCTCATTCTGAAAAGCCTTTATTTTTCTTCAACAAATTGTGTATTCAAATGCAAATTTATAATTACATTAAAAATTGACAGCTTGAAGTCAAGTGGAGTCAAACAAGTGCATACAATTTAAGCCTACTAACTTAACTGAGAAATTGATGATAAACTAACAAATGGACCTGACCACTTCATTGTAACCTTTAGTTAGTACAATCTATATTGTGAAATTCTGCCCAATCAGCTATTTTCAAGAGGCTGATTGGTTGAAAAAGATTGGAAGTATCTCATTAAAATATCACACTGTGCATAAAAAATGATAAATATCAAGTAAGTTTCTTCCTCATTCCAGGTCAAAGTTCAGGGGAATAAAATAGAACAAGTGGCCATAAACAAAAACTTGGACCAACCTTGTATCAACAGCATATGATCCAAATAAAGCCTGCCAGAACACACAACAAGTAAGCTATAACAATAGGCAATTATAACCTAGCTTGGCAAACTGAAATCTGTCTTATAAGACTAAGGTACTACAGATCTTCACTCAGGCCAACAGCAGTCTAAATTGAATATACAATCAAAATCATGATTGTTAGAATCAGGGGCTGATCTGGAAATTTTCTCTAGAATCACATTTTTCATTGCACTGCATATTTCTTTCATACATGTAACTAAATGTACTAAGTGGAGTGAAGAATGTTTTTGTTGTACACTGCAATTTCATTAAGTACGTTCCTTGCAGTTTTACTGTACTTGAAAAATGTATAAAAATAAAAGTAATTATAACATTTAAAGGTTATAGTTTATACCAAATTTATTTTAGTTTGATTGTGTAGGAAGCTTTTAGCTTATAGACACACTCTCGAATCTGTTCCTGGAACTAACCAGTACTAAGCAATGAGTATAAAGTTTCTTGGAAATCAAGGAAACAACGGCTTCCCATTGATGGGATTTGAACCCGTGCGGCTAGCAATCTTTTGAATACTAATCCGACGCGTTAACCACTCGGCCACGCCGCCACTTGAAAGGTTATGCAAGACTAGTTGATCTATTCAGTATGATATGATCGATTCCCTCTAACATCTGGTGCAAGTGTTGTAATAAAAAGCTCAAGAAGTGAGGAGAGGTGTGGTAGGGAGGGAAGGAGGAAAGGCAAAGAGAATGTTTACAGGTAAGAGTCTAAATATTACAATAGCATACTACTACTAAACATAGGTATTTGGCAACTGATTCGAAGACAATTTATTGGATGATTTCAATCAGCAACAGGCCAATGATGAAAACCCTGTGTTATGGTAATATATGTTTGGAATAGCACACAATTCCACACCCCCTCACCCTAAATTATATACATAGATGTCAGTAGTCTACTTCCTTGCATAAAAAACTATTTGAAGTCTCAGATTTATACTCAGCAGTAGCAGGAAGGGTAATCAGTTCTGGATTAAAATATCAGAATAAGTAAGAGTTATTTCCCTTTGTATAGAGAAATGAATTTTTTTCTTTCCTCTGACAAGTCTTTGTAGGTGTTGTTAAAACGTCTCATTCATTTATGGTACAGATAATGGGTACACTTGTCTTATATAACATGTTTTATAGCATACCATAGTGAATACTGCTGCCTCATCTGCTGTTAAGATCAGGAAGTGTTGTTCATCATGCTATAACTGCATGATGAACTCTACAGTTATAACTTGGCTGAATATACCTGAATGGTATATCTGCAATATCTTTATGCAAAGAACAAAAATAAAACTATGTATGGTTCACAATAGAATAATAGTAACAAGTATTTCAAACAGCAAAGAGGAGTTCTTCAAAAAAATAAGTAAGTTAATAAATCACACAACTATTACTTATACAATAGTGGCAATTTTCTTTGTTCTTCAAGAATGTTTATTTCAGATATACCAGGCAGGTATGTCAACCCATGCCAAGTAAACTGATACTGCTATATGACACTATAGTATATAATAAAATATTTTAAGGGATTGCAGTGCACACTCATGTCAATGGCCCTTGATCAAGTACAAATATCATAGGGTGTAACTTTAATAATTTAAATGATTAATCATTCAATTAACAGGTATGTCCTTCCTCAAAAGGTGACTAAAGAACTGGTTAATGATTAGGTGACTTAAGAACTGGTTAATGATTAAGTACTGTTTTTGAAAGGCTTGGATCTAACTGAGATCATTAAAGTAATTATTAAATCATGATCATACATGATACATACATGAAGATCATACAGACAAATCAAATGGTACAAATTTTAATAAGCCTTCCAGGTGTCACAATACCGTTATCTGCCTTTTGCAGATAACTCTACCTAAGCAAATATTTGCATTTTGAAACCAGGAAGTGAAATATCTACCTTGTTAGTGCCTATCTTTGACAGGAGTAAGTTGAAAGTTTAAGATCAAGATAAGAGAAGTTATATAAAGATCAAATTGAAAGTGCTTTTTTGTTTTTATTTCTTTTGCTATTTTTTCTAAATTACTTCCTGAAAATCAGGGCTACATTTAATAAATGGCTTTTTGTTCAGACATGCAAAACAAGAATGCATTTTTTCTTCCTTTATAAAAGGTTGTGTATAGTCATTATGTAGATTTTTTTGTTTCTTATATATATATATTTTGGAATAAGACAAAGAATTGTCTTTTATCTTGTCTCCATATTTTCTGTAAAAGAAGTGGCATTCATTATTCAAAAACCTAACAGCCAATCACTGACTAGGCAAACAATTTGCCTTGACTTTTTTTCTTGTTGACTTCCTTCTAACAACAAATGCTATTTGCTATTAGAAATCTTTGGCAAATTGGGTAAAGTTTTACCCTTTTAAGAAAATTCCTCTGTTAGGTAGAACTATAATTAGGTTACTTAACAGTGTTTTGTACATTACTGTGTTTTATGTGGAAGAGTACACAGCTGACTAGGTCATACTATACAAGTCAGTACACAGCTGACTAGGTCATACTATACAAGTCAGTATACAGCTGACTAGGTCATACTATACAAGTCAGTATACAGCTGACTAGGTCATACTATACAAGTCAGTACACAGCTGACTAGGTCATACTATACAAGTCAGTATACAGCTGACTAGGTCATACTGTACAAGTCAGTACACAGCTGACTAGGTCATACTACACAAGTCAGTACACAGCTGCCTAGGTCATACTATACAAGTCAGTATACAGCTGACTAGGTCATACTGTACAAGTCAGTACACAGCTGACTAGGTCATACTGTACAAGTCAGTACACAGCTGACTAGGTCATACTGTACAAGTCAGTAGGCTGAATAGGATCTCTTAAACTGTGTTTTGGTCCAAGTATAACTTGTACAGAACAAAGTTAAATAATCTTTTTATTTTGTATCTAATATAGTTTTTTTTTTTTTTTATTAGTACAATTATTATATCATTTTAAAGAAATCGAGAAAAACTGTGAAATGTATAATGATTTCTTACAAAAGCACTTAAAATTTAATGTCTGACAGCTCTTGTGGTAGGTACTTCAGCTTTTAATCTATTAAAAAAGCATGCAAAGCAATTATATAATTTTTTATCAATCCATCAAATAAATTTTTGTATGCATGTGCTTACTAATACGGAAATACTATGTACTGTCATGCGGTACAAATCAAGCTGAGTGATTGGACAGATAAATTAGGATTACAATAAGCTTTAAAACTGTAGAGACAAATTTAGGCTTCAATAAGCTACTTGTTTCTCTTGATAAACATTTCTTGCTTGAACATTTAATAATGAAGATGCATTAGGCATAACAAATACCCTTCCCAAATTACAATTCAAAACTCTCAAGGAACTTCAAAACAAAATGCAAAAAGAAGGATGAAGTCTAAATAAATTACATGGTGACACATAATATGCCAGCAGATTTTTCAGGTATTGTCAAAATGCAAAATTATACCACAGACTGTCAAAACTCTAGGGCTTGGGAAGTTCTGGATGGTTATATAACTAGTACAAAACAGTTATACCCTAGTATAAACATTTTGATCAATGAGGTGAAAATGTGATGTTAAAAAATGATAATGTTCTGTTCAAAAGTATATAATGAAGAAACATATTCTTTATACTATTCAAGGGCCATAACTCTAGAATGTCAACGAATTTTACAGCTGTATGTAATCTAACTTTTGCCCAACATTAAGGGAACTTACTGCAACTAACTGCACTAATGATGCTTGCAAGGTTAAATATAGCAAAAGCAATCATCATGTCATGAAGACAAATAGTAACAATATGAAAGAGACCTTATAAATAAAGCACTTTAAGGGAGGAAAATTGATCAAAGATAAACAAAACTCAACGAGAAAATTTGTGACCTAAGTCTCAGAAAGCTAACACAATGCACTTTAAAAAAGTATTTGGTCTCTTATCAACCCAGATGCAAAAAGCCTGGCAAATGTTTAAATCAAAAATGGCTGAATTTGTTAAAAAGGAATAATAGCACTGAAGGGAAAGTACATAGTGAAAGTGAAAGTGAAAGAAGAATCAAGTACACTGCCAAGACATTCTGCTTGATTAAGAGACTTTTTAATATCTGATTTATTCAATCTGCCTTCCTTTGACAGCATAAATACAATATCATGTCATGGTCCAATAGAACAGTGTATCCCAAAAAATCTGCCCTAAACTCTAATCAAACTCAAGAGCCCTAATTTATATAATTTTCAAATGAGTTAATCAGTCACTTCCCTATGATATTTTAATAACCTTCTGATTTGCAAGGAAGATGAGAAAGAGACAGTGGTACAGACTTGAAATCAAGAGGCCACCATTTTGATCCAATATCTGTCAAAAATACCTTGTCCATCAGTGCAATTTAAGATCAAGGGGCTTTTGTCCTACATTTTGACCCATTTTCAGGTCTCCTCTACTAACCCTACTAACTGTCTTTTTGGATAAGTTGTTTAACCCAGGTCAAATGCATTGTTCCCTTACACTGAGCATGTGAAAAAACCAGGAGTGTCTCTGAAACAGTTTGCCTGCTGTAAATTGAACTATCCTCTACTGTTGCCTTACACAGAGCATGTGAAAAATCCAGGAGTGTCTCTGAAACAGTTTGCCTGCTGTTAATTGAACTATCCTCTACAACCAAAAATATAAACTCTTTTGAGGAAGCATTCGTCAAATACTTTTGTAGACAACAGTTCTGACAATAAATCATCAAAGAAATATGGGCTATGGGCCATGTAAATTAGTTCTAATGATTTTATTGAATAAGTTGAATATAATACTATTTTTAGTGTTGAAATCTGCCTCACAGAAAACAGACAATTGAAAAATGTCAATCCTTGGATAGTGTCTGTCTTTGCAGTTGAAATATTGACACTACCATTATACATCTGCTACAAGTACCAAAAACATTATTGGCATTTAAGTCTAGTTTCTTGACTGTTTAATCACTGAAATCTCAATCTTTTATGAAATTATCATCAGTAGAAAGATTCAGAAAGTTACTGAAAGCTCTACATTACCATGCTTTTGTCCCACCAGACCATACATTGGAAGAAACTGTGCAAAGTCACATGAGCTTTATACTTGATGGGTACCATGGAACGTAAAAAGTTAAGTCTTATCAAATTTTGAATGACTAACTTAAGATCAAAGCTGATTTCATAAACAAATATCAACATCTGCTGAAAATAGTATCGCGAAAACTAGTGTCAAAATGACAATTCACAAGTCTCTTTATATTTTCAGCTATATTTTTTACTAATAAACGTCCCCAGAATTAAGTTTTTCACATATTCCCAAAAATCTTAATAATTTTCGATCCATGGAAGTACGAAGAAAACAACTTCCAAAAAGGAAGAGAATATTTTCTGTTTTAATCTTGGCTTCTTTCATTACATTGGTGACAGCGCAAAACGGGAACCATCTAACGGGGATTACCCAAAATATTTTTAACCAATCGCGCGTTCTAGGAACCCAACCAATCCAAACATACTATAGGTTAGACAGCACTAAAATCGTTTTTCAAGGTCGTTCTATTCTATTGGAATACCAGCCCCTGGCAGTATAGTAGGCAGGGAACCAGGTTATAATCCAGTCTTGTAATAAAATCGAAATAGTTAGACGGGTTTTAAACAGAGAAAAGTTTTATAGATTCAGTATTTTCATTTTCCGTAAGATATGCTTATGTAAAGATGGTCGAGACGCAAAAGTTTGGGTATGTGAAACAACAACCTATCATGTTTCAATCTTTTGAGCATAAATCCAGTCTATCAGAAAAGGCAAGAATTTATATTCTCAGCGAAGAAGAAATACTCTTACAAAGGAAAAACTGTTCAAAACAGCCAGTTAAAATGAATGTTAAATTTATGTATAAATTTAGCCATATGCGGATATTATTTTGAGTCCTATTTGAGTGAATCAATGTTTTCACACAATCTGCATCTGCTGTTCGGGTTCAGCATAAATAATTCCGATAGGAACCATTGCAGGTTTAAGCCCAAATCAGGCCTTTCGCAACATCCAAGTTGAAAATTTCAGTAGATTTTCGTTCCAATCTTTATTTAATTCGGAAAACGAACCTCTTTAAACAGGATCAATAGAAAAACTTTCCTAACGTATCAAGTTACAGTACGGGGAAGACCCTACCTCGAGCATATTTGTGTCTCACCCCCTCTGGGGGAGACATATTGTTTTTGCCTTGTCCGTCTGTCCTTCTGTTCGTCTGTCCGTCTGTCACACTTCGTTTCCGCTCAATGACTGGACTACCGTTTGACCCAGAGCCTTCAAACTTCATACGCTGATTGCCCTTATTTAGTAGAAGAACCCTATTGATTTTGGGGTTAGTAGGTCGAAGGTCAAGGTCACAGGGGCCCGATGAGTGAAAACCGTTTCCGCACAATGGAGTTCTATTTCACCCAGAGCCTTCAAACTTCATACGTTGATTGCCCTTATTTAGTAAAAGAACCCTATTGATTTTGGGGTCAGTAGATCAAAGGTCAAGGTCACAGGGGTCCGAAGAGTGTAAACCGTTTCCACTCAGTAACTGGAGTTCTATTTCATCCAGAGCCTTCAAACTTCATAAGATAATTGCCCTTATTGAGTAAAAGAACCCTGTAGATTTTGGGGTCAGAAGATTAATGTGCAAGGTCACAGGAGCCCGGAGAGTGTAAACCGTTTCCGCTCAATAACTGGACTACCGTTTAATTCAGAGCCTTCAAACTAGTATGATTGTTCTTATTAAGAAGAAAAACCTTATTGATTTTGGGGTCAGTAGCTCAAAGGTCAAGGTCACAGGGGCCCAAAGAGTGTAAACCGTTTCTGCTCAATAACTGGAGTTCTATTTCACCCAGAGCCTTCAAATTTCATCGGGTGATTGCCCTTAATGAGTAAAAGAACTGGGGTCAGTAGGTCAAAGGTCAAGGTCACTGCAGGAAGGACACTTCTTGACCATATATATGTTAAAAACATGGACTGCATTGAAGCTGGTGTTACTCCTATACATTATAGCTACCACGGTCTTCCACACTGCCGTTGATACAAACAGTTCCACTGTGATGTCAGGTGACGTCAACTGTGCCTAGAGTAATGTGTGAAAATATCATAACCATACATATGTTAATATATATAATGTTCTTTAAATCATAATAAATGACAGAGGCGTCTGTTTCAGAAAGGTGATATCCCTTCCTTGGCCTTCCTTCCATCGGGTGCAGGGGGAGACATGCGTTTTTCACAAAAAAAACGAAACATCTCGTTATAATAAGTATTTGCACACGGTTTTTTTTCTAAATCTATTATTTTCTAGCAGATAATTAATTAGATTATTCCCGACTTTGAAAATACTAAACAGAGATACCAAATTAGTCTCTTAATAATTGCAGATTTAAATGGTACACAAACACACGTGTCATTTCCGCTTACTGACTTCCCCGCACTCAAAGTACTTATCAAATATGTTTTAGTGAAGTCTAAGCGATAGTTGCTTTTGTCGGAAATCTGATAAGGGAACAAGAAAAACACTGATGCACAGCATCAAGTGGGCGCAGAAGATTTAGAAGACGTGAACGTAAAATATAATATAATTCTTCGCATACAGAATGTCTATATTACTGTAAATTTAAAAGACCATCATTCTGTGAGTGCAATTCGTACTCATACCACCTCGATCATATGTAGTTTGCTAAACCAACGCTCTTACCACTGACCCAAAGAATCAATTCTCTTACGAGTGTGTCAGAGATTGTGTCTAAAGATCTTAGGTCGTTTCGCTACCTCTATATGTTCGCACCAGTCGTTTTGCTATCCAGAAGAAAGTCAATTCGCTCCCCGAATGTCATTAGATAAATGATACTTTGAAATAATTTAGCAAAATATACTGTGCCTAATTTAGATACATGTGATGTTGCTTAATACAAATAAATATATTTTTAATTGGTTCAAATTTACATTTTTAATAAATGGAAATTAGTGTTTTAAGCAAAAACGTGCAATACGTTAAACAACTTGATATTTGTAACAGAATAGGAGACACATTCTAGAAAATGATCTTCTAATAATTAAGAACTTGTATATTTGTAACCTTAGGGGAGATTACTGCTTAGGGCTCTAACTCAGTTATTTATAGTAAGTACGGAATCCTGTTGGGGCCAATTAAAATGTTGCCGTCGCGCTTAGAGGTAGATGCTCGACAACGTGACGCGACATCGCGAAAATGCGATAAGACGCTCGACAACGCGAAGCGACATTGCGACATTATTATACCCCAATTTCATTTACAATGTTAATCTTCCATAGGCCACCGTGACATATAAGTACTGTCAGAAAAAATTTACTGTCTGAAAATACTGTCACCCGCTACCATAGGTACGGAATGTTCGAAAATTATACTGTACCATTCGCGCATGTGCAATATCTATTTTTACATTTCCGTTGTAACCAGACGAAAATAATGGCAAGCAACAAACGTTTAAAAGTTTAAAGTTGAATAAAGTTGTTCATGGTTTTAATAGTTTTTGGGTATAATAAAATAAATGTTACATGTCTGACAGGGTGACAACGCGATACGATATTGCAATAAATGTCCCGTCGCATTGTCTAGTGTCGCTTCGCGTTTTCGAGCGTCGCGTCGCGTTGTCTAGTGTCGTTTGGCATTTTCGTGGGTCGTGGTACAGGCACAGACACGACGGGAGACATTGTCGCAATGTTGCTTTGCATTGTCGAGCGTCGTATCGCATTTTCACAAAGTCGCGTCGCGTTTTCGCGATGTCGCGTCGCTTTGTCGAGCGTCTACCTCTATGCGCGACAGGGACATTTTTATTTCATCATTGTTTCAGATTGATACTGTGGTTAAATTTCAATTTTTTTTCAGTGAAACGACAGTAATAAAAAATGATCGTCAATAACAACTACGTTTTTTCATTATGTAACTATATCTTTTGTACTTGTAAGAATAAATTCCTGTTAGATCACATTCTCATTATCTCGATCATTGGTGTTTGCTTTCCAGAGGTAATCATATTCAAGACCCCCCCTCCCACCCCCACCGACCAAAAAAAAAACAACAACAAACACATGTTTATTTCCGATCATTTTCATTTCTTTATCATGTTTCATCCGATATAAAGTGAGATAATTCAAGGTAGGTCATTTTCGTAAAACTTATCTATACTTAAACAGAAAGGGGGGATTAAAACACTGAAGGTTCTTTTATGGCGATTGTCGTAGAAATGATGTTTTTGGTCATTTGTGGATCTGACGTCGGTTCAGTTGTATTTCATTCTGTATGTACTTCTTGAAACTGATGAAAAAAATTGTATAGCATACTTGTCCCCAGTTCTGAAATTTAGATACACCGCACAGAAGTAAACGTATCATTGTCAGCAAAGTGTCCTGAGTGAGATTGATAGTGTGCTTTTGCCATCAGTCGAACAGCTCTAATACGTAATCAGCTAGGTTTGTTATGTGCTCTTCATATTTTGTAAAGTGGAATTATTACATCGTGTAGTAGTTTCCACTTATGGTGAAGTGCAGTTGACATATCATGATGTAGATTTCAAATGTCGTGAAATACACATCACATTCTAGAAAATGATCTTCTAATAATTAAGAACTTGTATATTTGTAACCTTAGGGGAGATTACTGCTTAGGGCTCTAACTCAGTTATTTATAGTAAGTACGGAATCCTGTTGGGGCCAATTAAAATGTTGCCGTCGCGCTTAGAGGTAGATGCTCGACAACGTGACGCGACATCGCGAAAATGCGATAAGACGCTCGACAACGCGAAGCGACATTGCGACATTATTATACCCCAATTTCATTTACAATGTTAATCTTCCATAGGCCACCGTGACATATAAGTACTGTCAGAAAAAATTTACTGTCTGAAAATACTGTCACCCGCTACCATAGGTACGGAATGTTCGAAAATTATACTGTACCATTCGCGCATGTGCAATATCTATTTTTACATTTCCGTTGTAACCAGACGAAAATAATGGCAAGCAACAAACGTTTAAAAGTTTAAAGTTGAATAAAGTTGTTCATGGTTTTAATAGTTTTTGGGTATAATAAAATAAATGTTACATGTCTGACAGGGTGACAACGCGATACGATATTGCAATAAATGTCCCGTCGCATTGTCTAGTGTCGCTTCGCGTTTTCGAGCGTCGCGTCGCGTTGTCTAGTGTCGTTTGGCATTTTCGTGGGTCGTGGTACAGGCACAGACACGACGGGAGACATTGTCGCAATGTTGCTTTGCATTGTCGAGCGTCGTATCGCATTTTCACAAAGTCGCGTCGCGTTTTCGCGATGTCGCGTCGCTTTGTTGAGCGTCTACCTCTATGCGCGACAGGGACATTTTTATTTCATCATTGTTTCAGATTGATACTGTGGTTAAATTTCAATTTTTTTCAGTGAAACGACAGTAATAAAAAATGATCGTCAATAACAACTACGTTTTTTCATTATGTAACTATATCTTTTGTACTTGTAAGAATAAATTCCTGTTAGATCACATTCTCATTATCTCGATCATTGGTGTTTGCTTTCCAGAGGTAATCATATTCAAGACCCCCCTCCCACCCCCACCGACCAAAAAAAAAAAAACAACAACAAACAAATGTTTATTTCCGATCATTTTCATTTCTTTATCATGTTTCATCCGATATAAAGTGAGATAATTCAAGGTAGGTCATTTTCGTAAAACTTATCTATACTTAAACAGAAAGGGGGGATTAAAACACTGAAGGTTCTTTTATGGCGATTGTCGTAGAAATGATGTTTTTGGTCATTTATGGATCTGACGTCGGTTCAGTTGTATTTCATTCTGTATGTACTTCTTGAAACTGATGAAAAAAATTGTATAGCATACTTGTCCCCAGTTCTGAAATTTAGATACACCGCACAGAAGTAAACGTATCATTGTCAGCAAAGTGTCCTGAGTGAGATTGATAGTGTGCTTTTGCCATCAGTCGAACAGCTCTAATACGTAATCAGCTAGGTTTGTTATGTGCTCTTCATATTTTGTAAAGTGGAATTATTACATCGTGTAGTAGTTTCCACTTATAGTGAAGTGCAGTTGACATATCATGATTTCAAATGTCGTAAAATACACATCACGACTTGTCAATCACGACTACTACACGACGTTACACAAACTATGAAAAGCACATCACAGACTTATCTGACACCTTAACAATTTAAGAAATATAATACGAAAGCAGCTTTGGCGTTCCATATTCCAATGCTTAGGTCCGGTCATTGGCGGCGCCGAGAACGGCGACGCCTATATTGGAATAGTGTTTCATTTTGTACCATGCGCGGACGTAATCAATTTGGGAGAATCTTAAATCATTATCAATGTAAAAAAATCCAATTATTCTGTACATCACTTAAAATATATCACTTTATAAATCGTATTTATTAGTTTTAAAAATAAATTGATCCAAATCAGGTAAGTTTGTATTTTTAATTAAAAGTTTTTGATGCAAAAATTACAGATTTAATGACTTTTCCCAAAAACAAATCAAAGCGCTGCAAGTACTTGTGTATTCACTGCATTTAACTAGCAGTGTGTTGCTACTTAATCTGAAATGCAAATCTTTGTTAATTCTTTCAATTATAGCTATATAAAGAAAGGTGAAGCCGAGTGGTTAAAAGGTCGGACTTGTAATCAAAGGATAGCTAGTCAAGACACGAGTTCGAACCCCGTCAGCGGCCGTGTCGGCATCGGTTATTTCCTTCAGCAAGAAACTTTATTCTCATTACTTAGTATTGGTTGGTTCCAGGGACGGATTTGAGAATGATTCTATTAGCTTAAAGCTTTCGTCACAATCGAAATAAAATTGATTTGTATAAACTAACTTGAAAATAGAAATTGTACAAAATCTGTCGTTTTAATGCAATAATAAAGAATGAGTCTGTCTTTGTGAATACAGACACAAGGATGAATTTGAAGAACACTCTTACTTTGCTGGAGTCAATTCAGTCGTTATAATTACAAAAAAAAAACATATCTATTCACTACGCCACTAAACCGTTAAACCATGAATATGATAGAGTACCAGTTGTTCTTCGGGTGTTATCTAGTGCAGACAAATTACAAAATATTTGAAATGATGTAATACCATACTGTGAAATGTGGAATTCGAACAAAGATGTTACGTGTAAGGTTTTATTTTTTGGATGTCGATAACATAGGAATTGTTGTTTCAAAATCGAGGACACACCTTCAGAGACAAGTATCTTGGTGTATTTTTCACCAAATCTGGGAATATTATGCGTACAAGAAAATATTTAGAAGTAAAGCCCTTCATCTATTATAGGAGAATGTGTATTCCATAGTTGATTACCTATCGGAAGCACTGTCAGGTCGGCAGCTCTCTTTGTTCCAATTTCAGAAATACACTCACACTGCTACTGCTACACAAAAATTCGTTTCCCGTTTCCTACCAGAGACGGTAATTCCTTAGATATAATTTTCTCTTAAACACAGACCGGGGAAATTGCAAGATTACGAGGTGATTTTAAATAATTTATAATGACCATTCTCTTCTACAGTTCTCTTCTACAGAAATAACCGTCCATGGATCTCAAATTCTCATTCTCTGTGGGAAGAAAAACATATTCTTGGAATTGTCATTCAAGGTTTAAATTTGAAATTTTGACATGTCTTGGGCTGCCTAGAAACTTTGAACAGTAAACTTAGCAACCCTTTTGAAACTTTCCGATCACTGAAGTCATCCTTGTTTCAATTTACTTAATGTGCTATCGATGGTTCCAAAATGTTCCTTGGTCAATCGCAACAAATCTATATAAAGTATAGTATTTAATGTACGTTGAAGCCTTATGACCACTGCATGTGCATGTGTGATGGTATTTTCTTCATGCATACAATATAAACAATGAAAACAAAACATTTCTTCAAGAAATAGATTGAAAATCTGAGTTTGTAAAAATTGGATTATATCCTGTCTATCATAGTTGCGCGACCAGGATAGAACAGAAAAAGACACAAAACAGTAGGATTTAAACAGACTAAAATCATTAAAAGGGTAGAGATTGTTGAAATAAAGCAAACGTAGACATTTGGAATATTCAAGTGCTGAATTGTGTCGCAGACGAAGAACACTTGATTATTATCCCAATTTTTAATTTTAAAGGGAGACAATATGCAATTTTCATAAAAAGTGAAAGATCAAATGATTTTTTATGAGAATATAGTCATTCATATCTGGTCATTTTGTTGAAGAAAAGTGAATTCACATCTTCAATAAAAGTGATTAAAACTTGGATATAATTCAAATGTTCCCCTTTAAAAATCTTTTTACATCCCATTTGTAAATAACTTGATTAAATCATCAAAATGTACAACATGTACTACACACGTGTGCAATTGTTTAGGTTAATTTATACACTTATTATTTATCTTATTTCAAAACAATGTGCGCCGCCTTTGATGCTTTGCATCAAAATTAATCTTGTGATTTTACTATACCAGTGTCAATTTAGGTGTTTAAGGGTACGTCTGTATTGTTACTTACAATGATAGCGTGATTAGTGATATAGAGACATACTGGCCCCAAGTACAAAATATTTAGAACATATCTGTAATTTATTTATTTATTTATTTATTTATTTATTTACTGAAATGGCTATGTTTCCTTCATGCTTGAAAATCATGCCTGTCTTTGGTGTTTTGCATTAAAATGAGTCTTGTAAACATCTTGAGATCAATCACAGCAATGTTGGAGCAGTTAACACGTGTATATCAATACGCATCATCTTTGGATCGAACCATAGTATAGTATGCATCTTTGAAAAGTTGGATCGAACCATAGTGTAGTATGAAACAGACAGTATAAATCGCAACAAGTAAATACGATATATTAGTAATAATATCAAACCTTAGATCCAAATACCTAAAATACCACTTACAACTTTGCTAGGATCCAAAGACCTAAAATACCACTTACAACTTTGCTAGGATCCAAAGACCTAAAATACCACTTACAACTTTACTAGGATCCAAGTACCTTAAATACCACTTACGTCTTTGCTAGGATCCAAATACCTAAAATACCACTTACAACTTTGCTAGGATCCAAATACCTAAAATACCGCTTACAACTTTGCTAGGATCCAAATACCTAAAATACCACTTACATCTTTGCTAGGATCCAAATACCTAAAATACCACTTACAACTTTGCCAGGATCCAAATACCTAAAATACCGCTTACAACTTTGCTAGGATCCAAATACCTAAAATACCACTTACGTCTTTGCTAGGATCCAAATACCTAAAATACCACTTACAACTTTGCTAGGATCCAAATACCTAAAATACCACTTACAACTTTGCTAGGATCCAAAGACCTAAAATACCACTTACGTCTTTACTAGGATCCAAATACCTAAAATACCACTTACAACTTTGCTAGGATCCAAAGACCTAAAATACCACTTACAACTTTGCTAGGATCCAAAGACCTAAAATACCACTTACGTCTTAGCTTAGATACAAACCTGAAATACCACTTACGTCTTTGCTAAGATACAAAGACCTAAAATACCACTTACTTCTTGCTTAGATACAAAGACCTAAAATACCACTTACGTCTATGCTTAGATACAAAGACCTAAAATACCGCTTACGTCTGTGCTTAGATACAAAGACCTAAAATACCGCTTACGTCTGTGCTTAGATACAAAGACCTAAAATACCACTTACGTCTATGCTTAGATACAAAGACCTAAAATACCACTTACGTCTATGCTTAGATACAAAGACCTAGAATACCACTTACGTCTTTGCTTAGGTCCGTCTTGATCGAGGAAGATAAAAGATATTTATAGGAAGGCAGAACCTTACTAAGTTTTCGGGGGTATTCTTTTCTCTGGTATTTTCTAACATACTCATACTTTGCCACGAGGACACAGAGATAAACATTTACACCACTGTTTTTCTGTAAGGAAAAGCAAGCTTTGAGGTTGAACAGTCCAAGCTTTTCAACAAATGAAAAGACAATGCGCACAAAATGCTTCCCTGAAAAGAGTGGTTTGCACTTATCGGAATACATAATTATACTTGATTTCCTTCATAAACGCCATCTTGAGTCCGTCATTGCTCTTTTTCACCAGCTATGATACTAGAATATTTTATGATATTATCATTCATAGGCTGTTCAAGAATCCCTGTCTCGTCAAGCAAAGTGTTCGAGAAAAGTGTCGACACAGATCCTTGAACGATACTTTCACGAAGTGGAAGTGAAAGCTAGAATCGTCCGAAACAACAGATATCTTTGAAAGAGATATACTCTACGATTAACGGATGATATACAATATATCTTTTTTAATTGGCTCCTTCGTTATAAAATGAAAAATAATTCATTATTTAAAGAAAACATTAGCTCAAAAATGTCATCTTTAGCCATAAAGACATACAGAAAGCGTTAATTTGGAATAAATGACCATCCAGCCAAATATGGTGAAACAATAACTCTCTATAAAGATTCGTTTTTCAGTTTATCTGTTGTATTTTAAATCTTTTACTGACACCCTGACATCCGGTAAATTATTCATTTATTTATTCGTTTATTACAATCATGATTTGAAACAAAACGAAATACTTCTATTTTTAGGGTATGCATCTTCTATTGTTAAAAGGACTAGATAAGCTTTTGTTACAAAATACAGACAGCAGACACACCATCACTAGTCAAACAGGTAAGTGTGACTATTCTGAGTTTATTTATCAATATGACCGACACCCCCCCCCCCCCCCCCCACTCCAGAGGAGGTTTGTTATTTTTGGTTGTGGAGTATAGTGCAAGATAGAGAAAGCATTCCAGGGACACCCCTGGTTCTTTTCCATGCTCAGTGCATAACACTGATATATGGAACCTCGGATTAACAACTCATCCGAAAGACAATTAATAATGTAAGTGGAGGAGCGGGGAATCAATTTCGTGTTAAATCTTATCAATCTTTGACTTCAAAACTTTTATCAACACTGTGGACTGAAGCTTTGGCAAAGCAGTGACTCTCAAAGATATGTGAATTTTACGAAAATGGTAAGGGTGGAATGCTAATATTACTGTCCGTTATTAAAGAACACTATTTTGTCTTGCATTTGCCTTGAAATATTCAACGTATATGAATTTCCTAAATTAAAACATCGCTGTTGATTGTAATTGAACATGACAACTGTGACATCAAGTGATTTACACAGTTCTAGGTATGTGTTTTATCGTAGTGTTACCTTTATTTGTGATTTTGGCCTTTAGTCCAAACAGAAACAGTAGTCAGGAGACGTTCAAAGTATTTTTAGTTGACATATCAGTTAAAGTCTGACTGGCGATTGTCATGCCAGGTAGTAAGCACATTGAATAGGTCTGTAGACCGTTTATTAGGTAGTCATTTAAGACTTTGTTTTAGATTCTGAGAGCTGCACCCTATTGCCAAACAACGAATACAATACGCCTTACGCCGTAGGTTCAAAGCGACAGTAGTTTCGAAAGATGTCATATAACTAGTTTTGTTTTCATAGACCTCCAAATGTCTTTGAACTGTAACAGACAGGAAACTGTCGTGGGTTACCGATGTGTAAGACATATAGAGATAAAATATTTTATCATTCCAATCATATAACTTTTAGCAAATAGCTTGTGTCAACTTTTCTTTTCCTGGAACGAACAATTACCTGTAGAACATTTTCACAATACAGTATCTTACAGGTTACTTATAACTGTCGGACACAAAATTAATTTTATTAAAGTAACACATAGTACAAAAAGAGAAAACTACTCAATAAAATAACTGAAAATGATAAAAGAAAATATACATTGTACAGAAGAAACAAAAGGTTTCTCAATCAAGTTCATGATCTTTTTGCATTGATGTAGAGTACAAACATGAGAGAGAGGAAAACGTGCAGCGAAGTAGACGACTTCTTTTTATTGATTGATCCCGTCCCTGATCCGTCTCCCGTCCCAGATCCACCACAACTTCCTCCAGTTTGATAAGCAATCATGTTGGATGTTTCTTTAACCCAAAATGTGTTCTTGTTTTGCACAATGGTACATCTGGATATTTATGAAATGAAAAGACAGAAATATATAGAGGATATTTGTTTGTTTTTGTGGAAGATGAGAATTTATTTCATCGAGTGAACACCATATGTGATATTTTCACGAGTGGCGCAGCCACGAGTGAAAATATCAACATATGGTGTTCACGAGATGAAATAAATTCCCATCTTCCACTAAAAAACAAACAAATTTTCTTTTTATTTTATGCCAACACGTCAAAAATGGGGTTTTTTATGACATTTTTAATCAGGGCCTTCAATAAATTCCCCATGGTGAGCCCCAAATCAGTTAATGCGTACTTTGGTTACTCCGCACAAAAAAAAGTGCAGACAATCTCCAATACATATGGTAACTTTACTTCTGCTGAAATAAACTGAATACACTTTCATCAAATAATATTTATTTTTGTCTACACAGTTTATCAATATTTATTGAATTTTGCCATACATACTTTAATTATAAAAGCGGATTAATACTCAATATTCAATAATTCGGGCACAAATATGTATTATCAAAATGGTAATTAACTGATTCAAAACAGTGTATTATCACTTTTATCTCACTCCTATATTTCATTGGTAGGCATAAAATAAAGAATCAAAATTATGTAAAACACTCTTGCCAACGTAATGTCCCGTCAAATTTGTATGAAGAGGTCTTAGAACAATTTGTAGGCTTTATGTGCTTCGGATTTTAAAAATTCTTAACAAACTGAAAATTTTAAAATCATTTAGCGGTAATTGTATAGACATATGCCCAAATGGATTAAGCAGACCAAACAGATTTTGTCAGTACATGTACCAAACGATTCAATTAAGGTTAAATAGGAAACATTATAAGAATCTTATTAAAATAATATCCTTAACATCGCTATGCTATTAAAACCGTAGGGAGATCGTGAACTTCAGTCAGATTGACATTATAACTTTCACAATATCAGTTTACTGCACCTACGTGTGAAAAAAAGATACAAGTCCTAGGCTCGAATTACTATTTTTATTGCATTTTTACGGCGAACCAGTTTATACATTGAGAACATTTATTATTGTTATTGGTTGCCCATATGACCAACGTCCCCAGGGGAGTTTAGTAATTTAGGTTGTGTGGACAGTGCAAGATAACGAAAGCATATTGTTTCCTTTACATGTGTATAGTGTATAGCACTGATACATGGAACCTCGGTTTAACGTCTCATCCGAATGTTACAAGGAGCGGCGAATTGAACTTGCCACCCCTCTATTGCAAGTTCTGTGTGTTATCACTTGACTATTGAGCCACCCCTTTTAGTGTACATGTATTTGTCCTTTTGTCCTAATTATCCGAACCAATCGAAATTGTGTCCGAAAAATATTCTTTTTTAGAATGTAATAAGTCAAAATCATGTATTAAACTACGTATTAGAAATCTGACACGTCCAGCGTAGCAAATGCACCTGTGCAGTTCGAACCAAAGCTAAATATCACATATTTCCTGGGATTTGTTTAGCACATCAAATGGTCAAACTTGAATGTGAATTAATTGAAATACATTTATATATAACGTAAACGAAAATGTACACCAACTTACACAATATAGACGTTTTCTGTTGATGTAGACGATTTCCAGACAAAGGTCAGAGAATTCTTGCCACTACTTTCCGTGTGTGTAAGAGCTGCATTCTGAATTGAAATAGAGTAAATAAAAAAGTATAAGAACGCCTTAAAACTTCAAGACTTTTGGATGGATGATGGACGGACGGCCGGACGGCCGAGACAAGAAGGAACGGACAGACGACCGATCGATGAAATTACTTTCTACTCAGACGCATACTATTTCGCTATCTTGCTACTAAGTTCGAAGTGACAGGCTATAAATAATTCAATATCAATCTGACACGTTTATTACTGCTTGTAAATACCATAATACATTTAAGAAATGGATGAGAGAGTCTTGTCGTGTAAATAAAAAACAAAATTTTATTGCAGAATGGCTATATACTCTTGTACTTATAATACATTTTTAGTGTTCGTTACCGTTGCTTTTAAAGTGTTTTTGAATAAAATACTTACTGTCCCACAGTTATTTTTCGTCAGAACGCTACCGGAACCGGAAAGTGAGCCAACAGTTGAGTAAGCGCTCGGATTTGATCTCGGCTGACACAGAAATCCCATGAATGGGCTCGTACCATTTACTGTCACTGTAAATTAAAAAAATTCTTGCTCTTGAACTTTTCAAAATAATTCTAAGGGTAACATCACACATATTTGATGACATTTTTTGTAAAAATTCAATTCTTACAAATTCACATCTTTCTTTGCAACTATGTATAAAGATTTGACTGCTAATCAAAGACTGCATTTTGTTCTTTTAACTATAGAAAGTAAACCGAATATGAAAAGTAGTGCACGGGTATTCATACGCAGAAGTGATTGTTGTCAAATTATATTTTTTGATAAATTAACCTGTAAGTTCTTCGTCTGGACACGTGTAAGTCTCTGCTGACAAAATAATGCTGTATGGCGAGTTTCCAGTTTGGGCACCAACCCCATGACCCGGTACCATCTGGTCGCACTGCCCGCTTGGTGCACCTGTACTATATCCATGTACATTTATGCAGTATGGAAGTAATCCGGCGATTACATAGATCCACATTTTCATTTTCACTTGCCTGTATAAAAGATTTTTTCTTAAGTGTGAATTCAATTTTCTACATCGTGTTCACAATTACTTTATATGTATGTTCTGTGTTTTATGTCTTTACTAAAACTAAAAAAAATCTCGGTAACGTTTGAAATTTGGTAACAGATTTAAAAGACACTTGTACAGAATATCAGAAAGAAAACTTTGTGAAAGAATTCAATTGACACGTTGTAGATTTTTCATACTTGCCTTGCTGCTTTTAGTTAATTAAGGCAGATCTCGTGTGGACAAAAACAAGTTCTACAGGTCAATGATAATATGAAACGGCATAAAACATTACTTCTAGAATATATTAAGTATGAATGTTTGTTATGACCTCCACTGCTGACACAAAAACGGGATCAATAGCGACAAGACACAAAGTCACGATGTCAAATAATAAAAATGATATATGGGTGATAGCTTGTAAATATTCTTGAACACGAAAGCATGAACATTTGGCAGAAGGTTTGACCTAGTGATTTGTAGGTCAAAGTTTTACAAATAGGTCATATTGGTCCAAAATCTGACCACATGGCATTAATAATCTGTGTAAGATTTTGCAATTCTGCTCGTTTCAAACAATTTTCAGGATCGTTCAATTCTGTATAATATCGCATGTCACAGGTTAAATTTGCGTCCTTTAATTTTTCATCATGTTAGAGGAGGGACTGTCCCTGGATCAGTCACGTTTAGTACTCAAAACCCGAGATAACAGTAAATTAAAACTGATATTGAATATTTTAGCACAGTTTTGAAGTAGATAGAAGTTTATTAATACGCATGCGCCAGTTTGACTGATTATTTTAAAGTACATTGATATGAAAATAGATAAAAAATGTTCTCGAATATTATAGACACATTTATTGGTACATTTAAAAGTTTATATTGGAAAGTTCCAAGAACGCACGTGATTTTGTGCATTATAAATACACCAAATGAGGAAAGCTGCAAATTGCTCGGATATCAAGTTTTCTACTTATGTTAAAGAGACATACTTTAGAATAGATAAAAAATAATTACATTACAAAGCACTTTAAAACTGTTTTTACAATCTGAGGGATTTTAAAGCAACATAGAAGCCAGAATGTATGATTTTGTACTTGCACGATTTTGCAATGTTTATTTTTGCGGTAACTTTATGAGAACAAAATCATCCTATATTTCAAGTTGAATCGCTTTAACAGGATATGATTCGTAATAGTCACATTTCATATCATGACACATTTGTTATTTACAAACTTCTAGCCACAAGAAAAGTCCCTTCCGCAATCTATTTTAAATTCTTATGGTGAAGGTTAAGTATTCATGTAAAAAAGTAATGAAAACGCCGGGCTAACCTACAGTACTGTATTTTTTTGAATACAGTTTAAAAGTATTTGTGGATCAACCTGAGTTTAAAGAAACGATATGAAAAAGACAGTTTCTCAAAATGGTTTTAGCTCCAAAAGAATGTTGGTCTGTCTTTCATAATGTCGATTTCATGTAATAAAAAATTCTATCGAATAAAATCAGCATTCATGTTCCGTCTTTGACCATTTTTCCTTAATCTTGGAAAACTCCTTTTAAATATAGCATTTCCTAATTTTATTAGAGCGTACCGTTCATACAGTACAGCGTGTGATTTTCATGCAGATGTAATACCTTCGGAGGGCTGTAAAATCCCATGTTCAAAACCGTCCTAATATTTTTAGAATCAGTAGTATAGAAAAGTCCCGAAAATAAGATCACTCAAAAAAAACTATTATACTAATTAAACAGCCCTTAATAGACGGTCATATTTGTTCTAAACTTTAGACATTGGTTCATTCAAATTGTTATAGCATTGGCTATTACCTGATATTCAGACTAATAAGATCAAAGGAATTATTACCTACAATTCTGTCAATAAAACGAATAAATATATACAAAATATTTCATTGAAAAAAATGTTTTTAAAAGATTTATTTCAATATTCAACAAAAAATGAAATAAAATAATCATTTACAAAATATAGATATAAATGATTTTGTGAAATTACTTACTTGGATGATTACACAGTCCTTAGGTTGAAGAAGGTTTCTGTTTTTGTAGTAGGCGGATGGATGTAACTTGTTGATATAAGTGACAATACTTAATTCATCATTAGTATAGATACAAAATCCAGTACTGTGTACTTACATTGATATCACATGAATATTGATATATTGCTGTCGGCAAATTTACAAGCAGTTATTACCGTATTCAGAAACCCACGTGTTCAAATGACTTGTCTTATCTGTGGTTTTATTCGGATCTTATGGCCTAGTTTGGTTGAAAGAATTTAGAAATGTTTGTGGTATTTTTTTTTTTTAACGTTTTGAGAAAATGAGAAACAAAGAAAGAAAAAGAAAACTGTTTCACCTGACGTTTAATAAATGCCAAAGTTATTCACACACTAGGTTAAATAATTATAATCACCATCATCATCATCAACATCATTAGCAACAACAACAACGACAAAACATGTCTACTACCAGTACGATGAATACTCATAGTTTGCAAAGAAAATAAATCTACCTGTGTTAAAGTTAACAGTTAAGTGTTGATATGAAAATGAATAAAAGATTTTATTTTATGCCTACCAATGAAATATAGGGAAATATCAGTGAGATAAAAGTGATAATCCACTGTTTTGAATCAGTGAAATTACCATTTTGATAATCCACTGTTTGTATCGGAACTACTTTTCAGGAATTTCCCCACCACGTAAATACAAGAGAATCCGCTGTATTTCAGACAGTGACAGCGAGTGAAATTTATTTACCTTGTTAAATCCAGTTATAATATTGAATTCCTGAGCCTAACTAGTTGTGAACAATGATGAAATTCGCCATAAATTATTTAAAATGTCTGATTTATTTACATAACTCACATGGACAATATCCAATATGGTCGACTTTCAATTCAATTGATTGAATATTACTCGGTATTATTCCGCTTTTATAATTAAAGTATGTATGGCTAAAATTCAATAAATATTGATAAACTGTGTAGAGAAAATAAATGTTATTTTATGAAAGTGTATTCAGTTTATTTCAGCAGAAGTAAAGTTATCATATGTATTGGAGATTGTCTGCACTTTTTTTTGTGCGGAGTAACGGTTTGACCAAAGTACGCATTAACTGATTTGGGGCTCACCATGGGGAATTTATTGAAGGCCCTGAGTAAAAATGTCATAAAATACCCATTTTTGACGTGTTGGCATAAAATAAAAAGAAAATTTGTTTGTTTTTTAGTGGAAGATGGGAATTTATTTCATCGAGTGAACACCATATGTTTATATTTTCACTCGTGGCTGCGCCACTCGTGAAAATATCACATATGGTGTTCACTCGATGAAATAAATTCTCATCTTCCACAAAAACAAACAAATATCCTCTATATATAGCGAGTCTTTATTCTTTCCTTAGAAAATAATTTTGAATTATTGATTTATGGAGACATGAATGCACGTACGTCTGATAATCCAGATTATGTAACAGACGATAATTTCAAACACATAACTATGTTACCAGATGATTATGTGATTGATACCATTATGGAACGCCATTTACAAGATAAAGGCCACACGAATAATAATGGTATTTTGTTACTTGACTTTTGTAAGCAGACAGGTATGCGCATTTTTAATGGTCGTGTTGGCAGCGATAAAGGAATGGGTCGATATACTTTTGTTGGACAAAGAGGCTCTAGTTTAGTTGATTACGTTATTGGTACATAAAATCTTTTCAAATCTGTTAAACGTTTTGATGTTTCGGAACCGAATATTTTATCGGACCACTGTTGTTTTTGATAATCCTATCAATGTAGAAAGAAGCGATAGCCATGATCATGTTAGTTATAAATGTAAATGGTCAGGTGATTTAAAATCGAACTTTACAGATGAATTGTTGTCAGAAAGATCTATACAGAAATTTAACTGTTTAAACGTGCAAATAAATTCTGCTTTTGATGTGCATAATATAAACGTATGTGTAGAAAGTTTGTCAAATATATTGGACGAAGTTGCGTCCCCTTTATTTAAGAGAAATGTCGGTCTTGATAATAAAGAAAATGTAGTATTTTCGGATCAGCCTTGGTTCACTGAAGATTGTCATGAAAAAAGAATTGTCTTTAATAAAATGTTGAACAGGTATAGATTAAATAAAAGCAAAGAAAATAGAATTAGTTTAGTAAATGCCAGATCACAATATAAAATATGCATTAGGAAATGTAGATATGATTTTGACAAAGCTGAGTCTGTGAAACTTAAACAAGCTAGATTTAAAATCGCAAAACTCTATTGGAATATGTTAAAAGGGACTGCTGGTGTTATGCAGTCAAATGTACAATTAGATACATTTGCTCATTATTTTAAGTCTGTGAATAACCAAGATGATCCATTTTATACACCAGATGAATATAGGGTTCATGTAATATATTTTATTGAAAGATATGAAAGGGAAGAATTTAGCATTATGTTTGAGGAATTGAATGTAAAAATAAGTGAACTAGAAATAACAAAAGCTATTAAACAGCTCAAAACTGCTAAAAGTGGTGGTCCAGATGCCTTTTTAAATGAATTTCTTATACATGGTAAACAGATCCTCATGCCTTCATTACTTTTATTATTTAACAAAATTTTTGAGACAGGTTATTTTCCTGAAAGTTGGTCGGAGGGTTTCGTTATTCCGTTACATAAAAAAGGTAGCTTAAATGATGTCAATAATTTCAGAGGTATAACTTTGTTAAACGTTCTTGCAGTTGGATTTTTTTTTACCCGAATATTAAATAATAGACTGTCAAATTGGACAGAAGAATACAGTTTTTATATTGAGGCCCAAGCAGGTTTTAGATCAAATATGGGTACTACAGATAACATTTTTGTGCTACATGGTTTAATAAGTCACATGATTAATAACGGGAGACAACTTTATTGTGCATTTATCGATTTTACTAAAGCTTTTGATTACATTGTCAGAGACAACCTATGGTTTAAGATGATTGAGCTCGGCATACGTGTTCACATCTTAAACATCATACGTTCAATGTATTCGTCAGTAAAAGCAAGAGTAAAGTTTTGTAATGAACTAAGTGATGAATATGTATGTACACTTGGAGTTCGTCAAGGAGAGTGTTTATCTCCCTTTCTTTTTTCCATGTTTTTAAATGATTTAGAAGACAGTTTTATCAACAGTGATGTACCTGGGATAGATGTTGATATGTTCAATGTATTTTTAATTCTATATGTTGATGATATTGTAGTATTTGCTAATACCAAAGAAGAGTTACAAACAAGTCTAAATATTCTTTCAGCCTACTGTGATAGGTGGAAACTTAGTGTAAACCCTACTAAAACAAAGGTAATGATCTTTAGAAGAGGTGGTAGATTACCTGAAAAATGTAATTTTATGTATAAAGATTCTGTTATTGAAATTGTTAGTAAGTTCACATATTTAGGTATAGTATTCACGACTGAAGGGTCTTTTGCGGAAGCACAAAAAAACTATTGCATGTCAAGCAATGAAAGCTATATTCCAAATGAATAAATATCTGTATAGATTTATTAATATTTCTGTTGTGTATAGACTAGAGCTATTTGATAAATTGATAAGTCCTATTTTGAATTATGGTAGCGAAGTATGGGGTTTTGTTACAGGTAACAATATAGAAAGAATTCATATGCAATTTTGCAAAACCATTTTAGGTGTGAAAAAGCATTCAAAACGATTTTGTTTATGGAGAGCTTGGTAGAGTTTCTTTCAAGAACTTCGACATTATAATATTTTGAAATATTGGATAAAAATTATGCATGCAAAAAGTAACAAATATGTATAGAAAGTGTATAATCTATTGAAAATTGATTTAGAAAACCAACCTAATGAAACAAATTTGTGCTCCTTAGTTAAGTCTCTATTTTGTTCTTTACGTTTTCATGACGCCTGGCTTATGCAAAGTGTTGGAAATATTGATATATTTTTATTTGTGGTAAAACAAATATTGAGAGATAATTTTGTTCAAAACTGGTCAAGTCGTTTAGAGGATTCTAGTAGAGCGTTATTCAGACAAATATCGTGTTTTAAACTGCTATACTTCAGTTTTGTTAATGTTAAAAAGTATTATTGCGAACTAGCACGTCTGAGAGTGTCTTCTCATAGACTACATATTGAAACTGGTAGATGGACGAAACCAAATAGTACACCTATAAACGAAAGAATTTGTTATGCATGTGGTATTTTAGAAGATGAATTCCATTTTATATTAGAATGTAATGTATATGCTGAATTGAGGAAACGTTTTATCCCGTCCTATTATTGTAGACGCCCAAATATGCAAAAATTATAAGAACTGTAATTTTTTTTCATTGTAAAATTTAAATTATACCCAAGTAGAATTTGGTAAAAAATATTTGATGTCATATACTAAGGCCATACCAAATCGTTCTTTCGTTTAGCGTCCGCGGACGGATAGGTTTGAGCTTCTGAGGTAGGAAAAAACAACAAAATTGTTTTGCCTTACCACCTTACAGAAATATATTTTCAGTTGAATTTATAGGTGGTTTGATTGAAAATACTTTAATAAATGCATTAAAAGTCTCTACAAAGTGGAATATGAAACTTTATAATTATATCCTGGTGTAGATACTAGTCAGTATGACTTGTTTATTTTTTGGGCTTCGTTTGTGTTTTCAGGATAGCTAGATAGGTCTTTGAACTTAGGGTGGACGCTAAACGAAAAAACAATTTGGTATGGCCTAATTAGGAAGACATAAATCTATTATAAATTACATAAGCAAGTTTTGCTACATGGGGCTGTTTATTTACAGATGCATTGTTAATATCAGGATATTTTCAACATGTAATTATTTGTAAACCTTCTCCGTTGTTTTAATTGTTTTGTACATTTATGCTATATACTGTCTCGCCATATATAAATTAATGCATTGTATATCCTTATGGGCCATATGGCCTAATGGAATATTGAAAATAAACTTATCAAACTTAAACTTATCATTAAACAAATTTATTTCAAAGCAAATGCAGTACTCACAACTTGCTTTCTCGTGACACCAAACATGTTGGCACAAGAGAATTGTGTTCTTCAAATAAGTAACATTAAATGTGTTATAAAGATTTAAAGTATGCAAAATCAATAACAGTTATTGATTTCTTTCTGATTTCGAAAAGTTTTGAGGATCTATTTGATAGTGCGATTATTTTCTTTCTTTACACACCTTTTTACAAGTTGACGACAACGATGCATTTTCCAGTATTCGTAAAATTTCTGAAAGAACACATGATTTAGTGACGTAGTTCACATCTGTAGCTCCCATTAATGTTTCATTCACAAAAAATAAAAACAAAGCATTTTAAGGCACGAACATGTCATTTTCTTGAGATAAAAAGTTTTTATTGAGGTAATAAAAGATTCTTCTTTAAATTTATAATCATTTGAATTCACTCAGTCCCAAAATGTTTGTAAATTGACCCTGATAACAGTTGGTGTTTTCTTGTTTTTATATCGTTCGCTTTGTTTCCTTTTAATTTCAACATCATTTCTGTAGATCTGTTTCGGATTGTGTTTGTTTATTCTCTTGTTATTGCGGTCAGTGCATGAGACATTTTATTTTACATATTTTGTTTAACCAAAATAAAACCTGAAATAAAGAATGATTCTATTCACCACCCATTTGAAAGGAGGCAATATTTGTAATATAGTCTGTATACCAAATACTGGTCAATACCAATTACCAGTGATACCCTATTTTTAACAAATGAAATGTGCAAGCTGGGTCGTAAGATTCTAACTTCCACCCAACAGCAGGGAGAAGTTCTATAAAGGCTGTAACATATTCCAGTCACTGTTTTGCATCTTTTATGGTCAACACTATCACAGGATGTTGATCAATCATCATGTTGTCATTTTAAATGATCACCAGTATTAAGTATATTTAAGTAAACAAGCAAGCACAATCCTGATGCCTATGAGGTAAATGTGACTGTTGATTCTTAAAAGCAACTTGTTTCTCTCAAGAATGTTATGATGCAGCAGTCTTGTATGTTACATTGTATTTGGACCTGGAATTTTAATTCATCATAGAGTTGGTTGTATTAATTCAATCCCTTAACAGATAAGGTCATCAGTATTTGGTATGCCCAGTATAATTGAAGTTCTTAAGCACTATTTTTCAACCGTTAGCAACACTATTTTATGTTGGTCATTGTTAGATCATCACCAACTGCAAAGTATTTTATTTTGAGAAGTGTGCACATTGAAATTGATTAAGCAGACAGCCAGAATAAGTAACCGTTGAGGGAATGATGTACTCTTTCCATTTAATCATAAATGATGTCTCAGTTGCCAGAGCCTTTTGGTTTTAAATCTGTGCTAAATTATTGTTATAGCATTAGGGCAAAGGAAAGTGCAGCATGTGCTTGCACAAGCCCAGTACTGCTGGAAAACTGTCTACATACAACTAATCCACCTATCCATGTTTTGCCTTAGGGAGGGGATACAGGGCTGACCCCAGGGAATTTGACATTTTTCCTATTTAGGAGTCAAAATCCCCACCCTAGAGCAATGACAATTTGTCAAAATCTACACGGTGGGACATGCTTTACTTCTTGCATATCAGACAGGATTTTCTACTGTTTACACCGGTGCTAGAAAAACCCATCTAACACCCCCCATGTAAGATAGTTCATGACTCTTGCTTTAAATGAAGTCACTCTGTTATGAATGAAGTTGTAAATTTATACGCTACAATAGAAAAAATAGTGCTGAATGAAAATATTAGTTTTTGTTATTTTCTTCCCATGTTTGATATCTGTGTGATATGCATGAAAAAGAATCAAACACATGTTGCCAGTACAGACAGAAATATCTGGCTCTCGGGTAACTGTTTAGAGGTAAGTGGTAGAGCCTTGTAACTGCCTTAAACAGTTACCCTCAAGCCAGATATTCCCATCTGTACTGGCAACCAGTGTAAAATTCTTATAATATCAAATCATAGGAGGAGCAGTGGTACACCCCCTAGACCCCCTACATTTAAAGTGCATAAAGTGGCAGCTATTTTTTTAAATAATTTTTTTTTAATATAGGGAGGATGAATGTTGGCATGTAATGGTCTGAACATCCCACTGCAGGCAGTTATATTTAAGACAAATAAGAGCTCACCTGGCCATGAACCTGTTTCATGTTACAAACCACTGCAATACAATTTAATGCATCTCTAGTAAATATGTTTGGTCATAAAGATGGTACTAGTTTGCATTTTACTCATTCACTTTCATATCATTTGAGTGTCATATAGAAATTTCAGAAAACCACTGGTTTTCAGTCTTGTATAAAAACATACCACTCGAATATACTTCAGATTCCTTTTTGTGAATACTTCATTTTTTATGTATATTGATGAATTATACCATAAATCTTACTAAAATACAGATTATATATGGAATACATATTGGTTCTGGTGTATCTTGGTGTATGAATATTTTCTGCACATTTCCGGTTTTCAGTCTTGTTAAAAAACATACAACTGGAAAAAAACATACCACTGGAAAAAAACTTCAAAATTCCTTTTGTAAATAAGCTAGTTATATTGTGTACTAATGAATGGTTTGTACATCTTTAAAAAAAATATGGCTTTTGTATGAAATACATGTAAATTTAGGTAAAACCATGAAAAAAAAATTTAGGTAAAACAAGGACCCCATTTTTTCTATATAATTTTATTATGTAAACAGCTCTTAGCATTGTGTTTTATATCAAGGGAATGTGCTTAATTAATATATACAAAATGCTACCTTATAACACATAACAACAAATGTAAAAACATGTAAATTTGAACCTTTTTTAACATAGATACTGCTTAGTTGAGAGGCAAGATGAGTTTGAAACAGGGAGGTTCTGGGAACAAATCCCGAATAGGGGCCCCTCCAGCACCCCCATCGGTAACAGCAGCAGCAGTAGCAGCAGCAGGTAAGTTATTGTTAAGATTTTAATTCAGTTTATTCTTTTACTCGGATGGAATTTTGTTATCAAGACTTTTCTAATTCATTATGACAAAAAGTTGCGTTTTAGCTTAAAAGGAAAAGGTAATTTTGCACTAGATAAACTCTCTATGAAGTAAGTTTTATGCTGTACAAATAAACTGGTTGCAAAATATAAAAAAAAATGTTTTATAAAACTACAAGAACTGTGCACCTATATTTCCAGTACATCTGACAAGTTTTATGTCCTAATGGATTTGTGATGATATATGTAGATATCTAGGACTTATATGAACACTACATTTCAGGAAATGCTACATCCAGTAATCAGGAATTGGCAAGTTACTTCGAGTG
This sequence comes from Cyclina sinensis, assembly GCA_012932295.1. Lineage (NCBI taxonomy): Eukaryota > Metazoa > Mollusca > Bivalvia > Venerida > Veneridae > Cyclina > Cyclina sinensis. The sequence continues at coordinate 5,249,086 of JAAONU010000003.1, forward strand.
CCCAGTGTGCTTTGATTATGCTCTACCTCCAATTATGCAATGCCAGAGTGGTCACATTGTGTGCCAGAGCTGCAGGCAAAAACTCACAATGTGCCCAACCTGCAGAGGACCTTTAGGTAATCTTCATTCTCTCAAAAGCAGTCTTACTTAGAAACATATATTTGGATTGAATTCTTTTTTTCTTTGTATTTTTGACTGAAGAACATTCCGTTTCAAAGCACTGCTACAAACTGGTTTTAATGCAACAGTGTGTAATGTAAAGTATTTCTTTATTATGGTTGACTCTGTTGAAATATCTGTTTTTTTGGATTAAAGAAGTGTTTAGCAGTATAGCATCTTCATTTCCCATTTTCTGATATATGCAGCATGTATTCTACTGGAACAAATTTGATAAAATGATAAAAATCGAATGCTATTACTTTTAACAGGGAATATAAGAAATTTAGCTATGGAGAAAGTGGCTGCGACTGTCAACTTTCCATGTAAATATGCCAGTAATGGCTGTCAGACAACCCTACTTCATACAGAGAAACCGGAACATGAGGAGACTTGTGAATTCAGGTAAATATGTGATATAAAAATGTAAGTGATTCATAGCTTTATAACAGGGTATTAAGTCAGACAATTTAAGCATTTCTCATGAGCATGGTATGTGTTTTGTATGTTAACAGGATATATATTATGATCAGTTTTGTACTTAACAAGGTTAAAGGTGCTTATGTTTTAGGTAGGGATCATTGGAACGAACCAAGAGACAGTTATTAGAATATCCCTATACTGTCTGAATATCTGTTATAATTAGACCCAGATCTGTGACTGCTTGTAACAAGCTGAATAATGGGACAGGTCATACAAAATGAATATTATGTCAAAAAGTTCATCTACATGTAATTAGTTTTCCCCAGCCTTAAACATCTTCCTTTATGAGTCATTAGTGAAATTCTACCCTGTATAGGCAAAGTGGAATGGTGTCGAGTTAAATTTCATCTTAAACAGATAAACATGACTTGTTTTTCCAGATAACAAATTTTTATGTCATTTTTGCTTGTGGTATATGAAAGGCATTTAGGGAAGTTCATAAAACAACAAAATAAATAAATTTGATTTAAGATTTCTGATTGGATATTCATAATCAATTCTTAGACTTGAAAATAATTTTGTAAATCTTAATATATTTTTAATGGGTATTATGCGGAATCTTTTAACCAAACTTTTCAAATATATTACAATAAACAGTTAGCTTTCCTTTAAGTTTCAGTTAATAGCACATAAGTGGGCTTGTTGGTTGGAGGATCACTGTTCCTTCTTCATCCCTGGCAGTTAACGGGTCACTGTACTGACACAATAAACTGTTCCATGCTTATTTATGTTACCTGTTTTAATACAGAAACAGCTTTTTCCAAAATTTTCTTTTTACTCATTGCAGAATCGCACATTTGTTTCTTCTGTAAAATCAAAAATTGTTTTAGAAATTGCTATTCAAATACAAAATTAGTATATTATTTGGAAAGTTGAATAAACAGAAGTGTCCCGTAATTTTAAGCAATTTTACAGTTATATTTGGGGATTCCTGTAACCTTTTAAACCTTCTTTAGGCATCAAATTCTGAATTATTTCAGAAATATTTTTCTTGACTGTTTTAATTACTCATTGTTAAAACCATAATATTGACTGGTTTGATTTTTTTAATTCATATTTTCCTTGTTTGTTCAGGCTTTTGGAGAACTAAGGAAACAAACAGTAGCAAATAGGCATGAAGAGACTGTATACACAGTTATTTTTAGTTTAGTTTGATCACATCTGACTGCTTTTAACCCTGAACATGCTGAAATTTTGTAATGGATTTGTCCAGCTTTGAATTTGGAACAGTCCATTCAAAGTTTAAGGGATTTCAATATCGAAATACAAAAATTGAGCTACCAACAGTATAGAGCCTGGTCAGACTGCACGGATGTGCAGGCTGGCTTGGCTCTATACTGGTGGCAAAGGCTAGTCGCTTTCGGTTCCACCAGGTTAAGGGTTAATAGTTTGGATGGCATTTGTTTTCCCTAAGTTATATACATGTATTTCTATCTGTCAGGCCATACTGTTGTCCATGTCCAGGAGCATCATGTAAATGGCAGGGAGGGTTAGAGCAGGTGATGCCACATCTCATGTCCTCACATAAAAGTATTACAACATTGCAAGGTAATTATACTGTCTGAGACACCTTCAGTAAATAGCAGAATGAAGCTTGTTTTTACAGTAAAAATGTTGACCATTAGAAAAACACTGACTAATCAGTCTTACTGAAGTACATATATTTACAGTATGACTCTTAGTATGTGATTTGTACTCACACAAGTACAATCACATAAGGAGAAAAATTGCTCTAGTGTAGGTTAGTGATGTCAATTTCCCTGATGTAAAGATAAGAAAGTGCACGCTGTGTGGTTTCTGTTGAATCCTGCACATCATATCTACAGTGTAAACAGTTGCAGAACAAAGAAAAGTATCCCTCACTATGATATAAAGTATTTTTTAGGATATAGTTTTAATCAGATTGACTTTTAACAACAGCTGTTAAAGTGTGCTGCAAAACTCTTGTTGGGCTTAATGTTTGTGAAGGGATAGGTAAACATACTTCTATGAAGACATTTTTAGGATGATAGTGTAATCCTGGAGCTAAATTCACAATTGAAAATTGAAATTTTAGAAAGTATCCTAGAAATAAGTAGTATGTGTAAATATTTTTTTATAATGTGGGAGGAAGCCAGCTTTGTATGGTTTCTGCTTAAAGCACGAAAAGTAATACTGATACCCCTTCTTTTATTTCTTCTAACTTGTACTGGTTGTAGGTATTTTTAATGTAACAGAATTTTCCTCTGAAACTGATAACATGCTTCTTTGACAGATATACATGTCTTTGCTGATATACATGTCTTTGCTGATATACATGTCTTTACTGATATACATGTCTTTGCTGAAATTTCACTGTATTTTTCAGGTGAAGATATAGTATTTCTTGCTACAGATATCAACCTACCTGGGGCTGTTGACTGGGTGATGATGCAGTCTTGTTTTGGTCACAATTTTATGCTAGTCCTTGAAAAACAGGAGAAAATGGAAGGGCAGCACATGTTTTATGCCATAGTTCAACTAATAGGTACCAGGAAACAGGCTGAAAATTTTGCTTACAGGTACTTCGTGACATCTTGTAGTTTCAGTTTTTAAGATCACCACCAGAATCTATTGTAATAGTAGTGATTGTGTAATTTATTAAGCACCCGAAGGGCAAGCATATAGTTACCGCTTTGTCCGTCCCTTCCGTTCGTCCGTCCGTCATAATTTTGTCAGGCGCATAACACAAAAACTGTGAGAGATGTCAAGACCAATCTTCATAGGTAGTTAGATCTCATTATGGAGCAGTGCAGTGCACAAGAACCATAACTCTTGCTTTATTAATTTTTGATTTATTGCCCTTTGAAATTTCTCATACTTATTTTTTGTCCGGGCATATCTCACAAAGTATTAGAGTTATCAACTTGAAACTTTATAAGTAGATAGATCTCATTGATGAGCAGTGCATGTACAAGAACCATGACTCTTGCTTTATGAATTTTTGAGTTTTTGCCCTTGGAAATTTCTCATATTTATTTTTTGTCTGGGGCATATCTCACAAAGTATAAGAGATGTTAACATGAAACTTTATTGGTAGATAGATCTCTATGAGGAGAAGTGCAGCGTGCAAGAACCATAACTCTATTTTGCATAAATTAGGAGTTATTGCCCATTGTTATTTTTCATACTTAAAAAAATACATTTTAAACAATAGCCCTTTTGGAATTGGCATTTATTAGGGGAGCATCCATCAGTTCTACCGATTTCTTGTTGTTCTGTTCTTTGTCTTAAGGTCCTTTAGCCTTTAAGGCCTTTTACTCTGCAGTTAAAAAACCATCTTTCCCTCTTTACAAAGAACAATTTGAAGAAATGATATTATATTTTTGGCAAGAGTATAAATTTTTTCAGTGATATCTTGTTCAAAACATGCTATTAGTCATAATTTTGTGACGTTCCCTGTGATAATAGTTTCAATTACTTTTTTGTTATAGTTCTTTTTTCCAGTTTTATTTTTCCTGGATGTCTGTTCCGCTTCTAACATGTCTGATTGATAATTTCTAATCTACCTTTTATACAAATGTAACCTTTCATTTTTATGTTGGTTTCATACCTTAAATATGATCGTCTCTTGTTGTGAAAAGGTTGTAAATAAAATAGAATCAGAGCCAAGTTTTGTGTATTGTAGATTGGAGTTGAATGGTCCTAGACGGCGTCTGACTTGGGAAGCCACGCCCCGAAGTATACACGATGGAGTGCAGTCGGCAATCACAGCTAGTGATTGTCTAGTGTTTGACACCAATATAGCACAGTTATTCGCAGACCATGGCAACTTAGGAATAAATGTTACTATATCTATGTGCTAATTATCAGTGGAGTCATGAAACTTACATTATTGTATAATATGATATAAATTATCTGTTACTTCCTCTTAAATAGAATAGACTAATGCATATGCAGGTTATAAGAAAACCTGTTAAACACCTAGAAAATATTTTCTGTACATATTGAGGCCAAAAAAAGGGAAAGAAAATATGGAAAAAGTCTAGAACGATGATGTGGAGAAAAACATTGAGAAGGAAAAAGACTATGGATCTGTGGTCATATTCACTCAGTCTACAGTTAAAAGAAGTCTTTGAATATGGAAACAAGTCTGTAGATTTTGTGGAAAATTCTAGGATAAGCTGAAATTTGAAGACGTAAAAGATTAATTTGAAATGAAACCTGGAAAAATGGAAAGCAGTTTGGAGAGACCTATTATTTTTGAATGACTTTAAAAGTATCTGAGAAATAGATCTTTTGTGTTTCGGAGAATAAACAGTAAATAATTATAAATATAAATTGAAACTTGAAAGAATCTTATGAAATCATATAGCACCACTGAGATTTGTTACTTGTTTGAATTTAATTACAGTTTGAAAGAAAAGAAATTTCAGCTAATATTGGAGAGAGAAAAATACAACACAGTTTTGAGCTTGGCCTGTTTTTCTTACAGATAAAAGTTTATGGTTAAGAAATTGAAAACAATGTAGAGAGAAGTATTAATCCTTGTGACAAGCCGGCAGATTTATGATTCGGATATAGAAGTTGAAGACTTTTGAATTGTTATTTGTTCTCCAATACTAACATAGATAAACTTGAATAATGAACAAGAAAATTTAGCTGGATTCTTTGGGAAGACATATCATTCTGTAAGTTTGCATTTTCAGACAGCATATGTACTATTAAAACTTCAGGAAATAATCTCATAAAACCACTGTTATACTAGATGTAGGTCAGAGAAGCTGAAGTGCTTATTTACATAATATGCAAATGAGTTAAGATGAAATTGAAAACAATGATTTTTACAAGGAAATTTTAAGAACTTTGATTTAGTACATGCATTTAGGCCTGGGGACTAGAAACGGCAGTTCTGTGTAAAATTTGCTTTGTAGTGAAATCTTACTTTCTAAGGAAATATACCACATAGTAAAACCAGTAAACAGTAAAAAGAATAAATGCTGTACTTTGCTAACGCCTGATTATATAGTCTGGGCATGAAATCATCAAATTTATTGCATTTTCTTGGCATATAGGAACTAACAAATATTTTCAAATGTAGTTAAGCAGTTTTAACTTAAGTAACTAAACATGCTCAAAAAATGGGTTGCAGTGGATTGTTCTTTTTATATATTTTTTTGTTTTTTTACATACACTGCGTATTCTTTTAAGGTGTCATATTACTAAAATGTTCTCATTAGGTGTCATATCACTAAATGTTTCTGAGTCCTGTATAACATTACAATTTTCTTCATTTGTTCATTTCTCATCTTATCTTTGTGCATCCTATGGTTCTTTTCAAGGAGATTTGATTATACATGCATAAGTAGACTGTGTTTGTTAGCCTGCACTGAAGTTTTACTGTTTGTTGTTGAAACTTAATTGCCTTTTTTTCTGAAGATGACAGGTTAGAATATTCATTGTCTAGATCTGATGATTGAAATATTTGTAACAAGGTTTTAGATGTACAAATTCCGGTTCAAGACTTATGCTTGAAAGAATCTACAAACTTGTTTGGTCACTCTCAGCAGCCTTTTTCATATTATTTCAGTTCATTTCAGTACCTTTTAGATTATTTTTGTATGTGTCCAATCACTTCAATGCTAGCACTATTCATTTCAGTTTTTGTCAGTTCATTTCAGGAGTTGTTAGTTCATCTCAGCAACTGCTAGTTTTTGCCCAGTTCATTTTTCAATACCTATCAGTTCATTTTAATACTTGTTAGTTCAGTTCTGTATTTGTCAGTTCATTTCAATATTTGTTAATTTTTTTTTGTATTAAACTTTGTAAATATGGAGAACTCTAGCATGCTACCTCTTTTGTAAGCAGTTAAGGGTTCATGTATAATAAGTTAACAGTCTAATCAAAAGTAACTAGTTCCTAGGAATTGCATATACAAACATGCACCAGTTATGAAACGTGTAAGTATATATACTTACAAAGAATAGTTCCTATCAAAAAGAACCAATATTAGACCTCCATACCACATTCTCACAGACTTACTAGTACATTGAACATGAACACTCAAAATGTCACTGTTGTTATGTGTTTTCACTTCTGTTGCTAAGGAGTGAACTGTAAGGATTATCTCCCTGTTTCTTGGTGTTGTTGTTGTTTTTGTTAAGAGTTCTTGTACTTGAATTTTACAGTGAAAGCATTTACATTGTTAAATGGTTAAATCTGCGAGTGTTTTGTTTTATTTCTTTGAGTTCACTTGTATTGATGCCCAAACACCCTTGTCAAATTCCATTTTTGAAGTTGATACACATTGTAAATAGTTCTGTTTTGTTTCAACTTCTTGGGTGTATTATATCAATTCTTTTTGCTTAGTCAAGTGCTGGGGAAAATGTCATAGGAGGACTTTCATAAAAATTGGTAACATTAATCTAAAGGTATGTTTTGTCATACAGAACTACTGTTCTGTACTTGCATGTTTCTTGCAAAGACTGTTGGTTTTGGAGGTAAGCATGTTTCTTGCAAAGACTGTTTGTTTCGGAGGTAATAGCATACAAAGTCTTATAAAGAAAATGTTATAAAAAAGAATATGTTGATATAACAAATGGTAATTTTATTATATTTTTATTGCCTGACTTGGCTCTTCATCTTCATTTGAATATTTAAACAGTCCTATTATTTTGATAAAAAATGTACATGTAGTAATTCATAAATGCTCTAATATATGCTTGACTTTTTAAAGGGTTATTATCTTCATAATGTTTATAAACTGTGCTTGAATGAATCATGCATCTGTCATGTTTTGCCCCACCAGGAATAGAAAGTACACCAAGGGGATTTAGATAAACTTCAGATCTGGTTATCTAATTCCCACTCATAGAGCAACTACATGCTCTAAGGGTTTGGTGTTGCACCAGGAAACTAAAATTCTTTCAAGAAATGAAATGGGGCATAATCCATATATATTTAGATCTGCTATTGGTCTTGTTTTACACACATGACTGCAGTTTGCATTCAGTCAGTAAATCATCCAGACAGTGAAAACATTGGTGTTTCCTGCAGATATGTAGATATGTGCTTGTATTTAACTGAATAATGGGAGTGTTTGTTAGAATCTTTGTTTGAACACAAATGTCTAGCCTGTTATTTTAGTGTATTTCATCATAGTAAGCAAAACTGGGCCTTTAAAGTCCCAAGTAGGCTCACTGCCCCTTGATCAGGCATTGGTGGACACATTAGTTGTAGCATACTTCAGTGGCTATCACCATTTATAGAAATATTTTTATCTTCTTTAAAGAACAAGTTTTTTGACATACAAGAACATTTCAAGTCATGTTGCATGTGTATATTTGGATACTTCATGTTTGTAGTGAAATTCTTCTTGAAATCAGTGTGTCAAATATTGAAGAAGAAAAAACATGTATACATCAATGTATATATTCATTTCAAGGTATATTATTTCTGTCAGCTTAAGAGAACTTGACTTTAAGTTATTGCGTATGTGTTATTTAAGTATTTGGTTTATGTATAGAAAATTCTCCCTACTTTAATGGGCGTGAGTCTGTGAATAGTAATTACAGTGATATATAATGTAAGAAATGTCATTTTGCCTGCATAGGAAAGGAAAAGATGTAAATATAAGAAATATATATGGTTTGAAATCATGTTATATGCCTGAGAGTGATAATGTACAAATATTGCCTTTAAGTGAGGTTGATAAAAGGATTCATTAACAAGTGATATTGACACAGGATGTAGTCTTAGGGTGATATCACTTTTGATACCTCATATAGTCTGAATCTAAAAAGCAACAATTGTTTTGTTGATTGCATACTTCTTCCATTAGCAAGAAATAGGTGTTTTTTTAACTTCTATAAAAAGTGTTTACACTCAGCAGTCTGAAAACATTTCAAGTCATTAGATTTATACTCTAGCAATGCGGCACTTGATTAATTTTGCATGGCTCCACTTTTGAGGCATTATGACATTTTACCATGTTCAGACAAATAAAAATTAGTTTATGTTTAGATTAAGTAATAAATCAGTACATTGTTTCTTCTTGTATGTCAGGCTTCAGGTACAGGTTGAACAGGCTGAAAAATTGTCAAATTTTGATAAAGAAATACATGCATATTTCATGATAAGAAACAAGTGAAATTGTTCAGCTTTACTGTTAAACATTGTTAAAAACTTTCTTGAAAGCTGAGAAGTACTGCATTCAGTTTCTTGAAAATTTAAGAGTCCATTTTGATAACTATTCAAGAACAATTCAACTTTTCTTCATTTGTAATGTTTTGTATTGTCTTTATGTAAAAGCTATTTAAAAGCCTTTCAAGAGATTTTTGAAAGATTTGTTGTCAAGTAAATATTACATTTTGGATCAAAATTGGATTGGGTATTAGTTTAATAGCTAGTATATTTTTCAAGCAGTCATTTCCTTATGTGTAATGTGTAAATATATTTGAAGTGATTTTTGACATTTGAATATTTCTTAGTGCTAAAATTGTACATGTTTACTAAGTGATAATGGTGAACTTCTGATGTACATGTATATACATTTTATGTATTATTTCGTAAATTGTAGTAAATGGACTTAGTACTGTATATGTCTTGTACAGTAATGCCAAATGTGTTAAAAAAGACTGCTTATGCATAACATAGTTTAAACCTTTCTTAAGCATATTTCAGGTCATGGAGAATTTCTTTTTCAGTAGATGTTTAAACATGTATATGGCAAAACATTTTTGTCAGTCTGACTTTATATAAAAGAAAGGAAGGGATTATAACTCTTGAAAGATAAGTTATCAGATCAAGCTGAAAAGTGAATTTTTTTTATTATTATTAACGTTTTTGTTTTAAGAGCTGCAAGTATATTCTTGAATCTACTTCTACTCATAACTTCATGTTTGATATTCTGAAATTGTTAAATTAGTATCATTTAAGAATTGATGTAGAATAAACTTGAATTTGAATTGTAGCCTTGAAGGATTTATCAAAAAGGGATATGTAGGGTTTAAGTATTATGTTGAAAGGTTATTGTTTTAATGTAAACAATTCAGGGACAGTTTTGTATATATTGTTAGTTCCTGGCTAAATCAGAGAGTTGAGAGAGAGTGATTCAAGTATGGCTGTAGAAACTGTTACCTATTGACTTTTTGTAGACACAGTGATGTAAATTTACTTAATATATATATATTGAAAGTATCTTTGTGTTGCTCTATTTTCTACTTCCAGTCTCTCTCTTAAATGAACAAGTCTGATTTTAGAATGTTTCTCAGTAACTTTTTTAAAAAAGACGATAAGAAATTAAAAGTATGTAGAGAGAAGTTTAATTTTTTTACAGGACATTGTATTAAATAGTTATTCTCTTTGGAAAAACTGTTTAATTTATTTAGAGGATTTCCTTTTTTGGCTCAAAAAAGCATTTACTGCTACTGCAGTAGCAGTAAATATCATACGTATGCTTTTCTCACGCTTCTTTAACGTTTGCACCGTTTGTTGAGCATAGAAGATGGAGAAATGTAAAACGGCAGCTATTTCTATGAAATATGAACGTTGTTTAAAGCCATTGTGTTGATCAGGCATGAGCATTCACTATGGACCTAAAAGAAAGAGTAAAGAAATGCTTGGAGAATCTTTCTTCAGAGGCTAAAGGTAAAATTTATTAGTTGACGGTGCATTTGTTTTTATCATCTCTACAACCTTATCCTATCTTCCCATTTTCTAGACAGAGCATGACTAAGTTAATCTCACCAAAGTCAGAGCTGTTTTCAGGAGATTTTAATCAGATTGTGACTAAGTGAACAAGTATTTAGGGTTGTCCAATCAAATCAGTGATTGTGAAGAAACTCTTTGGTGTTCCTTGGCAGAAAGGTCACTGAAGCAAAAAATTTCAAATTCAAATTACATAACTACAGCCTACATAAATGTTGCGTTACCATGTCAGTAATCCAGAACTTGGGTATAGTGCATCTAGAAAACAGTAAAGGCAATACTTAGTCGAAATAATTCATGTGACATCTTGAGCAAATTCTGAGATATTTTTGTTATGGGTCAGAATCTCACTATAATCCCACAGAGGCGGGATATTGACCCATACAAAAAATTACACAATATCTCGACTTGAGTACAATTAGTTGGACAAGGCAATACTGTAAAGAACATTGCATAGAGTAATGGTATTAAAATTATTGGATATTTACTTTACTTACAATCTGCACTGTTGTTATTACTGAATGAAATGTATAAATTGTACCTGGTTCTAGTTTTATTAGATTTATGTAGTGTTTTGGCTGTATACCGGTAACTGTGGTCTTAAAGTGGTTCAATTATTTTAAATAAAGAAACCAACTAATTCAGTGTTACTCAGTTTAATTTAAAATATATTACTGAATTAATTTGATTTTTAAGCTACGAGAAGCATAATTGAGAAAAACTATTCAAAACAAAGATTGATAAATTTAAAAGTATTTTATGATTTTAAGAATTTTCTAACTAATACAGTTATGCTATTAGCAAATATTAGATGTGAAAATCAGATCTCAAAATTAAAAGAAATGAAGCGCTTGGGCGTCTTTGATGTTACCGTGGGACCGGTACAACCTATCTGACAAAAATTGAGGTTGTAAAATTTATTTTAATTGTGCAAAAAGTTGCGTGTTAACTATACAATTTGAAGCACAAGATTAACCAAAAAAACAGTTGCAACGAATTGAAGTAAGGCTATGTAAAAATGGCAGCGCCCATGCATAAACTATAACAAATGAATTGAAATTTTAAAATGATCTATTGCTTAAGGTCTTCATCGTACCCGTTTTTAGCCCACCTGAGCACAACATGGTTCTGGTCTGTTGCATAAGTAGGTCACAGGCCAAAACAGAAGTTTCAAAAATGCCAATAAAAAAAAATCTCTTGTCAGAAAGTACAAGGCCAAGAGCTTTGATATTTGGTATATGACATCATCTATAGGTCCTCTACAAAAGTTGTTCAAATTATGCCCCTAGTGCAAAATTGGGCCCGTCCCTGGGGGTTAGGTTTTCCTTATAAGTTATATGTATATAGTAAAAACTTCAAAAATCTGGTATATGATATCATCTGTAGGTCCACTACCAAAGTTGTTCAAACTATGCCCCTAGTCTCAAAATTGGCCCCACCCCAGGGGGGTCATAGGTTTTCCTTATATGTATATAGTAAAAACTTAAAAAAATCTTCTCCTCTGAAATGACAAAGGCTAGAGCTTTGATAGTTGGTATATGATGTCATCTATATGTCCTCTACGAAAGTTGTTTAAATTATGCCCATTGTGCCAAAATTGGCCCCGTCCCAGGAGGTCATAGGTTTCCATATATGTATATAGTAAAAACTTAAAAAATTTTCTCCTCTGAAATGACAAAGCCTTCAGCTTAATTATTTGGCATGAATTATTGTCTAATGAACCTGTTCCAAGTTTGTACAAATTATATCCGGGGTAAAAATTGGGCCTGCACGGGGGTCATAGATATTCATTATTTGCATATAGTAAAAACTTATAAGAAAATTATCCTTTGAAGCTTCAAAGGCTAGAGCTTAGATTTACAAGAAATAATGATAGCTTCCACACAAATAACAGTCTGTCCTCAGGTGAGCGCTTTGGGGCCAATGGCCCCCTTGTTTTATACTGTGACAGGAAGTGTACGCTTTAAAGCTGCATCAGATGAAAGAACAAAATACTGAAAAGTGGCTTATAAAGTTTTGGAAGCCAGAACTAAGAGGGCTAAAACAGTGGTGGATTCAAGTAGAAGTCTGTTATGAATTTCAGTACACAACGTGTAAAGTGAGCATGTGAATTTCTATTACACAGCAGGGTTAAGTCAGTAGAAATCATGTTACTCTGATACTTCCTTACACTGTATATAATGAATTGTGAAACTTGTAACAAATCTTGAAAAAGGTTAGCTGTAAGGGGTGGGGCTTCTTTATTTTTTATGTTGGTGTTTTAAGTTTTTAATTTTCTTCTCAATATATGTATCACAGATTTCGATATATAATTAATATCATGAAAAAAGTTGGCTGTATTGAGTGGGGCATCATTTCTTCTCATGTCAATGTTGGAAGTTTTTAATTTTCTTCTCTAAAACTCATATATTTATATATGTATGACAGATTTCAATATATATATTGTATGCATAAATACATATGACAATGAATCATTATGCAAGTCTTTTGTTTGGTGTATTGCTTAGGTGTTGAATGGGTTTTTTTTACTGAAATTCCAGCCTGCCAAATTACCAAAGTACACTGAATCCAAAATTATGTTGCAAAAGTTGTCAGAATTGTTACTTAGGGCCATCAAGCTTCCAGTTAGAGCTAGAATCATGTGCAAATTCCTGGTAATAATTTCCTGTATTGTAATGGGTACAGCTTCAGCCTACCTGAAGGACATGTTTGTACCTACTTGTAGACGGCATAGACTTAGATTAAAAATGTGACTGACAATGTTACTCCAAGATACTGTACACAGATGGCAGACAGATCTGTGGTCATTGTTGGTCTGAAATGGTGTATCAATCTTTCTAATTACTTGAAAACATTCAGTCTGAAGCTAACTTAAGATCGAAGCTGAAAACACACTTGTTTTGCAAGTTGAATAATTGCGCTCTTATGAGATAATGTGAGCTATTGTGATGGTGTAATGTCTGTTGTCCATCATCTACATTTGGCCTTTAAATGACTTTTTCTCTAAAATCACTGGGCCAAAGTAAATGAAACTTGGTAGAGGTGTTCCTTGCTTGAAGCTTTACCAAAGTTTGTCCAAGGTGGTCCAAAGAAGTTAATTCTTTGCAGAACTTTGCTATGATAACTGTAAGGAAAACAAACTTCAACAATTTTCTTGTGTAATAGCACAAGGCCTAGAGCTTAGAAATTTGGTGTGTAGAATCTTCTAGTGGACTCTACCAAGATTGTTCAAATTATGTCCCTGTGTCAAAAATGACCCAGCCCGAGGGAGGAAGCCCCTCATATATTTCCATTGAATTATATAGGAAAAACTTGAAAATCTTTTCTGAAACAACTAGGCCTAAGGCTAAGATATTTTGTGTGGAGCATCATCTAGATGTCCTCTACCAAGATTGTTCAAAGTACACCCCTGGGTTCAAAATTGACCCCTCTCTCTTTGTGTGAAATGTAACATCTTTTAAAATCTTAAAGTTAAGACATTAGATATTTTGGTGCATAGAATTGTTTACCTGACCTCTGAAAAGATTGTTCAAATTATACCTTAGGGGTTAGTTATGCCCCTACCCTGGAGTTCTTGATTTTAACAAAGTCCGAAGAGAGGCATTTAGTTTTTGAACTGTCCTTCGGTCTTTCAGTCTGTCCGAAAACTTTAACATTGGCACTAACATTCTTATTAGTAAGTAGATTTACTTCATACTTGGACACATCACCCCTTTGGACAAGACCTTTCCACTGATTTATATTTATTTGACCTTGACCCCTGATTGACCTTTACCTTGAAGATCCAGTTGTCCAAAATCTTTAACATTGGCCATAACTTCCTTATTAGTAAGTGGATTTACTTCATACTTGGACACAACACCCCTTTGGACAAGACCTTCCCACTGACATTTAATTATTTGACCTTGAGCCCTGAATGATCTTTACCATGAAGATCCAATTGTCCAAAAACTTTAACATTACCCATAACTTCCTTATTAGAAAGTCGATTTACTTCATACTTGGACACAACACCCCTTTGGACAAGACCTTCCCACTGACCTTTAATCATTTGACCATGACCCCTGAACATCCAATTGTCTAAAAACTAATATTTGGCCATAACTTGCAAATTAGTAAGTGGACATACTTAAACACAACACCCCTTTGGACAAGACCTTCCCACTGACCTATATTTCTTTGATCTTGACCCCTAAATGACCTTCACCTTGAAGATCCAATTGTCCAAAATCTTTTACATTGGCCATAACTGCCTTATGAGTAAGTGGAATTACTCCATACATTGACACAACACCCCTTTGGACAAGGTCTTCCCACTGACCTATATTTATTTGACCTTGACCCCAGAATGACCTTCAACTTGAAGATCCAGTTGTCCAAAAACTTCAACATTGTCCATAGCCTCCTTATTAGTGAGTGGAATTACTTCATACTTGGACACAACCCCCTTTGGATAAGACCTTCCCACTGACCTATATTTATTTGACCTTTACCCCTGAATGACTGGTTCTCAGCTGAAAGGTCAAGGCACCACTTTTGGTGGCATTATCATCTTACAGGTACAGTTGTTGTTTTTAAAATGTAATGTATTTGTATTTATTCATTTGCAGCAAAGACATTGTTAAGCAAGTTTTGAAAGCAATTTTCTGTTTATGCAATTTAGATTTGTTATGGAGTTTGGTGAAAAAAAGGTAATAAGTCGCTAATAAGAGATTGAGTTCTTCAGTTACCATTGAAAAAGGTTTTAAATGTAAAGAAAGATGTATATTTATGTTTACTTACAGAGTTGTATATAGATAGTACTGTCCCGGAAATGGAAGGAGCGCCATCTCCGTTGCAGTTCTATAGGGATTATGTGGCATCTAACAAACCAGTTCTGATCAATAATGCTGTATCTCAATGGCCGGCTCTACAGAGATGGAATAGTGACTATCTCAGGTACTGTTATGCACTGTTCTGTCATTTACTTAGTTTAATTCACCGCTATGTATTAAATATGACCTTGACCTTTTTGTGTCATATTTTCTTCAGTTGTAAAGTGTGTACATGAAATCATATTATGGTTAGAAAATAATTCCAAGAAAAATACTTTTTTACTTTCTGTTTTATTTGTGATGACCAGAAAGGCATTCAATACTGACAAGTATATTAGTAGTCAAAAGCACACTAAACTGGCCATAAAATGTAACAAGTTAGCTGTAAATAAGGTTTGAAGTTACCCACTTTTCCTCTCTATGTGATTGACTTCACTACAAGGCCAAACTATCACAGTGTTCATATTTAAATCTGTCTATTCATCCAGTCTGAGTATATACATGAATTTTCAGAAAAAAGATAGGACAAAGGGAGGTGACTGTGGCTGTAACTCCAAATGGTTATGCTGATGCCATAACTGATGGCAGGTTTGTGATGCCAGAGCAGCGATTGATGAAAATGGGACAGTTTTTGGACATACTAGAGGTACTGGAGAGCGTTAATGGCATCTTCTATGTACAGAAACAAAACTCTAATCTTACAGATGAGTTTTTGTCCATTATGGGTGATGTGGAGGAAGAGATCACATGGGGATCTGAGGCTTTTGGTAAATAGTTTAATACTAAGAGAAGCTTCACTTTTGATAATTAGTAAAAGACTCTACTAAGAGAAGCTTCACTTTTGATAATTTGTAAAAGACTCTTTTTATTGAATTGTTTTTTGTTTTTTTTTTTCTTTTTGAACTGACGTTTCTTTTGATTAGAAATTGTAATGGATGTTATTCCTCCAGATAACCAACCACTGTTTGCAGTATAGAATAGTATTTAAAATTTATTAGCCATGGATAGATTTTGGAGGAGTGCTACATGGTTCATATGTTGATGATTTTCATGTTTATTTTGTTCCTTTGACAGGTAAATCTCCAGATGCTGTCAATTTCTGGATGGGAGATAAAAGAGCAGTAACGTCCAGTAAGATTTCTCATTTCTTCTGTTGAGGCATACTTGATATTCATTTTAAAGCTTTATGTATGTAATTAGATTTTATACGTATAGACCTCGGTAGCCAGGGAAATACATGTACTAAGTTCTTTCCTGTCCTTATTTTCTAGTCCCCAATGAATGGTATGATTCTTCGGGAAATGTTTCTAGTGACACAGGTACCACAGTTCTGAGTTTGTGTGGTATAAAGATTTTATAGCTGAAAATTGAAGGCACTTCTGTTTCATGTTATTTTGGTTGAGTTGGTGTTTCAGATTCTAGTAACATGATTGTGGTAAATCGTATTTGTTTAAATTACACCACTACCTTTCTTAGATGGACTTGTCCACCATTTCATAAGGATGATAGCAGTCTGTTACTAGATATGACTCTTAGAAAATAGACTGAATAGTAAACTGTACAGATTGTGGTCAGACTACACAGATTTTGGGGCTGATCAGGGTCTCCGTTTGTGATGATAGCCCAGACTTCTGATGCCAGCAGGATAATGGTTAAGTGAAAGTATAAAAGATTATTTCAGCTTCACTATAACATGTATCACTTTAACATTTTAATACTCTTTGATAACAATTGTAAAATGACTCATTAAATTTATGTTCTTCTTGTTAACATAACTTCCAGCTGTTTCACATAAAAAAAGATATCAGTAAAATGTTATGAAATTTTTGGATATATTGGATATAAACTTTTAAGTTATTTTTCTGCTTCTGGAGCAAAAGTGGAGAGCATGTTGTCTATGATCCATCCATCTGTCACACATTCTTGTTCAGACTATTTCTCAACAACCACTGATTTCTTGTTTTTTCTGTTTCAGTGCACAGAGATCACTATGAGAATTTATATTGTGTTGTAAAAGGTTGGAAGAAATTTATCCTCATTCCACCCACAGACTTGCCATTTGTGCCATATGGTTAGTATTGTGACTGCAGCCATATTGTTTGGATGACCACAGGAGTCTGAAGTTATACATGTGTCAATATTAAATTTTGTGCATTGCATTCCTTGCTTGTTTGTTCTTTATTAGAATATATGAACCTGGACTTGGGATTTCAATTTTGTTAATACATAGATACAGTTTCAGGCTCCTGTGAGAGGACAGTGGTCAGGAGGGTAAGAATACTGGAGTCCCTTTCCTAACAACAGTGGTTTGAATTCCACCAGAGGTGATCGTTCATAGTGATTTTCCTATGTCAATATGTTTTTGCGAAAGGACTGAATTGAAACAGTTGTTAATGGAATTAACATAATTACATGTTCTGACCTATGGGTATAAAACACTAGATTAGTATCTTTGGAAACACGTCAGTTTTGGAAATTTATTAATTTTACCTGCCCTGCATTTAGGTAAAGGACATATAATAGTCTTAACTCTAGACTTAAGGGTACTTTGTTCAGTTCACAGACTGCAAATATTTTTTGCACAAATGATCAAGGTAACATCAAGTTATAAGCTACCATGACTGTAACCGTTGCCATGTTTCGGGGACATTTGTCTCTGTGACACATTTCTTGTTTTTCTTTATCAATGTAAAATATACTAGTCTAAACTACAGTTTGACAGCTGTCTGCAAAATATTTGAATCTTTACAAGTTTCATGAGAAATAGAAGGTTATATCAAGTTGAAAATTGAATGATTGGTTACAGTTCTCAGAAAAAAAGGTTATTTTTAATCTTTGAATAGCAAAAAATAGCTGTCTAGAAACTGTGCAACAGAAGTCTAGAGAGCTCATTAGAAAGATGTTTGCCATCTTTTTTTTCAGAGACCTATCAAGCAGCAGTGTTTAGAGAATTAGAAAATGGTGATTTTGTAATTGATGATGATCTGGAGACCGGAAAGGTACAGTACCCCAAAAGTGATTTTTTATAAACAGTAAGAATTGTTTGAAAATGTTTTTAAATTCATAAAAGTCACAATTTCTTGAAATATAATTTTTAGCTTGACTTTTTCCGAAAAAGTCAAGTTATTGCTACAGTCATGGTGTCATTGCCATTGCCTTTCCTGTCTGAAAACTTGAACATTGATCATAACTTTTTTATTAGCTCACCTGAGCATGCTCATGTGAGCTTTTAGGATCCTTGATTGTCCGGCGTCCGTCCGTCCGTCTGTCCGTCCGTCCGTCGTCCACAATTCATTCAAACGACATCTCCTCTGAAACCACTGGGCAAAATTTAATGAAACTTGCCTAGAATGTTCCTTGCATGAAGCTCTACCAAGTTTGTTCAAATGGTTCCAGTTCATTGCATTTCTGGGTCACAGGAGCTAAAAACAGATTTTACAAGTTGGATCTTTAAAAATCTTCTTGTCAGAAACCACAATGCCTGGAGCTTTGATATTTGGTATAAAGCATCATCTAGTGGATCTCTACCAAGTTTGTTCAAATCATGATCCTGGGGTCAAAAATGGCCCCGCCCCAGGGGTAACTTGTTTTACATAGAGTTATATAGGAAAAACTTTAAAAATCTTCTTGTCAGAAACCGTAAGGCATAGAGCTAAGATATTTGGTATAAAGCATCATCTAGTTGACTTCTACCACGTTTGTTCAAATCATGGCCTCTGGGTCAAAAATGGCCCCGCCCCAGGGATAACTTGTTTTACATAGAGTTATATAGGAAAAACTTTAAAAATCTTCTTGTCAGAAACTGTAAGGCATAGAGCTTAGATATTTGGTATAAAGCATCATCTAATGGACCTCTACCAAGTTTGTTCAAATCATGGCCTCTGGGTCAAAAATGGCCCCGCCCCAGGGGTAACTTGTTTTACATAGAGTTATATAGGAAAAACTTTAAAAATCTTCTTGTCAGAAAATGTAAGGCATAGAGCTTAGATATTTGGTATAAAGCATCATCTAATGGACCTCTACCAAGTTTGTTCAAATCATGGCCTCTGGGTCAAAAATGGCCCCGCCCCAGGGGTAACTTGTTTTACATAGAGTTATATAGGAAAAAATTTAAAAATCTTCTTGTCAGAAACCGTAAGGCATAGAGCTAAGATATTTGGTATAAAGCATCATCTAGTGGACCTCTACCAAGTTTGTTCAAATCATGGCCTCTGGGTCAAAAATGGCCCCGCCCCAGGGGTAACTTGTTTTACATAGAGTTATATAGGAAAAACTTTAAAAATCTTCTTGTCAGATACCGTAAGGAATAGAGCTTAGATATTTGGTATGTAGCATTGTCTAGTGGACTTCTACCAAGTTTGTTCAAATTATACCTCTGGGGTCAAATTTTGCCCCACCCTGGGGTCATTGGTTTTACATAGGCTTATATAGGAAAATCTTAAAAAATCTTCTTGTCTGAAACCACAAAGCCCTGAGCCTTAAGATTTGGTATGTAGCATTGTCTAGTGGACCTCTACCAAGTTTGTTCCAATTATACCCCTGGGGTCAAATTTGGCCCCAACCCGGGGTCATTGGTTTTACATAGGCTTATATAGTGAAAACTTTGAAAATCTTCTTGTAGAAGGAGAAGTAACATTTTCAGTCCAAATAATCTGGAAATTTGTCAGACAGGTTGTTTCTATGATTTCTAGCTCAAGTTCGAATATGTGTCATCTGGGTTCAAAAACTAGATCACAGAGCCCAAAAATAGAAAAACCTTGTTAACACTCTAGAGGTTACATTTTCAGTCCAAATATCCTGGAAATTAGTCAAAAAGGTTGTTTTGATGATTTTTAGCTCAAGTTCAAAATTGGGTCATCTAGGGTCAAAAACTATGTCACAGAGCCCAAATATGGAAAAACCTTGTTAACACTCTAGAGGTAACATTTTCAGTCCAAATATCCTAAAAATTTGTCAGAAAGGTTGTTTCAATGATTTCTAGGTTAAATTTGAATATGTGTCATCTGAAATCAAAAACTAGGTCACAGAGCCCAAAAATAGAAAAAAAACTTGTTAACACTCTAGAAGCTACTTTTCAGTCCAAATATTCTCGAAATTTGTTAGAAAAAATGTTCTAATGATTTCTAGCTCAGATTCGAACAAAGGTCATCTGGGGTCAAAAACTAAGTCACAGACCCCAAATATGGAAAAAGGGTGTTAACACGCATTGAGTTAACATTTTCAGTTCAAATAACCTTGAAATTTGTCAGAAAGATTGTTTTAATGATTTCTAGCTCAGTTTTGAATATGGGTTATGTGGGGTCAAAAACTATGACACAGGGCCAAAAAGTAGAAAATCCTTGTTAATGCTCTAGAGGTTACATTTTCAGTCCAAATGTCCTTGAAATTTGTCAGAAAGGTTGTTTCAATGTTTTCTAGCCCACATTAGGATATGGGTCATCTGGGATCAAAAACAAGGTCACAGAGCCCTAAAATGTAAAAACCATTTTAACACTCCAGAGGTTACATTTTCAGTCCAAATATCCTGGAAATTTGTCAGACAGGTTGTTTTGATGATTTCTAGCTCAAGTACTAATATGGGTCATCTTTGGTCAAAAACTAGGTCACAGAGACCAAATATGGAAAAACCTTGTTAACAATCTAGAGTTAAGATTTTAATTCCAAATAACCTGAAAATTTGTCAGAAAAGTTGCTTCTATGATTTCCAGCTCAACTTTGAATATGGGTCATCTGGATTAAAAAA